>OX276452.1:19867447-20492244 GCA_946251905.1 Cryptocephalus moraei
TCTTCCGAAGGCTCGCAATAAAATCTCTATTTAATTTCCTCTCTTTTTGTCCGTCGTGTTCCCATAATGGGGAATAGGATCGTGCGACCCGCGTGTCGGGGCTCTCCGGATAATTCTTACATAAGAACTCTCGTTTTTACCAAAAACAAAACGTAATTTTATGAATAATGCAACCGGCCGCCTGTCATCTAGAGGAGCGAGGTCTACGACCTTCACCGTGAATGTCAGCATCTTTTATCCGGTGTGTCAGTGTGAGGGAAATACTGGACACAAGGGGCCTAATATGGTAGAGACAAGTCGGCGGACGTCGATACGAGACCGAAGGAGCGGACGCTTGAGTGGTCTTGAATAGGTTTCGAAAAAGTTAAGGAAAAAGAGTGACGAGAGAAGAATAAAAAACAATTTAATGAAACTAAACAATACACGAGAAATGGAAATATTTGTTGAAAGTGTAGAAACAGGAATTGTACAAAAATTCCATTATCTTGGAAGTAGTACATTGAAAAATTCATTGATAAAATAAACTAATGCAGCACAACATCTCAATAGGTTATGTCAGGTTTAAAACCCCTTTTTAAAATTATATTTTTAAAATGCTGTCCACAAGGTTAGCAATCGGTTATTGGGAAATATTCTGCCATCCTTCTCTTAACAGCTACAATAAGTTCAAATTGGTATTAAGGGAAATGTCTTCGAGTACGAGTTGCTCCATAAAGGATATTCCAAGCATGCTCTATGGAATTCATATCCGGGGAGATTGGTTTCTTCGTCTTCAGGGTAGCACCCACTGCTCTAGTACAATGAGGTTTAACATACAAACGAAATCATCGCCAATAGCCCCTCTCCACACTCTAACGTCGGAATGCTTAATTTCTTTTATAGACATTTTATCAGTCATAGTGCCGTCAACGTGAATCTATTCAGTACTGTCAGGCATAATCCCTGCTTGCCCAAAATAAGGTACTGCGTCCCCAGAAAAGAGGCGTAGGGTGAGCTTGAGAAGTTGAAGAGTTCCTCTTGGTACTCTCCAAACACGAATTCGACGACTATCGCTTACCAGATTATGTTTTCTGGTGAGTTCCAAAATCGTTCACGCAATTGAATTCGAGCCCATTGCAACCGACTAACTCATGTATCAAAGTTTAGCGTATTCATCGATATCATAATAAATAGTCGTTTATTAAATTAAAATTTATTTAAAATGATCCAATGTGTATTTCGTGCGGCTGACTCATTAGATCTTACAGTACGTAGATTGCGCCTCGAATCTCGATTGTGCCAATATTTGAGGGAATTACTCGGACCATTATCATTATCAATATGGCGGCGACCAAAACAATAGCATAGAACGCGTCACGGCTTAGAACTAATAAGCATATGGAAGTTGTCTTATACCACCGAGATATAAAGATCACTAGAAGGAATATCTATAGTAGCTTATGTGTTAAAATTTTACTGTAAACCAAGTAACATCAATACGGCTGCCAACCGCCAACACATTCCTGGGAATTGGTCAGTTGATTTCGAAGTGCCTAATGTGTAGTATGTTCCTGGTTGGGCCAAAGAAATTACCTCAGTTGTTGGCACACGCCTTTTTATACAAAAGTATAAGCATTGGGCAATTCATGTACTAAAAGATCTGTTGGTATGCCAAAATGTTTGGAAAGTCAAGGTAGAGAATGCGGTATGTCGTAAAGAACTATCCCAAAAAAATGTATTAACTCGACATTTATACAGCTTTCTAAAAACGCTTAATTTAAGTGTACGTCGATTAATTTTTTTTTCTCTTCTCCTCATGCTGCTCATATTCCTAATACCGGTGAATACGCAAAACTAAGTAAATTAAACGAAAAATGAGGAAAAATAATATTGCAAGGATTCTAGAGGGATAGAATATATTACGTTCAAATTCCGCAATAATCTCGCTGAGAAATACAAGCTCATTATGTTATATAATCTAAAGTATACGCACAAACCGTGCTATGCACATTTAGGTAAGGATATTTTTGAGAAGGTATAGTTTTTAGAGCGGAAAATATGTAAGAATAAAGCGAGGATATTATTACCAATACAAGGTATTGGTACGCTGTTAAAAGAAAAAGCCAATGATTCATATAGTTTAGTTTTATTACTGCTTCAATTTGAAGCATGGCTACAATTCGACTGCTCCATACATATCCAAATAGATTTTTGGTTACATCGTGATTAAACTCTGGTGACAAGGTTCATAATAATTCAAAACTTCAACTGATACATTCAAAATTTCTCACTTTTCTCAATCACATCATTTCACCCCAATTTAACCCATAACCTGATTTCGTCTAGAAGCAATACCCTTAGAAAGCGTACAGTGAGCTCTGCCAGTAAACTAGTTTTTTTGTTCGAACAGTACGGCCATAACCGTATAGGTACATACAAGCAAAAGCAACATTTTCCGTTTCTCAGAAATGAACATGTACGACATAATGAACAGAGAGGCATTGTACTCTCTGTTTCTGTAATGGTTATTCGATCGCCGTGACATATTGAGGATGGGTAAAAGACCTGCGAAGCAGAATTTCCAGAAAAGAAACTAGAAAGCTTGCAGAAGCTGGATAAATAATGTACGTTTTATGACTACAAGTGATATGAACCAAATATGTGAGGAAAGGGGAAAAAAGTATATCACACCCTTAGTCAAACTATAAACATTTAATACATATATAAGATGAAAATAGTATAACATTTTATAAAAAAAAATTGGAATTGGTGTTATTTTGTTAAGTCAAAAAAGCGAGTATAGAACTCTCGTGCCAAACATGTTAAAGGTACCATTTATGTTACTTATTGAAAAACGTAATCAAATTATTAATAAACACGGTATGATTTCAAAAAAAGTTTGGCTGTTTGCAAACAAATGTTGTAACAAACCGCCATATGTAAAGTTAGCTTTGACAGCAAACTTGGTTTTGAAAATTTTTAATATTGTAACAATAATTTGCGACTATTCGTTCCAAAAATTCCAGGTTTGTGATAACTACTCGGTTATCATCCTAAACATGAACATCAGTTCCACAAAACCAGTAATTTATTTGGCCATTTTTTGGGAAATTTAAGGATTTTTTGTTTTTCAAGAGGATTTTGTTAACAATCTAAATATGCTTCATACAATTTGATTGATTAATTGTGAAACAGGTTGTTAATAAGTAAATAATTGTTCCTAAAAGCTATTATTTTTAAAATTCACTCGAAAACCTTTGAATCGATTTTGAAAAATTAAAATTAATTTTGAGGGATTCCCAATTTGCAAATTCACTATGGAGAGTTCTCGAGTAGAGTGTGTTGTTTTCGGGATATTGGGAACACACCTTTTTTGATTTTTAAGCTTATTTATAACAATTTGGTAAACCAAATTTTGTAAGTATTTTTTTAGGTTTTTCTTAGGTTTCCTAGAAAATTTTCAAGATAATTTAATCTTCTCTGGAAGATATCTACTACGTGTCTAGATTATCTCCAAGCAACCCTTTTAACCCTTTCAAACTTTTTGAACCTTTCTTGGGATTTCTTAGGAACTTGCAGGTTTAATGACTTATCTTTGGAAACTAGCTTCAGTTACCTGGATTATCTCCACATAATCAGATAGATAATAAAAGCTGTTTATGGCTCCTAAAATATTTCCAAAGTTTTTGAAACTTTTTCAGGCTGCCTATGTACTTTCAGGTTGCAATTTCAAATGTTTCAAGGTTTCTTAACTTGCTTTAAACATTCCAAAATCTTCTGTAGGTTTCTTAGGTTTCCTAAAGAATGTTCAAGATAATTGAATCTTCTCTGAAGAATATCTACTGCCTGCCTAGATTATCTCCCAGCAACCCTTTTAACCCCTTTAAACTTTTTGAACCTTTCTTGGGGTTTCTTAGGAATTTGCAGGTCCGACGAGAAAATTTGTATTACAAAGATGTCACCAAATTCCCAGCTGCTCTTGGCCCATGTAAACTTCAATAACGGTCATAATGTTTACCGTAGCCTTTCTTCCTTTAGATAAAGTTTAAATAGCTTAGGAATAGTTTTTCTTATTTCGTTCACAGCAAAACTCAAATTACGAGTTCAATTTAAGTTAATACAGAAGACTACTTTAAGAGGTTTTCGACCCGTTTTCTAATTAAAATGCTTTAAAATGTTTGGTTTTAATTCTCTGTAGTATATATAATTGTTAGGTAATATTCAGCGCAATAGTTATATTTGGTAATTTCTTATTTCTATCATTAGCCATGTATGGATAAAGTGGTTTAATAAATGTACCAATATTTGGAATACCAAATATATCCGGTGGATATCGTAGTATATGTATCAAAATGTGCAAAAGTAATATTTCCCACCACAACTTTCAGAAAACAAAGGGGTTATGAATAAAATAAAAAATATATTTTTGAGAACATAAATAAAATATATTTAGTATGGGAAAGGAAATATTTTCAACACCCGGTGTGAAGTTAGCAGCCAAAATGAGAAAATTAAAAGTCGCTAAAGAATGTTTTATTAAGGGTCCTATTCACAAATTGCAATATATAATATGTAGAAAACAATTATATACTACCTCATATAATTATCACCTGATACAATGGGGTGAAACTACCCCTATTCCAAAATTATGATAATAAATTAAAATGACTTGCAAGTCAAGTTCCGTGACGATATTTGCAGGGTACATAGCAATAGCCTCCACAAAAGCACTACCGCATACCCTACTCACTTACCATACGTCGAAATGAGTGAAACTACCCCTATTTAAAAAATATATTAATTTAAATGAACGACTTGCAAATCGAGTGCCGGGATGATATTCCGAGTGCAGATAGCAATTTCATTCACAAAACCACTACCCCATACCCTGCTCACCTACCACCCGTCGAAGTGAGTGAAACTACCCTAATTCCAAAATTATTGGAAAATTTCACAAAAAACCAAACCTATTGTAACACGTGATATGAGGTAACATATAGTTGTTTTCTAGATAATATTGTAATTTGTAAATAACACCCTTAAAAATACAATACTCTATCTCTATAACGATGTCTATTTTTTTCTTATTTGCTGCTTAAGGTGGCTGCTAACTTCACACCGGTTTTTCAGCATACGAGATCGGGTAGGGGTTGCAAAATATTGTTGAATAGCAATGAGAAGTTGTGTTACATGAGATTTTACCCCATTCATAACACAATTAACCATGAAACACCACCCTTATTTTGTTTTTCAACGTTTTCGATAAAACGACGAGGAAATTGGCCGGTTTAGATTTTTACTTCTTTCTGGACGACAAATCTTCATTTCACATCCGCATTGCCCACTATTTATATTGCGGCTATAACCGATAAATTACTGCAAACTGAAATATAGATCCTCCTATTCTGCATTCGTCCGATCTCCAAACTCTAATAAGCCGTATTTCAAAATTACGCATACGGTAATCTAGTGGAGAGAGTAAAACTAAAACGTATGCAATCACCTCGTCCATAAATCAGGATCAGCAATGGGACGCGCTAATGAAAGTGAATAATGAAAACGGGCAGTTTGCAGGCGCTAGAGAGATAATGGTCGGGGACTCGACGTGTGAATTATTCAATTATTTGAGGGGTCAACGCATCGGACGGTAAAAGTTGCGAAAATGTTCTTGAATTCGAGTCGCGGTCGGCAAAATAATAAAAACTATAAAAGTCTGCGTCGGACCAGACGGTGGAAGTGAAACTTCTTTGGCCATATGCACACACACACACGCGCGCGCACGCGCCCGCGCTCACTGACAGACAGGATATATAAATGAAATATAAGAGATAATTTTTTTTTGCTGCCGGAACCTTGCACCGGTCTGCTCGAGTCTGCCGACAGTCTCGGCTTAGGTGATCTCCCACCTGCTGGCAGTTGTAACATCAAACGCTTTCGATTGCCCTGCTCCGGGGAAGTGCTACAGACGCCATAAGCACTCGCTCGTAACTCTGCCGGCAATCCAGCCATAATGCAGAAGACAACATTTCGCTGGTAACGCCGACTCTCCCGCCAGCTTCGCCTGGTAGTAGGTGCTCATTGTCTCGCTGGCCAACTTTTCCCATCTCATCATCTCCGTCATCATCCCGTGGAAATCTCGCTGCCTAAGGAACGACGTCACTAACATGGCTCGCCACTTTGCCCATGGTCGATCATAGTTGTCGATATGCTGATGCCAGAGCTTCGCCGTCCCTGCTAACCGCGCCTGCAACAAAGTTCTCTTCTCTAAATCTGTCCAGTCGTAGATCGCCCCCAAGTTGATCAAACTTGGAGAGCCATCGCGGTGTCCACACTGCTCTCCGGGCTGCTGGGGTCGATAACTTCCACCATCTTCATCGTCAAAGACGGCCGAAGTCGAGCACTCGCCTGTTCCACTCAGGATTCCTCGCTGCGGCTCGATCCGACCGTTGCTGTCTGCCCCGACATATTCAGAGCAACAATGGTCGCTTGTTGCCTCGCCGCTTCCACTATCTATGGCTGGAGTCCTCCCACGACCGCCTTCACGATGGTTTCCACAGATTCGTGCGTACGCCGAAGCCCGTTCGTCGTGTGTTCGAGAATTACCACCTATTCGCCGCGGAACCAGTCTCCGTGCGCCGTGGGCTTTCACCTCTTCCGGTGTCTCCATGTTCTCATCTGAGGTGAGGTGAGGCACGACGCGTCTTCACTTTTCTCTGTCTATGTCACTTTAGTCACGTAATTAAACAATACAGCTCACCGTTTTTTCGCCGCTCGAAGTTATTGTTTCTCGCCGTTTGAGGTTAGGTTAGGTGCCAGCTGTCAATAAGTCTAGACGCTCTTCGGTGTTGCCACGTTGACCTCTTTGGTAGCACATGTAAACGATTTGGCGATCGGCTCGGTTCGCGGGTGCGATGGAAGAGGTACACTTTACGCGCATTCTGGCAACACGGCTTTGTCCTCGGATTACTTATCACGCGTGACGCGGTTTTTCGATCAACATATCCCAATGTATACAACGTGCGCAAAGAAGTTTCACTTCAATAATCCTCCCGCATTCCATACATCGGTATTGGTAAATTGGTTCCCGGCAGGTAAGAAATTAAAAGGTAGTACTTAGTGCCTCTTATTTATGTACAAACTGGTTCCTGGGATTTTTAGTTTACCTGACATTGTCGGAGGAGGCCAGTTCGGACCCACACAGGTTTTCCATTACCCGTTCAATTGCCTATCAGGTTTTCCCTTTCCCCTTCCAATTGCCTATTTTCCACCACAGTAAAAAAATATTTCATTCTATTTACAAGGCAGAGACGCAAAATAAGCTACTTCAGTATTTTGTAAAGCTCAGGTAATTGAAAACTTGGGAACCAATTTACACTTACAGGTCAGGTAAACCAAAAATTGCGGGAACCAATTGGTATGTTATTTTTGGCCCTGATTAACTCGGGAACCAACTTACGTGTTTCCCGATACATTCCGTTCCCTCCTCCTGCCTATAAAATAAATCGTCCCGGGACGAACAGGAATCGATATCCCTCAGACGTTCCTTTACTGCCGGTAATTTATTCGGTAATCATGGGGAGCGATATCCGTTTTGTAACTCGAGTTCTTGCAACTTGTTTACAAGAACAACAATTCGTTTTAGTTCCTCGGTTCCTTTAGTTTGTCGGGGAGGAATGGGACTGAGGGACGGAAGGAAAAAAAGAGTTTCTTTTTCGGAATTAATTACTCCGAAGTTAGATACGAGCGCTATTAATCTCTCCATTGTTTTCCAGTCATAAATTACCAGGCAACGAACTATATAACAGAAATAAACGTATATATGTACGTGTGAGGCGTGTTATTTCATCTCGCGTACAAATCAAACGGTTGGCTTCCCTCCAAGACCTTCTTGAGATAAAAATCACCGGAGATGGGAGTTTTACTTTAAGTTCGAGTTGCGTTTGATCATCACAAGTGTAGGCATCCATTTCAATTGCCGAAGTGATTAATTGTGATATTTCCTCGAGGCTAATTATAATGCGTGTTTGCGTTAGAAGCAGTAAGGCAGAAGAGATTGCGACTCCTATATTAAGTAAGCAGGAAGGAGGTTAAACATTTCACCGGAACACTAATTAAATTATTTTGAAGGGAAAGAACCAATTGTTTTGTTTTATACCTGTCAGATCTTTCGAGCTTGAATTTAGAAAATATTACAAGCGAATAATTCCGTCAATATTTTTTCGCGCATTACGTTATTTCAAGAAATATAGGTAGGCAAAATATTTCTCGGTGTTTTACATTTCCCCACGCGGCAATTAAAAATATGCCAGTTCCCTACATAAGGTGTACGGACCACAGTGCCAATTCCGCCTGCTTACCTGTCGGGGATCACTTTGATCTTTCGAAACCACTAACTTTCAGTTCAATACATTCCTGTTCAAGTAATTAAGGCAGCAGTTAGTCATTTCAGTCTTCACGTTAAACGTTATTCCGGGAACACTTGAATCGAGTGAATATTTGTTGAATAATTGTAGTTTAAATAAAGAATAGAAGAAGTTTGTCGTATACAATTACATATAAGGACATATCAAACACTAAGTTGCATATAGTCGAACACAACTCAAGTTGCAAACACATGTCTAGACTAGATACATATTCAGTTTACTCCTGGTTTGCCATCAGGAAATCCTGTGGGTCGCATTCTTGCATGATATGTTTGATTTGCTTTCTCTCAGCACCACAGTCACAAGCCGCAGAGGGCTGCTTATCCCACCTCTACAAGGAGTCTGCGCAGCTTCCACAGTTGCTTCTAATGGTTAAATGTTGACCAGATCTTGCGGCGACAGTCAAATCCTTCTGGTTTGCTGGAGATGCATGGCATGCTATGGTAACTAGGTGCTATTTTACTTTCCCATTCTTTTTCATCGAGCATTTACGTCAAAGTTAGTTTGGTGAAGCGCCTCTGCCGTCTTGAGAGGAAGGGGGTTCCTGGAACCGAGTCGGTTTGTCTGGACGTCAGAAATATCATTGTGGATATGTAGTTGAGGATCGTCTATGATTTTCTTAAATTCTCTGACCAGGGCAAGTTCTCGGCACAGTTTGGGTAGAGCTATATTGCTGAGAGGAGGCAGTCATATTGTTGGGGTGGGTCAGATTGTCCCTGATATAGCACGCATAAGTGCAGAAGATCTCAAGATAGATGCTGAAGAGCTCCAAGTGGTGCCAAAGGGTTTGTGAATTATGTTGTTACGTGTTCTTAGTTTCGCTGCTGTTTTTACTGAATGATACTTAAATGTCAGCGTCCTGTCCAGGGTAACTCCAAGGTATTTTGGATATTTGTTGTGCCTGAGTAATTTATTATCAAGATATACACGTAGTTCTTTCTCTATTTGCCATTCTGATATTTTCAGCAGTTCTAATATCCCTATGACCCGTTGCCAAGGACCAGTCAACGGCATAGACAAATTTACGTGATTTGGTTTCCGGCATATCAGCGATGTAGAAGCTGAAAAGTAGGGGGCCAGGAACTCAGCCTTGTGGGAGAGACTTACTAAGTTTCACCAGTTTGCTCCCCTTGTTCGCCATTATTACTTGGAAAGTTCTGTTTGATGCCATATTATCAATGGATAATTGAAGTTTTCCGTGGGAATTCAACAACATTCGAGCAGAAAGAACCACGAAGTTCTGCTAATCTTCATTGAAAATTTAACCAATCATTCCTCTCCCGAATATATTCCCCGGATAGAAGTTTGACGTTTGATTCAGATGTAAAGACATTTGGTTTTTTAACTGGACACTGCATTTTTTTTTCTTATTTCACAATTGTCCAATGAATGGAGCACTTAATGGTCAACTTAATGATCAAAAATGACCATTAAAAACTTCGAAATGTAACATCAGTAAAATTTTGAAAAATAAATTTGACTAAAGGCCATTATTAGAAACCAAAATAAACAAACTGTTGTCCAGAAATTTTTACTAACCATGTAGATAATCCTAACATTGATTGAAATTAAATACATACGATGACGTAATTACTCAAACATTCATGACGTCCCTTATTGCCTTTTTAGCAAAAAAGATATGTTTTCAAAATAACAACTGACTTCTTTGTGCGACTTTCTTTAACGCTGGAATAATCTGTATTTCATTATTACTGTTTCTCCATTTGTCCAATTTACCTGACCTAATCAATAGCTACAACTCCTATTTGAAAATTTTTTTGTAATACTTCCCTAAAGGGCAATATTGAAAATTTTCACATTATCAAAAAGGCTTTGAATGTTTTCATTAAACTTTGTATTTGAATTATCATATCAAAGGTTTATACCTTTTTTGGTTTCTAAATGTTTTCTTCCAAAAATAGTATTAATGGCATTTTATTCTTAACAATTTTTATTTTGATGTAAAATTTTCTTTAAAACGGTTTTGGTGATTTATACCAAATCTTCACATTATTTAGCTGCTTAATGCCTATACATTTTGTTTGAAATTTTTTTTATCTAAAATTGCCCTAAAGGGCACTTCCTTAGGGCACGCGTCATCTCGTACGGTTTAATCCGTACCTAAAATTTTATCCTTCCGAGACAGGTCAACTTGTACGGGTGTAGATACCTCTCAAGATAGATAAATTCGTACCTGTGTGATTTTATAAAAAAATAATTGTATCCAACTTTCGGAAATGGTAGCACATATTACCTCCCGAAGTGGGCTACACTATTTTCGTTCTATTCGCTATCGCTAGTTAAAGGGCAAGGATAAACAATTGAGGTTTAGTAAAAAGTAAAACGAACAGGACCGATGACCATCTCGTCTCGGTACTCATTTTATACTCAAAAATTTACCTGAGAGGAGCGGTACGAGATAATGGATCGAGCGGTACGAGATGGCGGATCTTAGGGTTGGGGATTAAAATTCCGTACGAGATGACCGCCGCCCCTTCCTTAAATGCATCGGTTTGTAGAGTAATTGTTCATTCTAACTGATACATCTCCATCAAGTAAAGTTGGTGTACTTATTCCAAGTCGATGATTGGAGTTTTATTTCGAAGTATTTAGTTTGCAATAATTTAAGGCCATTATTCAATTTATTATAATAATAAGTAGCTGTATATACACGACATTTTCGTCCAATTTCTGTACATATTTTAGGTAAACCAATATTATTATTTCTTGTTTCCTTTTTCAAATTTTCTGTAGCTCTAATTTAATAAAATTCACTGTTAAAAATATTCAACGATTAGAAAACTTTCGAGAATAATTCAAAAGCAAAAAATATTTGTCCTATAAGTGTTATTAGAAGCAAAAATCTTATATTACGTATTAACTTTCGAGAACAATAAGTGTGCAAAAAGGCTCGTTAAAATAAAATAATCGTTAAGATAAGCATTATGAGGTGTCGAGATGATTAACTATGTAATTCTCCGTAGGGGCCAGTTACGGCTAAGAATCAGTCGGAAAGTGAATTTTGAAAATGATACACCTCCCAACACTGACGTCTGCGCTCTAGGACTTCCTTTTTATGTGGCATTCAAATTCACACTGGAAGGTCAGTTCAAAGCTTTGATTGTTAGGGTCAATTTTTAATCACTTAAAAGAGTCCTAGATTGTTGATGTCTATTGGATGGCGAGGAAATAGAAGACGTGCCTCCAGGATCCACACATGAGAGGAGAGATGAGATTCGGGCCTTGGAAATCCTTGGGTAAGTGGTAGGTATCCCGCCAAAGAAATATTTACAAGTTACATTGAAATCTTATTAATTTTGGTCATTATAAGCGAATCTTATAAATTTAACACAAGTAACTAAATAATTGTGCCTTTCTATTGTAATGTTTATGAGATTGTGTGGTTAATCTGAGTTTGTGGTGTCTGTTACATTTAGAGATTGTTCAATTTCTTTCAATTTCACATAGTAACGTAGAATTTACTTTCAGCAATAGGAAATGATGGGATATTTAAAATTCAATTGCAAAAAAGGAAGAAATGTTTTTGTTATCCAATTATATAATCTGAAATCGGAATTATTGTCGGAAATTTTGTTATTTTGTAATTTTAAATTTGTCTATTTTACAAAAATGAGTCGTTTCAATGTTCAGTCTTTAATTCGGTTCATCACCTTTACAGAAAATAATCGTCGGAGAGCGCCTTCGCACCCAACCGAGATGGAAGAGATTTTTAGGGGTCTTAAGGTATAATGTATCCAAATTTTCTTTTAATTTCAACTCTGATAGACTTTCTTCTTTATTTTCAGGTAGGTGCACATTTCCTTATGTACGCGTCTTTACTGTTCTACTTATCATCGTTTGACGTTTCGAAGCTAGTCTGGCCATAGGCGGACACGGTCTCCACTGGAAAAATCGTAAATGTTTTCGTGGATCGTGGTGCTTTTAGTGTTTTGCGAGCGAGTTTTATATTTTTAAGTTTCTGGTAAGTACGTATATTATATATAAATATGTTTTTTTATATTCAGTAACATTAATTCTTTTTTTTTATAGGTACCTACATAAATCTTTTATTTATATGAGTAAGGTAATTTGTATTTTTTTTTTAATTTCAGGTAGTTAAACTTTTTTTAACAATGCCATTTTATACCTTCAGGTATGTCTTAAGGTGTATTTGTTTTGCATTTTCAGGTATTTGTCTCGGGCACTTTTATCCATTTTTTAATTATTTTGTTACACTGTGTTGTCTGTTTTAGGTAATTTCAGGTATTAGACATTCTTTTTTTTTGCAGATTTTGATTCTGTTTGATCTTTGGCAAAGCACAATAGCATTGTAATATTCTATGTATGACAATACACTTACCACAATAAAATTCTAAATAGAACGTCCGACAGCAACAACGGCCGGTAAGTCCGTAATTAACCGCAATCACGTCCGTTGCTCTGTGCTTAACATTATTATATTTTATTATATTAATTATATCAATCAAAATTGTTTTTGAATACCAAAGTTCGACAACCCAATACGTAATTCACATGACTTTCGAATCATAACCTACTCTAAATATAATTTGTATTTTGTACAATAGACTTGATTTGGTGGTAGAGCTTATCGGTGTTTTTAAAAATAAAATAGATGTATCGTCCTTAAATACAGCTTGAATTAATCAGCACTGTGGGATTTCAAAGTTTGAATTTGTGTTCTATTTTTAATTAATAAACAGTACAACTAGATAAACAGATAAATTAAACGTGGTATCAAAGCATAAACAAACAATTCGTGATCGTATGAGTAACCTCCTTCGGTTTGTTCTCCCTCTTAGATATTGTTATGTCTTCAAGCCTGGTTCATATTTATATGAAAACTTTCTTTTCGATATGTGTTATGGTATACCAAGATCTTCCATCAAAGTCGATAGACAATCCGCGAAATGGATCGAGCGCCAGATATGCGCCTCCTCTTTCGTCGGGAAAAATTTCGTACTTTGACAGTTTCGGACTGCGTAATAAAATATCCCCTAGTATTTTCTGCATTTCTGTGTTGTTTTGTAACAAAAACGCCCATTTGGATACAAAGCAGCCCCATAAATCCGACGAAGTATATTTCTGCAATTTTATATTCATCTCGAGAAAAGTCCTTCGCTCTGATAAATTACCACCCATTAACTTTGAATTTCGCCGTTTTGCATAAGAAAATTCTTCTCGCCGTTAACGACTCTCTTACTATCTCTTTTCCGCGTCTCCCTTAGCCATCCTGCCGAGTAATATATATATATCGATAATTTCCGTTTAGATACGCCGGTATTATAAATAACCGTAAGGGGTTGGCGGCTTGCGGTATGAGGGAGTAGAGTAATTATTGAATGGCGCTACCCTACTCCGGATCGGACCGGGATGATGCCGCAATTAAACGGGTGCTCCTCCAGAGGAACGATTAAATTTGAATAATAAAGGGTGTTGGGCTTGTTATCCGCGGGATTTACTGACCAAAAATGGGGATGATTTCCGGGGGCCCCGGAATTACCCTTTTCAGTGGTGATTACACGCCGCCACAGAAAGATACGGCTCGAACAAAAATAATTTAATTAGCCACGTTAATGGTAATACAGGAGTGTAAAATTACGGGATATAATACGTATTGAAAAGTATGGGGATGAGAAATGAGAAAGGGTGTGCAAAATAGGTAATTTAGTCTAATTTTCAGCTGTAATGTGTCCCAGGACGTTTTGATGTATATAGCAAGAAGTGGTATAATGAACAACGACGACGAGTCTCTTTTAGAGCAATAAAGTGGAGTTTATCCAGGGAAAATTAAATTGAATCGAGATTATACAAGGTATTATTTTATTAGAAAATTTGTTACTGATGCCCTTTAGGTACTTTTTCAAGATAGGAACATTTAAAATAGCTTTCAATAGTTTCATGTTGCTGAAACAACAGTTTTGTTGAATATATGTCGATTTTGTATATAACCTATTTTATTAGCTTTACAATGAAGCAACTAAAGCCGTAAGCAACCTAAATTATTATTAAAAAATAACATATTTTATTTAAATATTGAACTTTCACCGCTAAAACAAGCTCAACAAGGGCAAATTAACAACTATTGAATATTGACAGGTTATAACACTTATAACTGTAGTTCACAAAATATGCAATAAACAAAGGGACGAAATATGCAGGCAATATGCACTATAAAAATTGCAAAATGTGCATTTATTTGCTTCAAACAACTATTTTTAGCCTGATAGAAAATTATCCCATTTATTCAATTATATTTAGCTAATTTTGTTAATTACTTATTTGCTAATGTTATAAAGAATTAAACTAAAATATAAACTGATTTTTAGTTTATTTCGTTTAAATAGATAGTTTTTGGGTAATTCTTAGTTTTTAAAAAATATTTAAGTAGAACGTATTTTGCAAAGTAGTGCTGTGTTCACGAATTAGATGTACAATTATAAATAAAAATCGAAAGTTAACAAACTTTGTAAAAGTTTATTTCGAGCAACTTTCGAGCCTTTCTGCGAAGTTTTATTTCAGCTATGATGTGCATTGCAAGGAGTGCACAACTCAAAACTTTGCATTATAAACAGATAATTGTAGGTAATTAAAAAACATCTCGGCGTATTACAACTGTAATAATTATTTGAAAAATATTATTCAGCGCCAAAACTACTTTCAAAACTTCAAAAGTAACATTTCAAATGACATGTTATTTCGATTACAATCATTACAAATTCCTTCGAAACATATCTTGGAGACAGAAATAAAATGACGACAACAAATTACAACTGTCACAAGTAAATTGCTCACATCAAAATTTTAATTTCAAGCTTCATACTGACTTTAAAATACGGCAATTATTTTAAAATTGTCATCAAGTCATTACAATTGTGAAAAAGTGTATAAACTCCTCAACTTCTTTGAAAGTGTCAAATAGTAGTTTAAAGTACAAGTTGCAGAAGACGTCATATTCCAAACCCGAGTCCGAGATTCTAAAACGAGCCGCTTACGGCGAGTTTTAGAACGGACGAGGGCTTGGAATGTCTTCTGCAACGAGTACTTCGCAACATTTTCTATGTTCCGGCTTCCATTTCACTTTTATTTATGTTTAAATAATTTAAAATCTCTCATCTGGGGAATTTTTTATCGTGACATTTAAGTTGGTATTACTGCTGTTTCCTAGACATCTGTCAATTTTCACATCATTTTCAAATTAAATTTAATGGATTTAAATAATATCGAAATCATGTCTCAAGAATCCAAATCGCATCAAGTACAAGAGGGTGTTTCTTTAACTCCACCGAAACTACAAGAAGTGGCTTCAAATGCAGTAAGGAATTTGCTACCTGATAAGTCTAGAGACGCATATGAAAAAGTTTACTTTGTGAACTGGTGTAAAGAAATAGTAGTTTAAAGTAAAAGTTGCAGAAGACGTCATATTGCAAGCCCGAGTCCGCGATTTTAAAACGAGCCGCTTGCGGCGACAGCTTATTGTCAACACTTACATACTACCCAATCGACGCGGCGGCCATATTTATTTTTAATTTTGTTTTGACAGACATCAGACAGCATTAGGGAATAACTTGTTACCAACTCAAAAAAAAAAATTACCAAAAACAATGCTTTAATAAGCCTCATTAAATCACTGTTTTCCGCCATTTTAGTGCTAAAATAGCTGTCATTTTAGTGCCGGAACATAGAAAATCGTTTAAAACGTCAGTTTAATTCAATATTTCCCTTAAGGTGGTTGCAGCTTGTTTAAAAATGTGTTAAGAACATTATAGTGGTAACAAGCAGCTTAGAAATTTTCTACTTCCTCTAAATGAACAGACGCCTTATTTGAAACGTCTTGTTTCCCTTGTGACCATTGGCAGTGAAATTAAAATGTAAGTTCTTTACAATTGTTGTCGTTTCTTACTAACTACAAACAGTCTAAACTAGAACAGTCAATTGCAATTTTTTTGAAAAATATTTTTGGTTGCAATTGCAGCTCATTATAATCTACAGTCTCAATAACCTTTGAAATGTTAGATGTGATTTACGACGTCCTTTAAAATGTTTTAAGAAAAGTAAATTTTGTCAAGAATTTGTAAGCCGTTATCGCGTTAGGTAATATTATCTACTTTTTCGAAGAATGCCATAACGGAAAAGGATGCCCCGATGAAAATTTGACAAATTAAAAGTACAACATATTGTGAAGATAGAAAACACAAAATATGTAAGAAAATTAAACGAATATGCTAAATCGCATTGTAAAATAGGCTTTCAATTTTGCAATTCAATTAGTCAAATATGCATAAAATGTGCATAACAATGTGTTCAGTATGCATTTTGCATATTTACCGAGCACTAGTTATAACTAAACAAAATAGTGAAATCAAGCAAGCACTAATCACTTCCCCGAACAACGGGAACGTTGGCTTTTAACAAGTCAACAAATTATAGTACAAATTAACGGAAAAGTATTATTTTTTACAGTTAAATGGAACTTTCTAATTCTGCTGCCTGAATTTCATCAAGCAGTTGAACTTATTGTAATCGTAATAGCCTGCTTTAATATTTATACATTTAATTCATAGCACTCCAATTTCAACAAAACTCAACTTTGCTTATTAATAGGGTTCGCATTTAACACATTTTGCGGATATAAGCAATTCAGCAAATTTCAATTGCATTTAATTTAATTTTAAAGCAATAATTTATTTAGCAAAACAATAAAATAATATAATTTAATACCTACATCCCTTGATATATTCACAAATCTTAGAATTCCTCAAATATTCATATTATAACTATTAAATCAATTTACTAATTTATAGAGTTAGATCTTTCGCAGCATTGTGATCCAGAATTGTTAATCCAGAATTTTCTCGCAGTAACTTCACAAAATCGAAATCGAAGATTTGTCAACGGTCTTTTATTCAGAAAACGAATGTAGGACATGTTTTGGACTCCTTTTATATGCAGCTAACATATCTGTCTAAAGGAGAACCTGGCGATTGAAATAGAGTCGATACTCTAAAAAAAGTTGGGGAATTACTAAGCTACGCAATTGATTCAATTCAATTTAATGTTTGCAATTTGAAAGGAGTTGTAACCACCTTAGGGGACATATGACGTTTAAATGTTATTTATAACGTTTTTAATAAACTTTTGACAATTGTAACTGAAGGAAATTGCAGTTATTTTAAAGACAGTGTGACGTATATAATATACGTTTCTAGAGTTGTAGTTATTTTAAACAAATCTGATCTTTCAAAGGAAGTTGGGAGGTTTTGGAGAATTTGTAATGATTGTAACGAATTGCAGTTGACCTCGCATAAAATGCAGTTTGAAATGTACCTTATGAAGTTTTGAAATTAGTTTTAATACTGACTGAGGTTAAGCAGTTTTTACGAAAATTGTAACAGATATAATCCATCGAGATATTTTTAAATAAATTAGAATTGTTTTTCCAAGACGTAGATAACTTCAAACTTTTTAAAACAAATTCTGATACAACTAAATGAACTGAAAAATCTTAAAGAAACTTATGACAATTATAAAGAACAGATACCATTTCAGCTGTAATTGTTTTAGAAAACACATGAAGATCTATAAAAAGTTCTTTAAGTTCTATAAGAGGTTCTGTAAGTTCCGAACAAAATATGATGAGGTAACTTGTAACACTTTCAAGAGTTCTGATTCTTTCAATGAAGAAGATGGTGAAGAATTTATAAAAGTAATAAAGAACTGGAATTTACTTCAAATAAGATAACGTTTGATACGAAGCTCATGAACATTTTAAAGTGGTTATAACGTTTTAAAGTATGTACTCTATGCAATGCATGATATGATAGCTGCAATAATAGTGCTCAGAATATATTACAAAGATTTTTAGCAACAGTTTTTGATTTACAATTGTAGTATGTAAACCTACAGTTTGAATCTAACACTTCTTCTTAAAATAAAGTTTATTTGCACATATTCCAAAAAATGGTACGAATATGGTGTTGTTTCACGGAGATAAAATAGTATACTTTCACTTAAAAATTTGCTAAAAACTATTAATTTTACTTACACGCAAGAAACTCAATTGGGTTTATATTTGGCAAAAAAAGTATTTCAAATAAGCTTATTTTTACAAATCAAAATTCGCTTCCAGTCTGTAGCTAACAAAAATGGTTAAATGTTATTGAATATGCATACATATGCAATATGTATGCATATTTTGCAATTTTTATAGTGCATCTTTTGTGCGTATTTCGACTCTTCTTAAAGTGCATATTTTCCAAGCTCTACTTATTACTGATTACTTTTCTACACGGAACGCACTCAATTATCGTCTTTGTGGGCAGGCAAGGTATACCTCATATTTCATTGCATCTTTCATATTTAATAAATAAGTAATTGAGTAATATATTGATTTAACTTTCACTTGATGAAATAAGGTCCAAAAGTATATGGATGTGACTACACACTCTTATATATTTAGAATGTTCTGTTCTGAAAGGATTATAAAATTAGGGTATTATGAAGGATGATATCGACAATTCTGAGGTGAATTGACTACGTTGGTGGTAAAGTAAATTTATTAGAGATATATTGATATTCTATCATTTTTACTCTGAGCTCAAATGAAAGTCGAGTCTGCTCCAATTTATTTTTAATTAGTGTACATTAATTAATTGTTTTGGATGATCCATAGACTTCTTCCTGCTTTGTTGATATCCTCAGATTTTCTTTCACTGTTTCAAAACCAAAAGTAATTTCAATATCTGAATAGATGAAGGTTCTCGAATTAAATCATAGGACTGAAATCCCGGCTGAGCTACAAACACCTTTTTCAATATCTCTTACATTTGTTACGTAATTTCAATATCATTTTAATTACCATTTTCTCTCTTTTTCATGTCAAACACATGTTAATCATTTTCTTATAAAAACAAACGATTATTTAACAAATTTCAATTTTAACTATAAGATTCTCCACAAAATTGACAAAAAATTAAATTTTGTTTGTTCATTAACATGCTATCGGACGTGCATGAGTTCCGCCACGAATCTCAGTTAAATACCTTATAAGATAACGACTGTGAAAGCAAACAAACACGTACAACTAGCGGAGCCTTCGAGATGCGAGACGTGCTTCCGGTGGACAGTGACGTATTTCCCTAAGGGCGTAGGGAGTGATCGCCCGGGGCGGTAAAGTGAAAGTTTTCATTTGTCACCTCATAGCTTTTCGTCGCTTTCGCTACTGGATATTGGGACGGCAAATAATATTCGCTCAGGGCGCAAAATTTAGAATTATGTCTGCAGGTGGATTCTCCAAAAAGGGCTGCTTGTCAAAAGAAGAACAGAGGAGGCTTTAATTTTTATCGCAAGTGGGATCGGTAATTGTAAATAATTTTCAGAATACCTACTTCTGGTCGATGGTTTTAAAACTTTTTTTATATAAAACCAGAAAATCCTACCTAATCCATTACTATGGTCCTAAATATCACTTGTTGATATTTTCATCACAGAATCAATTGAATCACGCGCCGATTGAAGGTAATGCCAGTTCCCCCAATGACCCGCAGTGCCAATTCCCAGCCCTTTCCTGCCCTGATCTGTTGGTCACTTCGATCCATAATAATAATCTACCACTCACTTTCAGTTTAACTTTCCTTTTAAAGTAATTGAGACAGCTGTTGTCAATATCAGACTTTATGTTTAACATTAATCAGGGAATAGTTGAATTCAGTGAAAATTTGTTTAAAAATGATACCATAATGCCAGTTTTCCGCCCACTATGTAAACAGTCATTAACAGAAAGAAACACAAACTCATGTAAATTTTTCATTGAAAATTTAACCAGTCTGTTAACGATCCGCGATTTAAAATAAAAACCCTGT
Source organism: Cryptocephalus moraei (assembly GCA_946251905.1). Classification (NCBI taxonomy): domain Eukaryota; kingdom Metazoa; phylum Arthropoda; class Insecta; order Coleoptera; family Chrysomelidae; genus Cryptocephalus; species Cryptocephalus moraei. The sequence goes on from OX276452.1 coordinate 19,887,729, forward strand.
ATTTAAATAAAAAGTTATATTGCCGCCTGTATAACACGTCAACTCATCCGCTCGCTACGCTAAACCGAATATGAATGCCGTCCCACTGCTCCGCGGTCTCTCTCGTTCTCGTGGTTCCCTAAGAAGCTGACATCGGCCCTTTTCCGCCGAGGGCCTCTCTTCCCGATGTATATAGGGTGATGGTTGTACACATTATGGTGACTGATGATAACAAGTCTTTTAACACTTCTTAACCCAATATATTTATGTTTATAGATGTTTTAAGATGCTTACAAGAACAAGTATCATTTAATTAATATGCGCAGTATCCATTTGCCGAGGTGAAATTTTCAAAAAAAGGAGCAAAAAATAAATACGCAACGCTAAATTGAACTATATGAAAAAAATTAAAACTAAGATTTAATTAATAAAAAAATTAATATCAACCATAATTAAAATATTATAGGTCCCTTCCCTAATACCACTCGAAGGAAGCTGGGACTCATTTGACAATTTTCTAAGATCATAATGCTTCGTATTCTTAAAAACAGTTAATTGTTTGGAAATATCTAATACTAATCTGTAGTAATTAGAAAGTAGAATTATTAAACGGAGTAGTAAATCATAAAAAATACTAAACACAGCATTTTCACAACTTTAATACAATACATGAACCAGTTAGAAATAATCATTATAGCGAAATCAATATTATTCAATTTTAGTTCTCGTTACGTATGCTAAAATTGAAACAAATTAGTATGCCTTCAATATTTATCTTGTGACAAAATCCCTTTACCAACTCACTTACCAACTTACTTACAAACAAAATATCAACAATCATTACACACTTGCAGCTCTTATCTCGGACCAGACGTCCGCCGCCAATCTCGCCCATAAACAGAAATTACATATGCGATCGTTCGTCATTATCCGTCGCAACTTAATAATATTAAAATTTTATGTGGCACTAGAGCCTGCGTTTGATTACTATAAATATTTAATCCGATCCACCGTTAACGCCCAGAAAATACACTTGCTCTTCGGCGCTATAAATCCCCGCCAAGGCGCCGAATAAATATTTAATTACAAAACGTTGCGTATTTGTTCTGTTGCGTAACAAGAATGGGATTTCTCGTTAGTGCCGTGCATTCTTCTGTTTATTTCCGGGTCGGCGACGTTAAGAAATTTCGGGATCCGTTCATTTGGGAACATTATTGGCGGAAGGAATTTCTTGCAGTGAATATCCGAGGGAAAGAAGAATCGAGTTCCGCCATGCACCGGGCAAATGAAACGAAGTGAACGGCAATAAACGAATATAGCGGGTTGGGGTAGATCGTTAGTATAATTTTATCGTCTTTACAGTAGTTAAAGGTAAAGACGGCAAAGTGTGATTAGAGGAAATTTGAAGCCGACCAAAAATTAAAGAAAATATAAAATCTAAAGTTCCACCTATTTTACCTCTTCTTTTTACCTAATATTAATCATAATTTATTTATCTTTAAAATAAATGTGTCCTCTACCTACATGATCACATAGATCGAACATCCAAAAAGATTTGCCAAAACGCGTTCAACATCCTACTGGCATCACTACCATTTCTCGTTACATACTTTAATTCTTGTTATACAGGGTGATCAAGAATGACTGTTTGAGTTGGCAATTCTACCTGGAGGACTTTTTTGCCTAAGGGTTTGCAACGCTACAACCAGTCAAGGCTTATCAACTTTAAATAGGTTGCCTCAAGCGATCCTGACCTATCCAATCCATATCCATATCCAAGATCCAATCCAAACCTATCCAATGAAACGTCCAATTTGACGCTCTTCGTCTGTTAATTGGTTTATAAAAGGCCACAAAAGGTGTTGGATATATCTCTCGGAATTGATGGTAAAATTAAAAAATATCGGCCCATACACCCGCGTCCTTGAGACTGCCAACCAAACACCAACTTTAACCGGGTGCAAATGTGTCTCTTTGATAGCATAAGGATTTTCACCTGACCAAATTCTGTAATTTTGTTTATTTACATGGCCGTTGAGATGAAACCAGGCTTCGTCGGAAAAGAAGGTATTGTCAAGGATATCATTATTATTTAATATGTCATTGAACCAATTGCAAAATAAAACTCTCTGCGGGTGATCAGGAGGCGTTAATGACTGGACGATGAAAATTTTGTGAGGGTAGTACTTTAATTTCTTTTTAAGCACAGTGGAGCAACTTCCATATGATAAATCTGTAAAACCGTGAATTAGAACAACATGGAAAAGTGGAAGTCTTATGGGTAAGAATGAAAATTGGTTGAATAGGAGGCATAAGGACCAAACCTGTTTGAAGGGAGAGCTTTCTTAAGGATTTGCGAGGACTTCTTTACATTCCAGTTCTGATCTCCTCGACAACTTCCTCGTTTAGAGTAGAAGGTCTACCAGTTGATTTTTGTTTGTTTACGTTCCCTGTGTTTAAATATCGTTCAACTACTCGCATACAATGCTGCTGAAAGACAGCAAAAGTGACCAAAGTCTCCGGAAACATTTCCTGAAATTGCTGGTATGTCGCTTCGAGAGAGTACTGCCAATCAGTAATTGGGTTATATAAATCCGGCTTGGAAAGTACGCCATTCCAATGAAAATATCGTGTTGTAACGTGAAAACCATTTTAAATAAATAAATTTGAAAAGAATACCAGAAATTTGAATTTGAAATAGCAAATTCAAATTACCAGTTGTACCATTTAAAAATGAAATTCAGCACTGCCAACTCAAACAGTCATTCTTGATCACGTTGTATTATATAACACTGCTTTTTCGTTAGGAGAAGCAGCGTCAGCTAATTCCAAAAGTGGGGTAATGGAGTACAACATTCTACACCTCTACTTTTATACCAGTGGATAGAGGGTATAAAGTGGCAACAAAACAAGCCTAAAAAGGTTTTTTCACAAATTATTCCAAACTGAGCTATTCCTAGATTCAGACATTCAAGTGTAATGGAGTTACTTAATATAATGTAGTACATGTCTACATGTTATTTCTATAACTTGCAACAAATAAAATATACAAATGTATGAACCCACAGAATATTTATTGTTTTTTGAAAGTGGCTATTATAAGATCTTATATATTTACCTTCGTAAGTTTATTATTACACATATTTAATTACCTTTTGATTTGTAACTGTTTGGGTTTTAAGTCACTATTGGGAATATTGATATTTTATTAATTTTATTCAAGATTAACTTAGTTTATAAATAAATAATAGTTTTTGCGCTCTTTTAATCTCTCCTAATTGGCAGTAAAAAATAATAATGTATTTCACTTATAACAATAATGATTTTTAATAATATTCGGATGTTAATGAAAAGACTTACTTCAAATTAAAATTAAAATTTCTAATTAAAATTTAATGTAGTATAAATTAATTTATATGCAAAGTGCATACTGTTTATTTTTGCATATATTTAAATACAACCTATATGTAGACAAATCACATTCATTTAACTTAACCTACTAATCGCATATATTGCATATTTAGGCATTAATATGCTTATTTTTTAAAAAATGACACATATTACATATTTGCGTTTTAAAACTTAAATTAGTATAAACTTAAGGGATGACTCTTTCAAATTAAATGAAATAGTAGAAGTTGACACACTACGTAAAGGTAAAATAGGTGATTCTGTATACCAAAAATCAGACGAAGTATTAAACAAAAATTAGGGTTATTCGAAATTAAATCAAATTAACGAAATTGTGAAAGTTGAAATCGTAAACTAATTCGATTACAACTTTAGTTTAGAATATAATGGAAACTTAAAAAATGCACCACTGACCTCTGTTGACGTTGATAGAAGTTTGTTCCATTTCATACATATGTATTCTAATAGGAGGCAAAATTTTCTTTAGTATTAAATTGTTTTAACAAGAGATTGCAGTAATACGTATTTTAAACCAAACAATAAGAGATTCAATTCCGTTGACAATGTTTCAATTTAGTTAGCAATAGGTTTTATTAAGCAGTTTAGTACTAATTTGTTGTAAATTGTAGTAGGAATTGAAACACTTTTTTTACAATAAAAATTAGTGTGTTTGTCTCTTTTTTAATAGAATGTTTAAATATTTTTGCAATTTTTTTGCACATATGCCCTAAGTTTATGCATATCTTCTAAAATTTGGTGCATATATATGGCTACATATTTTAGTTTTCTTGTGCTTATAATCCGCTCTGTATTAATGACATTTCTCAGATTATAAATAGTTCTTGACATTTTCTGCGACTGCCTTCATTAAATTATTCAGTTTCTTTCACTGTTCATCGGTAATTAAATCTCTTCCATTATCCTCTCTCCGTTTCGTTTTTGCTGTTCCGTCTATTTCCGATATTTTAAAAAATTTCAATCTTTTTCACATTTAGTAAATAATTTTTGAACAATTTTAGTGACTTAATTAAATTGTAACTAACTTCCGAGTGACTACAATTAGTACGTTTTCGTCATCAAAAGTATTTGCCGTTGTTATAGACCAGGCTTTATACAAAATAAGCAGAAATGATGAGCTTAGTGACATCTAGTTAACATATCGTTGAAAATTGTGTTAATCGTAAATCTGACTTCAAGCATTAGGACCGTAAACTCCCTCACTATAAATGGCGTAATGGCGTTTTTTTTTCAGAAATCCGCCAGATTTTTATCTATATTCGATCAGTGGAATAGATGACCTAGAGAAAATTCTGCATTAATCATCAATCTATTTTTGGATATAAACTTCTATCGTCGGGTAAATTTGGTTTTGATCAGTAGCAAATCATCTATATGCTCAGCTTCTGGTCCATTATCTTCTAGATGTTCAAAGAAAATCCAGCTTATTTGGAAGAAAACGGCTGAGCATTCAAGCTAGGTAAATAGTTGAAAGAATCTACTTTATTTATAAACGGTTTTACATCTTTTATTCCATTGTTCTATATCCTTGAACATAAACCTTTGTAATTTAAATAAAATCACTTAGATTAACTAATTTTAAACCTATTGAACCTTACATTTAACTATTGGAATCAATCGTTTTACTAGCCATTACAATTTTCCCAGAAGTCGGTGCTTTCCGAAGTTCAACCACACATCGTTAACGACTTGTTAACGTAATTGTAGATACGTTTGTTTGTGTCTCTTAACCCGTATTTTCCAACTGACTCACACCTCGAACAGTCCATAAATCGTAGAAAATCCCTTCGAACCACTCAATAGAAACTACAAATTAGATAAAATTTATTTAATGACCGGCATCGCCATAACTTCTCGTTAAATGTGTCAACGGGTCATTGGAACTAACGAAATTGGTTAGATATGGTAATGGACGGGCGTGATTTACAAAGTAATGTAAAGACGTGCCGAAGGGAGTCTAATGAAGAATGGGAAGGAGGTGAGAAATTAAGGATGACACGCTGGACGAGGTGGATTATCCACGTGTGGGGTAATGATGCATAACTCACGAGGAATATTTGGTAAGCGACCAGTCCTGTCACAAAGTTTGCATGTAATTGTGGATATGGTCCAGTTCGGTGACGAGGGTTCATGTAGTAATGTAGTTGTGTAGGTTATTCGGTCAATTCCTAGGTATTAAGAGCTTTAAAGTTCGATTGCTTATATCCAGTTCAATTTGCTATATCAAAAGGAAACATAAGTAATTCCAGCGCCTCTTTATGACAATTCGTCTTATTTAGAAGAAACCGTAAAATGACTAGTACTCGTATTAGAGGGTTAAGTAACATTAAATGTTATTTTGGTATTATCACCGGCACATCTAAGAACGTATATCATTCGTAAGGTTTCGTTATCTACGTTTGTTTGGTTTCGTCGTCGATTTTATCCCTTCACCTCGAAAGCTGGTATAATTCCTGAATTCGAATGCTCACTAAATATAGCTCCAATTGTTGGTGTCTACGCAAACAAACACTGAATCAATATTATTCATCCATCTATATTTACTTCGACATGGACTGACAGCGTTTGGTTCGTCTCATGACTTCTTCCAGTTCGAAAATAGACTCTTTTTACAGTCGACGAATAATAAAACTTAGTCACAGTGACTCGAATTAGCCTCGGCGAAGGCAAAAATTTCATTTGTCACCGATCACGTCCCAAATTAACGATTCCAACGAGCGTTCGTTATCGAAGAGTTGAAAGTGAACCGAAATCGAGTTCGCTTGAAGTTCATTAAAAGGCGTGACTGCGAGCCATATCAACGCAAAGCGTTCTGCGAGGAGATCGCCGATAAAACTCGTTACAGCTTTCTTGAACATATAACTAAATTGACAAAACGATAATTCCCGTTGTAGTGGTCTTGTTAATGTTTAATCGATGAAGGTCGTAAAACGTTCGCGAGATCACAATTTAAATTCGAAATACGGCGTTGTTCCTCTGCGTCGTTTACAAGATCTTTGAGATAATTTCGTCGGTCGCGTTGGAATTACACGCGAAATCGTCACTTAACTTCTGTAATCCACAAACTGATTAATAACGTAATTAATAACTATGCGATATCTGAGAAGCTGGAGGGAATTTCTGAAAGCAGCTACACCACTCTGATTCGTTCTAGCTTGCCTGGTAACTTCTAACTTTGGAGTTAGACGTTTGGAGTACGCGAAAATCACTAAACTACACGAATTGCCTTAATTTATTTATTTTAAGCACTTACACTAACACTTATCTACTAATACTTGATACTTAATTTATATTCACAATTAGTTAATTTATATTAGCACCATTTTCTATTGCCGTTCCGACCGACATCCGTCGATGGGTTTTACGACTCCCAGTGACTGTTTTCGTCTCGCCCTGCGGCCTGCTATTTATTTTGCCGCATGGGAATTCCAGAACAATCTCGTCCTTTCCCGAATATTCTACGGCTTCCGTACTACACATACGTACTATATGCTTCCGTATACTATATATATACGAAGTCCGAATTTTCGACTCTTCTAATTAATAGAAGATATTTGTTACTATGTTATCAATGACGTACTTTTTGCATTCTGAGCGTCCAAAACAGCTAAAACGTATAATAAAAATAATAAATAATAATTACCTTGGTGTTACGTACATAACCATTCTAAGTTACGGCGATGTATAGTTTACGGTAACTCTAACTCTACTATCTTAATTACAGATTTAATTTTAGAAAAATCAATGGTAAGTGGCAATAATAGTGGCTAAATTAAGTTTTTTTCGTCGGCAAAAAACCGATTCTAAAGGATACGTTAGAATATTGATATATAATTGGTACATTTAAATGTGATTTCCATTTTCCATGAGTGATATTATAGATTCGAACCGCATTGAACGTAAAACACCGATAAAATGTTTTCAAGCACTGTTTACCTAAATCTAGTTTATACCATTGTCTTACATTTAAATCAACTATGTCTCTCCTAAAATTAATTTATTCTGCACATATGATGGATGACCCGTTGTTAAAACAAGAACTGCTAAATGGTAATTATACAAACATTATATTTTAAACTGTTTTAAGTTCTATTTATTTATTACTAATGAAGGGCACTTACGCAAAGTGCATATATTATGTATATTGCATATTTTAGGCACTTTAATATTTTCTGCTACATATAGTGCATAACGTATACTAAATTGAGCAAAAAAACTTTACATCAATTCAAATAATACTAAATCTATTGAATATAATCAAAATAATTTTAATTTCTGATTTAATTTAGTTTTAATGTAATTATGTAGTTTATCAATTGTGGCTTTTAATTAATGATAAATTAGTTTACTTTTTAATTAAATTTCTGCCCTACTTGTTACATTAATTATAATTGATTAAATTAATTTAAAAATGATACACAGCTCGTTTATAAAATGCAATTACGGTTTTGTTTCTAAATCTTGGAATCAATTAGAAGCATCTAGTTCACCACTAATAGAAACCAAGTGGTTAGTAAGGGATGACGAGTCAGCTGTCAGAAATATCTAAGGTAAAATTGGGGTAGACATTTTTGAAAAATTTAAAAATAGTTTTAGGGAAATATAATGGTTTCATATAATCAATATTTGAAATTTGGATGAATCTGTTGATTTAGGTTTAGATCTTAAAATCATGTCCAGCATAACCCATACTGTTAATTAAGTTGAAGTGGAAAGATATTTTTTATGTCTAAATATATATGCACTTCGATAGAAGGCAAACATGTAACTTAATAATATTTGTATGTTCACCACATGTAACATATATTTAATCAAAAGGTGTATATTCTTAAGATTTATTTTTGCATACTTTTAGATGTGTATACATATTTTAAATAAAGTACATGCATATTTAGGCAAAGTAGTCCAGCAATTTTCCTCATTTAAACACACAGCTACTTAAAATACAAATGTACCGAACTGTTCATCTAAAATCTAAATCATTACTAATTACTACGCACCTTTCTGTGTCCAAAATTATTTGAACCAGTCTTTGGCAAAACTCCAAATTGTCATTGTTTTTACCAATTTACTACTTAACAGTATTTACATTGATGAGAACTATTAAAAATGTCTTCTATCCGGTTGCTTTGAAATAAAGATACCTATCTCAGGTAATTGTTTTCTTACATTTTAATAGCTGTTGGTACTAATTGGATCAATTGGTACTAATGTAACGTAACATTTTTTTGACAAAACTAGTAGCTAGTTCAAAGACATTAAAGCTACTAGATACTAGATACATTGTACAATTGTATTGAAATTAATTACAACGGAAAATATTTAAGAAAATTGTATGTATTATAAATTAGTGTTGGTAGCACATACGTGGTTTCTCATGTCTCATTAGCCTTTGGAGACTAATTCAATTTTGAAAAACTGAAACTGAAATGCGGAAAATATCTTTTAGACACACTACATGGTACGTCACTAAAATTTCATTATTCACTTTCATTTTTGCTTTTCTCCTTTTCCTCCCACTACCCGAGGGTTGGGATTCCTTTGTTCGTTCCTTCTTTCTCTCACGGTATCTGATCACACCTTCGCACTTCCTGTGCATGAAATTACAGCTGAAGCTTACTTACTCGCCCGTAATTAGCCACGATACGTTATGAATCATAATACTCGATCGGATTTTTACAAACGGACACTGTAACGTGATATTTCAGACCGCAAGGGAGTACTGCAGTGGAAAGAGGAGGTAGTTGTTTGGTAGTAGGATCGTAGAAATAGTTTTACAGATAGGAAGTATTTAAGTGCCAAGATACGAAGGATTTTGTTAACTTGTGTGTATTAAATTTTAATTTACGGATTAGTTACGGATTTGCCAATTCTTTTCTAAATGTTACCCACATGATCGATTTTAGCTGGTAAAATTGGTATCCAGCTCATATTATTTCCGGTGTTCCCCAAGGATCTACTCTGGACTCTCTATTGTTTTTGATATATACAGCAGACTTTTATCAAAAACTCCGAGTTCTCGCATCTTCAAACCTATACCGCCGGTACTCAACTTGGGCATCATTTTAACCGCTCAATTCTAAATTACACATGTGATTTACTGCGATTTACAAGCCTCTTGTCAATAATCTGCTCAGCATAATTCAACATTAAATTCCAATATAGTGTTGCCATCTTATTCCCTCACAGACGTGTAAAAGAACAGCCCAAACGAAATATACACTTGCACTTAGAGAAAACACATTTACATTTCTCGACATCAACTAAAAACTTCCTGACCCATCACTGATGAGAAATTAACATTTGCTGGACATGTCAAGATATTAATTCGGAACTCATATGCACACTTAAGAGAGCTTTTCGCATATAAGAGTATAATGCGTTTGGGTCTGAAAAAACAATTATGTGTGTATCATACTGTCAGCTTTCCAGCATTGTAACATGGATTATTTTATTTGTTTGGAACAAAGAACTGTGTAGAGTGTAGAGAATCCAGAAAATACAAAATACATGTAACCGTCTGATTTCAAATTAGTGGAAATACCATCACATGACTCGTAAAATTAGGGAACTTAAATGGCTGGATATATGAGCACATTCTCAAGACATTTTTCCTAACTTTTACACATAAGTTGATCATGAGTTTTACCCCTGCTGATCTTAGAGAAAAACTGATCCTTAGGCAAAAAGTCCATAGTATAAATGGTAGAAACCAGCCGACGTTAACTATGCCTCACCATATCACATCTCTGTTAGATAGAAAGTTTACATGCAACTCTATTGTACCGTGTAATTCACTATCCGGATAATTCAAAAAACTACATGCGTCGCGTTCCGTAAATTAATTAAGAAACATTGATCAAATTAGCCTTTTCTTGTGAGATGACACGTAAAATTGTGAGTTGCAATTATGTATAGCTTTGTAGGTATAAAGTTAGTATTAGGACTAGAATAAGTTAAGCACAAGTTACGTGTAAGAATTGCTTCACAGGTAAACTTCGCCTGGTGGTCGTAACATCCTATACTAATCCATTGCTATTTAATGTTCTCTTGAGGCAATAAAGACGAATTATTAAGTTTTTTTTTGCTGTAGTCTCATCTGTGACGGTGTCTTCGTACTCATCGTTATTGACAAGATGAATACTGGCCTATTTAATGTTTAAAAATTTACGAACAATCTGACAGGTATTAAGTATTACTGACTTTTGCATGTCTGCTATTAAAGACTCTTATAGCTGCAGAGCTGACAAATTCAGTTTCAGTGAGCGAGGTACGATTCCCGTTGTACTGATGATTAGAAGGCGAATAATCACGTTGTTCTGTCCCCATTGCTGTTTTATCTGGAACGACATGTCCGCATATTTTGCCAAATTGGTTTGAAATATTTCTCCCCTGTTATTAGTGTTGGGAACAGCTATATCTATTATGTATGTGTCTTTTTGTGTTTTGTTCACCAATACAATGTCCGGTCGATTTGACACCACTGTTCTATTTGTGAGCACTGTTCTGTCCCAGTATAAACGGTAGTTCTTATTTTCTAAGACACTCTGAGGGGTATAGTGATAATATAGACCAGGATCTTCTGATAGATTGTACATGAGAGCAAGTTTCAGATGGACTATTTTAGCTACACAGTTGTGACGATGCAGATATTCAATATGTGCTAGATTGGTTATGTTATAGATGTTGTTATATGATGAATAGTTTCAGCTGTTTTGAAACACTTTCTGCATTTGTCATCTATGACACTTGCTTCTTTAACTACATAGTTTATGTAATTGTTGGTAGCAATAACCTGATCTTGAACAGCTATAATGAATCCCTCAGTTTCTGGGAATAGGACACCACGAGTAAGAAACAGGGTTGATGCATCTCCATCCACCTCCTCGTCCCTGAGCTCATGGCGATATTTTCCATACAGCGCCTTGTCCTTCCAAGAATCCATTAGTAGATTCACTCGTTCTTGCTGGGTAACAGTTATAGTATTATTATTATTATTATTATTATTATTATTATTATTATTATTATTATTATTATTATTATGCTAATATGTGCTAGATTGGTACACGCTCCAGTTATATGATGAATAGTTTCAGCTGTTTTGCGACACTTTCTGCATTTGTCATCTATGACACTTGCTTCTTTCACTACACATTTTAAGTAAATTTGGTAGCAATAATTGAATAGCTATTATAGCTCTTGAATAGCTATAATGAATCCCTTAGTTTCTGGAAATAGGACACCCCGAGTAAGGAACAGGGTTGATGCATCTCCATCTACCTCCTCGTCCCTGAGCTCGTAGGGATATTTTCCATGCAGCGCTTTACCCCTGCAAGAATCCATAAGTAGATTCACTCGTTCTTGCGGGGTAACAGTAGTTATAATAATAATCATATTATTATAATTATTATTAGTATTATTATTATTGTTGGTGAGTTAAAAACGCGTGAAAATTCTCGCAGCAGACCAAAATTTATAAATCACCGACATTGACGTCATAACAAACGATTACACTCTCCAAACATTCCTCCTTGACAATATCCCATATATCCCATTGGTGCAAGATTTTTAAAAAATTCCCCCTTTCAGTTTCCTGACATCCCACGATAACATCCGATCGTAAATACGAGAGTATCTTCCAAGCTTAATAGTGTTTCTATCGCTTTCCCATCCTATTTCTCTCTAGAGGTGGAATATAATAAATGTCTTTGGGCCGCACCATCGCGTCTCGTATCTCGTCCCGTGTTTAACTATATGTACGCACACAGACACTTCTAATAGATTTATAATTCAGTAGGTGTGCTGGTTTGATGGGTTTACAGTCTTCGGATTTACACGAGAGATGTTTACATGGATTACTAATGGAATTCAAAGTGTTACATTCGAGATACGCGCGGATATGAGGATACCGAGCCGGAAACGGTGCGTGTACCGATGGTCGAGCATTATTGAATTGTCCCGATAATTACATGGGTGACGTTAAAACGAGTCGGCGAAGTTTATATGAAACGTGACCGAAAGTTTGGAAACTTCTGTAGTGCACTTTGACATGAAAGGGTAAAAGTGCGCAGTGTAATGCAGTTATGCAAAGTTGAGCTAAATCAACACATTTTCTAGGTTCACGTTTATTCCGAAAACGCTTTCACATGGGAACGTGTTGGAAACTCGTCTTGCTAATTATTAGTTCTTTAATACAATTTTACTCATTTGGTTGAGCTGAAATTTGATACAAAGTTCAGCATTCAATATTTTCACTCAAGAATAAATTATTTGCTTCGGTGAGTTTCGGTATTTCGTTCAATAAACTGCTATTAGGTTCTCATATGCACTTGTACAAATTACAAGTGCACAAATTATTCCGACGTAAAATCCAAACCTTACTATACCTACCATTAAATTTCTGTTTTAGTATCTAATAAAGATATGTAATAGGGCAAACACAGCACATTTATTTTGTGGGCAATTTTGACATTTCCTTCAATAGTAAAAACAAACTAAAAGCCGCAGGTCCATTACGCCGCGCTTTCCCTCGATAAATCCCCCATTTCGCGACCTAACTCAATTAATACCACCCCCACGTACAAAGACAAACCCCTCGCTAACTAAAAGCACACACGCGCTCACTCTCCTCTCCTTCACGTCTAACACGTTGTAAATTACATTGTCCCTCTTATCCGAAGACTATTATCTCGGGGTCACACCGGGAGCAGACATCCCGAGTCAAAAGCAGATTTATAGACGTTTCAGGGGTGTACAGTAAGCGAAATGGGGATCCTGTTGAGACAATGTCCCATGATAAATTAGTCGGTGTTAGGTGGGCAACAACAATCGTGTAACTGTATTTGTATGTGAGTAGACGGCACTCATTAATATTGAAATCGTGGCCGAGCATAAAGAGTTTATTATGGTACAACGTTGAATATACATATATCTAATGTTTGTATGAATACAATGAGAGTCAGGTTGGAAATGGCGACGTAGTTAGTTATTAGTTTTTACCCATAGCAAAGTTAATCACAATACGTTACTCAGAACGCAGAGTGTTTTCTATCCAGCATATATTTGGATTTTTATTGATTTTGATATTTTAGTTATTGCTATGAAAAGACTAGACTTTTTCATCACTTTTAATGAAGTCATGCAGGCATTATACCAACTGAAAGAGAAAAATTACTGAAAGACATTAGATCACCAAAGAAGATTAGAGGCATGGTCAAGATTTCACTAAGAGATTTTAATGCGATATCAAACACAATGTAACACCACAAAAACAGTAAGACACGAAGATTTATCACCTACGATACTGTTGGGTATGATTTTTAAAAAGAATCTGAGAAATGGAAGGGTAACATAAACCAAGCATAACTCACAGCTCATACTGACCATTGCAGGCAATATGAAAGGACTACAAAGACTCGTACTAAGGTTAGAAGAAAAAGCCCAAATCAGGGATTAGTAATTAATAAAGGAAATATACATGTACTGGAAAATAAATTGACAGAGGTATATCGAACCTCACGTATGGAACTATCACGTTCAAATAAATAGAATCATTTGCTTGTTTAGATATGGTTGTAATACGCAAGAATGAAACGCAACATATAAAAGTGATATAAGGTTGTCTACAATAATTTGGCAATACTAAAAGTATAACCCAAAACGGCATTCATGGAGGAAGGCTCTCTCTCAGAGTCCTGAAGGTACTACTGAGTCAGAAATGGATGTGAAGGTGAAAGAAGAATCCATGGAAGCTGAAACGGCAAAATCTATTGACAGAATTACCTTAGACTTAGAGTAATGAATCTACCCCATGGGAACGAACGAGTGTTAAGGGGAAGGCAGTATCGAGTACTTCATCGTCTGGAAGCTACTGCATGACAAAGTATGGACGAGGGCTTCTTCAGAGTTCTGAAGCTCCTTACCCTGACGCTTTCATGATCAGAAATGGAACATAAAGCAAAGAAAGCCTCAATAAAGGCTACTTCACAGTTCTGAAGCTACTTTAGGGTAAGAAATGGATCTGGAGGCCAAGGAACTATCGATGGAAGCCATTTCAGAATCCTGCAGCTACAGGACCGCAGGACTGCAGGGCCAGGAATCAACGATCACGTGAAGAAAGCATTGATGAAGACTATTTCAGGATTTTGAGGCCATTCTGAGCCATCCCATCCCATCCCAATGACCGTCAAGGAGGCTACTTCGGAATTCTGTAGCAACGGAATGAACGCTATGGAGAAGTCAGTATCGACAAAAGTTACTTTAGCGATCTAAAGCTATGAGTAATATAGTAGAGTAGTGAGACTAATACTCGAAACCATCACGATAACCAGACAAGAATAAAAAATGATGTACCAAAATACCACCATCAATAATAGGACCAAAAATTTAAAGATCATACACACTTATTAAACCATGAAATAAAGAAAATACTGAAATATGGTAACAATTACTATGAAATCAATGATAATTTGATGGTGCGATAACATACTCCAAATAGAGAAAAAGTGTGCTAAGGCACATCATAGAATGGAATCTAAGGGTCAGTATAAGGTGGTGATCAAAATGCAAATAGATAATGCCATTAACAAAATGAAAATAGAACAATAAAGGAAACAAGGCAAAGAAATAAAGAGCAGTAGCCTACCAAGCGAAATCACACCTAACGTAGTAAAAAGAAAAACCATTTGAGCTTTAATGACAAATCCACTTTAATTTAGGCTCGCAGTAGAGCAACTATACTTTCTTAAAAGAATATCAGTTTGTTAGCTAGTGTTATATTTTTTAGAAGAGATGCCATATTATGATTTAAATAATCAAATAACTTTTTAAGGGCGTAATAACCCACCGAGCAAAGTCAGGAAGTCGATCTTATTTTAGAACGAGTATTACAAGAAAGTCTACATTTTCGAATATTTACGAACGCTCTTTAATTATAAAAATAAAATTGGGTCTTTTGTTTTTTCCAAACTTCTAATTTTCGAGATCGTAATGTTGAATACCTTTCACAATCCGTAGCGTCTGCCCATTATTATACTTTGAATGTACCAAATAGGTATTCTCCTTCGATTCTTGCTTGAAACAGCCAAAAAAGCTACTTAAACATGTAAAAGATATCGCCCTGCATAATAAGGTTTCCACTTTAGTGCGTTCGGTACATGCATTTTGCACTGTCTATATTTTAAATATTTTTGATTATGGCAAACCTGATTACGAAATCAATAGTTTGTTAATTATTGATATAACTATATATTGAGTGTTCAAAAACCTTCCTCATATAAGTTTTTGAAAACAATTTTAACGATTGGGAACAAAAACGTTGTTACAAATTATATCAGAGTAATCACGCCAGGTACGTCTTCGAGGCTCTCACAGTGATTCCCTCATTACAATACATGTATATGCCATAAGTTCATTACAATCAAATATTTAGAAACTTAGACTCAGTTACCTATCCTGTATTGGTGTAATTGGCTAACATTAAGGTATATCTAAAAAAGTTTCTCTTATGCCTTAGAACTTATTACTATCATGATTGAAGCGTTGATAAAGCATAATCCAAAGTTTGGAGTAGCTGGAATCGATGGAAGCATTAAAAGAAGCCTAGAACAAGAAATTATTAGTATAACAAAGGGTATTATTACAATAAGCTATTTTGGTCCATTCCACAAACAAAATTAGTAGTGTATAACTGTGTTTCTACCTACCACAATATTTGGTAGCAAGTTTTGGATTATCACGAATAAGTTGAAATCAAGAATTGTTCCAGGAGAAATAATGATGTTTTTAACCACATGGTTAGTTACAAAATGAGTCAAGTAATAGAACAAGTACTTAACGTCTAACCAAAAAATTAGTATTTTTTGAAAACCGCAAATCCTCGGATATGCTCGGAACACGCTCGGATATCAATATCGGATTATTGAACTGCGAAGCTTATTTTACTTTATTCTTTTTATTGTCATATCTATTTTCTTCGCAATTCAGGAGAATCTAATCGAAGAACCACGACAAGTGTTTATGAGAGAAGCTATCTATGCATGTGGAGTATTAAAGACCGTTCGTACAAAAGACTTATGTTCTTTACAATTTTTGTGGGTGGTTTCAACTTTTAACCTATAAGATTGCCCAGTCTCAACTATCAGGTTGATCTAAACGAGCCCATACATACATTTCGTCACTTATTCTTCTGCTACAACATGGGGAAATGTAATCGAGGAGACCATCAGGTGTACTAGACAAGATATTTCATTGTTTCTAATCTGACCATATTAAAACTGTTTTTGTGTTTCATTTAGAACGTAAATTATACTGCAGCTAACTCGCAATTGAAACAACTTGTACTGCATGTTTCCTTTTTTTTAATTGTAAGTACTTATAACAAATTGTAGTCCTGTTGTCATGGTTGGAATATGTTGTTATGCAATATGTATTAGATATTTAAGTGAAGTCTGTTAAAAAAAAGTAGACAAATAAGTCTTCAACAATCAAATTTTGCTGTAAGGCTAATCATGAATATGTTAATTCATTTGATGTGATTATAGCGTGCTGTAGAGATGAGGCAATTTATAAACTCCTCAAACTTGGTCCTGATTAAGGAATAATTAATTAATAATACTTAAGGATTAAGGAATAATTAAGAAATAAGGAACAACATCACATGGTCTTCTGACGGCCTCCCTTACTGTTCTTTTGTTACTTTTATTATTACTTTACATCGGATTAAAATTATTTATTTCAATCCCACATATTTAGTTATACAAATTAGTTACCCAAGCAGAATAATCGCAGGTAATTTTTTTTTAAATTCATTTTCCCCGATGTGGTTTTTCCATGATTTTCCTCGATTCCACCAGTCGCGATCTACCTCATTGTTTTTGCGCGTTGGCTCTCGTAAACAATTTCAGTATCCTCTCGCATCGGTGACGACAATCAATTAGTAACGTTCCGGAGTGTCGACATTTATTACTTATTCAAAGCGTCCAGGATGCAGCCAATACATTATTCCGGGAGTTAACGGTCTATTTAACCGGACAAATTCAATGCCGATTGTCTAATAATTTTTTATCCGGGACGACGAGAAATATGGCATAAAATACCACTGGGTAATTATCGGGGCTCGGATGAAAGACTGAAAAGTGTCTGGGGGGATGGTGTTATACCTACCGCATTATTAGAAGACGTTAAGTTTTTGAATAATGGATTAATTCAGGTGTGTTGTGATAAAAAGGAAATTTTTATCGTTTTCGGTCACTTTTTAGTAATTTGGTTTCGTGTTTTGATTTGAACGCGACGGGGGGTTCTTATAGATGGAAATTTAGGAATGAGATGAGCGTGCAATAAGAACTCGAGTTCTTATTGGCTGAGAAATAAATGTGAAATGTTTAATATAAAATGTACTATGAAAAAAAAATTGTTTTCTAAATTATGGAAAGTAAATGTCTGGAAGCGGAAAACGCTTGGAATGCTTTAAAGGTATAATCAACAATTTGAGAGTAATAAATGTATTTAAAAATAGTCCTCGAGATTCATCTGACTTTTCAATCTTGAAACAATTTACCATATCAACCATTCACATACAGAATACAGTTTCAGGTGAATTAGTGACTAAGTGATGGTTTCACGGGTCGGATGCTTTGAATCTTCGAAAATTCCCTAAACGTATTGTCACATTAAAATGATTTTTACCCATTTTCCAGAATATTATTTATTAGTATCTTTCACCAAAGTAGATAAACAATGCAGGTTCTAGTGCAAAATTTTCTAACGCTTTAAAGGGGGCTAAAGGACCGACATGGATTACTTACATACCAAGTTGCTTGATTGGAGATTAAATTAAGTTTAAAACTTCTCACAATGTAGTCGTGGCGAATCCACCCCTATTTTCACGTTTAAATCAATGAGCTGTACGACTTTCACCCATTACTACTTGTAAATGGCTGTTGGAAAATTTGAGTTGAAGTGACATTTGAACAAAAGAAGTTTTACTTTTGAATCATTTAAAAAAAAACTTAGCAGTAATTTTGAATTATCATCCCTTATTTTCGTCTCATATGAAAATAATTTCACCCATTTTTTAGATTATTTTATCCATTACTAGTCTTTACTAAGCAATCAAGTGATAGTTTGGGAAAAGTTATTAAGCTAATTTGTAATCCCCTCCCCATTAAAAGTAAAATTGACAAAAGTAAACATGCATTCTTGACATATATATGTGAAAGTGCAAGAAACGTAACATTATTTTAATGCTCCGTCTCCCCATTGCCCAATAAATATAATAGGTTAATAAACCAATATTGAAATAATAGTTTCGTATAGATTATTGAATTCTTTTGGTAAAACCCCTTTAAAATTTGCCTTATTCCTTAATATTGACGAGAAACTTCTATTAAACACATCAAATTTACTACTGATCGCTAAAAATTGTGACTTTTGATTAATTATACTTTTTAAAATTCAATCATAGAAAGACTAACTATTTTCTAAATATTACTAACTATTTTAACTTGCTAAATAATTTTTTAATTTTCATTTTTCATTAATTAATATTCACTTTTAATTAATTAATTTAAATTTTTAATTAACTCATTTTTTTTCCTCCAATTGTAACTATTTAGTAGTAACTATTTTCAATCGACCAGCATCCGACATTTACTCAAATATCTCGAAGCATAAATACTAGATAAAAACAGAATTACTTTTTATTTATCACACGAATACTACCCCAGCTCCCGAAGAGGGATGCGACTCACCCTAAAATATTTTACTTATACATATATGTTTATTGTTATGAGTTACTTAAGAGTTATGAGTTATTGAATCAAATATTGTTTAATTTTTTATAATTCTTATAATACGTAATTATAATAATTATAATACGTTAAACAAAAGTAAAATTTTTTCAAAGTATATTTGTCACGGACAACCGTTGGCAATTCCATTAAATTTAAACTGATATTTAAATTCTTGGTAATTTTAATTAAGGGTTGCAACCCTTTTTTCTAGAGGGAAATGATGCTTCGTTTTTATCTTTTATTGTTTATTGAATAAAAAACAGATTTTATTAAATTTTGATAACAACGTTTACATTATGAAATTGAGCAGAAATTATACAGAAGCAGTAGAGAAACAAAACATACGAACAAAAATATTTATAAAGCAATTTGCTTGTCTGTAATATGGGGACGCCCGCAATATGAAACTGCAGCTGGTCAATTGTTATAGTTACTGGGCATTTATTTATAACAATGCAGTATCTGTTCACGACCAAAAGATAGCGGTTGCTCTTAAAAGATAAAATATTCAAAATAATAAAATTAAGAGGTATTATTAATTGTTAACATTCTATTTTGCGGGCACATAATAAATTTTTTTTATTAAATAGAAATATAATTTTGATGAAGGTTTCATAATAAGGGTTAATTAAATCTATACAAGGGGCTAATTAAAAATGGGGCTTATTTTATTTATGCGCTCAAATCGTGAAGCAGTTGTAACTGTTAATAACAACGTTGGAAAAACTGTCAGTCCCATTAGTAATAGATATTAAAAAGCGCAATAATGTAAGCTTAGTTTATTATCAAAATACTCACAATAATATCTTTTAGTGCTTGTATAACTAAATTTTAGTTTTACATCCATTTTCAAATAACGATTTTAATCAAAATTTAGATTAAAAATAAGGGTTCAACCTTTAGTTGCTGAATTTAACATCGTGGATTTAAATGTCAGTCCAAAAGTAATCAATTGCTAATGTTAGATGACAAAGGTTCTTCGTCTCTAATTGCTAATGTTGTTTTACACATATGTCTTAATATTAGAAAAAATGCGTTTTTAGGGTTAACTTTAAGGGTAATTTTCGGCCTTTAAAAAATATCCGATTTATTTGGCGCTCTATAATCTATAACATACACTTCTCAAGAAGATTCGCGAGGGACACTTTAATAAGTGTCTTTGCAAGTTACCCAAAAAGATATCCTTTCCGCGACGTGATACCGCACATACTTTTAATTTACATCCCAAAAATGCCAAACAATCCCTCAGACACGTTTCGCGCTATCCACTTCCGTAGTTTTACCACTTCCTCTCCTTCTTGTTATACCCTCGTCTCGCTACTTTTCTATTTCTAAACCGCGGAAATCCGATACGAGAGTTTCGATGCTCATTACTCACGAGAGGTGTCAATTTACACGTCACGTATCGTATGGGGACGTAGGTGTACTTCAGTTTACTTTTCACCATCGCTCCCCCGCGGGAAGCAACTAAAGAAGTCGACGCCTAATTAAAAAAGTAATACGTGTACGGCTTTGGAAAATTGGGCGTCAATTCCACCGACGCGACGGTCCCTGGATGGCTTCATAGGAAATTTTAGTCAAATTGTAATTACGGGGGAGCGTAATTGCTGGTAAGGGTAAGCTTGTAAAAAGTTCAAATGAATGTTTCAAGAAAAGTCAAGCTATATTAAAGACGAATTGTACTTTCATATGTAGAAGGTTTAGAAACTGATATCACCAGTTCCTTTCAGTTTTAATATCTTAATCTTATATAAATCTCTTAAATATCTTAATATTTCAGTCTTAGATATCTCCGCAAGGTAAGTCTTGTCCACGTTGTCTAAAGCACCCAACTTGGAAGAACTATTGCTAGAAACTGATGTTTATCTTGCTTTGATACGCAAAAAATTTGTTTTGTAAAATTTATTTTAATATTAATTTATTGTTTTAAACTTATTAATTATAGTTTATCTTGTTTTAATACTTATTAATATTATTATATTATATATATATATATGTATATATTAAATTAGAAGATCTAGATTTAGAAAATTTAGAATCTTTAATTTAATTAAAAGGATGTTCCATTTCTAGTAAGTTAAAAAAGGCAGTATTATGGTCATGCCATAGCTGATTAATTTGATCGAATCTTTACTGTAACTTCTCGTATGTTAACAGTAACTTCCTAAAGTTTAAACATTATTTGTAAGTTTGTGTTCAGTAACTTACCAGTTCACCTCCAAACTATCATTCACTATCTAACTGAGTTAATAGGACACTTACCTGAAAAACAAAAAACAAGATTAGTACATAAATCTCAAAAAAAACAAATTGAAAAATAATTACAGCAATGGTATATTTCAAAACATTTATCTAATTTTCTAATCTTTCCTCAACGAATTATTTTAATATCCTGGTTGTTATCTTGTAATTTGGATTCATTTGTGATAATAACTTTGATTAACAAGGCTTGTAATCATCATCAATTATTTAGTAATAAATGGCGCTCTGTCGAAAATCAGGTTTGGGAAGTTTATAAATAGATACGTCCGAATAAAAGTTTGATTACAAATCAGATTTCAATTTGCATAATTACATTAGGCCATTAGAAATAGATGGTAAATCAGTTGCATAATGTAAGTGCAGTAAGGTAAGCAGTAGTTCGTTGTATATTTTATTAATTTGATTTAATAACGGATGAACATATTAAACAATATTAATATAATTTTTGTGTGTTCATACCACACATGACAAAATCGTGACAAAACTTAGATTACAATAAAATTTAAGCTCTATATACCTACGTCATATAGTTAGTATAGTAGTGATGCATACCTACATACATAGGTATATAGGTAGATGATAATGTTATGTTTCATACGCAATATGCAATATTATTTCAACACGATATGTTGTTATTTCTGGAAACATTAGGACACCCAAAAAGGGGGAAATGACTTATATGTATACGAATTTATAGAGTTCATTTTTGAGAGTTGTTAGACGAAACGTACCAAGGACTAAATTT
Organism: Cryptocephalus moraei; assembly: GCA_946251905.1. Lineage (NCBI taxonomy): Eukaryota > Metazoa > Arthropoda > Insecta > Coleoptera > Chrysomelidae > Cryptocephalus > Cryptocephalus moraei. Next base: position 19,909,935 of record OX276452.1, read on the forward strand.
TTCTATTAATCTATGTCACCTTGCTAAACTTTTCTCATCAAGAATGAATATTTTATTCTTGCAGCCACAAAGAGTAACCAAAACAACAACATGTAAACTCAAAGTGACAGGAATAGCAGAATTTAAATATTATGCGATAAACTGGTATTTTTGGACCAAAAAGGTAAGCTAACCTGATCGGCCGGGGACGAGTTGTCACCCATAAGGTGATTACTGACAAATGGTAGGTCGAATTGTCACCCAGGCCGGGGTCGAGTTGTCACCCAGATCAGGGTCGAGTTGTCACCCAATGTTAATTTTATTATAGGTTACTGAATATGTGTAGGTATATCAAAAAAAAAAAGTTGTACATGTGATACAGATTGATTATCTAAATTTATTAGCAGGTATCTTCACACATAAAAAATTGCGGTATTTTATTGACAGAGTAACATTAAGAAAACATTTGTATTTATTTAACAATTTTGAAATGCTGTGACAATAATTTCACAAACTGAAATCTTTTTAGTTGACCATTTGTGAACATTTCTATATGTTTATCGACAAACTGTTTATTCAATATTGAGAATTTATCATAAGTATTTCTTTTTAGGACTATCAACACTTATTTGTTTAATGTATAAATCAGTTTGAACATTTAATAGTACGTCAATGAATTTATGAATATTAGGGTGTGCACTGTAGAAACACATATTAAATTTTCTATGAAATGATTCGAAGGCATTTGTGGTTCGTTGCAAAGACGAAGATTTTTCGGCCCATATATACGGAGGAAAGGATGAATTTTCGGCTACATACGTGTCAACTAAATAGTCGGCAAATTTTGTAACCGCTGGATGGTTTGGTTGAATGGCTGCAAGGTCTAGGGTGAAACACTCTCCTACATCTTCAGGGTTTAGAAAAGGCAGTCCAAAGATGTATATTAAATATTTTGTGAATTCAGAATTTTTATCATTTTTATATATTGAGGAGAGACCAACTTTTTGAATTTTTCTCCACCTGCAATTTAATGGTATTGTTTTGATTTGGGACTTTGCATTACTTACCACGATTGGCCTAGGTGAAACCTACATCCCTTCAGTGTTGAATTCGGTAACGCTTCTCGGACTAAACGCACAAATCCACCGTTTTGCACTACCCCCAGAGAACTTTTTGGAAATTGCATTTAAAACGGTCAATAATTAACATGTCTTCTCCTTTTCCACTTTTCATCACTTGGACTAACATTCTAGTAAAACGAACAGGACCGATCACCTGGATAATGGAAACTGACCAAAAACAAAACGTTTGGTGTAATATTACATCTCATTGGAGTAGTTAAATCATATTCATATTTAAAGAATTGCGAAAAGTACCCCCATTATCCCAAAGAAAGCTTGAAATATACCTGTGCGAAAACTCTGGTGACAACTCGACCCATTCTATTTCCTTACCTGAGGGTATTATAAGGGTTGGGTGACAACTCGTCTCCGCCGACCTGATCAAAGTAACTAAGACATTTTTGAATTGTTTTAATCTTTGTTGAGTACTCCGGTTCTCATTATTTTATAGAACGTCCTTTTGTTGCAAAACTCTATTTTGATGATGTACGAAATTATTTTACCTCTACTCTTTTCTGCTCCCCACCTCTGAGTTATCACCTAAGCGCACACCGAAGGAGACCATACCTTCCCCCCGTAGGCGTGACAATATGGATTATTTCCATATTCAAGTTAATGCGGACTATGAAATTGCCTTTAAAACTATATACTGATGATGGACTAGTGGACCAAATATTTTGAGAAAATCGTAACTTTTCCCAAACCAATGTTAATTAAGCCGTGAAATGTTTGCTTGAAAAGTTTAAGGAAGATAATATTATTGACAGTATTAATTACAGTTTCATGGAAACTGTAATTCTTCTGGAACTTCTTAATAATATTGACAGAATAGGAAAAGTATTTGGCTCAGAACTCAACATCGTTAAAACAAAGTTTATGATCAGTAGTAGACAACAACATAAGTAGGCAAAAATATTAGTGGATAATCAACCTTGGGAACGAGTTGATAGGTTCAAATACCTTGGTTGTACTATAAATGACAAACAAAAAAAAGGTAATTGTAACCGAAATTAAGTTATACAAGTTATTTACATTTTAAGTTAATTAAGATAAGCAATAAACGTATTTCTAATTCTAACTGGATTTTAAATCATTACGTATGAGTCAAATTATGCGACTCAGGTAAAAATTCATTGAAGTTTTTAATAAAACAACTTATTTGAGCTTTAAAATCCCCACGTCACACGGTATGAGGTTTGAATTGTAAATCGGAATCTCTTCCCGAGTAAGAACCCATTTGAACAATTGCCTAATTATATATTAAATTCACTCAATATTAAAAGATGATCAAATCCTTTTCTGGATCAGTTCGAAGAAACTTGTACCTAGTGTAAATTATTATCTGATTTACAATTTGTTTAAGAAAGGAAAAAAGGTAAAAGGAAGTGATCATGATGTTTTTCAGATTTGTTACATTATTTTAAAAATAGAGCCCTGGTAATAGATACCATTTAATTCGAGCGTTCTGTAGTAATATGGTTTACCAATAATTCAATTGAACTAATCACGAAAACCTCTACCCTCTTTCCCACATTTTTTTTTATCGTTGATCCAATCTTCGATGAAACGTTAATTCGATTAAACGATTCCCCTTCGGCTCAATGGACGTCATCGAATCGAATTAATCTCGTTATATTCAGAATTATCGAAGTCAACTGGGGCTTATCGAAATTTGTTCAGACCGGAAGGTATGTACTGGAATTATTAACAGAACGAAAGAGGGAGAAAAAAGTGTAATTAATGATGCGACGTTCGCCCTGTTAAATCATAAAGGGGAAGGGTGTATTTTTTTCGGGTGTTTCACAAAATTCAGAGGGATTGGTGTTGGTGTCGTTTTCGAAGTCGTTTCAGGCATAATGTAGACATTCGTTTGCTGTAAAAGTCTTCATAAAGACGAAAGAGATTCATAATCATCCCCTGTAAGAAATGTGCCGGGTCAGTAATAGAAACAGTAATATCCCGTCTTACAGCCGAACCTAGCACTATATAACTTTTTATGTTCCCAGGAGAAGAGGCGTAACTCCTGAAGATTCGGAGATTTTTTTATCACAATCATTTTATCACTTCCGCGTATAACTTTATTATGAACTCTACGAGACACATTTTTTTGCATATACCCTTATTTTAATAAACGAAATTCCTTCATTTCCTCCACTCCATCCTCATTTGATCCGACTGCGAAATAAAGGAAAACCAGCACATTTACCCTACGAGGCCATCCATGGCTTAAGGGCAAGTTTTGCCCCTCGGTTTGACGATTTTTCTCTCTTCCGAAAAACAGCTGCTATACGCTAAATATAAGGCGAGGCAGAAAGTCGCACCCCGGCCCCCAACCTAGTAAATTTATTATTCATCAGATTCCGTATGCAAAAGCTTTTTAACGTTGTTCACTCTTCATTTACTGTGATGACACGCGAAATTTGGCGCTGCTGGGGGCACGTCGGAGAGGGAATAATAGATTTTGAAATTTTATAGGAAGAAGAGCGTTTTGTAGTCGGGAAACGGGAAGAATTTGTTAAATAATGGATTAAGGCTTCGTTTTTAGGATGGGAGGGTATTTGGTAATAATTAATAAGTAATTGGCGTTGGTGAGGACTACTACAAGTGACTCGGTGGTGAATTGTCAATCATTTTTTTCACTTAGATCGCATGTAGTTACAGTAAACAAGGATTCTTGTTTTCTGGTTCTAACAAGGATTTTCGAGGTAAAAAGGTGTATAATGAGTAGAAATCAAGGGAACATTTATTTTGCCACAGCCAATTTTTGTTAAAACTAGTCCAGTAAGAATTTTTGTTAAGCTGAAAGTAAAGTTCAGGGTAAATTTCACAAGCGCATGTATCCAAAACTACATAATATGAGCAATTCTTTAAATAACTGATACACTTTTGTAACACGAAATCTGGGATTTTGCTAAAATTTTGAGAACATGTTATGTATGCTAAAATAAGAAGTGGTACTTAGGTCTTGAGAGTGACAAAGTGGTTGATCTTTAATTTGGTTATGTATGGAGATAAGACTTACTACAAAACTATACAAAAATATATATAAGTAATGTATAAGATGGCCTTATACATTATTTCCCTATTTATTACTGTCCTTTGATTCGGGAGCTGCGAAGGTACAAATCCCACATGACTACGTACATACATTTGTTCACACCGTTTACCTATATTAAATATCAGATACCTTCAACCTCCCTTTTCAGCTATAGTCGCATAACAATGTTTCACTTGAAGCAATATACAGGGTGTCCCATAACTAGCTCAACAAACTGAGAGGCTAGACAGAACTCATAAAAACATTTAAAAAAATCTGTTAAGTAGTTATCGAAAGATGATTAGTTTCCGAGATACAGAGAGTGTCGAAGTTTGGAAAAAATATCATCTTAGTTTGTATTTCTATGATGGTTAAAGTTAAGAATTTGAAAGTGAGTAAAGGTTCAGTTTACCAGTTTCAGCTGGTTTCAACAGTTTCTTCGAAGCTCGAGTCGGAAATAAGGAACGAAAACTCAATTGCATAGGTAGGTAAATACTACAAATGTTTCTTAAATTTTATTATTCTTTTTACTACCTCTGTCCGTGCTATGTACGCTCACTTTTGAAGACAACATTCCAAAAAAAAAAACTAAAAACGGACACGTTACACTCTGGGAGTGCCGACAGTGGAAAGCTAGCTTTGTTTTGCGTAACTTTATAGAAGGTTAAAAATTATTGTGAGGTTATGAATAATTTCTGTAAATGAATGACTCCCCAACGTTTTACTTGAAGTATATCTTAATATTATCATTTCAGTCTATCAATTCAATTTGTAATGTTATATAGTTGTAATACAGTTTAATAATTTACAATATAATAAGAAATCGAATAAGAAATTAGATCTCAAATTGAAAATAAAAAAAAAGACGACAACCGCGCACCTCGTTCTCAAAACATTCACAATTGCATTTTTATTCCAAAACATAATGCCAACCTAAATACAGTTGCATATAATGACACATAATGCCAACATAGAACTATAGTGCTGACCTCTGTGGCAAGAACGTCGCATTATTATGTATACGTCGGTCATCTGACGGTCGGAAATTTTGCGTATTCACCCGTGTGTTTTAGCAGTAGAAGAACCTCGCATAAAGAAAGCTAGTTTTCTAAAAAAATTACATGCATGGGTTTGCATTTATTTTATCATTTATCTTTAAAAAAAGCGTCTCACTACGAAAATGCAAGTGGTAATATTTTTGCAAAACAAAGTGAAAAACGATAATAAAATTTCTGCTGCCATTGTACGTACTAAAGCAACTTCAAAGTTTTATACCAGTAAGTGCTAAGGTTCTCCCAAATCTCTACCACCAATGTAAAGAATTTGACTTCGTCATCACCAGTAACATTTATTTAGATAGTAAACACCATAGCCAATTTTCAAAAATGAACTTCAACCATCTCAGAAATATGAACTAAAAATGATAATTTTTTTCGAACTCCAATACCCTCTACCTCGAAAACTATGTATCTTTAGATAAGTACTACTAGATTAGTTTCACTTCCTAAGTATGTATGTACCTAATTCTTGTAGATTAAACAGACAGATCAAACGAACTAACCTTAAGTGCAGTTTCATCTGAATTACATGAGGCCTCATTAAAGTGAAGGAAAAGTAAAACAATTTTCGATGAAAATGATAATAACCATTATTATTTATGTAGGTAGAAATATATTTTGGATTAGTTTTTTTGTTTTGTTTTACAGCCCTTTCCTTGAATTCCAGCGAAATATGTAGATCAAAATTAATAAATAATAAATAATAAAATAAATAGATCAAAAAAGAGTAACCAGTGCATAAATGTCAAAAACTAAGTATATATTTGACATACCTACTTTTGAGAAAGATATGACTATAACAATGCAATATCTTGTTTTATTGGCGCTTATTACGTAGCTCGTATTTGACAAAACCGATAGATTAAATCAATCTACACACATTATATCACTTCGTTCATTCGTTCAAACGTTCATTTTGTAACTAAAATTGTAAAGTTGGCGTGACGCCATCGCTTGACCGTAAATCCGGCGATTCAAGTAGTGAATTACTCTTGTGAACAATAAATGGAAGTTTATTTGACAAATTTAGAACTTTGTGCTTTTCCAGCGTTCCTAGCAGCTTTCGCTGTGTTACGCGTTTTCTCTCTTCAATCTCTCAAACGAACCCAACAAAGTAATGAAATCAAAAATTACAAAGATTTTCATTGGCTATAGTCGGTATATTTGAGGTGTGATATTTTTATGCAAGTTTTTATTATTAAGTAATGCTTTAGATACATATTTGTAAGTCATTGAAACTTTCTAACTTTGCAGCCAAAACTTAAAATCTAAAATGGGTCTAAAATGCGGTCTACATGTTATAAATTCGCCGGTCTTATATTCGGTCTACAAGTACAACGTGTTTCAAATTGATTGTCATCTAGTCGGCTGTGGAATTCCCATGTAAAATTAAAAAAAACCGCCTTGCGTAACTAGGAGTTTCTATTAGCTGTACTTAATCTCAAAATAACCTACTTAACCTCTTTTAACTTCTGGTTTTTATCTGTCAAAAGAAAACGAATTCTGAGTATTTGTCTATTTGTAGTATTTATTTTGGCCCTGAAGAGAGCCATTAATTACCAGCAGCACTGCCAGTTTCATAATAAATGTTCGAAGTGGCCACCGTTTTGCTGCATGCATAAAACCACACGACGTTTCATATTAATAAACATGTGCTGCAATGTATCTCCCGTTATCTCATTGCATATTAAGGTAATGCGGTTCATCAGTTCATCCAGATTATTAATCCGATCTTTGTAGACCTCGTTTTTAAGGAAGCCAAAAATGGAAAGGTCCAGCGGAGTGAGATCCGGTGATCTGGCAGGCCAAATTCCTCTGCTCACAACTCGACCAGAGAAGAACCCTTCAAGAAACCTCAAATTTTCTCGAGTGGTGTGAGCTGTGGCTCCATCCAGTTGGAAGAAACCACCTTGAAATTCATCAGGATGCAACTCTTCTGCAAATGGCGTCAACAATTGTTCTCTGTAACTGTACTTTCAGTGGATGTAAGGGAACCTCAATGAAATTATGTGGATTAACAACAGACCAAGTCCGGTAATTTTGTTTATTGACATATCCGCTCAAATGGAACCAGGATTAAGAACATCATCGTTGTTGAGGTTTTCCTGAAAAAAGTTGCAATATTGTATATTATTATTATATATATTATATATTATTATATTATATAAATAATTTAATTATCTCGTATTTATATCACAAGTATAAATAATTCAAAATATAGTAGGGCAGAATGGAGAAATTAAGTTAAAATTGGGAGAGGGGGATTATAAAGGGTTATGAATTAAAGTTGTGTTTTTTATCTTAGTAAACTTTTCTCAACAGACAAACAGGAAAACTTACTTTTTTGAGTTGTGGCACTTTTGTAGTAAATATATGATAGATCTTACAGTGATTGCGCCTTAAAGGTTTTCCGCTGTGCCATCATCAGAGGAAATTGTTTGGACCAATGTCATTATGGCGGCTATCAAAATAATAACATAAAAGGCGTCACTGTTTAAAACTATTAATGATATGGAAACTGTCTTACACTATCGAGATATAAAAATCACTGGAGGGAATATGTAGAGTAGTTTGTTTTAAAATTTTACGGTAAACAAAAAAAAAACATCAATTTGGGTGTCTATCTTTCAAAACAGTATAGGATCGGAGTGAGGATATGATTATGGGTGCAATATCATTAATGACAACAGTTAGGATTTAATTAAATTTGTAGACTATAAAAAATTCAACTTTTATTTGTGTGCAACGTATTTGTATTTTCAAACTTAAAATCCCTCTACCTTTACTTCTGGGCATTGGTGGCACGATTTCGAAGTGCATTAGGCGAAGTACGTCCCTGGTTGGTGCAAAGGTATTGCCTCAGTTGTGGGCACACGGCTTTCTATACAGAAGTATAAGCAATGCGCAATCGATTTACTATAATATCAATGAAATGTATGCATTTGAAATAATTCTTGAGGTAAACATTTCGTGTAAATAAAATGAAAATGTAAAATGTATTCGATTATTTCCGATCACTTTCCTTCAAAACATTTACAATTTTCATGGTTGCTCGCCCAAATTTATCCCTGGTCTCCCCTTGCCGTTTGAATTTCTTCCACACGCACGCCGCAATGAAAATACAGGGGAAAAACGCCGCGCCGGGCGCATTACCGCCGCAAACACAGCAAACAAGATACTACACATAATATGGAAATCCCATAAGCCTTATTGATGGAATCAATACCGAGGGATTCCGGCTACAATGGCCTTTATTGGGACGGGGATTTGCCGGCACTCCCGTGCATTGATGAAGCCATCCCGCGTTGATCCCGTTAAAAATTTGGAAGCCGCAAAACGGGCGAAAAGGAGCGAACCGCGCCCACCGTCATATCTGTAACACCGGAATCGTTTCACAGGTGCTAATAATCGTTTGATTTAACAACGGGAGAGGCTGCTTTCTCGAGGGGGTCGAGTTACGAGTTATACGCGCGGAAAAAGGATGAGAGATCCCGTTTTGTGTATCGGAACGGTGGGAAAACGTGATGGGAAACGTAAATACGGCCGTTTGAATAGGTGCATTGTTTGGGAATTCGATAGATATCGGATGCGGCCATTTAAGGGAATTGTAACTGGAGGTTGAAAAAAGAAGTGATAGATTACTTGCACAGCGGGAAAAAGTACATAAGAAACGATCTATGCCCAAATGAAAGAGAGGAAATTGATGCAGTCGTTTCAAGATGCGCAAAATGCAGAGAAACATAGAGAAATGTTTTCATGGTGCTTCAGTGGTTATATAAAATAATTGGCATCCACAGAATTTTAATAAGAAAACTTTTCAGTATTCCTCCCAAACAGTAATGGAAATCAAATCTTTAAAGTTTGTCTTTTAATAAAACACTTTGCTATCATTTATTTAACCTACATGGCCATCATCTCAAGAGAAGATACAACGAAAGCATATTTCTAACTTACCCGGATTAGATTCGGATCGTACAATTATTGACAGGAACTTCCTGTGAAATATTTCAGATGTAAATGCACGCAGACATAATTTCAAAGATTTAGAAGGAAATGTTGATCACCATTTCTAATCATCATGAGGGGGCATTTCAGGCCTTCGTGGTTTAACAAATCTGTTATACGTAATACCAATAAGAAGAGTTTAATTTTCCTGAAATTTTCAACCTGGACCTATTGATATCAAATATTTCAAATGTAAAGGCAGGCGGAGACAATTTCACAGATAAAGAAGAAAATGTCAGTCATCATTTCTCATCATCATGAATGGACATTCCAGCCCTTCATGGTTTCACAAATCTGTTATATGTAATACCAATAAAAAGAGTTAATTTTCTCTGAAATTTTCAACTTGGACTTATTCCTATCAAATATTTCAGATGTGAATGCAGGCAGAGACGATTTCAAAGATTTAGAAGAAAACGTTATTCATCATTTCCCATCATCATGAAGGGACATTTCAGCCCTTCATGGTTTCACAAATCTGTTACACATAATACCTATAAGAACTGTTTAATTTTCCTGAAATTTTCAACCTGGACATATTCCTATTAAATATTTCAGATGTAAATGCAGGCAAAGACAATTTCAAAGATTTAGAAGAAAATGGTAGTCACCATTTCTCATCATCATGAATGGACATTTCAGCCCTTCATGGATTAAAAAAATCTGTTATACGTAATACCAATAAGAAGAGTTTAGTTCTCTTGAAATTCTCAACTTGCTAAATAAGATCGCGAAGAGTAATAATTGAATAACACACTTTAACACCAAACTCTCATCCATATTTCAGGTGAAGAAAAGTGTTTCTGCTGCATAGATGACGCTGGGTCTTATATTAAGAAATTGTAAAGATTTTAAAAATAAAGACAATTTCGAAACTTTTGTTTCCTAGTGAGATTTCACCTAACATGGTTGTCTGGTTTGGTCACCCATCTACACAGTACATACCGGCTTTATACAATCTGTACAAAGACAGTTCATGACAGTTATCTACAAATTATACAATATTGATTCAGACTAGGGGGTTGAAGGGTTGAAAACATTCACTTACTGTATCAGATTCATAGCAGTTCATGTCATTGGATGATAGAAGGGCTTACTATTCTGCTTCTGCGTGTCCCTATATATAAATTAATAACAAGGTTATTTATTTGTTAATATGTTATTTGTTATATGTTAATAAACAAGTTGTTTATTAACATGATTTACTTACTTTATTACGGGAAGGTCCATGTTTCGTTTCAACTTTATAGACATTATCAAGATAACGAACGATTCCCAGGCAAAAGCGATATTTGCGAAAGTCTCTCTTCACTTGGAAATTTTTTATACGTTAAGCGTTGAAAAATTGCGTTCTACTGATGAACATGTGGCAGGTATCGTCAATACTAATTCACACAATATCGACAATTCCGTGTAGGCATCTTCCAGCTCCTTGTCTTCTAGAAATTGCATTAGTTCTTTAGCGTTATTTTTTGCGCTTATGCCATCAGTTACGTAAATAACTTTTAGTTCAGATGTCAGTAGCACTCGGTCGAAGAACGTGCTAATAATGAAGAAGAAGAGATTTAAACGCATCTTCTGGAAAAGGTTTACCTTTATACGTATCAAAATTGCAGAGCTCGATGAATTTAAAATCATTTAAACTGTTAAATCTATAATTTATTTGTTGCTGAATTTGATCGACTATTTCATAAAAGAGGCGTCTGTATCATGTTTGAACATCTCCCATCCTGTCTGTACCTACACACCACTAGCTATTTAAACCTGCAAATAAGCTACTCCAATGATAGCTTCCATACCCGCCTAAAGCATGCGACTGCGACGCAATGTCCATGCATTCAACAGGTTCAATGACCTTTCGACAAACACACGAAAGCCGGCGTATAACAGAGAACCTAGCAGCGGGAATAGCTTCTATTGGATTTTTCTAAAGTAGTGAAAAGACGTGCGCACACGACTCGTGGGCAGACTTTCTGCTGTGACTCGGTTTGAGTCAACACCACATTTGTTATGGGCTTGATATTTAATATAATTTTTAGCATTTTTAATACAATCTAAAGTAAACGTTTCCTATTTCAAAAATTACATTTAAGAAGATGATGTTTTGTCATTTTTGTTATTTTTCTAGGGGAAGCACTGATTCCCTTGCTTCTACAGACCGCATGCCGTTGTTGTTAGACATACTGTGGCATTACTTTTTTCTTATTACCGGTACAGGCCATCTCGACACTTTACCTTTGAGGTAATAAATGTTAATACGCCAACTCAACACTACAGAAAACAGGTAGTTGCAACTAGTGGCCTTAACTGACAGGCCAAGTCGACACTAAGACCTTGAACGCCTTAAACCGATTAACACAATTTTCTAGATACAATATACAATACACAATAGCTTTTCTACACACTCTAGGGCAAATTCTGATGATGCCTATTAGGCTCAGTGAGTACAAGTTTGATCATTGCCCCATTTCATCACATGTTTGATCCTTGCCCCCTTGTGTTTCCAACGTACTTTCGAGCGTCTCACATGACGTTCACGTATCAAGAAGCTTCCCGAAACTTGTCTGACCCACCTGAAATCAGAATGTAGCCTTCAGATACAACTCGGTGTCGAGATGGTCAATTATATTTTATCTCGTCCTACCTAGTGAGAGATAATAAAGTGTCGAGATGGCTATGCCGTGGTGGCGAGTTGGCCTGTCGGCGTAGGGTGCTCAATGTCGAGCTGGCGTATTCAGCTTTACAACACCTTCCTACCTAGGGGTAATAAAGTGCCGAGATGGCGTCCGCCCCTTATTACAACTACTAACTCACTAAGATTTTATAGTCTCGTATCTAGAAAATCTACGGCAGTACGGAGAGAAGCTGTAGTTGTAAACTCCCATTTCACTTTCAATCTTCATGCTATGGCAGACGTTTCATAACGAATATCAGAATGCCAGACTGAGTGGATAAAGAACCTTTATGTTCTACAAAAATAGATGCACTAGGATGTTCGTTGAATGTTCCGCATCTGGAAAACGAACAACTTCAGAATCAATTTTTTCCGCCCTCTCAGGGTTAAAAGCCCGTACGTACAAAGCCGCATATCTAATTTGACGCGAGGATTTCATCGCCTCGCATTTTTACCGATCCGAGGGAGAGATATTTCAGCGATGGAATTCCCAGCGGAACACCCGACGAACATAAATTAAAACGTCGAGCAGCGCCATCGAAAGCAAACGTTCCATTTTTCCAAAGACTTCGAACCGCATTCCATTTCATCCCCGGGACTTCTTCATCTTTCAGCTCTCTCTAGTACGACGAACGAAATTCGTAAATTCTCTCACACACACATACGAACGTACACACAAAACAACCCCTGCTTATCGAAACGCCATATGTGCTCGCCTATTCGAGATTCCTTCCCCATACTTACATTTTAAATACCCCGCGCCTCTTTCTGGCGGTGATTACCGTTTTATTTACGAGGGCTCGAGATTAGTTTCGTTTTACTCCGAACGACATAAAAGTAACTGCGCATTTATGTGGCCCTTTATTTCGCCCCCGTCTGTTCCCAAACTGAACCGAGAACTTATCGAGAGTTGCGAAAGAAAAGAAGATATGCTAGGGACGCTTTAGATGGTTTTATGGTTAATATTACACAGGACGGACGTAACGAACAATGAAATTTCTATTAGTCGCAAACAGGGACGTAAAAGCGAGTTGCGGCGTGATTTCAAGTCACAAACGTTCATTTTGTAACTAAAATTGTAAAGTTGGCGTGACGCCATCGCTTGACCGTAAATCCGGCGATTCAAGTAGTGAATTACTCTTGTGAACAATAAATGGAAGTTTATTTGACAAATTTAGAACTTTGTGCTTTTCCAGCGTTCCTAGCAGCTTTCGCTGTGTTACGCGTTTTCTCTCTTCAATCTCTCAAACGAACCCAACAAAGTAATGAAATCAAAAATTACAAAGATTTTCATTGGCTATAGTCGGTATATTTGAGGTGTGATATTTTTATGCAAGTTTTTATTATTAAGTAATGCTTTAGATACATATTTGTAAGTCATTGAAACTTTCTAACTTTGCAGCCAAAACTTAAAATCTAAAATGGGTCTAAAATGCGGTCTACATGTTATAAATTCGCCGGTCTTATATTCGGTCTACAAGTACAACGTGTTTCAAATTGATTGTCATCTAGTCGGCTGTGGAATTCCCATGTAAAATTAAAAAAAACCGCCTTGCGTAACTAGGAGTTTCTATTAGCTGTACTTAATCTCAAAATAACCTACTTAACCTCTTTTAACTTCTGGTTTTTATCTGTCAAAAGAAAACGAATTCTGAGTATTTGTCTATTTGTAGTATTTATTTTGGCCCTGAAGAGAGCCATTAATTACCAGCAGCACTGCCAGTTTCATAATAAATGTTCGAAGTGGCCACCGTTTTGCTGCATGCATAAAACCACACGACGTTTCATATTAATAAACATGTGCTGCAATGTATCTCCCGTTATCTCATTGCATATTAAGGTAATGCGGTTCATCAGTTCATCCAGATTATTAATCCGATCTTTGTAGACCTCGTTTTTAAGGAAGCCAAAAATGGAAAGGTCCAGCGGAGTGAGATCCGGTGATCTGGCAGGCCAAATTCCTCTGCTCACAACTCGACCAGAGAAGAACCCTTCAAGAAACCTCAAATTTTCTCGAGTGGTGTGAGCTGTGGCTCCATCCAGTTGGAAGAAACCACCTTGAAATTCATCAGGATGCAACTCTTCTGCAAATGGCGTCAACAATTGTTCTCTGTAACTGTACTTTCAGTGGATGTAAGGGAACCTCAATGAAATTATGTGGATTAACAACAGACCAAGTCCGGTAATTTTGTTTATTGACATATCCGCTCAAATGGAACCAGGATTAAGAACATCATCGTTGTTGAGGTTTTCCTGAAAAAAGTTGCAATATTGCATCCGACTGTTGTAATCTCTCGGTAAGATTTATTGCACTATGGAGACTATATAAGGATGCATGTGCAAACGTTTTTTCAGAATCCTTCTAACAGTGCTGAAGGACACGTCTGTTCGAGCCGATAAACTACGTAATGACGAATGTGGATTTTCTTCAACAATCTCTTCCACATGTTCGACAACATTTTCGTTAGTCTGCGGCCTTCCAGTAGATTTCCCTTTCAATACGCTTCCCGTTGTCTGGAATCTCTCCACAATTCAGCGGAGATGGTGTAGCAAGGCGGAGCCTTCAACAATTTTAGTGGGAAACTTCAATCGGAACTGTGCTTTGCATTCAGAAATGGAATATTGCCATTCTACGTTTACTAAGCGTCTACTTCGGAAATAGGCTTCAATAATAAAGGTGTTTTGTTGAACAGTATACATTTCATTTGCTTAATAATAACAATTAATAAATATTGGATCTACTGATCGCTGACAGCCGTCATTGACACTTGCACAGATCACACAGATCACAGGACACTTGTTGTCAGAATTAGATAGGTTTGAATCAATAGAGCGCGGCACATCAAAAATTACATGCACAGAAATTCCAACGCCAAGTAGGTGACAATTATTTTGAAACACGTTGTAGTATTGAATGCATCATAACATTGACATCATTGTTTAAAATTTTCTAAGATTGTGATACAGCACTGACTGCACAACGTGCATATAAGTAAGATTACAAATATTCTTACACAAAACCGACATATGTTCAGGTTTTATTTATCTATCTAAGGAATTAGCAATTAGGCTAAGCAATTAGGAAAACACATTTTGTGTACAGAATCGCAAGTATCTATTTATTTAAACAAGGTAAACATACGGACATTATGTAGGATTATGTATGATTAGCAATTTATTGCTATAGTGAAGCGCTTCCAAAAGGGTTGCAAAATAAGATATATACTAGCTTTTCCAAAACTAATTGTGCTTCATTTTAAAAATGCTTTCACTTCACGAGTGCTATGTGATAATAAACTTGGTTCTAATGCAATGAATTTCGATATCAATAAAATGGGTTATAATAACGAATATAATATAACGTATAATAAAATAGAGAGAGGTTTGGAAAACGCAACTGATGTTATACGTATTGTAACTCGAAATGTAAACATCAGTGTGAAGCGTGCTCCTTCTTATCTGACGCAGGCGGCGCACTTCAAAGGAGACCGCTTCGGAAAAGTCAACAGATCGCTTCGACCATAAAAACTCTCTTCTCGAATAATCGTGAACGTCCAATTAGAGAAAGAATAATCCGGATATAAATATCGATATAAATTACTAGACGGTTCCGTCACAGTATATATAATTCTAACAGTATGCTCACTTCTTTGATGTCTATGAAAAAGCCGGCGTTTTTTGCAAGAGGTTGTAAAGTAATAAAAATATCGTTATCCCGGCAAGTTCGGAGACCGAGGAGGTGCGAGGACGAGAGGTGGCCCGTCTCAGACGGCAAGTTCCGTGGTCGAGGGGGATGCGACGAGGAGAGGTGATGTGGTGTTCGAATAAGCCAAGTGAGCATACTGTTAGTATTATATATACTGTGGTTCCGTTGCAGGCAGAGTAGACCAGGAGCCGCCGTGAGTGAAAAAGTGCGATAAGTCCACTAGCGATAAGTGTACAAATAAATTAGCGCATTAAGTATTTAACATAAATTAATGAGTTAAGGAATAGACTAAATATTAGGTAGTGTTAAGAATTGTGCAAATAAATTAGAATAAACGTTACAGTATTTAGACAGCATATTAGACCAGAAATTGACGTATAGACTGCATATTAAACTGACACCTAAAATATTTTGCACAAATAACACGTTAAAATTTAAACAATTAAATCTTTAGTAAGATGATTCCATTATTCCTACTAACAACATTTCAATTGATTCAACAGATTTAATTTAATTTTCACGTCAAAACCAGAATTTAATGGCATTTCACCCTTTGGGGGTCGGTATTTTGGGGTTGTTTGTTGTTAGTTAGAATCAATTAAAATCCGATATCAAACTCAAAATTTATTATATCGAATTTTTTCTAAGAACAGTTGCAATGAGCTTATTGGAAAACAATTATATATCGCTCCATAAACCTTCTCAATTCGAAGTCAAAACTAGAATGTCTTCTTCATCAAAATATCCTAAAAATATTAAGTATCTTAAGGGTTAAAACAAACACCCTCGGCAGTTTTTTGCGGCCAGTTCACAGATCATACATGTGTGTCCTAAAAAATATCCAACACTACCGTTATGAAGTTACTACTCATGTTCTACGTCATTCATTGCCCAAATTAAGTTAATTAGTTCCTTGGTTAACCAACTAGCTCTAATTGACCACGAGACCTACAACCTCTGAAGGAATGATAGGTGGCGTTTTAAGCATGTGCCTCGGCATAAAATCAAATGCTTATTAAAAACCATGACGTTGCTTTTATTAATATTTCCCCGGAAAGCCGTTAAATGGATTATCCTCCCGATTCTTTCCCTCAAAACGGCTCTTTTTTATAAGGTTTGCTATTTGGCGCAACGAACCAATAAAATTAATTGAGCCGTTAAATTTTTATGGGTAATTGAGAGGAATCGTCGGATTTCTTGAAAAATAATGAGAAAAGGATTTTCAGTTGTAATAAACCCTTATTTAAAATTGATTAAGTAATATTGTTATTTGCACTTTGTCGACTCGGTATACAATTAGTTCTAATGCGTTAACTTTCCGCCACTCATCCTTTCATTTTCTGTTTGTTGTAGTGAAATACCAAAAAGTAATAACTCCTCTCACTGCAATCAGAAATGTAAGACGAGATTAATTATCCACACGTGTTTCCTTCGTGGCACGCATAATCACAATTAACTCTCATAATCCAGCATGTTCCTTTACATTTCTCAAATTCGTTACATAATTTGTCACAACGTTACCTTCCCGTCACGTGTTCTCTCTCTCTTCCTACGTACCGCATCGAATTTTATTCTTCAATCCATTCAAAATGGACCCTCTTAATTCGGCTCATATGTTCCCACCCCACTCTCACGTCTTTCTACTATTTTGTGAAAGTGCAACGCTTTGTGTTACGGATATAGTGCAGTTCCGCGTTTGATGTGAAGTTTTAGAGGGCCATTAAAACCTCGAGTTATTGCCTGCTGTGTGACAGAAAGCGAAACTTCTAAAAGTCAAGAGGTTATAAAATTAAGGGTAATTACCACACTTGTGAGAAAGATACCCATAGAGAAAAGGCGATGATGAGCGATGGGTGTTCGTTAGGGAAGTAGGTTAAGTGAGGAGAGTAAAATAATGCTAAAGTTTATCGAGAGAAATTTATGCGGTTAAGAAATTTACATTTACGAGTACAAGCACAGAACACCACAAAAACATTACTGTTTTCACGCTCCCAACGTTGTTCCGACGCGTTTTTTCACAGACCAAATCAGACAACGGAACAGTGTTCAGTACCTTGTGGAGACAACCGAATTCCGCTAGATGTCACTAATATCGGAAATGTCGTAAAAATAGAAATTTTATGATGGGTGTGCGATAATGCTCCTCCCTTTTTCTTGTATTTGCTTGTATTTAAAATTCTTACCCCTTACGTCCCCCTTATCGGCACGCGGACAACTCGGACAGATGTTTTATTATGAGTCTTAATTTGTGAGGATTATTTGGGCGATGATTTGGGCCCGCTACATCTCGGATTTTGTATCAACGCTGGTATTTAGTGTGTAGGTGAGATATCCCGAAAAAGTCACATTGCGTATGAAACTTTTTACGAAACAATAGGATCTTGTGGAAAAGGGCATTAGCTTAGAAACTAAATATTAAACAAACAATTTTCGTTGTTTTTTGTTCATGCTATTTTTCTTAAAAGTCAGGCATTCAGAAAAGTCCTGTATTTGTGGAGGGCGAGTGTCGAAATGTGGTTTTTATCCAACCAAAAAAGGAAATCCAATAACAATTATTGAAATTATACCCCTCAATAACAAGCAATACGCTCGACGGTAGTAATAAAAGTAATCAATAAGGCTCGTGGTCATTCTAGCCTCAAAAATACATTTTTAAATAAATAACTTTGGATACAAATATTGAAAAAATGAATACAGAAATGTTAGGAAAATAGATTATTTGGGATCAGGTATCCTGGTTAAAACCTACCTCACCTTCGCACCCTAATTAACAATGATGAGTAGTAACCAAGTGATCACTTTTTATAGGTTGCTGATGAATGTTATTACAAAAAGACTTAGCTTACTCATTAATTGGGTACATATTGCTGTTAGCTAGATTTCCCTAGAGTGTAAACGTTTTGAGAAAGGGGCATTGGACAATAGTGCAGGGTAAGCGATATTGTAAGTAAAGACAATTCATAGAGTAACCTTTTAATATAACAAATGCTAGGTAAATACACTGAAATTATTTTTCTACCATATAGTTTTTTTTATCCTTGCCAACATCCTGATTTTCTGAGTCAACAGCTTGTGTAAAATCTGAATTTTCCATATTTTCATCCATAACTTAATTCTGGATTCTGGTATTCTGGAATATCTAAGTCACCTATTTCTTGCCCCGAATTAGAATTGTGATCAGATTCCTCTATGAGCTCATCTTCTGACAAATCTGGTTCACCCCCCACCTCTTCTTCAGAATCAGTACCACAAATAACCTGAGCAAGAGCATCTACTCATCTTGAGTTAATTGTTTTAGATTTTTAACTGCCACTCGATGTCTGAAACTATTATAATCAGTAAGTATATAACAATTAAATACATAAATACATATTTTTATACTAATCAAGTATATTTAGATTGCAAAAAAACAAAAAATACTACTTTTTAAAATACCTACCTATTTACTCGCGTTGGCGTATTTTGTACACCACACAAATTCTTGCCAAATATCTAATTACTCTGTTAAGTTGTCAAATCGACACTGAGGGTATATTCAGAGGACACATCAAGCAAAGGTTAGCGAGCTCGGCGACCTTGAAAAAGAAATCGTTCGAACTCGGCAGTGATCGGAACAAATTTGGTGTATCTTTTACACCAGCGCGAGCAGTTAAAGGTTGAATAATTAACTATTATATGGATCTGCCCACGTCTAGTATAACACCTTGTACATGAGAAAGTATTCGGATGAACATATCACTTTTTTTAATAATCATTTGGATTCGTATTATAACTGATACCGCGCATCGTAGGTAGACGGCATACTATAACTGCACCTTTTTTCATATTTTTTTATAATTTCATATTATATAATGAAGTAAATCACGTAAGTCAATACTATTTAAAATATTTATGCAAACGACATAACCAAACATTTTTAACTGTGCGCAATGACTCTTCCAAAAACGGTGCACCCCAAAAACTCGGTGTAATACAAAATTCCATTCAACATCGAGGCAAATAGTTATTAACGTTATTTATGGCCCTTTTAAGATGCCGCCAACCAATAATATTTATGCAGCCGAAAGGTATTAATTTTACAATCCTCAGGGTGGTCATGATTGGATCGATCGATGTCAGAGGGTATGTCGAGGTACTGCAAGTTCGAGGGGCGTGTCAGTTATTCTAATTTCCAAAATAAATACCAAGATACTTTTACAAACTAATAAAAGTTCATGTATTATCGTTCAATACTTTATTATCTAGTGAATTGTTGAGCTAAACTTTTACTCCTGTACGATTTCATAGATTTCAGAATTTTTTTCCGTTTTTCGGTGTTCAGAACGATTTTTCTAAATATATAGTACGTTTTGAAGAAAAGTTGCTTAACAACACCATAGATTCTAATTTTCTTAATCGAGTAGTACAATCAAAATTTAATTTCATTAATCCGATCTTGAGTTACAAGGGAAAGCATTTTGCGTTGTAAGGCATACGGCATAATATTGTACCGCACAACCTTAATACGTTTTCGCAAAAGAAAAGAGTTCAACAACGCTCAGATCTGAAGACCCTCGCGGTAAACCTCCACTGAAACTGCATTTCCCATCGTTCCACCGCTGAATCCCGATCCCCTGTTTTAAGTACCTACTTAAAACCGTTGCTTCCTGTTTCGAGTTTCATATCAGGAGAGCAAGCAAAAATAGAACGCCGGGGATCTGCCGACCTCTCAACCCCTTGTATGTATCGTGGCGGTTTTTCACGAACAATTTCTTCCCGCCTCACGAGGAAAAAGAGAATGGGAGGGATGTTACTCGTTTTCGGGATCGTTTCCCGTCAGATTGATGATATTGGCCTTTCTCACAAAATCATTGGCTTCTTTTCTTGCTTCTGCTCTCGTTTTCCCACGTCGCTCTCGGAATATTTCCGGCAGTTTACTGTTTTTATGGTTGTTTCATTAAGGCGGGTGATCAGCGGATATTAGTTTAAAGTGCCGAACCGATCATAGGGGAAACATGGGAAAAGTAATATTTTGGAAAATTAGAGAATATTAAATAGTCTGGAGTTGTTGTGAAATATTCACAACATATGATTTACCTACTCTTACATGTATATGTTTTGTGTCGCTGTATGTAATAAGATATTTTCTGTATAGTCTTTACAATGTTACTTGGGACTCGAAACAAAATGCCGAATTACCGAGCGCATTTTGCCCTATACTAAAACATACGATACTTCGCGAGACTGACCCTTGTATATTTGGTGCGAGCGGTTTGCAGTCGCCAACACAAGCGAAAGGAATAAGAATTGCATATCTGTATCGAGTATTAGAACGGAGCCACTATAGTCGTAAAACTATAACGGGCAATTTGACGGTCTTATTACGCAAGTACAGTTGAACCGATATTGCGGCACTTTCATGTAGGCTCATCTGGCTACTAGCCGTTCTTTTTAGCTGTCCAAGTAAGAATGGAGAGAGAATAATACGAGTTATAACACGACTGTTTTGTAAAAGCTGAAAAGTTGGGATAATTTGTTTTAATAATTATCAAAGTCATGGAGGCTTTTATTAGGAGAATTTATTAAACCGTGTTAATAAATTTTTAATGATGGCGAAAAAAGTTGTAATTGAATGATGTAGATGTTTAAAAAAAAATCTACATAATGAGACAAGGTTCATCAAATTACGTTAATTTGTTTACATGTGACAGCCAAAAAAGCACCAACTTCGGCCATTAATTCAATAAATAAAAACTAATAAACCTTTGGTCATAAACGTTTATAATTTCCTTTGAATTTATCTCTCAATACCCGTAATAAGTGCTAGAAATGTTAGCCCAAACGATTCATATTCATGTACTTAAAAGATTTTCTTATAATGCTAATTCACCCCTAAGATCAATAAAATTGCTCGTGTTCGGGGTGTTTTAGAGGGATTTTTAGTAAAATGTACAAAGAATAAACTACCTTCATTTTTAATAATAGAAAAAAAAATAAAAGTTGCTGAGAATTATATATGTTTTAGGGTAAAATACAGGAAATTAGAAAAGTAAGGCCAATTTGACGCTTTTTTATTTCGAGACATTTCAGCCACAGCAAGTTTTGTAACTGATAAATTATGTAAATGCAATCACATCTAATATGGCGTCCATTCTGGGACACAGTGTATATAACATCTTACCTCATTATTATAGAAAGATAAAAACTGACGAAAGTACAGTGCATATGCACTAGACTTGCATATGGAATATCGGACGACGGGAATTTGTAATTTAGATGATTCCTGATATTCTAATGCATCAATTGGTATATTATTGTGAAGAAATGGAAATTTTAAATACATAAAACTAATAATAATAATAATAAGTTATATATCATATTTAAAAAACTACACATCCCTAGAAAATCACCTTCAACTTAGGGGTTGAAACTTTATATAACACTTCCAGACAAATATAAATCAGAAAAATTTATTTCATTTAAAAGTAAAGTAAAAGTATTGTTAAATTAATGTCCTTATTATCTTTTGGGCTACGTTAACTACCTTATGTTTATGGACAAAATTCATCTTTAAATTAAATAGGAGATTTACTGTTTAAATATACTTAGTTTTTTTTTTCAAAAATGAGCAAATTCATGTGCATAACATATTTTTGCGTGCAAATCTTGCCTCTTTCTTAGTACATAGGATTTGTTAAAAAAAGATGTATTTCATTCAAGACTATATTTTAAAATATGTACCAAAAACGTTAAAGGTGGATTTTATTTTCCTATCTGTAATATGTAGATTCTTAGTGGATCGACTCCATGAGTACTTTAATAAACAATTGAATAATTATTGACTCTATAAATACACGACAACCGCCTAATTATCTTCAAAACATGACGCAATAGATCGAGTAAAATCCAAATAATCCATCAGATAGAGTTGTTAACTTAAAGACCTAATCCAGAGAGTCATATTGGTATATTGACTCGGAGCACTATACCCCTTTGTACATAATTAATCACTTAATCGGTATTCATTTTAATTTCGTTCCTTAACAAACAAAGGTCTTTCTTCGACCTTCTAAATAGCTTTCTGCTAGTACATATCTTATTTAAGTCTTGGCTGTTCTCTTTAAAAAAGTCAAAATATGTTTCATTTTACGTTTCCCTTGTTTTCAATATACGATTCAAAGTCATAAAGGATATTTTCTCTACTATTATTAACTATTACTACCTGTGACTCTATAAACAATGATCGAGGATCACATCTCATTATATTTGGTCATACCTGTCATTTCAAATGGTTAATCACTTGTAATTTTCAAATTTCTTAATTTTTCGATGTTGCTGTAAAGGGCATAAAAATGGTGCGTATGACTCATTTGATTATTAATACCTCAATTATTTGATTACTGTTGCTTTTATTTAAATTATATATCTAAATACAGTTTTTCCCGAGAAGTGTCCTTTCATTAGTATAATATGAAAAGAGTTCAATCGTTCATCATAGGGGTAAGTTTTTATTTCTTTAAGTGTGTTATTTTATCTTCAAACGTTTTCTACCTATATTCTCTATTCAAGACGTATATGAGATGACGCAGGCATTTTAGACGTCCACCATGGTTGTTGTACTAGTTTTAGACTTGACAGGTTAGTAATTATGCATTCATATGAATTAAATATACTGGAAATTTCAAAATATATTTTTTTTATTGGTACGCTATTTTGCCTATTTCAAACATGCTTTGGCGTGCGTAAATCGGGCTTTATCGCACGCGCGTTTTTTAAAGTCGCCATGGAAACGTATCAACAACGGCCAAATCAACCAATAACAGAGTGTTTTTGGCCGTAGCGGGACGAGCCGATTGGTGGCACGACGGGCGACGTCACGAAGCGTCACGAGTGTCATTAAAATTAATCATATTGGGTATGCATTTGGTTTTGGTACAAAAAATGGTACCAATAAAAAAAATCGCGTAAAGTATTCGTGGATAACTGCTCTTTCAAACACTTGCTCTATTTCGAGCACTCCGGCTACGCCGTCGTGCTCGAAAACTCGCGCTTGTTTGAAAGAGCTCAATATCCACTCATACTTTAATATACTATTCCGATTGACACTCATGACGTTTTACTCGAAACGTTTTAATCCCTCCATGACAGCCCATCTGCACAATTACCTCCAAGATCTCAACATGATGTTGTGATCATGATCAACATTACTCGGACTGTAAATCATATCCCCGAACCAAAAAAAAGAAAGAAAGACAAACGTTCATCGATTCCTCATACCCGCGATGGTCTTACGGTATTCCAAATAAATCGATACGTCCCAAGAAGACGCCGTCTTACCGCAGGAACGTTCCACTTCCTGAAAGATCTCAGATAAAGACAATGACAGCCGGCCCGAGACAATGCAATCATGATGCATTAGATGCATATAATTATACGTCGCATCGGCGGGACCCGATAAAACGGCGAGATAAATCGTCCGATCGATCGGACGGATCGATCGAGGGAGAATTCCTCGGAAAGTGCGAGAGAGTGAGAGAGAGATTTCCGAGAGATATATTGTTATATTGAAATAATTGCGGAGATCGTAAGGGAGATTGTATATCGGCGAGTGTGGGATATCCGAAGGTATCGCGGTAATTTATTTATGTACGTCAGTTTTAATAACAGTAGCCGGTAAGCGAAGGAGGGAGTGAGATTTAGATATTTTCCGGTAAAAGGCGGTAAAGATAGAGGGAACGAATCGAAACAAGAGGAAAGCGATTTTCACCCAAAATTATGTTCAACTCACTTTACCTTTCAAATCCTCGTTTATCAACAAAAAAATCCCCTTCGAGACCACATTGAAATTTATGTATGTTTCTGTCGGAAAAATGTTGAAAGGCGATATTTAATTGTTACACGTTAATGCGCCATCAATCTTCTCGCTTCGAGAGTTTGGCTTAAATTCGCGAGGAAAAAAAGCGCGGATACGGCATTTGCAAAAACCGACCTTCCGGCAAAGCGTGGAATTAGAAATTGATTGTGAAGGTTTAAACGACAGTTAACTTTTCAGGCCCAATGGAAAAAATTAACACGATTAAAATAATTACAATAAGGATTACAATTCTCATATTCATTAAATTAAATAGTCTGAGAAAATGCAAAAATCTACATTTATTCAATAAAAGGATAATGAATACACACATTTTCGGAAATGTGACTGAAGTAGTAATATATTCAATGCCAAACGGAAATAATTTGTCTTGAACTTCAAGATAATACTTAATAAATACTTAATACTTCAACTATTACATATATGCCAAATAGTGTGAGAAAATGCAAAAATATAAATTTATTCGATACAAGAATAATAAATGCACAAATTTTCGGAAATGTGACTTGAGCAGTGATAAACTGTATGCCAAACGGAAATAATGTATTTTGAACGACAGCACTTTAATTACACACTATAGCACATAGACACTATGTGGATAGTAATTTTAGGTGATATAATTTAAAACAATATATAATCAATTATAAGGTGATTAAAATAATTTACATCAAACGATGGATAAAATATCTCTGTCTTATTTCTTTGAATTTCTTCTTAAAAAAATTGTAAGATTTTATGAGAACCAAAGTCTATATGAGACAGTCTCAAACATGGCAAATCCACAATTTGGGTAAATTCGTATTTTAATATATGTATATGTATACGACTTCAAGTTTTTTTTTATAACCCATTAGTATATAATTTAAACTGTGAAAAAAGACTTTTAATTCAAACATTGACATTATTTTTTAAAATTCAATAGCGATAATATGGACCAAAATTCATTTACAAAATTAGTTATTCAGCATTTTTTATCATATTTTGACCCTTGCGTGTTCGCTTATCAACATATTCAAAATGTATGGTTTCATCTGAGCCGAAAAAAAGTTTTTAAAATGTTCACAACTTCATACACAGGGTGTGCTCTATAGAAGATATTTTATTTTTCAATGACACACATATATTTCTGCATGCTGAAGTAAGCTTATATCTACTATATTCTAAGATATAATATTAAATTTGGTTATTTTAAGTAAAGAGCGAATTATTAAAAGAATATGAACAAAATTATTACATTTTAGGTACAACTAGTTAACTTTGAAAATGATGAAAACCAAACGTCATACGAAGGTACGTATTGTTTATTATCATTTGTTTTCCTGCTTGTAAATAAGCGAAATGGGTAGCAATGGAATGGAAACTTGTAGCAGGAAACATAGAATACTTTGTCAGTTCTTATTAAAAGTAATCAAAAATAAGTTGCAATAAGGTATCGATGACTATTTCCGCAGTTTTCTAGGAATACTAATTTAGAATGAAAGAAGCTGTTTAGTCTATTGTTTAGTATATTTCATATATATGTAGCAATAAATGAATAATAGTGAAGATTCTAATATGAGAGTTTAAAGGAATTTTTCAAAGTGATCGTTATTATTAGCGATAGATAACTTAAATCGCTGGCGTTAGAAATCATGTTAATATTGAATTCAATATATACCCTGTTAATTTCCTTTGGGGGTGTTTTAACTGAATTTATATTTATATTAAAATCGAATTGACCTTTTACTTTCAAAAATCCCCAGAACAAACCCAATCTGGGCTTTTTAGTAGTCACTGACTGTTCCAGCATTTTAGCGAAACAAATTTAATGTATAATTTAATTCGACTAATAATGCACTTTCAAAATTTAAGTTTGTATTTACTTCCGTTCCATTTTACTTATAATTTAAAACCAAATGTGTATTCAAAGAAATTTAATAAGACAAACATGAAGTTAAGCTAGAGTAAGAATGTAGAAAGAAGAAATGTGGATGTGTCCATCGGACTTTTCCCTCATAAATTATTATAAATGTTCGGCAGTAAAAAATTATTCAAAGTTTAAAAAAAATTATGAAGTAGATTTCGAGAAAACTTTTCAAAAAACCAAAAAATGACAAGAAAAAATTACCCCTTACCATGGCCTTTATTAAGGCCGATTTTGATCAATACCTTATTAAGAGGTCGCGGGGTGGTATAAAGTTCAAATACAAAGTTTGAATTAGTAGTGATTTTTAATTTCCGAGAAAAACGCACACACATACAGACACATTTTTTTTTAAAAAAAGTTTTTTGGGTTTAGGGGACCTTAAAACATCTAAATATGCTAATAACCCAGATTCAAAAAATCGACCCGGTTGCAGTACTACCTACTTACTTATATATGAGGACCAAATATTTACTCACTTATTTTTAATCACTTGTGATTAATAATGAAAAACCGGTGAAAAACCAAAAATTAACTTAACCGATTACTTTCTTTCTTTCTTTACAATTTGGCGAACCCTTCACAACTGAAAAACGCAATCAACCTCATCTTATCACCGTCTCACCTGTCAGTGTTTTACATTGAATATACATTTTATATAGGTTGGTTTCAGCATCCAATTGAAAGTTAATCCATAGTTAATGGTAATCATAGGAAAGCGCAAGTGTCGAAATTAGAGATGTCAGGTATCAGCTGTCGAGCTTGATATTATTACCATTACCACTAACTGCATTGCTATAAAAATAGAGCATGTTGCATTTCATTTAGTTCCTAATCTTCCCAGCTTAAATCATTAAAGTATGTCCACAAAAATTAATACTAACACATAGTACAGGGTCTGTTTCCTCTATCATATCTAGATTCAAATTTGAAGAAGTCTTCCTCTTCCTTGTTGCAGAACTATCGGACACGAGTGTGCTAAATATAAAAGAAGGTGAACCGGATGATCCAATATAAATAACTATCTTAAGAGTTGACCAAGAGAAAATATATACCAAATGTAATGAATAAGTGAATGTGAATATATACAAACTAAAGAACTATAAAGAAAGCTAAGCGCGTGTCAGTTTACACAAATTGCATCAAACTTTGAAAACAGTTTAAAACTACACCCAACTATTTAAGAATTCTACTCGAACGATCGACTAACAGTTGGTCGTTGATGGTAACAGGTGGTCTTTTGGGGGTAACAGTAATATTTTTTACTGCTCCTACACAATGGATCAATGGCACATCCGCCTGACAGTTTTTAAACTCTCCTCGTTACTACTAGCACAAAATTATCAAAAAGTGTCCAAAAACTTATTTTCCTTTTTACCAAAGGACTTATAAAACAACTTTATTCTAACATTACGCCCAGTTAAGTTATTACAATTTGATGAGGAGTCAAAACGGCTCAGCAGCAATTTCTCGAAATATCCCATTTGTAATAATTATCATAATAATAACACTTTTATCAGGTTACCTTGTGAATTGTGATATATCGATTATTTTATTAGTGATTAGCCGTGATTCATCTCGGCTTCAGCTTTGATTACAATTTTAATTGTAGTCATTCAGGTTTGGCATACTAACTTTTGATTGTATTTTAACAATGTATTTCCTTTATTTTTTTAAGAAATACTAAACGAAGAATAATTAGGTTCTATCAAATAGCTTGATTGTGTTAAAATTCCATTTTCGCCGCGAGATGGCATGTTTTCTCAACTGTCAAACTGACGCATGTCGTATATGCCAGCAGGCTAAAAAGTCGAATTTTTGGGCCGTTTCAAACTCCTGCGTTTCCTGAGATTAAAGGATACGTATGCCGAATTTGAATCAGATCATATACCCTCAGTCAGTTTTAGATATACGATGATTCCATGATAATTTAAACTTTCTATGAAAAAACAACGTGTTATCAGTCTTATCTCATCGGATTATACAACAGTAAACCAACACTTGCTCTTATCAAGATAGCGCAGGTTTATTTTCTGAATTGACAAATAAATTCTATACATTTTGCCAAATATTAGCCTACTCTGCCTGTCATTGAAACCAATTCATAGGAATTTATGAAAATGCTGCCAAATCCATCCCTTATTCCGATTTGCCTTAAATACGTACGTTTTCCACAACGACTCTCCTATTGAAAGTGATTTCCGTACTAACGCTCCCATTTTGCATGAAGGAAATTTACTTCGTCTGCTTTTTATTAACACATCCTTCAACTTCCCCTGTAGTTGATCGTTACCGTCTTATTAGAATTGACACGGTGTATGATCGATTTAGTTTCAGCCGGGGTGAATACTCGCACACAGCCAGTCTGAATGTAATTGATAAGTCTCGGAAGTTGCAGACACTTTCACGTGGATCACGTTGCCCTCTTCGAGAAGAGAAGGGAAGGACGGGGAAATTTCACGTTTACGTAACGTCGCGTTATTTGTCTTGCGCGACGTCTATTCATTATCTACACGACAATAAATTTATTGCTCGACGTTATGGCGAATTAATCGTGTGAGGGTGTAATAGCTTATAGCTGATGAGTTTTATAACAACTTATTGTCGCGTGTGATCGATGTCGGTCGCTGGTTTAATTTTTAAGTAAAGTCAAAGTTTAAGTTTAAGTCAAAAACCAAGAAACAGAATTGTCGATAAAACTTATTTAGCTCGAGGTATGTAACCTTATAACCTGCAACTCTGAAATGGGAAACGCGAATTGAAGTAAGGCTTAAATCATACATAATCAGTTGTTAAGAGTTCATTAAGTAAGACCTTTGCTGAAAATTGAAAAGTGCCATAACTCCTCATTTCTTCCCAATTTTAATGGCTTATCTACGATTGGTATTTTCTTTGTTCCTTCAAAGACAAGTGGCCTTTAGGTAGTTATTTACGGGACTTAACATTATTCGTGTAAATTCGAGGATGCACTTAACTCGTTTAAGTTAAGTGATTAAGATCATTTTCATGGCACTTCCTCGAGACTTGTCCAATAAGTTTATAATCCAACTTTCATAAGCTTTAATTTGATCCGCACTTGGGAAATTTCACGAAACTGTTTCATAAGCCTTTTATTTACAATAAGGACATAAGAGGGAAGTGTCAACATAAACCCATTACAAATAAATTACTTATAAAATATAAAAAAAATGTTAATGTCGCTTGCTGAAATTGCACTGACAGTAACTCTACCTGATGGATGTTCGTATATTTCATTCGAAAGATTAATTGGGAAGTTTAAATTTCATTATTAAAATTGAACTGTGTGGAATTGTAAATGGATTTATAAACGCGTTAGGGGAATGGTAAAATTGATTTATTTGAAACTCGGTAATATTAAAATCGTTTGGAGTAAGGCATTTTGTTTAGGTTTTCAACGAAATGGATTTTTGGGTTAACTATAAGTACAAAGGCTTGTTTAAAACACTTGTTTCAAACCCTATTTAATACCAGCCAGTGAGTGAAATTGCCAAAGTGCAGAATTGTCTACAGAATAATACTCATGTGTTAAATGACGAAAATCATCCCTTATTTACTACAAAACGTCCACTTTGGCAAACTGCCTAAAAAAATTTTTAAAAACGACTTTTCAAACAACAGGGCGGTTCTTGATGAAGATGTTAGAAAATGAGTAAATTGATGCGTGAAAGATATATATTGCTGTAAAAGTAAGTTTAAGTATAATAAAAAGAAAAGACTTCAGAGATCTGTATTCACCTATTATCATTTAACTCATTCGAAAAGGATCAAGTAACTGGAAAATTTAGCATAATAGCATGTAGAAAGCTAAAGACAGTTTGAATAAAGCCATACATACAGTTCATTACCTGTCGAATACACTGAATGACTGATTCAGAGGGTTCTTAATTATACCATTAATGCAATGACTGCACACTGCTGTGAGGTTACGGTCGTCCCCTTATACAGGGTGAGTCAGAAATACCACTAATCTTTTCAAGAGAAAATCACAAGCCATCAGTAGAGGCGTAATATGACCAACATAAAGTTGAATTAGAATAAAATAAAAGTTGAAAAATCGCATGTGGAAAAATCTGAAAAACGGATCTGTTGACATCTCCGGAAAGGCCTCTGATGACCTAATAACTTAAAACATTGCATGCTTTCCGAGGGGGTGAAAATTAGGGATGAATTTTTTTCTGGGTCGGTTGTATTCTGAGGTATTTTTCGAATAGTTAGAAACTATAAACTCTGCACTGCTATATCTTAGGGACCCGAGTGGTTGAACATAAATTAAAAACCCCTAATTTCACTTTTCGAGGGGCTGAAAAATGGGGGTGAAATTTACTTTCACCCGAATTTTACCTGGAATATGTATTCCAGAGACTAACGATAATAGGTGTAAAACAAAGGGAAACTCAACTGAAAATTTATACGATATGTGAAAATGACACAAAGGTGCTCTACGGTCAATCAGAAATCAACCCCTACTTTACTGCTACTGTGCATGAGCCCTTCAAGTGTAAATCTCGCATCTCTGCCGTACACTGAAGGGTCTACCGTCTTACCGTCTTCTTCGTTAGACTATTTCAACATCAAGGCTACATGCCTAAGAGCAAAATTTGAAATGTACCGGACGTTCACAACGTTTTAAGAAAAGTTTTAAAGTTTTTAGATGTTGGTAAGTATTGTCAAGAAATTTACATTTTGAATCTTTACTGACCTCTAAAGTTGTTTCATTAATATTTGCACAATAAAATTAATTGTTCATTTTGGTATTCGATATAGACGTCTAATTAAATTTCACACATTCAGTTTTCAAAATTGTTATGTTACGTTTCTAAATTTTTTCGTCAATTTTAATGAAGAATAACTAAAATTTAAGAACTACAATCCGAAAAACACTTAATAACGCTGCAATAAATTGTATTCCACAGAATCCAGGCCTCTCCTGTAAAGATTATATTCGATTAAATTGAGCTGTACGCGGTTTTGTGAAAAAGTAACCTTTTACTTTACACCATAATGTACATCAGAATTCGGGTTATTTCTAATTTACCGTGTATAGAACGGTTCTTGTCATTCCTTTTTGGGTTAAAAATTAGATGCGGCTATGTTAATGCAAATTTTCAAAGAACCTAACAGACATATTAGGATTTATACCTAGGAATACGAACTTTAAGATTTTTTTTTATTTTTTTTTAAGTTTACTTTATTTGGTAATCAATAAAACCGTTTTTCATTTTGGTTTATGGTTTAACACTCAAATTGGGTAAGACATTTCACGAAGAAGAAGAATTTAAATATTTTCGCTTAAAACGTTGTTAGAAACTTGGCAACTGAATTTCTCAAAGTAATCTTAGTGCATCTTGTTTCCATTTCTACTTTCTTCATCACTGCAATTTTGTCCAGTTTACCCGTGTTGATTTCCCTTTGCCATTTGCCTATCCATCTTTTTCCTTATTCTAAGCTTCCATTCTCACAAAATCTCTCTTTATATTGTTATCCGATATAAAATTCAACTCATAGTGCCTAGCTTCATTTTTAGACAAGAGAGAAACACCAAGTCTTCCCAACTATTCAATCAAGCGACCGTTTTCGACTGTCTGGCAGTCATCATCAGGCTTGCACTACGTAAATGAGGAGCAACAGTTAACAAAAGGTAAGTATCTTAAAAACAATACTCACAGCAAGAAGTTTTAGGGCTCAAATTGTTCGACATATGCGACGTCACAAATGTAAAACAATTACGTCACACAGTGACAGTGACAAAAACATACAGTTAAAAATTAAAATTAACATAGTACATCGAACGAGGATATTACATAAAATAAAACATGGATGAAGCCCTATAGGAGCTAGCTACCTCATAGTTCAGAGCTGTAAATATTCGAGGGTATAGGCAGTGACCCCCATTGCCTTTCAAGAACGTTCTCGAATGTAATTCATAACAGAAAGGAGTCTCAACTTGAAAAGGACATGCGCAAGTTTCTAAGTTAGCGGTTGTAAGTAAACATCACAAACCTTAAGCAAAAGAAACAAAAATATTCACGGGTAGGCAAAAGGTGATGGAACATCGATATAACCTTAAAAACTATTTAAGATCGAATGTTTACTAATGTAGGTTAGATCATTCACGCAAGTCATGCTTGTGGATCTTAAGGCTTTAAAAATTTCTAATGTCTCCAGAACGTTCAGCCTCACTCCCTTATTGCAAAGGTGTAGG
The DNA here is from genome assembly GCA_946251905.1 of Cryptocephalus moraei. Classification (NCBI taxonomy): domain Eukaryota; kingdom Metazoa; phylum Arthropoda; class Insecta; order Coleoptera; family Chrysomelidae; genus Cryptocephalus; species Cryptocephalus moraei. Next base: position 19,942,492 of record OX276452.1, read on the forward strand.
AATTCAACATCATCTCTGAAGTCGCAGGTATGGTTCTCTAACAACAAGTGGTTCGCAAATTGAGACTGTGTAACGACAGAACCTGTGTCTTTATAGTTGTTAAAGTGCCTCGAATGTTCTTTAATACGTGTAGAAAAGGAACGTCCAGTCTGGCCTATGTACACTGGATTACAGTCTCTACAATTTAATCGATAGACCCCCGATTCTTTCCATTTGTCTATTTTGTCTATAGTATTAACCGAGAACCTCCTACAGTTGTTAACGGTTCTGTAGGAGACTGTAATGCCATGTTTAGCCAGAATTCTTCCCAATTTTATGGAGATCCCTTCGAAAAAGGATATCGACCTATAAATTTTATCATTAAACTCAAGTTGTTGTGAGAGTTGACTATTAAGTATTATATGTTTTAGGAAATGTTTATAATAAAGCTTGTCAACGAACTCTAAAGGATAGTTGTTATTAAGCCCTATCTGGTTAATAATCCTTATTTCTTTTTGGAAGGATTCCTCAGAAAGGTCTAACGAGAAGGCTCTATGAAATAAGGAGTTAAAGGTTGCTACCTTATGTGACCAAGGCTATACTACTAAGTCGAAGGGTATGATGCCATCTGTAGCAGAAGGTTTTCTGTATACTTCATACTCTAACTTCGGTCGTTGGCTTCATTTTTATTTAGCAGTGCACTCTACCTTGTCTTGAGTTTCTCTATTGTCTTATCAATCTTAAGGTTTATGAGTGTTTAACTGAGAAACAGGAAATGTACTGTTTGGTGCCAAAAGATGGTCCACTCTAAGTTTGGAACTTACGCTCAGACATCTAACGCCAAATTTTACGTGAAACTGCTCAAATGCCTATAGCATCAACTGTGCCAATGCTATCAATTGGTGAAACCTGGACCCTGAGGCCTGAAGGTTCAACCCGATATAAACTTATTGCAATAATTGAAAATTGAAACCGATCAGAAGACCGGTAGACTACTCAAAAGTCTGTAAACAATTAAGTCCTGGACGAATATAATTAACATGTTTCATACATTTCTTTCCACTCAGAACGTATACCTGATTTGGAACACAATAATAAGACTATTTCCATGTTTCGATAAAAACATTATACTACTACATAAAAGCCATTAATGTTAGTGTTTCGTATATCTGAATTTCTAGTATTATGTAGGCCTCTGAGGGGACGTTGCAGTTGATCCCGTATAATCAGCCATATCTTTCCCTGAAAGCGAAAACAAGCCGATCGTGATTCCGACACATTAAAAAAGCCCACAATCTTTAATCCGTCTCGTAATTGGATTCGAGTTTTTACGAAAGCCTCCTCTTTTATCGCCAGACATAATTGTGTTCCCTCATAATTAAATTGATAAATTCAATGGGTAGGACGGGTTGAGAGGAGAAGGATCGTCTTTGTCTTCTTCCGCTCGGCTTTTTTTCCGCCTTCTCGTTCCCGTCCTCCCGTTTCATAACCAGGGCATTATGTAAATGCGCCTTTCAGAGACTTTGGGCGGGACATTTTTATATTGATGGGACTTTATTGGGTCAAGGATTGTCGCGGTTTTATTTTCGTTTGGTACTCTTTGTAACGAGCAGATTATTACGTAAGGAAACGAGTTCTTGTTGTCTGAGGAATGGAATGGAACGCCAGTAAAAGCGGCATGAAACATCTTGAATGAAGTGGATTTTAATCAACTTTTGAATTATTCAATGAAAATGTGATTTGTAGAAATATCTTTCAGGATTAATCTGTATCCAGCAATATCGACGCTGACATTTAAAGCAGTAATAAAGTGTAATAAATTAAATTTATTTGGTTATACAATATAACAACAAAAATTTGGTTGACTGTAAAGTCGGTTTACGGCCGATAATTTTACGTGATAACGTCCTAAGAAAACATTGATGAAAAATTGCGTACGTTTATGAATTGCATTGAATTATTATCACTAAATTATCATTGATTAATTTGCTGCTTTTAAAAACTCCGCGTTAATCAGTTTTATATTACAGAAGATTTTTTCCCACTGCGGTTGGCCTGTCCAACTTGTCATTTTAGACACATTGTTATGACATGTGTGAAGTTAAACATTAATCTTGAACCTGACATGAATTGCTACGTAGGATAATTTTTGTCATTGAATACTAAATGAAAGCAGTCGACTTTTTATACGATCATTTATATCATTCATAATAATTTCTTAGTCGAAATCGTAACATAACCTATTATTACTGCACTCGCTGACCGATGCTACTTTGTTTTAATGATGAAAGAACAAATATATAGCTAATCAAAATTTTATAATGCAAGAATCAATTACCTTATTGCCGAAATTGTGATTGTAATAAGCAATGCTATTGACTGGAAATATCCAGTTCACTTTATGAATAGCCGGCAATACGTTAACGTCAAGCTGTGTGCTGCCGCTGTCTCTCTTTCACGCGGACCCAAGCGGCAGGCAGAATGGAAGGGAGATAAATGCGTCAGAAGCGAAACGGTAACGTACGTGTGCGTACAATGCGTCGCAAGCCAAACGAAGGTAGATCTCTGTCACTTATTCTCGCTCTCGCTTCCACGCATGGGTCAGGCCGGGCGTTACGTTACAATGTTTTCTGGGATGTGTAGCCCGCACATCGATTTATAAGACGTTTATCACGTCAAAAAAAAAGTTTGAGAAGCCAGGCGATGCAGAGCACAATCCATGTGCTACATATATGAATATGTGAGAAACATAAGTTTATGATATTGTCACGCTTCGGGGCCTGACGAATACTGAAGGGTGCTGGTTTCGGGAATAGTAGCTCAGAAACAGGGGTAGAGTAAGCAGGTTAAGCAAATCAACGACACTTATTTGACCCACCAAGAAAATGGTTTAAAGGGATGGTAAGTAATGTAACATTAATAACTTTAATTATAGAAAGAGAAAGAGAGACAGAGTTAAAGATTGAACACATCAAAGGGACACAAGGAAAACAAAGTCAAAAACAAAACTTGAATTAATCAGTGGCATGGCGTACATGAGTCTGGGATTGAAGCAGGGGTAGGTCATATCGAGCATATCAATCAGACCGATTGATCATCGACAACTGATCCCCAATATTTGAGAGAGTTACTTATTTGCGTCGAATGTTTTTTATTGGTCTAGTTGGCAGTCGAATCGTGGCTAATTTGGTGACTTCAACAAACGAACGTGTGAGGATAAAACATTTCTTTAGACTTTCAAAGTAGATAAATCCACGTTTTGCCTCTGGATTAATTACATGATCCATATACTGCCCTTTATACGTGACAATGTTGATGAATTCAAAACAGTCAACCCTTGTAACACTACTCCAATTGATAACATAAAGATCATCAAAAGATACAAATTAAGCAGAATAGCATTCATGATACAGGAACTCTGCAACGAATAGGAACACAGTCTCTTTATTACATCTGAAACAAGCTCCAAGTCATCTGGTATGTGATTGATATAATGAAAATTTGGCGAAACATTTAACAAGTTTGTAAAGTGATGTCCTTGTGACATTTGCATTTCCGAAACACTATTAAGTACATGCACCATGTAGTTTTTATAAATTGTCGTGAATTAACAGAGGCTATCAAGTAAACAGAAGGAGAGAGAGCGAGAGCACAATTTTATGGGTAATGGGTCAAGGTCTACTAAACGTAGAAAGGTCCAAGTCTAAGCATTTAAAAGTTAAGTTCATTAATACCCATGGGCGCCGCTACATAAGGGCAAAAGGGGGCAACCCTGGATTTTACGGTGTTCTTGGTTTTACGGAACTAAAAGCAATGGATGTTAAAAGCTCAGAAGGGATCATTCCTTGCACAACCATCGTTGTGCAAGACCCATCAGGTTCTTTAGGCAAGACCTTTTCTACGAATAGTCATATGCTATCCCAAAGTAATGAGGTGAGTTCATAGTATTCATCCCCTAAATAATTATCTCCTATTAGTAAGTAATGGTGACTGGTGAGAACTATCTTTATTTTAATTTATTGCAACTTTTTTATTAAAAAAAATTATGCCCCCCTGACTTATTTCTTAGCGGCGCCCATACCTTTGTATAGAAAAAAAAGCATGGGATATTTGTTGGAAACCGGCTATTCACAATAAATGCCTTGTGGTAAATATGCCAATCTTAGCTTCTGCAATCATTTTTTGTGTAATCTGAGAAATATTCTGGTAAATAAATTTGAAGCGATATCGTCTATCAAGCAGACTTACTTTAAATTAAACAATCAAAACAAAGTTAAGAGAAGCCTTCATCCAATCTGATTTATCTACCCAAGTTTTAACATGAATCCTTCGTCCAATCTCACTATCTACCTAAGTTACTATGTAATTTAGTTCTAAGTATCCCACATTTTATATTAAGGACCCATATTTCCTATTAAGTTCTTATGCAAATCGCATTTGCTTCGCATAGAGAACGAACGGAATAGATGGGTTGACTCTGCATTAAGCCGGGGACACATTTATGGGACGGGACGCGACGCGACGGGACGCGACGCGACGTGTTGAAACGCGTAGTGTACACATATACGCTACGCAACGCGACGAGACTCTTTGCGATGTACCTTCACAAAATGACCAAAAATAGTTATTCCTGAACTTTCAAGCAGAGAGCATCGAAATCAGTTCAAGTGAGTTTGAAAAAGAAATGGAAGAAAAAGTGGCAGTTGCAGTTTGGGTTCACGAACTTAATAAAACAAGAAATATTGATGGCGAATATCACACAACAATGAAAATTTTAGAAAAAGAAGAAAACGCCGACCGATTTCATTAATATTTTAGGATGACGAAGGATGAATTTGAATACCTTCATGACATGATTAAAGACGATATAGGAAAAATGAACAGCAGCTTTCGTAGGGTAATTAGCACAAACTGTTTGTCTAGCTTTTGGACTAGCTGTTTGCTGGATAGTGACGTATAGCTTCAATTAGCAGAGTATTGTCCATCTTGTTGCTCACCTACTACCCTCTTCACTGTGTAAATTCAATTGAGACAGTGTAATGCGACTCGACGCAACGCGACGAAAATCTAAACGGTTGGATCTCCGTCGCGTCGCCTTGCGTGTCGTCGCGTCGCGTCCAACAAATGTGCACACATCCGTTCGAGATCAGTACATTCTTACGGAAAGTATGATTTTAGATTGGCGTTGCACCCCGTCGCGTCGCGTCGCGTTGCGTCCCGTCCCATAAATGTGTCTCTGGCTTTAGTTATGTAAGTAACCAGAGGTGAAATGAACAGAAAACTATAATTTTACAATGGTATTTTGAGATTTTTGAAGAACTATACTATATCAGAGAGGGGTTAATTGAAACTTCTCCACGATGTTTATAGGCAGAGTTCTAAAAGCGATTAAGAATAAACTACTTTTTTCAAAATTTTATAATGAAAATATATTCAGAAACACTTTCATAACCCAATATCAAATTAAAGGAAATATGACGAGGAGGAGATGAGGAATATGAAAAATGCCACTTGAAGTGGGTAATTTGCATTTCATTTTGAACATAACACCCACAGAACCATCATACAATTAACGAGGTTTGGAAACGGAGAAATTTTAAATATTTTTCGCCGGATTTGTATTTTAAATTATTTTGTAGGAGATCGCAGCAAAACTGTAAATTAGTAAGTATGCTTGGATATAAAACAAGTTTTTCAAAACGAGGTTGTCATGTTTGTCTCGTCGGTAATTAGACATTTTTTTAATTTGACTCAGATTAATATTTAATGATTTTTTTTTATACGACACCCATACTTTTACTCAATAAGGATGGAAGATGATCGATTAACTTGACTGTTCGTAGGAAAGAACACGAAAATAGAACGGGATAATTTTTTTCAGGCTAATTCAAATGTTTAAATTACGAATTAAGATCTATAGTGTTTCATTAAAAATATTTTCGTGTGTACGCTTGATTTAGGTATTCATTTTTCCGAAAAAAAAAATAAAAGAAAAAAAAAGATCAGGAAGTGAACTTCTGATGAATGTATCCTATGACACTTTTCGTGAAGTAAAAAATCCACCGAAATATATATATATATATGTATATATATATATATATATATATATATATATATATAGAACTTTGTAGTCACGGCTGAATTAGTTAATAAACTAAATAGTAACGGGGATGCAGCCTTATCTTGGGACTTTTTAAAAGAACACTCTTATTCCTTTAATACAGGAGCTTTCGACAATGTTTATTGTCTTTATCAACTGCAACTGTGAACATGGTATGTTATAATATAATAATATCACCCTTCCTGTATTTCCTTAAATCTAAATATGTGTTTCTGAGTAAGTTTCACAATATTGCTTTGTCAACTTTTTAGACCAATAATTGTTAAGAGTTGAGACAGAACAGGAATTAATAATTACGCTCCATGGTTTGGCACCCATGAGTAGCAATTCTATAAAATCAAACATCACTGAATTCATAGCATTAATGTGAAGTGTTCTCTTTGTTCCTGTATCACTTATCAATTATTTGTTTCCATGGGTTTTGTCAAATAATTTTTGAAATATCTTTGTAACGTCTCGAAACAAATAACCTGCCTCTTCCACTCCAATATTGAATTTTTTTTCTGGATCTGATGTGTTATATAGTTTTAACAGCAATCTCGTTTTCTGTAAGTATATAATTTTCATCTTTGTATAATTTTTAACAAACATACCATGTTCACAGTTGCAGTTGATAAAGACAATAAACATTGTCGAAAGCTCCTGTATTAAAGGAATAAGAGTGTTCTTTTAAAAAGTCCCAAGATAAGGCTGCATCCCCGTTACTATTTAGTTTATATATATATATATATACTAGCCGTGACCCGGCCACGCTTCGCTGTGGCTCAGTGTGATATAAAATAAATGAACAATTAAATAAAAATAGGTAATCTAGCGAATATAGATTTACCGAGAAAACACATAATTTATTTCAATACCATGCATTGCATTGCTGTGATTATGTTGTAGAATGTTATGAAAAGGGAAAAAATGTTGCTTTGCAATTATTTTTTATAACCGATGTAAGTACTCGGCTTCGCCGGGGACGACCCTGTCTCATTCCTTTTTCCACACCCAATGAAAATGGTTTCAATCAGCGTGCGTTATTCGTCTTGATCGAGCAATACGTACTTGTGCTATTTCCAATCTTGCTTCCCTTTGCTCGTCCGTTTCAGACGAACGGGCTCGAGCAATTCGTACTCCTTCGATTTCCAATCTTGCTCCTCTTTGCTCGTCTGTTTCAGATAAGGGGGCTTGGGCATTTCTAATCTATCTCCTTTTGCTCCTCTGTTTCAGATAAACGGGCTTGAGCATTTCTTAATCTTAGGGTTTCTAGTCTATTTTCCCTTTAGTCGTCTTTTTCAAATAAGCGGGCTTGAGCATTTCTTAAACTAAAGGTTTCTTAGGAGCAAATTCAGAAACGCCACTCACACTCATTTCTACCTACACTCAATTGTATCTCAAAATGAGGGTGAGTGCGCCTTCGCCTCAATTTTGGAACTCAGAAACGTGTAAATCAAGTTACTCAAATACATCTCAATTTAAGAATGATTTGAGGGAAGGATGTTTGGCAATATCGCAAGTCGTCGTGTTCGCTGCTGACTGTGTTAGTTCAATTTGGTGTTCTGTGCATATATCATGTGTTTTGTGGCAGCAACTGTCAGGCGCATGTCAGGCGTCACCTAATTTGGAATCACGTTTTGCAAAATCGTTTACGTTAAAACAATGAGCAAAGAGCATTCCAAAAAAGTATGTGTGCAAGGAAAAAAGTTCCAATTAAAAGAGTCTCCACCTCTATGCCTGCTATATACCACTGGAAAAATAATATGTCGAATAGTGTCTCCACCAAATCTATACCTCTGTAAGATCTCCAAGTTGAAGGGGATTGTTGTAATCTCTGATATAATTTCTGAAACAATTAATTGCCTTATTATACAAATCATACTTTTCCCTCGGTACGCATTTACATCTTAGGGTGCTACCTACAATTTTATCATAGGTAGGAACTGGTAAATATCTTTCATCCTCAATATATTGTATGAACTCTACAAATTCGTTGAACTCATTAGCCATGATATCCATATTGCTAACACCATCTAACATAAACAGAAATGCACAAAAAACTGTCACTAACGACGCTAATGACCATCTGCACGAAAGTCAAAACTCGTAAAAGTATAGTGTGGAATTATTTTAAGTGGTGAATTTCAACCACTCAAATCTCACTCAATTTAAGGGACATTTCAATTGAGGAAAGTCTATGAATTCCAAATTGAGTGTAGTGAAGATTTTACTTAAAAATTGAGTGTAGGTGTAGGGTGAGTGGCGTTTCTGAATTTGGCACTTAGTCTATCTTCCCTTTGCCCGTCATTTTCCGAAGCTCGTAGTCTTTTATTTTTTTGCTTTACATATGGATCTGCCAATCGCTATTCTTTTGGAGGCATAATTCACAGCGAAAGTATAAAATAAATGCGCTTGTTTTCTGTTGTCCAATGTCCAAAGTTCACAAATAACACCACTAACACTCACACACGTTCAGAAATATTTCTACTTTTAACAGAATGATTTTGAGCAATTCGATGCTCAAAGCGCTGACAAACTGTTCGACATTTAAAAGATACCTTTTCGCCGCGAGATGGCGCCATCTGTCTGTCAGTCACTCGTCTGTCAAATAAAGGTGACATATTGCCTGTCATGTATATATTTTTAAGCCGTTTCGGCCCCCTGGCTCCTTTTTCGACGCGGAACCATTTCAGGAACCTTCAAGGACATGCGCCCTACAACTCACCAAAATTTCGTCGCAATCGGAGGAATGGTATAGGAGCCTATGCGGAACATACACACAAACATCCATTTTTATATATATAGATATATATATATATATATATATATATATATATATATATAATACCCAAAAATTTTACCCAATATGTTATAATTTAATGTAACTTACCTCCTTGTTGTATCGATATAAATGTTAAGGCTACAATTTTTAAGGCAAATTCATGTCTTTGCAATTTTTTAACTTAGGCGAGTCATATTTGGTGTTTGCACATCTCGGTGTTTCATAATTCGTGAGTAAAAAAAAATTCATTGAAAGATCGTAAAGGGGTGACCCACCCTTAAACTTCTACAGAACTTTTTCCCATCTGCCGACTTAAAGAAATTTCAATTTTACCTTATGTGGAAACTTATTTTAAAACTGTTTTATTTTTGATAAACATTAAGAAAACGTGATATTTTTAGGAAAAATTGGGTTAACTGAAGCAAGGGTGTCAAAAGTGTAAATTGGAAAAACATCAAAATGTTAATAGTATGCCATGAAAAGTTTGCTTTCGTTGAACAATAGGACATGTGATTAGTATTAGGTCTTTGTGACAGAAACTGCAGAAGTCTAAAGGGATATCGAAGATTTCCTAATCGTGTGGTTTCCCACATAGAAACATTTACAAGTATTAAAAGGAGAGTTCGAGAAACTCGAAACTTCTTTGAACACCCGAGAACGTACTAATGTAGTCAGAGTACAGGAAGAAGAACTTATTTTGCACATTATTGAAGATGACCTGCGAATCGGGGTGAGATGTTTATTTCGACAGATAGGACTATCAAGAACATACGTAAATAATAATTAGACGTATGTAATTTACTGCGTCGATATAATTTCCTGAAAGTACAAGAGTTGTCTCTAGATTTAATACAGCGAATGTTAGTTCATCTTGAATCAGGTTGTAAATCTGGTAATTCTGGTAATTCGGTACTCATTAGACTTCTTTCACGGTAGAGAAATTAAAAATAATTTTTATAATCATGGATATTCCGACAAAATATTCCGTGTTTTAATGGTGAGCTACTTCCAAACTTAACATTAACTTAACGTAACTCCATAATTTTACAGTTAAGGTAAGATTAAATTATCATGGTTTGTGTTCCCTGTATGACAACGAGCTGTGTCAATCAGCTGTATTCTACTCAGTTTAAGCACGAATTAAAGCTATACATTTGGTACACATGTCTTGAATATCCTTTTTCCACTTTATCTTCACTTCAAATGTATGGTATAAGTGAAATATCCTCGGAAATATCTAAATATAATAAAATATTAGAATGTCGGTATAATTAAAAAAAAATGTGTTTCGTACAATCCACTATATCTAATATTAACTGGACAATTATATTATTTAATCATTAATAATAAAGAAACAATTATTATTACTTTGTATTACTATTATTTGAGTAACAATTTCGCTAGATTTATGTATTCAAATGCTTTAATCGATTTAATAAAACAGACCATAATTAACAGTGTTAATACTAGTCGATAATAATAATAATATTAGGAAAGATACGACAAAGAGGAAAAGCGTGAAAATGAACTGATTCGTTCATGAATTTAAGGTTAGATTGTTAAATTTTTTGACGGTGTTGGACAGACAGTATTTTTGCGTGAGTAATCATCCAACCGTGATGAATGAAACCTTGTCATTACATATTTGTATTTTATCCAATTACAACGCGTTACGCACACATGTCCTGTAAATTCGCACCGATGACAGTTAATTGAATCAAAAAAATAAAACCCCGCTGCAAACATTAGGACTATCCTATCCCCATAATGAATCAATTTTACCCTCTTTTCGAGTGGAAGTCCGTGTCGGGGGACTAAAAATAAAATAATATTTGTCGTCGTTATTGGAGTTACACGTCCGCCTGTACATTACGTATCCTTCCTGACCCCTTTCGTATATAGAACTGACCAATGGGGATGATGCACTCCGTCCATTATTTCGCGTGGACACAAAGGGCGGATTTGTCCGGTCCGCAACTTGTTATGTAAATTTTTTCTGTGTTCAATCTCATTGTTTTATCGTGTTTTAAGGGCGCACGTCAGGGCAGATGTTCCACTCCCGACAAAAAGGTACGACGGCTCCTCATAATTAAGGAATTAAATTGATTTCCACGAGTCCAGATGCGGCGGGGAGATTTTATCGGGAAAGATCGCGTCCATATGCTCGCCCAACGGAATTCTTCGTTATTAATTGATTTCCGAGTTTTAAAGAGAGAGATTCTATCTCGCCGAGTGCATATGGCCCTTGTTAAAATTAGTTTAATGCCTAATTTAGGCCCGTACGGCTTTTCGGGTTTTCAATTTTTATGGGCACTCGTTTAAAGATAAAGTATTGCACGGGTTTTAATTAATTTTCCTCCATTACCATTACATTAAGGGCCCCTTTCATTTCCGTACTCGACAGCAAGATCGAAATTAATTTAAAAGGTATATACAGAGACTTTAATTTGAATGAGGTTTATTAGATTCTCTAGAGAAAGTGAAATGTAGGTGAAACGTCCCTCTCAAATGATTTTAGCTCTGCGTGAACTTATTTTAGGGAATTTATTAATTTTTTGACTATGGGATACGTCCAGGATGGTGTCAGAGACATTGCCGATCTAATAAACTTTTATTTTATGTAGTATTTAAAAATAGTTACCGACAAATAATATAAACGAATGAAAATCAAATGTAACTAATCAAGAAAAAGAATATAATGATAAAACACAAATAATAATTTTACAACAAAGGAATTTGGATTGCTTTTACTGTTGCAAAATCTCTAATAATACACATTATACATATTACGCTTTTCACATAATTTTGATTTAACTGAAATTAACACCAAATTAGCCAAGTCGGTCCTGACTCACTATTCAAAAAAATAGTTTTTAAAGGTTTAGTTAAAAACATAAAACAAGAAAACAGTTGTAAAACGAACCTCACTTTATTGTTCGGGGATAGCAATCTAAAACGGGTTTTCATACATTGCGAGATTAATCCAAATGATTGTTGGGGGTAGTTTGAGCATTTGCTTATTTCATTTGTTTTCATTTTTGTTAAAACCAAATTTTTCAAGACATAAAATTAAGTAGATATTGGTAATGGTAATGGATGTTTAAAGAGTAATATATTCATTCATTAGTAGCATAGTTTTCCAAATTTTAAGTACTTTTGTTATAATCCGATAATCTGGCAGGTAATGGCATGGTAAGTTTCCAGTGTGAAATGACTGATAGAATACAATAAGACTAGCTGATATAACGAGTACATGACCGTCCACAAATTTTCAAAAGATATGTATTGAAATGCTCATAAAACCTATTTTAATGACATGCATATTTCAAATTTGATGACACCGGATAGACGCTTAAATATAAAATAATCTCAAAATCTGTTTAGCAGTTTTTTAAGAAATTTGATCATGGATGAATTAACCGATCTGACAGGGCTGATTCCAAAAATATGTTCTTCAGATTTCTAAGAAATAAAGGCCTAGTAAGAGGCTTTATAACTAAGTAGGTGATACTATATAATTAGGCCCTTATTGGGGCTAGTTAAAATTTAAATTAAGTTAAGTTAATATTGAAAAAGTAAGTTAAGATTGATTAAAAATAAAATGTATATTCTGTTAAATAATGCCGGTTATAAATTGCGTAGCAAAATTTAGGTCTCAACACTATTGAAATTTGCACATGTCGGTAATGATACGTTTCCAATTGAAAGTCGAAATCGAGACGTGTGATAATTTCTATTCAATTCTCACCATTCGCCGACATACTTAGTTTAATAACGTTCTATTGACAAGGACATTATTCGACAAATTTGGATAAAGGCATGCCTGGAAACGGAACGTTAAAGCACTTCCTTAATTCATTTCATTAATGAAGAACCCCATTCATTTCATTAATGAAGGTGATTTCAGTTTAATTTATTGCATCTTCAATCACTTCAAGTAACGTTACATTTTCAGTTTGCAAAATTCGCAAAAGTAGGTACAAATACAAATTCTGAACCGTTTTGAAAGATAAGTTGTTGTTTCAACTTTTGTAAAGATTGTTTACACGCTTGAAATTTTGTGAGAAATGGCTTCCAAACGAGATACTGGAAAGTTAAATCAGCACGATCATCAAAATATTTGTCAACTTTAGACACATCTCGTAAATCACTCCTCGCCGTTGCTAAATACGAGTATTAACGACACAAGTAATTCCCAAATTCATCAAACTTTGAGCCAGATTTCAGTCGAGACAAAAATACGACTCTTCACCTTTCCTTCCAGCGAGCACCACGTCGACTTCTCCCTTTTCGACTTTTCTCCCTGAATACCCCCCAAACGAGATGTTATGATGACGATAAAGTAACTTCATCGACGGAAAAAATATCTCGTCGTCTCCCAACAAAGCTGCTCTTGATTTCCGCAGCTGCCGCTTCGCATCAGGAAAGCTGTTGCGTCCCTTTATTTAATTATTAGAAGGCATTTGAAATGAGGAGTCGCGGAGAGATAAATCGGAACGTCGTCTTGCAGACGTTTAATTTCTGGTAGGCATCCGTCATGGGACAAGGGCGGCGGCGCACAGACGACGACAAACGGTGGTTGCACTTAATTAGAAGGTTTATTTTGAAAGTATGAACGAAACGCCGACATGTAAAAAAGCGGCTAATGGAATGATAAGTGGGTACGGTTGATCTCGGAGTAACACGTGAGGAGGAACTAAATGGGATCGTTTGGGATAATGGATGTATACATTATTTGCTACAATGTAAACTATAATTTTTGGATGTTCCTTTTAGAACGTAGCGAAACAGATGGTGGACCAGTAGCAAATGAGAACCTCCTCCATTTAATAAATCAGTGAAATTGTTTTGAAGCTGTCACGACTTTCTTATTGTTCAATTGAAACTTTCGCCGTTTTGCTACGAAATTGAATTTACACCAAGCGCTCTTAACATGAACAAATTTGGATAGAATACCCTACCTTTGTCACACAGCGTTTAGATGTTATAGAAAAACTGTCTTAAAACGATTAATTCAAGAGTTAGCAACGAGATGTGTCACAAAATTCACGGTCGCTTGAGTATGTTAGGAGAGTTAGGAAAGAGCACGATATTCTGAGCCGTAGGACATTTGAAATAGCTTGTTGCAACTCCCTTTTGGTTTTCTCCTAAATACCGAATTTTAAATTGTGACACTACATGCTAAGTTGTTGCTTTATGGATTTATAAGGCCCAGTCAATATATTCAAAAGACGGATAGAAGTATGGCTAGAAGAGAAATATATAAACTAGCCTATGAGGAGGTATTAATGGGACAGAGCCTTTGAAATGCTACATGTAAGCGACGTTTAAGGTGCTGACGTCGCAAGGGCCCCAAGAGGGACTTGTTAGGAAAACTTAATATGTCTTAAATGAAAATGTCCCGTTTCCCAAAAACATGATATAATAACTCTCAGTAAATACAATCAATCATCTCTTCGAGAGAGACCAGCCCGGAATAATCACAAAATCCCGAATAAGTCTCGTATCCGTAACTTGATACTTCTACTATAAACAAGTATAATTTGTAGGAGAGCACGCGAGATCAGCTCCTCTTGGGGCCCTTGCGACGTCAGCACCTTAAACGTCGCTTACATACATTTTCACACACTCTGAACCACGTTTTACTGTTTCTCCTAACTTTCTCCTACGAAAAAGTCATACGTAGGTATTAAAGTTGTAAGAAATTTTGGTCTCTTTTTGGGCTCTTTCAACTATAGTCTGTCAAAATAACATGTGGAGTATTAAAATCTCATTATAAATGCAAAGCCGATACAAGGTGGCATCCTCTAAATTTTGGGAGTTTTATAGTAGTTCAAAATTACAGAAACAACTCTTTTTTATAACTTTCTTTAAAATAATCAATACAAACTCCAATTTCAGCACTAGTAAAAGGGCGACATATCTGACGTATAGCGAATGCCACGTGACAAAATTTATTTTTCAATTTTTTTGTATTTAGATAAGCAGAGATGATTGCCGCAGCTTCATTTTTTATAACTCATTTAATAAAATAAATTTCCATAGGATGCAGAGTTTTTGGAAACCACTAAAGGCAGTATTGAAAAATGTAAACAATTAAAAGATAAGAAAAACAAATATTTTACAAGTTAAAAGTGAATTACAAGGAGGTTAGTTCAATTTAATTAAGCTAAACTAAACTTTAATACAGTTAATACAGTTTACTTAAATTATAATTATTTAATCAGTTAATTACAAGTAAAAAAGTTAGCTACAAGAAGCAAAAAAACAATTTGAATAGTGAAAAACTCTTTCGAGGTAAAAAGGCCCTCCACTAAATTATTTGTACTCCAATTCATTAATACTTACTACATTTGGATTAAATCGTCAACTCTTTTTAGTTATTTGAGTTCTAAAAATTTCCCAAAACGTCTTATATCTCATCGACTAAATCAAAATCGACCCTTACAAAAAAAACACGTTTGGTAATTATTGTATTATTATTTTATGAGATTTTAAAAGTTTAAGGGGCAAATTCAGAAACGCCACTCACACTCATTTCTACCTACACTCATTTGTATCTCAAAATGAGAGTGAGTGTTACTCAAGTTACTCAAATACATCTTAATTTAAGAATGATTTGAGGGAAGGATGTTGGGCAATATCGCGAATCGTCGTGTTCGCTGCTGGCTGTGTTAGTTTAATTTGGTGTTCTGTGCATATATCATGTGTTTTGTGGCAGCAACTGTCAGGCGCATGTCAGGCGTCACCTAATATGGAATCGCGTTTTGCAATGTCGTTTACTTTGAAACAATGAGCAATGAGCATTCCAAAAAAGTATATGTGTGCAAGGGAAAAGATCCAATTAAAGAGTCTCCACCTCTATGCCTGTCATATACCATTGGAAAAATAATATGTCGAATGGTGTCTCCATCAAATCTACCTCTAAGATTTCCAAGTTGGTTAAGTGCTGAAGGGGATTGTTGTAATCTCTGATATAATTTCTGAAACAATTAATTGCCTTATTGAACAAATCATACTTTTCCCACGGTACGCATTTCCATCTTGGGGTGCTACCTAAAATTTTATCATAGGTAGGAAATTAATCGCATCTGTCTTTACTTACCGTGGCACGTGGCACTTGGCACTGGTAAATACCTTTCATACTCAATGTATTGTATGAACTCTACAAATTCATTGAACTCATAAGCCATGATATCCATATTGCTAACACCATCTAACATAAACAGAAATGCACAAAAAACTGTCACTAAAGACGCTAATGACTAGAGGTCGGATTTTGCCTATTTTGCCTATTTCTTTTATTGCTTCTAGTTGACAAAATAATCGCATTAATATAAGTTTGAAGCATATAAAGTTCTTAATAAAAAAGTTTATTTTGCCTAAAATTGCCTATATCTGCAATGTTGCCTAAAAAATGCCTATATCGGTTATTTCCAAATTCCTTTCAAAATTTTTTTAAGTAAAGTTCTCGAGGGAAAGTAACACAAATCTTTTCAGAAATAGCATCAGTGGGTTAGAAACCGTGACCGATAATTTCCTAGAAATTACCTCGTTAAGTGACCCTTAACATCTGGTTATATCGTCAGGGAGGATTTTCGGGAAAAAACAGGTACCTGCCAAGCAAAAATATCGTTCAATTGCATCCTGAATTTGAGCGTGTTCGCATTAAATTAAAATTAGAGATAGTTTGTAGTGAAGTGCCTAAACAGCAGGATAATTTTAAGTGCAATAGTTTTTAATTTGACTATTTAGTGAGGTGATTGAAAATATAAAATGCCGAAAGTTAAAGAAGGTCGTAGTGCCTACTTAAGAAAATGGATAGCGGGAAACGAGAGTTACACAACCGATGGAAAAATTATTTTCTGTAAAGTCTGCAATCAGGAGGTATGTATACAACGTGACTCCTCAGTTAATATTGTTTTTTAAATTTGTAAAGTTGATACCTTTTATATGTGTATTACATTTTTTCTGCTTAAAATTTGACGGTAAAAAGGCTATTGGTGTTTAGTTCTTTTTGTGTAATGCATGAATATTTTAGGTGAAAGCTCAGAAAAAATACCACGTAGACCAACATTCTAACACAGCTGGTCATCTGAAACGGTTAAGAAAATCGAAGAATAATACAAATTCTACTCAAACACTTCTTAGTGTTATGCAAGAAAAATTATTAGAGCAGAATATTTTTTTTAAAGATCTGTGCGAATTTTTTGTGGCAGGAAACATTCCATGGTCAAAATTATCAAACCCTAGATGCCGAAGTTTTTTGGAAAAGTACTGTTCGCCAAAAATACCAAACGAATCTACGTTAAGAAAAAATTACCTTCCACAAATTTACGATGATGTAAGTATTTCGACGACTATATCTTAGTTAACAAATATACGACAGTATAAGCATTTTGGTTTAAAAACTTTCCTTTCTTTTTCAAAAAAACTAATTTTGCATTTTGGACGCGTCAGATCCAAAATTGAAAAAAAATGAGTTCTAGATCTTTAAAAACTTTTTGAGCATTTGGAACTCTTCCTAAGGTGTTTTTAAATTGAAATAAAACATTTTTGAAGTATTGCGTTTTTCAAAAAAAAAACTAAAAAATAGAAAATTAATATTGCTTATTTTTCTAATTAAGGCTGTGTCAGCAATACGAGAAGAAATAGGAAGCAAGCCAGTTTGGCTTTCAGTTGATGAAACAACGGATATTGTAGGACGTTATATAGTGAATGTTGTAGTAGGTTCCCTTTCGTCAACCCCTACTAAGTCTCGGCTTATTTTGTCGAAATGTGTAGACGCTGCAAATCATGCATCCATTGCACGCACCATCAAGACAGCATTGGGTAAGTGAAGTTAACCAAAATAAAATAAAATTTTAAATATTCGTTAAGTCATAAATGCACATATTAATTTTAATTCTATTTGACTTATTTGGTAGATATTCTGTGGCCCTCTGGACATCATGCAGACCGTTTTTTGCTCCTAGTGACAGATGCTGCCCCCTATATGGTAAAAGCGGGAAAAGCCTTAAATGTGTTTTACGACAAAATGATACATTTAACGTGTCTGGCTCATGGAATTCATCGTGTAGCAGAGGAAATAAGAAATCAATTTTCAGACGTAAATTCCATAATTTCGTCAACAAAAAAAGTGTTTTTAAAGGCACCTAGTAGAGTTGCAACTTTTAAAAGTTTGTTGCCAAATATTCCACTTCCTCCAGCTCCAGTGATTACTCGTTGGGGAACTTGGCTGGAGGCAGCTCTCTATTACAACAACAATTTCACAAAAATTAAAAAGGTACTGATATACTTACTCAGTGTATTTTAATCGAGAAGTACTGATCTAATTATTTAATATGTACTTATTTTTAAAATACTTCATTTCAAATTAAGCATTAAATTTTTATGTTTCGTTAAAGGTTGTGGAGCTACTATGCCAAGAAACAGAAGCAACAAATAGAAGTTCAGGCGTCATTCTACGTCTTGCCGAGGCTGCCTTTAGATCCGAATATGTAGTGGCTGAATTAGCTTACATTGGGGCTCACTTCGAACACATTCCAGTTTTACTAAGAAAATTGGAAGATCCTGACTTATCTCTTATAGAAAGTGCAGCACTAGTTGAAAAAATAGGGTCAAATTTTCCTGGAGTGAAGGGAGAAAAAATTAATCAAAAACTAAAAACTGTTCTTGAAAAAAATTCCGGTTGGGAAATTATTAAAAATATTAAATCTGCTTTGGAAGGTGAAAAAGTAAACATTGGTAATATGACGCCTAACGAAGTAACATGTTTTAAATATGCCCCAATTACTTCATGTGATGTTGAACGGTCTTTCTCGATCCACAAAAATATTCTAAGCGATCGAAGAATATCATTTACTACAGAAAATTTAGAAAAATATATTGTTGCCCATTGTTTTTATCACTTATGAAAAATAAAAAAGTTTTTTGCCTAAAATTGCCTATTTTCCAGTTTATTTTGCCTATTTTTTTTATTTTTCTTGCCTATAAATCCGCGCTCTCTGCACGAAAGTCAAAACTCGTAAAAGTAAGATTGGGAATTATTTTAAGTGGTGAATTTCAACCACTCAAATCTCACTCAATCTGATACTCCAATTTAAGGGACATTTCAATTGAGGGAAGCCTATGAATTCTAAATTGCGTGGAGTGAAGATTTTACTTAAAAATTGAGTGTAGGTGTAGGGTGAGTGTCGTTTCTGAATTTGGCCCTAAATTGGCATAATCGGAAAATAAAATTTTTATCCTACATGTTTGTCTGTTTCATTGACTTCCAAACCGTTCCAGAGATGCATGTGCAGGTTACATCTAATTAGATTGCGTTTCCTAACGTACCAGGTTAGGTTCTGAAAACAACCCTTATCGGGGCTGTTTGATTATGTAGGTTTTAAAATTGATTGGTAAATTCAAATTAAAATTATTTATTGTAATGATCTGAATATTTATAATGAATAATACACGCTCACTTATGCGTAGCAAAAATGGGAATGAGAGTGAATCTCTGTACAATATACATAAACAAACGAATTCTACATTTACAAAATTGTCCGCGTCGGCAGTTCCCCCCGTCCGAGGCCAGACACGTACTCCGTACTCTCATCGGCGGAGACCTTCCAAAAATCGCTAACAGATTCAAACGTTTCTAGTAGGCGAAACCTACTAGAGCTCTAGTAGCTGACCTACTCACATTTTAAAGTTCCTTTACATGAAGTGCTATAGAAAATGGAAACGCGGCATTTAAACGAAAGCGATTAAAATTCAATGAATTCGTCCTCTGATGTTTGCTGTTGTTTCAACTCTATCCGCCTATGGAATAAGCGAAGTGTTCATTTATTGAGGAAGCGATTATTATAAACATCTGTTTGACACCGTTCTCTTAAAATTACACGTTACACTTTCGAAGGTTAGAATGGCGATTCATTACTTGCTAGCTTGTACAGTTGAAACCTAATATATCGGACGTGATGATTGACAGTTTCAATCAGAGCTGCCCAACATTATGTATGTTTTAGTCATTAACGGCGGCGATACTGAGCAGAACGATAATCTAAAAAAAACCTCGTCGAAACAGCACGGAATAATTTACAACATTGGAATATCTCATGACTGTCTCGGCGAATAAAATTGTGTCCAGCTTCTAAAAGGACCAAATTACCAAGTTTCGCAACGGATTTATTATACACGCTACCGCTTTGCGGTCGATGCTTTTCAGATTACGCCTCTTAATCTGGCCTCGAGAATTTTTATTGCCGTAATTTGACCATAACCAACGAGATTCCATGTTTTATATGCGTCGGGCGAACTTTGCGCGGTCGCGGTTTTTGTCCCGGTCGTTTGAAAGTCCGGGATTAGTTTCGAAAGTGAGGGGATTAGTCCCGGATATTAATCAAACGCGACGGGATCCCTTGGATTTCGAAAGTACAAGTGTCTTCATCCAGACCGGAGCGATCATTACAATATAATTGGTTTCTTGGGTCGGGGAATATGATTTTAAATGCATTCTTCTCATTCGGGGGTCCAGAATGCTCATCGGCACATAGGGGTCGTTAAGTCGGGTGGGTTCGAGTTGTCACCCAAATACGAATTATTACATGTTACCAAAAAATGGCATGACCGAATTGTCTCCGAAGGCTGCCTGTCGATTCGGGGATTTCAGGTGGGTCAGACAAGTTTCGGGAAGCTTTCTGATACGTGGACATCATGTGATACGCACGAAAGTACGTTGGGAACGCAAGGGGGCAAGGATCAAACATGTGGGGGGGGGCAAGGATCAAAAAAATTTACCTGCTCCCCTTGGGTTACAACTCGGTTACACCGGTTAAGTCTATCTCCTCATCGCAACAATGTAAGGGTGTTGTATTCGATAATTGCTGCATATGATAATCCCCTCCATTCTCTAGGTAACAGGACAATACCCCCCGAACATTTAACCCCGAAGATTTACCACACCCCCCCATACCAAATACTGCAGAAATCATGCAGAAAAATATACCAAAATTTTGAAATAATGTTCAACGGAAGCAAACAGGAAAAGTAAAAAAAATTGAATTTGAAGTTTATTGAGAATTTACAATAATTCTAAGAGATATATGTAAACATAAGTACCTACTTATAAGAGAGATTATTGGCCTTTCCGCGAATATAAGTCCAGTGATCCGGGCCCTGATAAGGGTGCATTTATTTATAAAGGTGTCCAATATAGTTCTTAATGATAATCCATTTTTGAAAACGTTACCTATGACACCTTTTGTGAGAACCATTTAAGCGTTAAAAAGAGGTAATAACATTAAGTACAGTGCCATAATAAAGTTGCATTTATTTATAAAGATGTCCAATATAGCCCTTAATGTTAATAGTTTCTTGAAATCGTTACCTGATAAGAATGCTCCTTAATCCTATATTGAAAATTTCTGTGGATTTGATCTTGGAAATCAATTGAAAACATTTAGGGTGGGTTGTAGCACCAAGAGTTAACCTCTGGTCAGACCTGAACTCGGTTCAACCTCAGGTCAAGTCCAAAAATGCGTTGTAGCGCAGCTAACGTTGATTTAACTCGGCGGTTAACTACGAGTAAGCTGACCATGCGAGAACGGCGGGTTAACCTTGGTTCAAGCACAGAATAAGGAAAAAGTATGCGTCCAGATTGGCCCCGGCAGCGAAAAGTAGACGTTAAAATTAGAAAATAAACAACAATAGGTTAGGTATCACACTCCAATTTGCGGATTGATATTCCTATTATCGATAGGATAAGCACAATGACGGGTAAGTAATAAAATGTGGTGATTGATACTGATTCTGATTATCATATATAACACTTTAGTCTCAATCAAATGCGTACAATTAGAGCATTTGCTTTTAAAATGTTAAAGCGGAAAGGGTACTTTCAAGTCCCAAACATCTAATTATATTTTTTGACTTGTCCTTTCTGCATGTACTGGTTCAAATTATCTACTCCTACACATGATTATAACACAATAGAATGATACATTCCGATCTATAATACGAAACATGGAAGCATTGACTGACGACGAGGACTTTCAAGAGCTTGTAATGATGGAAGCCTTCCTGAGGGCCACACAGCAGTTTCGGCCTAAACCAGACATTTCGAAGTCTGGAACAACAATGAATTTCGAGCGAGATTTCGATTAAGTAAAGATACTGTCCACTACTTATACAATATAAATGAAACAAAAAGGAAAACATAAACGGAATACACCAACAGAAAAACCCAAGCCAAACACCCATCAACGAGTGACAAGTGACGCTACGATTCAGTCATTCAGTGTGCTATGATCCATGAACCATCGAAAAGGTTGTCGCAAGTACTGGCAACAATGCACATTCTTAAGTCACCCGACCGCGGTTTAAACCGAGGACGTACAACACCTCATTCCTTGATCTATGGTTAACTTTGACCGCCGGTTCCGCTGACCCGCTGGTCAACGTCGGGTTAACTCTCTGTGCTACAACCCACCCTTAGACTCTCAGGAAGTAGTTCGATCTATATAATAAGTTTTATGCTTATTAACTGAGAAAACTTTGTACTCTTCTCAGTTCGAGGGGTATATGTCCGGGGGGTATTTGGTACGGGGGTGAATGTCCGGGGGTGTGTCCGGAGGTACATATCCGGGGGGTGATTGTCTCGTGGGTTATTGTTCTAGAAACCATTCACTAATATTCCGGAGCCAGCAATGATGTTTTCTTCCGGGTCGTCTGCGTCCCGGTCTATTTTTCCGTGAAGGATTAGTTTTGGGATTAAATAACGGTCACCTCTTAGTTGGTGCCTCAAACAGGACATTTTTCTTTGCTTTACTTTAGCCATTACTTGTCTTTCGGTTCCTTCCCTCCTCATTAGTTACGTGTTCAGTCCAAGATATTCTTAATGGACGACTCAAAGTCCACATTTCAAATGTTTCGATACGGTTTACTATTATTACTTTAATTGACCAAGTTTGGGCACCGTACAGGCCAGATGTAGCACTTGGGAACTCTTAATCGTAACTCCAAGGCAAATGTCTATGTAATAGCAGAGTCTTATGTCTAGCAAGAGTTGTTTTGGTCATACCTACCATTCCGAGTTTTGACTTCATCACAATCCCATTTATTATGAAGTATGGACCCTAGGTATTTAAATTTGGTAACACTCTCACTGCCTTCCTCTCCAATCAAGATATTGGGTTCTGTAGTTTGTCTACCAATACTCATTCATTACGTTCGTCTTTGGTATGTTCATTTGCAAGCCATAGCATTGTCCGTGCTCATCTACTTTGTTTAGCAATAACTGTAGGTAGATCCTCCAGTGCATTAGCTATAATCACTGTATCGTCGGCATATCTGACATTATTTATGGGTTTTCCATTTATTTCTATTCCTTTTATATCGTTTTCCAAGGCTAACTGAAATATTTCTTTAACGCAAATGTTAAAAAGCAGAGCCGATAAAATGCATTGCAAAATGCAAAATGCATCCCTGCTACTCTTCATTTCTATTTAATTTCTCAACTTTCAAGCAAAGTATGATTTTATTGCTCCAACCCTTACCGAGAAAACGTGGATAATCTGACTTAAGACATATAATCCATACCTGTATCTCGCTTGGTTTATGTATATAAACCTTGCGGTTCCGGAGATACAGGTGTGGATGATGTGGCTTAAGTCTTAAGTCACATTATCCCCTTTTTGTCACTAAGGGGTAGAGCAATAAAATTTGTGGTTTGCGTTAATTAGCAATAAATTAGCAATCAAATATGAGCCTATAGTAAATGCTGACTTATGAAGTGGATGATGTGGCTTAATAGACATACGTTTTGACGCTGACGCCTGGCAGTTTTGCATATACGCAGTTGTAGGGAGAATAATGCCTCTCTAGTTCCCAACCCTCTGACAAATCCAAACTGAGTTTCCCCACTCTTTTCTTTACATTTTCTAGATATTCTGGGGCGTATAATTCGTAGAAAAATTTGCATGGCTCATTAAGCTAATAAGCCAGTAATCTTCTCACTTTTTGGGGATGTTCCTTTTTGGAATTGAAACAAAAGTGGATTTTAACCAGTCAAAATGTTGAAACCAGTTCAAATGCATTACCGATGACAAAGTTTTCCAACAATTTTCTCGATAGCTTTGCCACGGGCTTTCTAAAACACGATTTCCGACCGGCTGTCTGATTCGAATGAACTCAATAAATGTAAAAGTTACGAAATATTCGAACATTCGTAGTTTCCAGTTTACATCGAGGCAATTCAGGTCCCTCCAATTTTTTTCCAATTTGTACTTGTCGCTCCGTGGCGCGAAGTTTACAAACAATTTACCTTACGCACGGAGTCCCCCACCAGAATTTTGATGAATTTAATAACGTTCGTTAAAAATCGATTTCGACGATGGCGAAAAGTTAGCGGGGAGCAGTCGGGCAGAACTTTTAATCCCCATCGAAGTTACTGCAGAAGACACACGGGGCGAGTTTCGGAAGTTTTTCCTCCCTTTCTCTGCGGAGTCGCCTGAATATTTAAAGTTCGATTTCCATCAATATTTATCGAGGAGAACAGAACGGAGTCTGAGACGTCGCCGATCATAACAAGATCCGAGGGTGGCGTTAACGTATATTGGAAAATCTGGAAAGAATTGGGTAGCCGGAGGGGGGGATAAACAAGATGAAATTGTCGAACATTCTGTCGAAGTTTTTGCGATACTCGTGGGAATCCGGCAATAGTGAAAACATCAGCTATAGGAACACAGATGGGTTATAGTAGGGCGTAAGGGTTGAACGCATGCATAACATATAAGCTGTTATTATACGCACAACGTCGGTAAGGCTGATTTAAATTCTCCCACCCCAGATATCAGGTATCGAAAATGGGATTAGGCTTAACTAGTTAAAGGAACCTTAGGACAAATACGACGGTTATTGTGGCAGTAAAGCTTGAAAAATATGCACTACGAAAAGTTAAAATATGCATTTATTTTTAGATGTACGTATTAATGAATAAAGTGTATTTCATATCGTGAATGTATAAAATGGACAAATGCATTCTACATATTTTAATATTTTCTATCAATTATTCAAACACAAATTTACAAGTTTCCTTTTATTAAATACGTACTTATTTACTGTATGCTAGTATGCATATTACATATTATGAAAATACAACCAACTAAAAATACTTCTAATAGAACATACACATAATTTACAAAAGTTCCTTAGCCTCCTGTTATTCAATATGATTAGCCCATTGTTTAGTATTATGGTAATAGGTACGTAGTACACAATTAAGTAGAATTGCTCTAATTGCTACCTTGTCATATGAAGCACTCATACATGAGAAATATTGTAATCGGATCCATTTTTAAAATTTAACTTATTAGCTTTTCTAGACTTTTATGGTGTTAGTCCAAAAAACATATTTTTGAAAAAGGTGTGTCTATGGTACGTTTTTCTTGGAAATCAAGGACCATAAAACGTTTAAATTTGTACCTACCTAAACTTGGTATCAATGGGAGAAGGACCTATCACCGTTCTTGTTATTTTGCGGTTTCTTGAAATTATCTGGAAACTCGCTCCAAGAATTTATTTAAAGTTTCCACATTTTTTAACGAATTTTAGGACAATGCGACAACTATTGTGACGGTACAGCTTGAAAAATTTGCACAAAAAAAGTAAAAATATGCAAGGAATATGCACAATAAAAAATGCAAAATATGTATTTATGAGCCACTTATTTTTTAGATTTCTTGATGTCTATTTAATTTTGTTAATGTATAAAATGGCAGATTAATTCTACATATTTTTGTATTTGTTATAATTTATTCTAACACAAGTTTATAAATTTCCTTTTACGGAATACGTACTTATTTAATACATGCTAATTATAATAAATTGTGAAAAATACAACCCACTAAACAAATTTATATTTGAACATAGACATAATTTACAGAACTTCCTTAGATTATTTTGTATTTTTAGCCCATTATTGTTTAGTACTACGGTACTACAGTAATAGGTATGTAGTAGGTACACAATTAAGTAGTATATGAGAAATATTAAGTTCCACCCCATTTTCCAATTTAAATTATTCGTATTTTTAGACTTATAAGGTCCCCTTAGCCCAAAAACATTTTTGAAAAAGTGTCTGTGTGTGTGTATATGTGTGTCTTAGATACGTTTTTCTCGGAAACGAAAGATCATAAATGGTTCAAATTTTATATTTAAACTTTGCACCAATGGCACTGGAACCTCCCATTTTTATTAAAATCGGTAGAGGTAATGAGGTGGTTTGTTCTTGTCATTTTTGGATTTGTTAAAGTTTTCTGCAAAATTCGGGTCAACATTTTTTTTAACACTTGTTATATTTAGTTTTCTCTTCTATGAAGAACAGTTTACACTTGTTATTCATCGTTTTTTTTTTAATTTTTTCGAATTTTTTTTCCTGAAATCCGCTGTTTTTTTATATTATGAAGATTTTTTACTACTTATACAACTATTATAACATTTTTGACAATCGTTTCTAAAGGTCACTGTACATTTATCATTTATCGTTTTTTTTTAAATTTTCTAGAAATCCGCTTTTAGAATTTTTTTAAAACTTAATATTTATTCTACTATAGAATATACAGGGTGGCGCATCCCGACTACCACGTAGTTTATGCCAAACCCTGGTAGAATTACTAGAATATTTTATCATTACGCATATAACCAGTGATTGGAGACATAATATAAAAATACTTTTAATTACACAGGGTGTTCACATAAAAGATCCATATCAAAATTTTTTTAATGGAATACCCTGTTTTATAAATATTTTGGAATCTGGAGATACAATAAATTCAAATTTCAATAGGATTCCCTACACAAAGAACTTACCCTTTTTCAAATATTAAATACCTTTTAAAATTGCAGACCATATAAAATTTCAATTATTTGATAGTCAGATTCGAAAGATGTAATTATCAGCAATAATGAGCAGAAAGATTGATGTATTAAATAATACGATCCTTGTACGATAAGATTTTCAAGGGTGATTCTAAACTTACCCCTAATTGCAAAGTTTTTTAAATAACTTTCTTATTCAAAATGGTACGTACCATATTTAATAATGGACCCATTTGTAAAATTGTATTGCCCTTCACATGATATAAATTTAACTATCATGAAGTTTCTTGGAGCAAATTTAATTCAAAATTATATATAAAATCCCGACATATTTTTATTTTTCAAGATTATTTCTATTTAATCACAGGTCTTTATTACAATGCGAAGTATAGAAGGGAAAATTAAAATTTGGGACAAAAATTACATAGATGCTCTTTTCATAAAAATTATAAACGTTCACCTTTGAAATGGGATTGATTTCAATTTTAGATTTTCTATCTTTTAACCTAAAGTGTATTCTTTTACTAACTACTCTTTAATAGCGTTGATTGGGGTTATTTTAACGAAATTGCTTTCTGATTATGTAGATGTATATTATAGCAGCAATTTATAGTTTACTTATAGTACCTATATATAATTGTTTAGAATTCTAGAAAGTGTGAACAGATAAATAACAAACACAACCCTGTCGAGGGATTAAAAGAGACACTAAGTGCAATTCAGCTTTTTCGCAATTCTAGTCCAACCGCCTGTCCACTGAATTGGCTGATGTCATCAGTGTTCAACCGTTTCCTACCAAATAAAGTTTACACGTTAATCACTCTCCGGATGAACACGATTCGCCACGGCTTTGTTCATACAAAGTCGCAATGCGAAAGAATCCGTACTATTTTAACTGTATTACGTAGTATACGTAGAGATAGTCACGAATGTCATTTTATTTTGGCACTTAGCTCCCAGGCTTCTCAATCATCCATATCACGAGATAAGAGAGATATGTGAGGTAATTCTTTTTGCCTTAAGCAACAGAACCGTAATTTAGATAAGAGATTGCGTGAAATATGTACGAGTAAGCTTATCGGCAAAATTTTTTAAGGCGTCAGCCATAGAACGAAACAAAATATTCTTCTACAACCTAAAAAAGGCGAATGCGTCTCTGTTGGACAGTATCAATGTGTGCCCTATTAATCCGTGATCGATCAAGCCCATTTACGTTCTGCTCGATTATCTCGAGCCCAAGTCGAGTGTAACATCCTCTTCCACAACGAAATCTCATTTAAATCGGCATTACGGTTCCGTATGTGTGTAGTTTAAAAATTAACAGTTGTTAAACTCTCCTTTATGTATCGTTTTCTAGGGGCGCACTTGACAATGACGCGGCAGATGTGCACTTTTCCCTGCACACCCCGTGTGATGATGATGATGGAACACGGTCGATTGTTGTGATACAGGCCATGAAAAGATACACACAGAAATTTACTTTTTTAGATTCGTATTGTGAAGGAAATTGGGATTATGGGTAGACCGTCTGATGAATGGGATAGTAACATGTGGCGCATTTAGGTCGATTGTGATCGTAGTGCTGCAATCGGGTCAAGCTGTTGATTATCATAATAGAATATGCGAGCGGGTAATATATGGGACACTTGTTAAGAGAACGTATGGCCAATAGAGATTCTGGTAAACCAAAAATATGCGGTGAGTTAATTCAGCTCGGTGACAATTATACCAAGGTTTATTCAAGTTAGCATAAAGCGTTTGACAGTTATGTGAAAAATAGGTAGATTTACTGTATGATCTATTAAACTGTCTAAAGAGTTATCGAAATTATCATCGAGGTTATGTATGCTTCTCGCGTTTACATATCTGGAATCGGAATAAAACAGTAATATTTCGAAAATTTCTATAGAAACTCTCAGTTAATTCAAAGGGAAAATGTAGGTATATGAGTGTTATTATTTAGTATATAACATATTACTATGTATAACAGTATTGATTGTAATGATATGTATTATAATCAACCTCCAACATAATTTACCATGGGTTATCACTGACTTAGTTTATAGGCACCAAAATAAAAGTTCCGAATATCAGAATAGGGAAATCAATATAAAAATGTTCAGTAATAATTAACTCGGTCCATATTAATTTCGGACATAATTGACCAAATTTGTCAACTACTTTCCCCTACATACTGTTAATGAAATTTTAGTGAATAAATACCCAAAATTGATACGCTGACCCATGATTTTGTCAATCCAAAAAATTTCTAATTAGGTCGGCAAGAAGATTTTATTGAAAATTTAGCTGCTTAATGCTATTTTTCTTTTTGTTTGTATATTTTTCTCTTTTATGAGAATAATTCTATAATAATCATGATATAGGAACAGGAACGAGATTCTCCATTTAGGAAATACATATTAAAATAGAAAAAATAAATACATCTTTTTAAAAAATGGCCCAATATTGGACTTTCAAAATTTTCGTCGGCCTCGAACTGCACCGCTTTGACTTTAGCCCCCCCGCTACGTTAAGTAGGGTCGCTACCTAACCACGGTCGGTGAAAAATCCAAAGGAATGAAGGAAGTGGCTATGCGTACGCCGTACGCCGTACGGTCGCGTAAATTTTTGGAAATGAAATAGATACTTGTGATAAGAACTGTTACCAAACTGTTTTGCAATGACAAAAAGTATTACTTATTATTTGGTAACGAATAAATACTGTTCTTCTTGTGACTAAATTACAAGGTATTTATACGTATAGGTCGTAGGTAATAATTAGAGCTGGAAAAATATGCTCTGAATACCCGTTTAAATATGCATCCAATTTGTATTCCGAAATTGAAAGATATGCAGTATGTAGTAAGTTTAATATTATACCTGTTTAGTATTAAATAAATAAGTATATTTATTACAATTTGATTTAAGTTCATTCGAATTTCTTAGAAATTGTGAGTGTAGTCCAGTGAAACCAAATAAAATAGTATATGTTACCACCAACTCAATATTAAGGGATCGTCAAATCTCTTAACACTAAATTTAAATTTTAAAATTAAGAAAACGTTATTTTTTTTAATATGACAAGGACTACTAGTCCGCCAGTGGTATTGTTTTACCGAGATGTCCCATGTATAATATTCGCCCGATATTTCAATATCTTTGGCGGCAATATGTCCAACCGCATTTTTCGTCACCGATGAGCGTACATTTATCCACCGCTTCGCCTGGTTTCCGAGAGCGGTTCGTAAGTAATTATCCCTACTTAACGCAGCGGGGTGGCTAAAGTCAAAGCGGTGCAGTTCGGGCCCGTCCAAAATTTTGGAGAGCAATTAAAGGGGATAAAAGGGGCTCTAGCCAACAAAGAAAGAGGTTCATGAGAAAGTCGGTTACTTTGCGAGATACATACCGTAATTTCAACCTATTTTCATTCTTACCCATAAGACTTCCACTTTTCCATGTTGTTCTAATTCACGGTTTTACAGGTTTATCATATGGAAGTTGCTCCACTGTGCTTAAAAAGAAATTAAAGTACCACCCTTACAAAATTTCCATCGTCCAGTCATAAACCCCTCCTGATCACCCACAGAGAGTTTTATTTTGGAATTGGTTCAATGACATATTAAATAATAATGATATCCTTGACAATACCTTATTTTCCGACGAAGCCTGGTTTCATCTCAACGGCTATGCGAATAAACAAAATTACAGAATTTGGTCAGGTGAAAATTCTTATGCTATCAGAGAGACACATTTGCATCCGGTTAAAGTTGGTGTTTGGTTGGCAGTCTCAAGGACGCGGGTGTATGGGCCGATATTTTGTAATTTTACCGTCAATTCGGAGAGATACGTCCAACACTTTTTGAGGCCTTTTATAAACCAATTAACAAACGCAGAGTGTCAAATTGGATATTTCCAACAAGACTCTGCAAGGGCACATACGGCTCGTGCTACTATGGGATATTTAAGAGAGAATTTTGGCGACAGAGTAATTAGTCAGAGCATTTGGCCAAGCAGGTCACCAGATCTCACTCCGTTAGATTTTTCGGTATTTGGGCTCTTGAAGGACAATGTCTTTAGGAATATATTGCATACTGAAGAAGAGCTGCAAGAGGCAATAGTTCAGGAAGTGGAAAACATTACCACCAATATGCTGGTGAATATCTTCGAAAGCCTAAAAAGGAGAGTTAATTTATGTCTGGACCAAAAGGGCATTTTGAGCATTACCTTTAGCTGTATAATTAAATCATTGTTCTGTATTTCGAGTTTCATTTTTTAAGCGTTAATTTTTATTCACATAACCTACAATCTTATCGCTGATTGTTATGTAAATTTTTTGTCAAATAAACATATCTGGTTGTAGCGTTGCAAACCCTTGGGCAAAAAAATCCTCCAGGTAGGATTGCCAACTCAAACAGTCATTCTTGATCACCCAGTACTACAATACGAAAATACGAAATGGGTTAATCGCGATATTTCCAAAATGTTTCCAGTTGGTGAGCCGAGACCTACAGAACTAAAAAGCGTGCTCTTAATCTAATGCTAGAATTTCAAGACAAATTCCAAAGTTTAATATTCGACAAAAAAGGAGAATGAACCCTTCAAAGTTTTTTCAAAAAATATTTCGATTTTGAATTTTCAAAATTTGGGTCGCAAACGATTTCCTCGTGCAACTGTGACATAATTTCGCAAAATAGACCTTTACTTAACGACATATTAACTACTGAACTTTGTTTTTAAATTTCATTTTTCTATAAACTCGGGATATTTCCAAAATTGTTGAAATTGTTGA
Organism: Cryptocephalus moraei; assembly: GCA_946251905.1. Lineage (NCBI taxonomy): Eukaryota > Metazoa > Arthropoda > Insecta > Coleoptera > Chrysomelidae > Cryptocephalus > Cryptocephalus moraei. The sequence goes on from OX276452.1 coordinate 19,974,010, forward strand.
TTTTGAAACTTAGCTAAAGAACTGAAACGCATCCTTTTGACACAGTACACTACGAGTTTCTTTTCGAAACTGGAAAGCTTAATTTTTTTCGTCTGAAAAAAAGGGGAAGGCCAACTGAGATTTTTAGAAAAACAAATGGCAAATATAGGACTTTTAAAATTTGGTAGCAAACTAAAATTCATGATTTCTTCCTGCCAAAAGTGAGAGAATAACTAAAAATATAGTAAAATCAGTAAAAAGTACTGAATTTTTTTTTAAAAAAATCGTATTTTCGAAATTGTTAGAGTTAGTGATTCTAAACATAGGCAAGGACATACAATACATCTCATTGTCTTACCTGTGAATTTCATCGCGAAATTCGAAAGTTTAATTTTTGATGTCAAAAAATGATTTACTCATTTTATATTAGTTTCATTAACAAAAAATGCCCAAAATTGGATTCATAAATTTGAGTCGCAAACAAAGTGAGGTAGTTTCTTCATGCTAATAGTAATTAATATTAATTTTATTTATATTATTTATATAACTAGGAAGTCGTTTATGACTGCATGAATTTTTTTAATTAATTTAGGTATTTCAGATTTCGGTAATAATTGACTAGTTAGAATCCTTAAGGTCAATAATACGCGGGGTTTACTATATTTATAATGCAATTAGTTTATCTCAATGTCATAAACAATACGTGTGATTGTTTGTGAATCGTTATTGAATAACAACGAATTAACATAAATAGGTCAATATCTGCTTAATAATATGCTCGAACGAGGAGGGAATCTATAGATAAAATACAAAATTGTTAGTAATAATTATAAGCTGTAATGATTTTTTCGATAAGAGTATCGAATAAACCCTACGCCACACATCATTCGTTTAACGCACAGAAAATATATGAAAAAATGAAAAAGTACTCAACTTATGGCCAGTTACGTCAGTTAATCCCAGTTAAGCTAAGCGATCCATAAAATGAGTAAAATGTTATAAATCGGTCGATGGGGGAAAATAACAGAGCATGGTATAATCTGAACATTGTATAATATACCTTATTATTAAAAATTAATATTAATATTAAGATTATAAACATCTAATGCAGTATATTCTGTGGGTTGTTATGATTGATATGATTGATACATAACAACAACAACAATTGAAATGTCTAAAACTGCATTCGGTAACTGTTTATACATCGAATGAATTGAAATAAGCTGAAACGTTAAATCGAGCCTCTATTAATTAATAACGAATGTTATTGATAACTTAATATGTTATTATATTATATTATAATTTAAAATAATATACGCCAATTATTAGGCTTGTTACGATTCACAATGATGTAACTGCAATGCCTACGAACACTGAATGCTCCAATAAAAGCAAACAACACATCACTTTTATTGACGTTTTACAAAATTTTAAGTACTTTTAAAGAAATGGAATTTAGGTCAGGAATTTTTTTTTCCTCTTAAATTGCATAAGAACGTAACGACTTTATAAGAAAGACAAATAAGACAGATATAACATGAGACACGACAACCGATTGTTATAGTTGTTATGTATCAATCGCTACAAGCGCAACATTTTGCTGTGTAGAATAATAAATTTACACTTTTTAGACAAATGACGCCTATGATAAGAAATAAGAAATACAAGTTACCATTTTGAGTTCTCTCATGATACATTTGTCGCAGTCTAAGGGCTCGAAGGAATGTTGGGACAAGATAAGATAGAGGTAAGACATTTTGGATTAAATCGGCTTATCTTGACTCGAACCCGTTGTAATAACTACACTTTGGGCCAGACTTGAAGATATGACATACAGTCACAGAGGAAGAAAAAATGTTATTATTTCGTGCTGCGTTTCGTAACTGAGGATTCCATAGACGTCGCAGCGTTGACATTTTAGATAAGATCGATCACTCCGAACTACACACGTTGGGCGTGAAAGCTTCATTTATCCCAGACTGAGAATTAACTTACATAACTCATAACTAAATAACGGTTACCTAACGTCCCTCGGCCATATGGCCGGTTGTTGTTTCGAATCGTTTCTTATTTGGTGCCTTCCCTATATGGAGGCAGACTTGGACCCGATCTCCGCGTTGCAGTTTATTGCCTCATACGTGAACGCACACTAAAAATACTTGCATAGCAAATCCGATGATTGCGGCCGTAATAATGTGGAGTAATTGATCTCTTGACGGGTCAAGAGACGTCTTCGTAATTGCTAATGAGTCATGGAGACACAAGGGAACGAAACAACAACAACGAAAACGGGCGAAATTATGGTTGTGGGGCCAACGAACCAAAGAGGTTCATTCATAAAATGAAATATTTTAAGCAGGAACTTTTTATTCCATTTAATTTCAACTGTTTACTTGTCAATTCAGTGTTATCTTGTACCTTTATGTGAAATTCCAATCCAGTTTTGCAATACATCGTCATAGTCATCGTTAGGCGGTTACAATGCTGAATACACATTAACAACTAAAAGTTGTAGGTGCATGACCTCTAGAGCCATGGTGGAGTTGTAGCATACTGTTGTTTCGTTATCTATAAAATTCATATGAGAGTTTAGACACGCTGTGGTGCTATCTATTACTGTGATAGACCACCATGGTTCGACTTTAAATATTTTAAATTTAACTGCGATCCGTCCAAAGATGTAATTTTTACTTGACTCTATCGGTTGTGCACCTATAACTAACTACATACTTATAATTTGTTAATGTGTCAATATTGTTGCCCCTTGAAGATGAATATTGATGCAGTCAATACAACATGAATAAACAGTTGGTTGAGACTTCGTGTTTTCCTCATTTGGTCTCCAAATGGCTAACTTAGTTTTTTTAAGAATCCTGTAAACAACATCTAACAGTGGTCTTAACAATACATTAATTCGACATTAAGATAACTTCAGGTTATGAACCTAAGAGTAAAGTGGATAAATACTACTAAAAGTAATGAATGCTGTTTTCTTGAAACAGAAGCTAACGAAGCTGTAAGGGTTTTCCGTGTTGTTACCTATTCCCGTTGAAAGTTCAATCAAAATAGGAATTTTTTTAGCAAACCAGCAACATATTCGTGAGTCTAGAGTTTGCTTGCACCGTCAATTTAAAATTTTCATATCATTGGTCCAAAATAATAACATGAATTTGCTCAACATCTTCATCGATTTCAAAAAATAATTAATTGGCATATACTCCCGAGTTTCATTTATTCCACGTAATTTTCAAGCTACGTGATTTCCAACATCCAACAACATATTCAACTTTATTTGGTGAAGTTGGCGTTTCACGTGCTTTCCCGGTTAGGCTTTCCCTTGTTCCCATTCGATCACTAATAGGTGTTGACTCTCTGACAATCTTTACTTCTTTTCGAAAAAAAGCTCTTTGTCAATTACTAATTTTCTTTCTTAAAGTGTCAATTTCCCTTTTTAATATAATTAATTAAACATTTATAGTAACTCGTTTTGTCTACCTGTTCGGTACAAATTTTGTAATCTATTTTAAAATGACTTCGCGATGAGTTAGACTTAGAGATTTAAAACTTTAAGCAGGGCTCAGACTGGTTGAAATCGTCTGTAATAGAAAGTGACACATACAGCACATATGTCAATTAACGCGAACGTAAATATTGGAAGAGGTTATTTTCGAATGAACAATACATCATCTATAAATATCAATAGTGAATAGTGCGTTAGTGACATAGATTGAGAATATCTACGGTAGACTGACCGTTTAAAGTTCACCGTGCAATGGAGATGCAATGAAGGAGAAGCAGATGGAAACAATGTGACAACTTGTACATCTAGCGCTATAAGTTAATCACATCTTTTTTACCACGTTACATTTGATAGATTGCGCATTCCAAAACAACGTCGTCCGCTATTCAAGTTTAGGTTAAATCGACAACTGCGCATGTGCACAAGTGTTTAGATTTAATCGGAACGTTAATAACTTAGCGCATGGTGGTAATAGTGAGATCGCTCATTCGAAAATAACGTCGTACGCTACTTAAGTTTACGATCAATTGACACCTGCGCTTGCGCACCAGTGCTCACTTGTGGGCAATATACTTGTAACGTTACTAACTCACCCCAAAGTGATATTTACGGAGGTTTTTAGTACAACTGGAAGTTGTTGCGCTATTATGTGTTAAATTCACTTATCTGTCAAAAATTGTTTGGATAGCTCCCTAAATTAACATTTGAAATGCGAAAAACTACTTTACTCGTATAAAACAATACAATAACGAGAGTTATAGCAGTACTCAAAAGTGTGAAATGTTTCTATTAATTTGCGTTATTGTAGTTAGTTTGTTCAATTCAAATTTTGCAATCTATTTTAAGGTAACTCACCGATGACTTAAAATTGAGACTTAAAATTTTAAACAAGACGCAGAACTGGATGAGAATACGAGAATACAATATTAAACTACTAACGCAGAAGTCGCAGAACTAATGACAAACAAATAAACAGACAGACAAAAAGCTAGTAATTTACCTGAAATAAACCTGAAGTCACAATCCCATCATGAAGTTTAATATCGATTGCAATATTCCAGACGCATATAAGGCCCAAAAAGAAATTAATTATTTAAACAGTTATTTTAAAAAAATAGTAGTGAGTATGAACTATTAATGCATTGATTATAAATAGAGGCACCTTAAGTGACCTTAGTCATAAGAAGTCCGTACCATATATCTTCCAAGAGGTTGTCAACGTCCAAGTTACGCACGCGCTTCAAGAAATATTGGACGTCCTCGGAAGACAACATATCGTGCTATAGTATTGATTCAAATTGCTACTTACTACCTTTGTAATGAAATATTGTAAAAATTGTCTTCTGATGAAACCGGTGCTATTCGACTGCCGTCCGCGGTCAGGTCTGTCCTAATCCCTTGCTTTAACTGCCGTCCGAAATTTTTTCATTGTTAAAGGGATTCTAATCCTATGTTCAACTGCCATCCGGTTTGATTTTACCTGGCCCTTATCATCAAATTAAACTTCAAATTTTATTTCAATTTATTTTAATATTATAATGAAAACGCCGGCACAAAAAATATAATACTTACAATGACTTACATATAAAATGTGTACTGTGACATCCGTGTATCGTGTATCATCCTTGCCCCCTCGCCCTTCCACCGTACTTTCGAGCATATATATATATAAAGGCAATAAGGGATGGGATGGAAATCCCGATACCCGGAGAACCCGATCCTCGGACGGCAGTTGAACCGAGGGATTAGTCGACCTCGCTAATCCTAAAGGGTCACGTTGACCGCGACGGCAGTCGATATGCGCCCGATGAAACATATGTATTATTTGAAAAATGTTCAAGTGACACTCACCTCAAACCCATTGAAAACTTAAGGTGACCAATATACGAATTCAGTATCATTTCATAATTAACAAATTAAATTAAAAATCAATGCTATTAGCGTTTGTACTGGATTATTGTGAGGATTAATGGAAATTTCTGCAAAAATAGGGCAGTTTTGCAGTTACTTATTAGGTTAGTTACCTATGTAACTTCATGATGTTACTTAGAAAAATTTAAATGGCATTTTCCTAGTTCAGAACGGCGCATTGATTTGTAGGAACAATATATCAAGAAAGAAAGAGAAATTCATATGGATTGATTAGGCATGTTACTTATCATTCCAACAGAGTCCATAAAACGCGCATTTCCTCATTTTTCTCCTCTTCACTCTTCCACTAATCGATAACGGTCCCACATTTTTCAAATTTCTCTCACCCGTTTTCCCATAAAGCATCTCTCCTTAGAGCCGCAACCTGTTCTACCTACACGAATCTCACTAATAGCGTTTAAATAAAAAGCCCATTAAATGACTTTACAGCCCAGTAATAACAGGCTTTTATCTTCATCGGCCCGTAAAGCGCAGTACAATAATACAAATTCAGTGTCATCGTCCTGATCTGGAACAATACCATCGCCTTCTGCATCCGGAAGCCGTAGTAAGGGTTCGACTTCCGTCGCTGGGCCCTCCGTCATTGGCCGATGGGGAATTCGCACACAGGGCGAAACGAAATTAGGTCATCGCTAGATCGGCCCTAATAACGCAAAAACGAGAACAATCAACAAATTTAACTTCCCCCATATACGAATCGGATCGACGCCGGGGGCCAGCCGATAAATTTCTGTTTTCATTAGTCGCCTTAATAATTTTCCGTGAGGGGTTTACGTTTGTGTGAACGGACCGTTAATGAACCGAATACGCGCATTTAACCCCGGAAATATTGAATCAATCCCGACGTTCTGACGCGATCATTGTTCTAACACAATACGGATTTCGACGCACAAAAGGCGGTAAAGTCGAGAGGGATTTCCTCGGGTGGGGAACGAGGCGCATTTTCGGAAGTTTCGGGAGAGAAATGGGATCTACATTTAGAACGGTCGTGTAATAACGTATGTTATCAAAAACTGTAAGCCCAGTTCAGAAACTTTCAAAGACGATTTAACGAGGGAATCGGTTAATAACTGTCACATTAATCGAAATTACACGAACCTCCTTGAACTAATCAATCTCGCCGGAATCCTCGACGCGATGACACTAATGCCGCCACCGCTAAAAGTTCTCTATGTTTACACAGGCATCCCGCAACAATAACATAATAAATCTCTGGCGCATTTTTACTTTAGACAAAGTTATAAACTTTTCAAAAAGAAAAACTGACGTGTTTGTGTATAGGCCGTCTGGGCCTTTGTATCAATACGATTTTTTATAAATAAACACTATGACGCGTACGCTCATGTGTCAAATATTTACCGACAACGATAGTATGTGTGATATAAGTTAAGTTGTAAATGACGCACCGGTGCACATGCAGCAAAATAAACACGTTTTCGAACAGATGAGCATTTTTGAAGAGTTTAGTTTAGAGCTTTCTAAGAGTTATGTAATGGGATGTAATTGGTGGAAAATTAAATGTTACCCACCGAAAAATCCATCCAAGGCTTATTCACATTGTGCTTAAAAGGGTATTTAAAAAATTCACTGACGACATTTCATCGAAAGGAAAGTTCACCGTTACTAACTTTTCTTATAATTTCGTGGATATTTGGTTTTCTTCTTTTGTTTCTTCTGGATCATCCAATCGATGGGAAAAGTCGTGATGTACCTTGTGTATTAATAACTTTTAATAGTATAGGAAAATAGGTAGTTTTTTAAAAGGTTGAATAACTAATACGACGTTCTATAAAAGTCCATATCCTTTGAGAGAGAGGTTACAAATCCAAAGAAATGTTTAATGTTACTCCACCAAATTTAAACACCTGTATTCTTAAGAGGGCTCTCTACCATCGCCAAAGTTTTACCTGCGGGGCAACGGTGTGGTGGGAAGGCACTCTATATGTTGTATGTAGGCGTGGTTTATCTTGTGTTCAACAGATTACTTTATTGCATTTCGTTCCGTAGGTACGTTGTAATATGCGTTTTAATCAGCCGGTACAAGATGGCACAACAATAGTACGTCAACTTTCCGCGCCAAATATGAACCACTCAAATGAGATGCAATACAAGAATGATAGTTTTCGCACCATTAGTTCGTTGTCTTTTTTCTCATTAGATTTTTTGGCCAATGTTGTTCAAAATAGACCCTCTTTGTAGAATGGACAGGTCGCCAGTGGGGTTCCGTTGTCCAATATGTTTTAGACAAAAGAATAATTTTGAATGTTTTGTTTTGAAACAAGTTTTTGTGGATTATTTTGAGCAAAAAGGCACGTAACCACGCTGGCAACCTGTGGATTCTTTAAAAGGGGCGAATTTTAAATAACACTGGGCAAAAAATGTAATGAGAAAAAATATGCAACGAGTGCGACTCCACGAATTATACTATTATAATTTTTGTTACAAATGAAAAGTTCGTCATTTCATGTGTCGTCGAAACCTGATCAATGTACCGAGATCCCGTGGTTCAAATAAAAATATTACAATAAAATAATAAATAAATAGGTAATTAATAAAATTAATTTAAAAATAAATGAACAAAAGAACTAAAAGGGTCAGGTGATGGAAAAAAATGTTCGGGGCTAATACAATTTATTAATAAATGAAACAAAAATTCTGAAAACCATGACAAACCAGGTATAAAGGTAGATATATGGGTATAGGAGACAAAATATACATAACTCTTTTACAAAAAAGTGTGACTTTAGTAAAGTAACCAATTTAAAATGAAATTTGTAACAAAATTTTAAAATTAAGGTATGAGGGTTCCAACAAAGTTAAAAATATTCAAGTATACTACCTTTTTTGAATTTCAATGCACTGACGACGTTCTGGAAAAGGTACCATTGTTTCAAGAATAAATCAAGAGTTAGAAATTTAATTTTTGTTGTTTCACCCGGCGAATTTTCAGAAATAATTGGTAAATTTCATGAATCTCTATGATACCCGAAACTATCACAAGGCGCGTATGAGATGAAATGTGAACTGGTCTTGACAGGAACAAAGGGATGAACCAGATGTATTTACGTTATCTAGCCAATAGGACGCTTAGGGCATAGTTCGGTGAAATGTAATATTTTACGAAAGTTTCTAGGCCCTAAACAGTTCAAGCCTGAAATCTCTATGAAAAGATTGCCCTCGAAATTGTGGAATTGTACTTTGAGAGGCCCCTCTTTAATCTGTCGATTGTAGCGTTTGGGAACATTATCCCAAATAATGAATCGGGTAGAAATGTTAGTAGGGTAGTAGGGATTAATGGTAGATACATGTTGGTACAAAGGCCATTACTGAATGAGAGGAGTACCAAAACTTCAAAATGACCAAAATTATTATTCTCTTGGTGGATTTCTAATCTCTAGTTTCCTTGGGTATCTAGGATCTATAAGTTCTGGCAATAGGCTAGTTTCAAAAAAAATTGTCAATTTGGGTTTCATGTAGTTATTCCAAAAACTGTCGTCGCGATGTATCTAAAAGTTAATGTGATTAGAAGAAGGCAAATATAATTGATAATACCAAACATATACCTTTTCTACTAACATCCCTTTTGGAGACCAAATAATAAAATTGCATACTTCTCGTTTCGTAACGTGAAGTTGCCCTTGTATTTGGAAATAATATTGATCATTTCTTTTTAAACTTAACTGTTCATTTTCATCCAGTACTGCATATTTTATCTTTTTCTCCCGAATGGCTTCCCTTGGATGCAGTTGTTCCGATGTTTTGGGGCATTTCACCTCGATAATCTCGTTATTTCCGAGCAGTCCATCCGGACTTGCCCCAAACATGCAATCGTCTGGATCTATGAAAAAACCACATGGCTCAACCTGAAACAGATGTATATTAATAAAATTATCTGAAAGACTTTACATAAATGTGTGTAGAAAATGTACCTACTTTTAAATTGAATTCTTGTTCAAATTGACGTATCGCAAACGGTTCATTTTCTCTCCCATATTTGGTACTCTCGTTGCCTCTAAAAGTGGAGTAAAGAATTTTTTTTATTGTGTTGGCACAAGAGGTGGTCTTTTTTAATTTGCATATTCCACCAAAATGCGACGCTGTAACGCGTAACAATCTTTCCTGTTGCCACAAAGGATTGATTGCTTGGCCTCGGGTTTTTTCTTCGATAATCTTAATTTCGTCTGGAGTTTTTTGGAGGGTCTGCAGGAACTCCTTTTTCTTTGTTAAGAATTGATCCATAGGAAGATCTGGTTCTGAAACGGCACCATAATCGGCATCTGCGGGCGCAAGTTTCTTATTTCTTCTTTGAGGTTTCTTTTGAAGCCTCTTACTTTTTAGATGTTTCTTTCTTTGCATTTTTTCTACATATCTTTTTGTAAAGACAGGAGTAGCATCCTTGTTAAGTGTGTTGTACAAATCTCCTTCTGCATTAAATGAAATAGCAGCAGCTTTGCACCGAGTTTCATATGAACCACGCAGCGAAAAATTTATTCTTTTTCCTCCAGTAAATTTGCAAATTATTGAATTATATTGTTCCGCAATGTTATTATCCATATTGTGTATCAGACTGTTTGCATTTGTAATCAGTCGGTTCATGCATACTTCGATATCATCTATCAATCCACAAGATTTCATAGTTTGTGTGTAATCCATTGCATTAGTATGTGGAGAGCATCGAAAATACCCGATATCTTTGCAACCTATATGATTTCCAAAAGTATGATATGGCACATTTTTCAAATCTATACAAAGTTGTTGTACTTTTTCGAGAAATTCATTATCTTCCTGTATTCTGTACTTCGTCGCAGATTGAATTGAGGTCCGCAGTCTTCTGATATTATTTTTTAGAATGTTTCGGAGAAATGGCGAAACGGGTAAATTTTTGCTATTACTCCTTTTTCGTGCTGCAAAAGAAATTAATTCGTTTACGAACCATATTATTACATTTATTGTTTTCATAATATCCAAAAATTAATACAAACGAGGTCTTACCACATATGTCTGTTGCTTTTTTGCAAAAATTCCTCAATAAATGGTTTCGACATTCAACTTTTTCCACTAGTAAGGTGCCATATGGTCTAGCTTGTAGAAGTTTTTTAGTGACACTACTATCACCATCTCCAATCAATTGATGAAATATTACATTATGAATTTCAATACTTCTTTTGAAGCCTTCTACTATTATATCAGCTTCCATACTTGTAGATGTTCCGGTCCAATTCTTGTAACATTTGTGGACTACTACTTCATCTATGTGTTCTTCTTCTGCTCTAGCACATACCGTGCAATATTTATTTCTTATGCCAAGAAATAAAATTTTTTTTGTTTTCGCTCCAATAATACAAGCCTACAGAATCAATAAAAAATAAATAAGAATGGATACCAGTTGTGCTTAATACTAATTTCTAGTATGAAATACGAAAAACGAATATTATTATAACAGCATCAAAACAAAACGTAATATAATAGATAAAAAATTATCTACTTACGACTCCTGAAAGGGCATCATAATTAACGGAGTACGACCGCTTACTCCATGCTCCATCAGCAACAACAGATATCATGGGAATTCCGTTTTCATTTACCCGGCCGTTTTCGATGGCCAATCGTGCCTCCTCACGTCCAGCTTCCCTAATGGTTTCCCATAGAGTTCTCTCCACCATATTAGAGACATGTTGATGATGTTTCTGGTAGGTTTGATTGCTCATGAATGGCACATTCAAAACAGAAAAGAGTTCATCCGCCGTAGAGTATCCAGTTCCCGTTGCAACTGTAGCCAATGCCAAGGAAGTGTTTACATCCTGCCCAGTTTCGGAATCGTTAATAAGTTTTATTTTTTTTGTTATATTGCACATGCGACATTTAAAAACGATGGTGGATTTTAATCCTGCCCTAGTCTCGTAAATTGGGTACATATCGCTAAATGTACACTCAAATAAAGGATGTTTTGATATAATGGCGATTTGTTGCAATACAAAGTCAATGTCAACTAATCTTCTGCCTTCCAGAAGAAATGGCAAATTAAAGGGTTCCCCAGCAATAAATTCCTCAGCGGAACTAAAATATTTGTTGGTAGTTATATAAATTCTCTTTTAATTACATAAGTAAATAAATATATACAGGGTGTCATGTAAAGGATGCCCAAAAAATACCACAGTACACTGAAGGTCTGAGAAAACCATATCTGAAAAGTTTTTTGAAATCGGAGCATGTTTATTTATTTTCTTGAAAACCCCTAAGTCCTGCCCGCTCTGGACGCCCTCCCAATAGTAAACGCGAATGTGGCAGGATTCTATTTGCGGAATTAGGAAAAAGTGTTCGAAATTCCGCCACCTATTTGTTTTTTTTTTTATTGGGCATCATTTACTTATACCCAGTATGTATATACCTTCCAGCCCTTCCAGGAAGTTCTACTGGACATTCAGAGTTTTCAACAGGTTGATTTGCAATTGATTCTGTCGTGACATCCAACATGGTATTGTCAACTTGGTTCACATTGTCAACATTGATATTCCTGGAAGTAAATTAACATATTTAATACTATGTTTTTGTCTTTAGTTGTATCGTTAATCTTTTGAACTCAATCAAAGAGATTTTCTGATACCAAGCGTGTAACTGTGAACGATGTCTATTGTCTATTGATTTACATTCTGGGCCAAAGATGTAATGTATAGTTTAGTTATGAAAGGTATGTAAGTCATTATCAAATATAAATTTTAAATGCAAACGGATATGTGAACATGAATTACCTAATAGTATTTAGAATTATACAATAAATAGTAATTAGTACACCACATTTTTAAAACTTTATCGAATTGTTACTTACCTTTTAGCAAATCGTGCCTGTGTCACCTTATGGCGCCTTTGGGACAAATACAGTGCTTTTTTGGGATATTTACGGTCCTTTAACTTTCCCATATTTCACTATAATGTTTATAAATGTCTATTTACACCACAATTTGTATTCTTCTACAGAAGTAGTCCTAAATAATCCGACACTTCAACAACCACAACTTACAGAGGGACAATTCTCGCTTAATATATTTTTGCCGGCCGGCGCAAAAAACCATAAACACGAGCGTATTTACTATCGTGCGGGCGCTCGTTGCTAGTACTGCTCACAGCTCTATTTACGTAGAGGGAGACACGGTACGGGACGATTCAAAATGCACTCTTAGTTTCGTTTTTTAACCTGCTACACTTATTATTAAGCTACATAATTTCGTATTTAGCATTATTTCGACATAGACAATCATTCTAAGGAGCCATATTTTTAATTTTGTCATTTATAAGAGTACTTTTATTCAGACCAAAAAATATTTTTTTCCATAGCGCACAACTATACATCGATCTGAGTACATCACCAAAATTTCAACCCAATCCGTTAAATATTAAACGCTCCAGCGCGATACGCATAAAGGAATACCTATACAGTCCCCTTAAATGGTCTTTCCTAAATATAAACGGACATGTCTCGGGCCATTAGCGCCCACCATCAGCGTATCTATATGATAAGGGGAAAATATATTAAATGAAAAGATTTAAAATCATAATAAGACAAAAGTATCTACATAACAATCCAACACATCAACATTAATATTTCTATTTACTATTTCAATGATTCCGTTAAATACATGTATTTTAGAATACTGTAAGTATACTTATCATTTATCATGACTTTGATCATAGCAATTTTTTAATAATCTACACTACAAGATATATCTGGACTCGTTCCAGTATCTACATATATTATATAAAACTATGAGACTAAACCATGTTGCCATATCAATTTCCCCCAGCCAGAGATGATAGAGCTGCGCGGCGGACAGGGGAAAGGGGAAACCGATTCCAGTGGCGGGTAAAATATTGCTTATTCTGAATGAAAATTATTACAAAATTTATCGTCGAAAACCAATGAAAGAAATTGGAATCATTCCGATTATGGGTATATAGAAGAATCCTTAAGAAGAAGGTTAACTGGTAAATTTCCACACCACCTATGAGGTATTACCCTGGCGCGTTATCATTTTTAAAAGGGACGACTCGCCTGGAGCCATACAACCCAACTAAAATAAATTGTTAACAGAACATATTATAACAAATTATAAAACAAACAAATTTATAAATAAACAAATTATTAACAAAATAAATAAATGATCAATAAAATAAATAAATTCTCAAAAAAATTCTCAGAAAAATAAATAGAATATTTATAAAATTAATAACTATACTGCGTTCTCATGTAAAACGAAAAACAAAATAAATTAAACATGAAACATATAAGGTAAATTGAAGGTGACAAAAACATTTTAAAGTACGTTGTCTGTGTACGTAGTTGTTTTAAGATAAATCTTGTCGTGTCGCCGGTCGCTCGCACTCTGATCGTACCTTTTCTATTCGTGAGTCCAGTTCCCAGAATTTTTCGTCTTCTTTAACAACGTGTTGGATACATTTTGTCCAAGCGTCAGCTGTAACAAAAACCCTGGCATGGTTACAATTACCAACCGTATTGCAAGGTTGCATTTGTTTCGGTATACTATTTTGTGCGTTGTATATGGCAACATGGATTATTCTCACGGCAGGTGGATTTCAACTGTATGTGTTATGTCATTTTGGTTCGCTGGTGTAGCGTAGGTATACTTTAACCAGTAGCAATTGGAACACTTAATAAAATCTGAATTTACCAAGGACATTCGAAAAGAGCCCGTTGTCTCTATACAATACCATGGGACCTATCTTTTTACTTATTCAGAAACGCACTGGTATTTTTAAAATGCAGGTGTTCAGTTGCCCAAGTGAAATCCTATATGTGAATGTATGGATATGTACAGATAAAGAACTAGAGGGTCCATTGGACCGCAAATTTTTTTTACGACAGCGGCACTTCGTTTGTATTTTCTTCTTCTTCTAAGGTGCAGGTGTATAGTCGATCAGTGAAATCGTGTACGAGGAAGTATGCGAGACTTTACAGATACTGGATGGTCCACCAGACCATAACACAGCGGCCACGTGTGCTTTCCTTGTGATGTCTTCTTCCGCACTTATACTCGAGAAAGCAGTGGTGTGTGAATGTGTGTGCCATTTGTTTGTGCGATTTGGAAGTGAATATATTGTTAGAGTTATTATCCGTAATGATACGCCCATGGGGGACAAGGCGGCATCGCTCTTCACTATTTAAAAAGCCATTAAGTGTTTTTTTTTTGTGTTCCAATTGTGACTGGACATAGTATACAATTTGACATTTTCAATTTTATATTCTCTAACCAACAATTCAATATATTTCTCCTGATCTAGTATCATAATGTTATTCTTACAATTATTACACTTAATGTTTATTCCTAAATACATTTTAAGTGGGCCCACATCTTTCATTCTAAATATGTCTGTCAATAATCGTTTGGCATAAACTAATTTGTATTTATTTTTGCTATGTATTAATAAATCATATATAAAATTATTAATTTTTATTTATTATTATTATTGCTACTATTGTTATTATTTTATTTATAACGACGAACTTTCCGGTGGGTGGAATTTTTATTAAACCGCTTAAAAGTTTTGTATCAGCTTTCATTTTGGCACTACTAATATCTATATCTAATCAGTCAAGCAGTTACGAAGCTTAAATTCAGCTTGACAATCGAAATATGAACTTTTAAAAAACAATTTTAAACGTAGGTGGGCTGTGAAGTAGGTACACTGTGTCTTTTGCCGAATTGGGAAAACCAACCTCACTTTAGATAATTCCGAAATGATGGTAGCATATAAGGCGACATTCCTTGATATCAAGTCTTATTAACTTTTTGGTTAAGCCAAAGTTACTGTACTGGAACTGTTAACTGTACTGTTTCAAGTACTGTACTGTAACTTTCAACTTTCAAGTACTCCAACTGTTCATGGTTACGATGAACTAAACGGTTAAATGTGTTGAATAACCATATAAGTAGGTACACTGTGTCTTTTGCCGAATTGGGAAAACCAACCTCACTTTAGATAATTCCGAAATGATGGTAGCATATAAGGCGACATTCCTTGATATCAAGTCTTATTAACTTTTTGGTTAAGCCAAAGTTACTGTACTGGAACTGTTAACTGTACTGTTTCAAGTACTGTACTGTAACTTTCAACTTTCAAGTACTCCAACTGTTCATGGTTACGATGAACTAAACGGTTAAATGTGTTGAATAACCATATAAGTATAGATTACTCATGTTTATTCTTAAATGTTATTTTGAGATTATTCTGTTTAGAGGCAACATTATCAATGTTATTAATAATTTATTGAAGAATTTCTCGAGCAATCCAAAATAAAAATGGCGAGGTGTCCATCGGATTCACGTGTCTTCTCGGATTTTATTATGAAAATTCGATAGTAGAATACATACTCAAGGTTTAAAAAAAAATCGTGAAAAATTTCAAAAAACCCGAAAGACAATATAGGGTAAACTTTCTAAAAAATGGTATTAAACTTGATTATACATACTGAATATTATGTTAGTTTAATTACAATTTTTGAAGAGGATTTCGAGAAAATTTCGAAAAAAACCAAAAGTGACAAGAGGAAAGTAACCTTCAGAGACGATTTAGTCAAAAATGTTACAAATCTTTATTACACATATTCGACAGTAGAATCAACGTTCAAAATTTAAAAACAAATTTTGGAGTGGCTTTTGAGTAAATTTCAAGAAACGAAAATTGACAAGTGTAAGGTGCCCTTTAGAGAAGATTTAGCCAAAAATAATACTAAGTATACTTAATTGTGTATATTCGACAGTAGAATAAACTTTAATTTTAATATTTAAGTACTTTTAAAAAACTTGCGAGTAAATTTTGAGATTTCAAAAAAATCGAATAATGACAAGACTATATTTTTTATACTCACGGGCCCTTAAAACATTTAGAAATGCTAATAACTCAAATTCGAAAAACTGACCGGACTAATAATACTCCACATATATAACCTGTATCATGTGAGAAAGTAATGGTAGGCCCTTTGAAGATCAGTCTCGTCGATAATATACCAAATCATCGGATTCATATTAGAGCAATTCGTTTAATCGAATCTCTTATAAAGTGGTCTTCAACTCTTCTAAACCGAGGAAATATAGACAATCGATCTGATAAATAATTATTCTCCTAAATTCGCTCAGTCCTCATTTTAAGTACATAAATGTTAACGATTCGCGATTTTAAATAAGTTTTCAAATAAAAACCCTATATTTAAAGAAAAGTTATATTGCCGCCTGTATAACACGTCAATCCCCGATCGCTACGTTCAACCGAATATCTCCCTTCCCGCCGCTCCGCGGTCTCGCTCGTCGGCTCGTGGTTCCCTAAGAAAGGTGACGTCAGCCCTTTTCCGTTGAGGCCTCTCGTCTCGACGTATACTGCGTATACAGGGTGGTGGCTGTAGACGCAATGGTGACTGATGCCAACATTCGGCCTTTCCTGACATCAAGTGTGCCCTCGCACTTGCCTGTCCTAGGGAACACCAAGACCTGAAATCTTCGGTTAAATAAGTTTTCCGAATAAAACAAAACAATCCTAAAAAAAAGCAAGTAACAAGCCAAAGAAATAAAATAAAACTGGGACGTGTCATCACATTCAGCAACCGCTAACCTATCCTAAACCCTAAAAGTAATGAACTTGGCCAAGTTTATTAGGTAAAATAACTTATTATTAGATATATATGTAAAAACGAACGTTCTCCTTATATGCTAACCGGCCGTTAGATGACCACCGATATCGATATCGCTAGGAAAGTAACCTCCCGTCCCTTACTACGGACTCAGCCCCTGAAAGCTTCCGTCAAAAACGTACCGGGACCGTCCCTTACTACGCACTCAGCCACCTGAAAGCCTCGTCATAAACGTACCGGGACTTAAGAAAGTTACCCCCTAAACCGGGAAAAGACACTCCTGCCTCACCCGCAGGGGTTGCCCCCTAACCAGGAAGGGAGGTCCACCCTATCCATAGGGTCCCATCTCAACCTTCCTGCCGACACGGAGCGCTCATGCCCGACCCAGACGTGTCCTCCATACGTCCAGCATGACAGAGCGCGGCCGGTCGTCTCCATCGGCGAGTCGGGGCTGATTACAGTTGCTTGTGCCCATAGGTGATCCAGGGCCGCATGTTGTCTACTCCAGCCACTCCAGTGTACGCTATCTGGGATCGAGTACTCCCTGGGATGTCGGTCACTTCGTAACGGTCTCGTCCCAACACCTTCACGACCCTGAACGGTCCTCTCCACTTTGGAAGTAGCTTTTGGCTCCCACCAGTGGCTGGCTGGCTGGTTATACGAAGCAGGACCAAGTCCCCTACGGCATACGGCTGTGCCCTCGTACGGTTCTGGTCAAACCGGCGCTTCTGCTCCGCCTGGTACTGACCAACACTCTCCTCAATACGCTTTCGGATATCTGTAACATCAACAGTCTTAGGGTCACCACCTTCAAGTTGGCCATGCGCAAAAACCCGATATCCTAATAAAGCTTCGCTGGGTGACGCACCAATAGCTTTGTTAATGGGTCCGTTCAGTCCTAATTGAATATTTGGAATATTTTGGTCCCACTTTTTGTTGTCAATATTTGCTCCCATTGTTGCTAAACAATCAACGATTGTTCGGTTATACCGTTTGCAAAATTGCATAAATTTTTCGTTATGGAAGGATGTTCCTCTATCGGAAATTATTCGTCGTGGTACACCAAATACTTTTATTACCTCTTTCAAACATTTAATTACTAAATCAGTTTTTGTACTTCGTACTGGGTATATTAATACGAATTTTGTAAATGCATCTACCATGACAAGGACTTGGGTATTGCCAGATTTAGACTTAACAAATGGACCAAGATGGTCGATGTGAAGAGTATGAAATGGTAACGGAACTTTTGTTATTGGATGTAAATAACCTTGGGGTTTCCCTCCTGGGGACTTATAAAATAGGCAATTCAGGCAATTCTTTACATATTTTTTTACAAACCGACGCATGTTTTTAAACCAATATTTTTGTGATAGTAATTCGTACGCTTTGTTAAATGCGAAGTGACCTATATCATCATGAACCATACGTAATATTTGAAATTTTGCAGTTTTGGGTACTACCCACCTAAGTCTATGTGAGGTGATTTTAAATACTTTTCCACCCTTGAGAGCGTATTCGTGAAAAATTTGTTTGTGTTCTAACGAATTTCCCGATTCTAGAATAGTTTTAATCTCCTGGATTTTCTCGTCATCTTGTTGTGCAGCCAATAGCCAATTATCTTCGGCTATGACCGTTACACAAACACCTTTGCAAATGACAGGAGGGTTTCTGCTTAAGGCATCCACATGCTGCATCTGCTTTCCCGTACGATGGACAATGTCATAGTCGTACTCATTAAGAGAAAGTACCCACCGCCCTACTCGAGCGTTTATCTCACTTTTTAAAAATGTGTTTTTGACAGCGGCACAGTCCGTAATGATAGTGAAATGTCGACCAAGTAAATATTGCCGGAATCGTTTTACAGAAGATACAATAGCGAGGGTTTCCAATTCAAAAGAATGAAATTTTTGTTCATCCCTCGTAGTTTGTCGACTGAAATACGCCACAACCCTTTCAGCATTGAAGATTTGTACCAGTATACCTGCTAAACCCCACCGACTCGCGTCAGTGTATAACTTAATTACCTTTCCTGGGTCAAATAGAGCCAGCACTGGCCCACTTATTAGGCACTGTTTCAAAACTTCGAATGCTTTCTGTTGGGTTACACCCCATTCCCATTTGGCGTCTTTCGACAACAGAGCACTTAAATCTTTTGATTTTAGGGCATAGTTGGGAATGAATTTCCGAAAGTATCCGGTTAACCCTAAGTATTGCCGAACTTGGTGAACATTGGTTGGGGTTGGGAACTGTGCCACGGCCTGTACCTTTTTTTCTGTTGGTTTAATAGTGGAATTACTAATTTCATAACCCAAATATTCTATCTGTGTTTGGAGAAAGTAACATTTTTTTAAATTTAGTGTCAAATTGTTGTGTTTTAACATGTCCAAAACTTGGCGTAATGCGAGCAAGGCATGAGGGACATCTACACTGGGAATTAATATGTCATCCAAATAAACCAAAACAGTATCGAACCTTAATTGACCAAGGGCTGAATTTAACATTCGTTGGAAGACGGCGGGTGCATTGCGTAAACCAAATGGGACGCGTAAAAATTCGTAATGTCCATCCTGGGTAACAAAAGCAGTTAGATGAATCGAATCCGCAGCTACTGGGATTTGATGATATCCCGAAAAAAGATCAAGGCTGGTGAAATATTTAAAACCAGAGAGACGTTTTAATTGTTCTTCTATTAATGGTAAGGGGTATTGGTCCGGCACGGTAATTTTGTTCAATGCTCGATAATCCACGCATAAGCGTTTTTCTCCGTTTTTCTTAGATACGAGTAAAACATTACTTGCATACGCTGATTGTGATTCCCTCACAATTCCGTGTTTTAAAAGATCATCAACAATGTCTCGAATCTGTTTACGTTCAGGGTCTGAAAATTGTCTTGGCCTAAATGCTATGGGTTTGTTACTTGTAACTGTGATATGCATCTCACAAAATGACGTCATACCTAACTCAGCCATTTCTCTAGCAACACAATTAGGATATTCGTTTAATAAGGTTAAAAGGGAATTCACGGTTTCGGGATCCTCGAGTCCTATATTAATAACAGCAGTATCAATTAAGTTTACGTTTACAGTTTCTGAAAATACCAACCTACCACCTGTTTTACTATATTGAATGTCGTCTTGTTCCGTAAAATTCTGCCCTATTAATACGTTCACACCCATAATGGGCTCTTCTATTATAAACAGGTCGATGGCCCTACTTATACCGTCGACCGCAACGTCGGCATTATAAAAATATTTGGGTGTCATATGACCGGACAGGGTTTTTAGTATAATGTTATTTTCAATTTTCTGTAATTTGAACTGAAATTGATCCGCCGCTTGTTTTGTTAAGAGAGAACACTCACTACCCAGATCTATAAAACATTTTATTTCGTATTCATTTAATGTAATGGTTTTGAAAAATTTATCATTTGAACGGGAATATAAGAAGTTGACATTATGTCATTCTATTGCTAAAGGAGGCCGTTTGGACGAATGGGAACAGTTTCTTCGCATGTGACCCGTCTTACCACAATTATAACAACGTACCTAGTGACACTTTTCCAAAGTTTGTTGCGCTTTTAGGAGAGCTACCAGTATTAGTTTTTTTTAAATTTACCCTTCCTTCATCAAGCATTTTTAAATGATTGGCCAACATACTGGGATTTAAAACGTTAGCTGTTTCTATTGCAAATCGCACTTGTTCGTCGGGTATCGCACTTACAATTAAATTAATTTTATCCTCATCTGATATCGATAACTGTAACTTGTTTATTAGTGACAGTTTTTCAAACGTATACTCATACAAACGCTGATTAGGTTTAGGTTTGCAAGCCATTAAGTCAGTTAATAAATTGTGAAGATTACGTTTGGATTTGAAATTTTCGCGCAACATGTGTTTCCACTCAGACCAATTGAACAGATGGGTAGGGAGGCCATGATACCAAGTTTGAGCGGGACCACGTAGTTTACTTAAAGCTAAATGGCAAATGGTTCTATCATCCCAGCGGTAGAGTTGAGAATATTCATCAATTTTATCCAGCCACTCATCGATACTCTGAGTGACAGGGTCAAACTCCTGGATGATGCCAAGGTTTAAAGAGGCAACACTTACCAAGCTATTCCGGGCACCTAAATCTTTGGCCAACTTATCTATACCTTGGATCAGCGCGTTACTCAACTCGGTGATATCGCTCGTGACTCCACTCCTATCAGAGCGCCGAGAGTCTCCACCTAAGCTATGGGGCTGCTCCCCCAATTCCAAACTTGGAGAGCGTCTCCTTGAGCCACGGGAACGTTCTGCTTTCCTGGACTGCCTCGGAACCTTTCGGACACCCTTCGACCTCCGCTCTGAGTGACGTTCCCTCTGCTGGGAACTCCTGGAAGATCCATGTGGCCTGCCCATTTTTTTTCACAACTTCACTAAACGCACAATTTGCCAAAAGGTCTTCGCGGATTCTGATCCCACTTCTGATGTTAACGATTCGCGATTTAAAATAAGTTTTCAAATAAAAACCCTATATTTAAAGAAAAGTTATATTGCCGCCTGTATAACACGTCAATCCCCGATCGCTACGTTCAACCGAATATCTCCCTTCCCGCCGCTCCGCGGTCTCGCTCGTCGGCTCGTGGTTCCCTAAGAAAGGTGACGTCAGCCCTTTTCCGTTGAGGCCTCTCGTCTCGACGTATACTGCGTATACAGGGTGGTGGCTGTAGACGCAATGGTGACTGATGCCAACATAAATCAAGTATTTTCTTCTCAGCCTTATAATATCCCAAAACTCTTTGTACTGTCGAGACATTTGTCCTTGAAATAGTAGCCTTTAACGTCTGCAATTAATGCGATTCGCTTTCTATTAATCCGCCTGTCAGCTGATTTAATCAATTTAACACGACGTTGTTTATGGTATCTCGTAAAGTGAACTTGACCCTTTAATACTTTTTCACACTGGGATGTTATCTAAATGAATATTTAAAATCAAATGAAATTCATTTCAGAAATTTGTGAAAAGCGGCCGTAATCTTGATTAATTAGTCATTTAACAACTTTGAATACTTAATGGAAAAAATAGACTTGACTTCTCTATAATAATACGTATCATTCGAACCTTCCAGGCACTTTTTCATATAACGATTTATATTGGGGAATTAGGGGAAACAACTGCTTCGAGGGCTAACACCCCTACCGACATTGAATTACATCCCTTATTCCCCACTCGAAGGGTGATGAGGTAAATTTTAGCAGTCGCTAAAGGTGCATTTTCGTTTGACTTCCAAGCGTGTTTACATAAAAATAATTATTTCTTACAGTTCTTGTAACATGTATTTTAACGCAACATTTTTAACACTCTGCTTGTTCTTCTCTAAGACCTCCCTCTCCCCGATTAGAGCTATTTTAAATTCAACTACCATTATCATTATCAGCATAATCATCACGACGGGAACATTATAAATTCTCCCCACGAGTGCCAATTACCCCCCTTTAAAGCAACAAATGAGTGCCATACTTTTTTTTTCGCACGGGAGTCTTCATGTAATTCTCCCTAGAAGATAACAAAGAAGAAAAGTAAAATTCTACGTTCCCGCTAATGAGGTGACAATTTGCGATAATGAAAGGCCATCGAGAATCGCGTCACGTAGTCAAACGTCGTCTGAGGGGCGCGAAATAGGGGCGTTTTAAATTCGGAAAGATTTTGGAACGTTTCCAGGCAACTTCGTCCGGATCCCTGCGGGAGTAAAATCGGATATCCGAGACTCGCCGCGAATGCGGATAATAATTGATGAGGTTTGATGTTTATGACGTATCCGTGATAAAAGTTTGAACTTAATTTATAAGTTTGCGTTCGCTAACTTACCGCTTCCTCTCATTCGTTATCTAACTGAGTTAATAGGACACTTACCTGAAAAAGAAAAAAAAAGATTAGAACATAAATCTTAATAAAATAAATTGAGCAATAATTACACCAATGATATGTTTCAAAAGGTTTGTTTATCTAATTTCTTCCTCAGCGGATTATTTCCGCTTCGTTATAGTCATGAAATTTTATTATCATCATTATTACCCTGCGGGCGAGATTCATAATAATAACAACTTTGATTGACAAGCTTTGTAATTCTCACCAATTATTTAGTAATAAATGACGGCTCTGTCGAAAATCAGGCTTGGGAAGTTTATAAATAGATATAATAATAGTAATAAATAAGTAGATACATTTGAATAAAAGTTTCATTACAAAATATATTCCAATTGACATGATTGGGTTAGGTCATAAGAAATAAATGGTAAACGTCCTAACTAACTTAAATTTTATCTTATGTCTCTTAGTAGTGGAATACATATACTAATACAATTAAAAGCTATGATTTCGTTGGTCAAACTATCCACTTGGTCAAATTTCAATAGTTATATAATAATAGAATAATTTAATCGCTCATTTCCATAGGTAAACGACACGAATTCAGACCATGCTGACCATGAGTAACATTGTATTTTTTGAGATAGGGTAATTAATAGCGGTCATAACGGTTATTATTACGGATGAGATCATACATAGTGTCGGAATTCCATTAATTGCAAAAGGAAAATTATTAATAATTATATTATTGATTTCGGCAAGACATTTTTCCAGGACAAGTAGTCTGGAGCAATTTGACCTCTACGCCACAGTTTCATTTAAGATTATAATACATTTTTTAATGTATTGATTTTTACATAATACTAATGAACACCAATCATTACTCATTTTTTCATGACGAAAAATTGAGTGGCAAAAATTGAGAAATTCGTGGCATAACGAAAAATTCATTGATATAACGGAAACTTCAAGAATATTACGAACGGGATTGTGACAAGTGGATCAAATCATGTTATTGATCATTAAGAATTTATGAAAAAAATTGTTCATAAAATATTCCACAAAATCAATTTAACGAAATTTCTCGATAATACAATAATTTTGTTCACTGTGCAAACATAGATTAATGAAGGAACTAATGAATAATATTATTTACTTTTAATGTTCAAAGATAATTAAATATAATAATTTTTTTCCAGTGGCGTCAGGTATAACCTTTTAAGCATAGAGCTGTAGATAGTTATTTTAAAATTGTCTATTTGTTTGATTTGTATTTTCCCGCCAAATTAGAATTTATATTTTGGAATTGCATAGGACCCCATTTTGTGTGGTAAAAGGTTAATGCATTTTATCTAAAGCTTTAAATATGAATTAAGGGAACAGTATAATATGAATTAGTAGATTGATTTTTGCTTAGACTTTCTTGATAATATTATTTTAATATTTCAGTGCATATTCCTTTTATTTTTCAATGATTTTACTCCAATTTGTATTGGGCCATAATTCAATGGGCACGGGTCATCTCGTAAGAATTTATCCCGGTCCGCATTTGACCTTCGCCGAGATCGGTCAGCTCGTAAGGATATGGTTCTCAGATCGGTCAACTCATAAGAGTTGACGTGAAAAATCCCAAAAGGGGGATTATCGCATTCCTTGCGAGAGGGCAAGGAAAACCCTACGGAACCCGACCGTTATTAACAACAAGCAAGTCTTTCCCGCGTTGACTTTTAATAAAATCCATAACTATCTCGGTGCTCGTCACCGTTCAGTTGGAACGTAACAAACCACCCCCTTATATCATATTCTTAGTTTCAACAAATATTCGAACTACTTCGTTGCAATCATCATCCCTTCGATTATTTCTGAGAATCCCCTTACGAGTTGACTCATCCAAAACGACCCTTAAAAATTTACCTGCCGGTTCGCTTACGAGATGACCGATCTTAGGGTGGGCCATTAAAATTCCTTACGAGCTGACCGCCGCCGAATTCAATATATCCTTATGATGATACTTCGTTATGATTTATTTTGTATTCTCTATTATCACTTCAATTTTCATTAAAACTATTCATTAAATAATGGTACCATTCGTTAAAATAATGAATTCATTCATTATACCATATATGGATTTTAGTAAATTGGTGTACCAGTAAATTGAAATTAACCAAACTTTGAATTAATTAATTGGGTGAAAATGTGCAATAATATAGCAAATAAATCAGAAATAAATGTAACCGAGTAATTGAAATAACACATTAATATTGATCCAATAAATAAAATTATTAATATAACAAACAGAATTTACCAAAACTGTGTAACATTTCGTAAGCCCATGGATACGTTTATTAAAGTAATGAATGTTGTTCCTTGTGTTTATGTTTAGTTTTCGCAATATTAATAAACGTTAATCAATTAATTAACTCAAGTATTGTAATCTAAGGTTGTACATTGTACCAATTAACCTGATTTTGGTTCAGTGCACAGATTTCATCAGCATCGTATAATACAAATACAAATTTTTCTTCCCACTTAAAGTGTCTCCTCGTTTTGCAACTCAAGCTTTCCACCCACCCTTTGTCAACAGAGTTGGTATATGGATATCGAGAAACTAAGCAACACCAATGTTCATTTTTAAAATATATGGCAGAACATATTATTTTACTCTTCCCCCTTTGTATTTATTCTTTTCATTTAATTTCTCCCTTAACATTTCCTTTTTTCTTCTTATTTTTGTCGTTATTAATTTTAGCTTCATATTCCGTTTCTAATGGGTTTCTTTCTGGCATGCATGTTAAGGCACCATGTCCTTCCATTTTCTTCCACGTCCTTGATCAATCCTATTGTCTGATTTATGTCTTACGTGACGTTACGTATAATTCTCGTGCAATGGTAGCAATTCAGGATGTTTAAGCACCAAGGATTGGTTGTGATGATGATTAATTTGTGATAATGATCACCGTGATTAATTTGTGTTAAACTTGTACAATTATTTGCGCCAGATTTTCAGCGATCAAGAAAACCGAAAAATATCAACAGGTAATGATCAAATACAGTGAGTGTGCTTGAATCTGCTTATAACGTTGGTAATGTTGATATTCAGTGGCAAATAATACTTTACTACGCCCCAAATGCGATATATTGTAATGGTTTCAACAGGACGGTTCATTCAAAACCATTCTCCGGAACAATCCATTGTGAAATTTCCATGTTACTACTTCATATTCTCTTATAACTCCCATAACTCCCATTTCCCATATTGACTTAAATACGGAGCTCTTCTATCGAAACGCATGGTGGGAAATCAACAAGAGCAAACGAGAAACTAACAGTAGTTTGTTAGTATGACAGAGATGGATGTTTTGCAACGTTGCCGGCCGAGCAGGCAGTCCAAGTCAACGCCTATCGCGGTCGCATATCGCTTGAATGTGATGTTTCGCGAGCTAGCAACATCAGTAAAAGTTCTTTCTCTGTTTAGCCAACGAGAAATATATGGCATTTCTCTCGCTCTTACGTTTATCCCATCCTGCGACTCTGTAGAAACGATCTATATATATATATATATATAATATGATGTGGCAACATTATCAGTATTACAAACAATTACTTGTTCAACTGTTCTGCTAAGCAAAATGTTTGGGATAACTATAAAAGTGGGTGAAATCTATTACAGTGCAGAGTTTGGTTAGGCCCGGATGAGTTCTTTCCCCTTGCTCACGAAGAAAAATATACAGCATAGAGACACGATTCTTCTTCATAAAATCGTGCTTCTTCGAACGGAAAGAAATCAATCTACAAATTGCTCGAGGTCTCCCGGAAAAATGAATTAGATCTCCTCCGGTTCGATTCGGAATTAATCTGCGAGATATATGTACGTGTTTGCGCTGGCAAAGTGGCAAAATCCATTCCGATAGCCGTTACTAGTGAAAATAAGAAAAATCACTTCATGGTTTATTCATGCGGGGTGTGTGTGTAAGGGACTAGGGCCACACCAGTTCTCAAAAAGTCCCCGGCGCGGAAATCTATAGGGGAAGAGTGCCTTCATAAAGAAAACCGCTCGTATCAATTTCGGTGTATTCGATAATTTCCCGTGATAATAAACATCTCCCTTGGAATTTGACAGCGCGGGCGGTAAACTTGAAAGTAAACGTAAACCGCCCGTAATTAATATTTCAAATTCGCATTTGCATATTCATGCGTTACGAAATTTAACCCGGCATATTTCGCGGTGGGGAATTCGTACCATAACATTCGTAGTATTTGTTTTATTTGATGGCGGACAGGTATACACCTGTGCATACTTAAGCATATGTGATATCCTGATAAACATCAACCGAAGAAAGGCCACGGGAGGTTATCGATGCATATTAATGAACGTCTGACATAGATTTTGGCTTCGTTTTTAATTCCCGACATGCCATCAATAGGAGGAACAGGCGGGTCCTCATTAACCGGAGACAAAAATCTAATTTAACACGTAATTTCTATAATTTGGACCAATTCAATGCCCTAAATAATTTCTTATCGTGAAATCTAACGACTTGGCAAACGAAATGACACAAATATTAAACGAGCTCTTTTATCTCATGGATGGATCGGTGTTGGATAAAATCGATGAGATACCGTGACGTCATCAGTGGATTTCCAGTGGTTTTAATTGAATTTAAGAACTCAATGCAGGTATTGACATACGATAAGTATTTTGTGAAAATAAAACTTAAAATTATTAATTTGGTGTTTTATCGATATGCCGAAATTCGGCGTTATATTTTCAAAATCTTACTATTATACAAGGAATAGCGATTTTGATGACATTTTTTGCAGAAAATTCTGTTTCAAATCCGGAAAATAGCTGTGAAACTAAATCTGAATAGAGTGCATGTAATTAATAAATTATCAAACCAAAATCATGCATTCACCACGTACCATGAGAAAGTTATTTCTAAATGAACAGTGGAAGTCATTTCAGGATGTCATTTTACAATTTTGCCTAAACTGAATTTATTTAACAATTTTTATCTTTGGAATTAATGTGAAATATTAAAACTGGTTTCTTGGAATGTTACCCTGGAAGAACCCCAGTCCATGTAAGGTAACTTTTGACTATTTGCATACAGAGTAATCAAGAATGCTTTCGATCCAAAGCAGACCAATTAGACCTTGAATACATCGATCAGCACATTGAGTGGCCAAAAGGTACGGAGATAAAGGAAAACGTTGAAAAGTTTAATAACCTTTGGGGAAAAAGGGGAACTTTCCCAATGGATTTGTGTGTAGATTGAACATAGATACTCATTTCCTCACTTGGTTTCAATTCACATTATAATAGAAAGGGTAATTAGTCTTGGATATTACAAGGTTGGTTATATGTGATCCTTCCCAAAAATCGATTAACGTGTTATATGGATGTCCTGAGAACTTCCAGGATGCAGGAGTATGGAAAGTGTCCCTTATTTATAACCGATGATTTATATAATGTACTGCCAGAACGATGTTACTGGCGGATGGAGAGTCAGATTATTTATTAGGTAGATTTACCATGTTTCCATTTCGAGATAACGACAACTTAACGAGGCAGCAACAATTATTCAATAGAAAACTCAGTAGTTTGGACTACTTACTGAGCACACCTTTCAGAGTTTATAAGGGAAATATAGAATGCTGAAATACTTCATCATCATCATCCAGCCTGGTGTTGAGTCCACTGCTGGACATAGGCCTCCATTAAACTGCTCCACTGGGTTCTCTCTTGAGCTGTTCTCATCCAGTGTCCTCCAATCCTCATTATATCGTCACTCCATCTTGTTGGTGGTCTACCCCTGCTTCTTTTATCCTCTCTGGGTCTCCAATTTGTTATTCTTATGGTTCACCTGTCGTCCTTAAATCTCGAAACATGTCCCGCCCATTTCCACTTTAATGCTGTTATTCGCCGGATTATGTCCTGTACCCCAGTCCTTCGTCGAATTTCGGTGTTTCTGATACGATCGTGGATCCCAATACCCAGCATAGCTCTCTCCACCCTTCTCTGGACCACTTCCAATTTCTCCACAGTGCCTTTTGTCAAGGTAAGCGTTTCAGCGCCATAAGTCATTACTGGCAGCACGCACTGATCCTATACTTTCCATTTCAAGCTCATTGGAACGTCACTACCGAAAATAACTCTCAATCTTCCATATGCTGCCCATCCAAGACCAATCCTCCTCTGTAATTCCTTTGTTTCGTTGTCTCTATTTATTCTAATTTGGTGTCCCAGGTCGTATTCGTCGACTTCCTCGATGGCTTTGCTGTCTAGTAATATAGTCCCTCCCAGTACTAGGTTTGTCATGATTTTTGTTTTTTGCTGGTTTATGTAAAGGCCAACATTTTCAGTTGCCTGCTTCAGTTCGTTTATCATTAAACCGGCTTCTTTGAGGTTGTCTGTTATCAGCATTATATCGTCTGCAAATCGTAGATTATTTGGCATCTTCCCATCTATACTGACACCTTTGTTTCCCCAATTCAGAGCCTTAAAAGCATATTCTAAAACAGTGTTGAATATTTTTGGGGACAGTGTATCGCCTTGTCTAACTCCTCTTCTGAAATACTTAAATGTTGTTAAACCAAATTATACTGAGTTGCTGCATTTTCTTGCCAAAGCCATTGATGACAATATTGTTTGTGAATTTGAAGATTTTTTTAGGGGTATGATAAGGAGTGTTCACCTAACCACTGCTACAGTTGTACCTGAACTGAGAAATACCATCATTCATTGCCATTTGTAATAACAAATGAAATATATTTTAGAGTCCTACTAGTTCGTTTTATTTTTTGGTTAATACTGACCTGATAGTTATTTCAAAAGATACATCAATAAAAATACTCTTTTGCTTTATTGCAATGCAACTACACTAAAAATAGAAATTTAAAAATAGAAGCAATACCGTAACAGCAATTACCAAATTTGCCTTAATTTTATTCATATTAACAAAATAACCATAATATCCCATTGAAGTCATTTTCAAGGAGGTACTTAATTACTATGTAGCAATTTTATCCCTATAATCTGAAGAACAAACAAATAGGAACTAATCGTACGACATCACTAAGTAGAATGGAATAGAAATAACTTGTAATAAACAAATTAATTAATTAATTAATTAATACGAATAATTTAAGTTGCAGACTTTTCTAAAATAGCTTTAGTTAATTCAAGAATAGCTATAAGTTCATTTTCTATTGATAACCGCTTTTCTTCCCGTTGGTTGCTTTGTAGCTCTTCCACCTTTCTCTCGTTTTCTTTCCTTTTCTTTTGTAGCTTTTGTCATAAATATCTTTGACAAGAAGAATTTGTCTTTGCTTTTGGGTCTCAGTTTACCACTAGATCTAGTACAAGGGGATATACTAGTAACAGGATCTGTCTTTTCTGTCACAGTTCCTTCTTCATTACTACTGTATTCCAAACAGTGTCTAATATTTTCCATTGGTAGCTTAATGGAAACTTTGAATTCCAATATCACACGGAATCTTGCTAAATAACCCCATTGTATAGCCTATAGATAGATAAATAGATAGATAGATCCCTATTATAGCCCTTATAGCTCTCCAGTGCTAGAGTAGTAGCTAGAAAATTTCGATATTTTATGTCGCATATTTCACTTCTTACTTACAATTATATATTTTGTTGATTTCTGCAGCTATGAGCTTCCAGGGTATAATGTTTTTTTGCAAATAGGTGTAGAGTACTCCGGTTTTTGATATTATCTGTGATATTCAGACTACCAGCAAACTTACCAGAACTCTTAAACACTTGTTTCGCATATTGATGCAATACAGTGAGGCCCCCTACAATAATAGTTGCTTACAACATTGCGAAATACTGTTAAAAGATAAATACTGCAAGGGTAGCTTAATAGATTCATATTTAAATACGTTTTAAAGTTGCCAAAAAAATAAATATGCAAATATAAATAGATTGCTATAAACAAAGTGAATCTCTTGTCAAATTTGACGACGTGTTGCCTTTGAAGAAAAACGTTCAAAACATTCTTAACAAGCTTAATCATTATTTACTTAATCGTAAGAATACTAATATTATAATCTCTAAAACGTAATGGTTAAGTACATTACTAGACTAATAATAACGATATTACCATTGGTCACTTCATTACAAGCAGCTTCGTCCACTACAACTTGAAATGCATGGTTGTCATATTTTAAATTATTTAATTTATTTTATTTATTTAAATCATTTTCGAATTTTTAAATAAACAAAAAATACATAACCAAAGGTAAGCAAAAAATAATATATCAAAAATTATTTGACAGGACAAATTCACTGTAAACAAACACAACCTCTAAAACTGAAAGTTTATAGAATTGAAAGCTAATGCACTGTATGTACTTGTAGCAGCACCTATCGATGAAAAAAAGAACAGTTCAATGTTTCATCGCTTTTTAATCGCGTTAATTTAAGAACGATTTGGTGGATTTCAAATCAATGCGCAAAATCATCGATGGCATTAACGAACTCGTCTATTGAAAGCAAATTATGCAAGTAAAGCCCTTACGATTTTTTCACATTAATAAATTATTTATCTACAACTTAATTTTCATCATTTTATTACTTGAAATCTCATGACGTTAATTATGAAATTGTTATTAAATATCACCAAAAAAATTGTTAATATGTGTACACATAAACATATGTACATATATGAATATTTCATGTAAACAGCCCCTTCCGTAATATATAAAAAGATTGGGCTCTCGCCCTATTCATCCCCACAATAAATTTCAATATAAATCCGACATCTCACCGGCTTCCGTGACTCCGACGAGGAAAACCCTTTATTAAATAAAAAACTCGTCCTTTATATTCCAAGGCAGCCCCGCTTCCTCTCTCACTCTCCTTATTTAACTAACCTCAAACTCTGAGAACGGTACGGAGGTATGTGCTCAGTTAGATGAAAACTTCTTTTTCGGGATTCAAATTCCCACAAGGCCGAGCAAGACAAGACCAGTAAAACCAGTGCCGTGCACGTTTCAAGTCGACACGTTAATTTGTGAACGTTTCCTCGGTTAATTGTGATAAATGTAAACGTTTCAGGAAACCATCATTCCCTTAGACCTAATTCTTAATGGGTTTCATTGGGCGCTGCGCTCGGTTCGGCTGTAAAATTTATTCCTATCGTTTAATATCCACTTCGAAAATTGTCGGTAAAAATGCAGCTGTTTACAGATAACGGAATGCAACTGCTATTAGCATAATCCGATAATCTATAGTACCTTCAATAAATTCCGAAAGCTACACCACCCGGACAGGCGACGTTGTCCCGCTTTTTAATGACGGTAAATGAATGTGATCAACTGCGATGATTCGGTTATTAAAGTTTTCTCTTCATAAAATCCACAAAAGGTAACTCGGAATTTTCAGCACCAAAGATGATTTAGAGCTTGATTTTTGCGAAATATTTCAGTAGTCGATCGCGATAACTAAAAAATTCCCAAAAATGGGGCTACTTTTGAATTAACACTGAGGATATAAATTTAAAGATGGGTATTCAAGCAGTAAATAAAATGTCCACAATTAAACGGAGAATGGCACAAATATCCATCTCCAAATTTTTTGTGCTTGCATGCCTTTAACAGTTAGCCCTTGTTAAAATGAGTTCGTTGGTAAGACAGAAACATGTGTACAAAACAGAGGGCGAAAAACCACATTGTATTCTTCCAAGTTACAAGAAATTAGTTACTTTTACACAGTTCAATTTTTCATCCCGATGCACCATCCAACACGAGAGAAGGATCGTGACAAGTTTATACGGAGATCGATATTTTGAGACCTAAAATGATACTAAACTATCGAGAATTTTCTGCGTGGCAATAAGTAAGTGAGGATAAATTTTAGTATGACTTCTACAAATGAATTTGGGTGGATAGTAGGTCTCCTATACCTTGATCTGTGGTAAAGCCACATCACATAAGAGTAGGAAGTTAAACAGCCCATCACATATTCATTTCCACTAGTCAATAAAGATGTAAGAATTTTCATTAAGTTATCCATTAGAGTTATGCTAAGTATCAAAGCTAAACATTACCAAACACTGTTACTTAGTCGATTTTCTTTCATTTGTTATATATTGCAACATTTATGAGAAATATTTGCTACGTAGCAATAAGTGATGATACATTTTAGTATGCCTTCTTAAAATGAATTTGGGTAAATGGTAGATCTCCTCTCCCTTGCTCTTGTGGTACAGCCACATCGCCTAAAGCGGCATTTACATTTACGAATAACTCGCACACGAGTCAGTAACTCGTATACTAATTCGTATGTGTAAATGAGAACTCGTAGGTAGTATACGAGTTGGTGTCGAAGTTGAGAGAGATCCGAATAGCGCTACGAGTGAATCTGTTTCAAAATGGCGGAAAAGAGATTATCAACGGAAGATCTCGATCAATTGATTGATCTTTATTATAACATGAAATGTTTGTGGGATGTCAGATGCAAAGAATATAGAGATTTAAGTGCGAGGTATAAAGCACATGCTACGATTGCCGATATTTTGAACATTTCGGTAGAGGTTGTGAAGAAGATATACAATCGATGGTCAACATATAATCAGGAAACATCACATTTTCGTTTTCCTTCATTTGTAACAGCTGGGAGTAATTCCTGCCATAGCTGCACGTTTTCTTTTAATTGGCGCCATTGTTACTGGTCTTTACTCGCATACGATTCTGATTTTAATGTAAATGAAACTAGTACTCCTATACAAGTATAGGTATGCGAGTTACTCGTAAATGTAAATGCCGCTTAAGAGTAGGAAGACAAACAGCCCATCACATATTCATTTCCACTAGTCAATAAAGATGTAAGAATTTTCATTAAGTTATCCATTAGAGTTATGCTAAGTATCAAAGCTAAACATCACCAAACACTGTTACTTAGTCGATTTTCTGTCATTCGTTATATATTGCAACATTTATGAGAAATTTTTTTTCAAGGCGAATGTGAAAAGAGGAAATTGTATATTTGAATATAGTTTGATAAATCCTTTGTAAACAACCCATATTTGGAAAGTAAGCTGTAGTCAGTTTGCTAGAATTCCAATGGAGTGTGTTTTAGCACTTTATTAACAAATGAAATCCTAAGGGTTTTAACCCTTAGGTTTGCTCCGATTGACTTCATTGAGCATATAACTTCACCTTGCTTTCTCAACACTGTCCTTCTGTAAATCTGCCCAAAGTGCCACAGATTAAAAACATGAGTTTTCGCGAGTGGGAAATAATGACACATTAATTGCTCGAATTGGCGTTACTATCACAAAAAACGTATTGACATCACTCATAACTTTACTGTCGTTCTTGTTTTCAAAAATGTCTCGTAGAAATTCCTCCATTCCTACCCCGCCTCTGCCTACCGTCATTCACGGGCGGGCCCCCATAATAATAACACAGCGGAGCCGGTCAGAATGTGCTTTTAGCTTAGGGCTAGCCGACCCACCGGGTAGTCGGCATACCCTCACACCACAAACTCGTCGATGGTAACGTTGTTATTACGGTCGGTTTTGTATAACAAAACTTATACGTGCACTTATAATACACAACACACACATACACCCATACATATACGTATATATACAGGTCGCCTTTGAAGATTAACAAAAAAGAAGAAAACTCCCAACCGTAACCTACATCCTTACGATGGGTGCATAGTTCACACGGTCGAGGTGAGGAACGAGAAAACCCGTTGGGCGATGGGTTCGGCTGATGGATCGTTCGAAAGTTGCGTTAGGAATGAATTATGCGGACGTTGAAATTGAAAGTTTCGATCGCCTCGATCGATCCTTTGGAAACGGTGGAAATCGGGGCGTCGAAACGTCTCTGCGTGCTTGAGGAAAGATCGGCGGACCTCATCCTGCGACACGTGTTAATAATAATCCTTTTAAAAGTATAGTCTTATAGTCTTATAGTAGCGAGTGGTACTTTCGTTCATTGCGTATCAACTGAACGATATATTCATGCATTAAAGTCTTCAATTCATTATTGTCTTCCAGCGTGTGATATTTAACGACCTCCAGTATGTTCCATTATTTTCTGCTCTAGACAGTTCCAATCGCTACCTCTATCGGATTTCTTGTCTAATTTCTATCAGTTCTAGACATCTGCCAAGACCCATCTATTCTAATAATACAGTATTTCTTGTGATAATTTCGGACCATCTCTTGGTGCTGCCTGATTCTAGCCCTGATATTTTCATTTTCCTCGGTGCACCAGACTGTTCAAAATTTAGGGTAATTTTAAGCATTTCCTTTAACTTGCTAAATGTAGTCGTACCTAAAGAGATTCTTCATTGTGTTCCTTGTCGTCCTACAATTCTCATTCCAAGTGGCGCATATACAGGGTATTTAAGAAACAAGTAACGCATTTTTACCAATGACTATATGTCTCGTGACAAGCACTGCGACATTGGTGCTAATACTATTAATCTATCAGAGAATCAAAAATTATTTGTGAATTTCAACCTTTTGACAACGTCTAATTTAATTTAAGTCACAAGAAATGTAAAGACGTTTTACCATTCGAGGCAAGTGTGTACGAGCCGAGGCGAAGCCGAGGCTTGTCACTTGCCGAGAATGTTAACAGTCGATACATTCCGTGTGGCTTATTAGATTTTTCACGCTGCCGTTGAAAATTTCCTCATAATTCCTCAAAAAATGAAATATTTGATTTAGTTTGGACGTACGTTACTCTGGCATAAGTTGACTGACATACGTCACACTTACATATGTCAGTGCGTAATTAGAGATAAATCAACTTGATTTACTCTTTTGATATTCCCAGGAATGTATACGACAGTATTTACATTCCGTCGTCAAGGAAAATTAATACACGAATCCGAATGTTATTTGCCATTTTCATGCTACGTATCTATGCATACAGTACGCGCAATATTTTCCATAATATAGGCGATATGGTGAGTGCGAGAAAGAACACTCAGACGTTGAGAGCGAGAAAGAGACAACACACCAGATATCGCGTCTCGCTTATACCTTCTCTGTCACATCCTCTCTGTCGTACTCGTACTCCCCACTTTTCTATTTTGGACGATCGTACGTCGCATGGCGCCCGTCGCCGCAGGGCCGCAGGCCGTAGGGCAATCTTACTTCTTACTTCATTACCGTGCCTTTATTGAAACTTGAAAGAGCTTTTCAAACTTACAAAATAATGCCGTATACGGTAGGCGAGAAGGTATTATTTGTGAAGTGGTACTTTCAGGGTAATTCACTGCAACAAATTGTAGATTTGTTCAGTGCGAATTTCTCTGACAGACCAGTTCCTTCTGTGTTTGTAGTGCAATGTGCCGTTAAAAATTTTGAAACGAAAGGATGCGTTACTCCTGGAAACCATAAAAAACCCAAAAAACGGGTTAAGGAAGCCAGAGATGTTATGATTTGTGCGGCAGTGGAGGAGAAGCCTACGGTTTCTTCTCGAAAAGTGGCCCAACAATGTAATGTTTCCCAAGGGACCGTATTATCCGTAATGAAGGAAAACGGCTACCATCCCTATAGGGCCCAAAAGGTTAACGAGCTTTTTGCCGACGATGCCATACGACGGATGGAATTTTGTGAAACAGTAATGGAAAAAATTAACATCGATGACGATTATGTCAGAAACATTTTGTTTACTGATGAATCGACTTTTCCATTACATGGAAAGCATAATCCATCCGTTGTACGTTATTGGGCTCGGAACAATCCACGTCTAACCTACAACGCTAGGACCTAATACCCTCGGAAACTAAACGTTTGGTGTGGTATAATTGGAGACAATGTTGTTGGGCCTTTTTTCCTCGATGGAAATTTGAATGGCCAGAGGTATCTTACTCTGCTGCAGGATCGTATCGTCCCTGCTCTTCGTGTACTTCCCATAGACTTTAATGGTATTTGGTTTCAACAGGATGGATGTCCGGCTCATAACTCGGCCGTAGTGAGACGATTCCTGGAGGAAACTTTCCCCGACCGAGTTATAGGACGCAATGGCGCCATTGCCTGGCCAGCTAGATCCCCTGATTTGTCGCCAAATGATTATTTTCTATGGAGGTACATGAAGTCTCAGATTTATGGGTTTCAGGAGGGTAGGGCTAATAATTTGGAGGAATTGAGGGTGAAAATTCTGGATTCTGTCCTAACGATTACGCCTCAAATGCTATCCAACGTAAGGCAAAACTTTTACGACAGATTGACTTACTGTTCTGCTCAAAGGGGCAATATTTTTGAGCACCTGCTATAGTTTTTCAAATAATATTTTTTAATTATGTACCTATTACCTAGAAAATTGTTTATTTTGTAATGTTTTTGAGAATTTTCTTTATTAATTTCGATAGGTACTTAAAAAAGGAGAAAGTATTTTTAGATGTAATTTCTATTTCAATGAGAGGCGTACTAACGTACGTAACGATGTGCGTGAAGCATGTACACCCTACCTTCGCTTAAGAGTTACTAAACATCAAATCAAGATCAAGCGAATAATCTGCTAACATGCGAGACGGGCTCGTCGCGAAATCATGGAGGGGAGAATCTGTCGTTTCCTTCTAACTCGTTTATTTCCCAATGTCTGAGGTGTTCTTTCTCGCACTCACCATATCGCCTATATTATGGAAAATATTGCGCGCACTGTATAAGAGCGATTTACGATAGCGGCAGCGAGAAAATTATTATTATATTGTTTAAGAAAGCAATTGGAGTAGTTTTAACATTCTAACATCCTACAGTTTTATTTTTATAAACGGTAATTGAATTTGTGAACAGGAGAATTCATCATATGTTACAGTGTGTTATTAAATGACATACCACCGCTGGGAGGTCCCTCTAACCTCATCCCTTTTACTACCCCTCATAAAGTGAAATTTGGGTTCACAACATTTTTCTGAACCATCTGGGAACTCAAGCTATAATCTAACTGCGTTTCCAGTTTCCAGTTTCTATCTATTTAGTAATTATTGTATAAATCTCTCCCCTTTCCCTTTCGGAAAATAAAATTCTCAATTATTAATTTTTGTTGAGTCGCTCAAGATACAACCGTGCAGAGTTTCAAGTTTTTCAAGAAGTACCTCGGAATAAAACAGACAAAAATAATTTTCGCCCCTATTTTTCACCCCCTCGAAAAGGGAATTTCGGGTTTTCTCGGAGATTTCTGGACTTATACTGGATCTGAGCTGTAATGGTGTAAACTCTGTAAGTCGCAGGTAATAGAGAAGTGCCGTAATATTTTGGGACATACATACAAAAGCACACTCTACATATTGTAATGAATGGAATACACTCCATAACAATTTTCTTAAAAATGCCTAACATCCAATTTTTGCGAGCCGTAAAAAGTTGCTTTGTAAAAAATTGTTTGCAAATGTTATATTTTGTGCGTAATGAGAAGATTCTGCTTTTATTATCACGACAAAATCTCTAAAAAGAATGCTTAGTACTTGATTAATAACCGTATTTTACATGTATAGGTACCGTTAAAAATGTTGAGAATATTTGAAGACGTTATTCGATCCATAATTGCATGTACCAGATTAAATTCCTAGTTTGATTTCGATATGTTCAAAAGCGTGTTACTTTTGGGGTAATATACAACTTTTTTAAGAAATTTAATAGTGGTCCCATTTCTAATAAAAAAGGGATAAGTAACCCAAACCGCATTTTTTGAGAAATAAATTTTTGAATTCTGTAACACAACGCACTAGGAAACGGTGATTTTTGGGTCAATTGACAACTTTCATTTCGGAACGTCGGATTAATGCCTATTACATATGCATTAAGCATATTACATATGCATTAAAACACAATACAGTGTATTAATAGATATTATCTCAAATATTACGGTATTTATTGGGGTCATTTGGGTCATTTAGTGTTTGTTTTAAAAAAATGATAATTGCTATTATCCCAATACCACAATTTTTCAAGTCAATTCAATTTCAATTTCCTGACTCACGGATGGTTTTCCAACCATTGTGGTAATAACATTTTTCGTTTGTTAAGAAAAATAGTCACTGAGGTACAGTTTTTCGAGAGTGAATTTAACAATTCGCAAACATTTTTATGATCATATAAATTATTTCATATTGTGAAATGTGGTGAATAACGACCAAATTATTCGTAGGAATATAATTGAACCTGAAAAGTGATCTTTTGACTTTGAAATACATAAGGTTTTATGCTGAAATTTGTAATTAATATTGAGTTTTTTTTTTAAATACTTCATGAAATTTTGCGAATTCTAAAATATGATCTAAGCCAATATTTGCAGAATCACAGAACCATTTTTTTCAATAACTTATCGATTGGTAATACTTACCTAAGTAACATTTCCAACATTATTTAAATGGGAAGAAGTCAACAAGCGAAAAACTTATTTCCCTTTAGTATGGCGGGAAATATTAAATAGTATTGATAAAACTATTTAAAAAATTGATGCTGAAATCAAACTTTTTAGCAACTTCTATACATATACACAGAATGTTGATAGAAAGCTTGAAAAGCTTATCTTTTGCCTGAAAGTCCGGTGTTTAGTAATAAGTAAGGTTAAGTTATATACATGCGGTGCCGCTGGGGACATTAACCCTATTCTATTATAATCCCTATAATCCCTCTAATAATCCCTATTCTAGAATGGTAGTATGATGCAGATAGTGGCCGAAGTAAGTTGCGCCCCATGAATATTTCACAAAGTCTTACAAAGTCTATGAAGAGTAGTAAACTGATTTAAAAGTACCACACAAGTACCCAAAATCACTCTCACATTGGCTAATAAAAGCTTAGTTCATTCTTTGTTCTTTGCGCTATGGTATGAGTATACAGTGTATAAAAGTGGTTGAACACGATTTTGGTTATATGATGATTTTCTAGGTTGGAGGTGTCTTAATATTTTGGGAAAAGTAGGAGTGACTACGTTGGCTTTTACAAATCTACTTCAGCGTTATTTCCGCAACGGAAAGTTTCACGTCGAAACAAATACCACGCATCTAGAGGTAGCTAGTCTTGAGGAAAAAATACGCTCGGGAACCCGACGAGCTCATTGTGGATCTTTCGATATTCGCGACACCATCAGAAAGCCACGGACAAAAGATGAGTCGAATACGGACGTACTACGGAGAAGGGTGAGGGTAAATAGATAGTGAAATAAGGTGAGTGATAGTTATTAGCAATTAGTGATAACTAATCTAGTTAACAACTAGCATGTTAGTGTAGTGTAATTACTCAACGAACGAATACATTAAACATTAAACTTCAATGCTTCAAGGCAATATGCTCGACTGTCGCTCGGTACAAGTATGGAAACGCTCTCAATCTTATCGAAGCCAATTAATACTGTCGAGTAATAACCAATAACTCGTAGAAAACACCAATTAAAAAATTATGAAATTTTAATCCGATATGCTAACTTCTCGTTGATTTACTTTGTAAAAACTTTCTCTTTATTTATTCAAGTTGTACGTATTAATTTCAATCTGGCGGTAAATATCTCGCCCGGTTACCCCGACGTTCCCACAGGGAAACGCGACACCGCAGACGAGCTTTCTTTACGACTTCACCAGTTCAAATATTATTCCACCTCATAGTAATGTTTACAGGTAAGCACTTTTTATACGGCTACGAGACTATGATAATATTTAACCTACGTTATTTATTCAACGAACTCCGGGTAAATATTATCATCGGTGAACTTTGGCGGTATTGTCCGTTCGTTGTCTATTTCCCCAATCGAAATTTTGAATGAGCCTTTTTTTGCCGGACGGATTTCACCTTGATACCGAACCACCCACACGGAAAACCAGTTCGCGGACGCCAAAAAGAAATGCAAACTGAGAAATTTAATACGATTTGATCGCAATCACATGCTGGGACGGTGTACGTATCCGATATGAGACCGGTCCCACTGGAAAAATGAGCGTTGCTTTAATGATCATTAAAAAACGGAACGGGTGGAGGGGCAGAATGAGGACGTCAAATGATACGATAATTACATCATGATTTTGTAAACAACAATAAATTTATTCCTCTTAGTCCAGTAAATGAAGGCTGATAAACACCCAAACCTGGGTTAAATTCTGAAAACGGATGAAACCGGAGGATAATTGTAGGTCTCAACTGGGTCTTTCGAAATACAGAAAGTTGCCGATTCTCCGGGTACCTTGACATGGTGAAAAATGGACCTCCAAAAATCCATTTTCCTCTAATATCTCCGAGAATATGGCATTTATAGAATTTTTGTTTAGATAAAAAGGGAAGATCTATGTTGATCTATGGATGTTATTTATCCATACTCCATTGACTTTGATTCCAATTTCCTTATCTTCAAGCGATTCTTGGAAAATGGCTTCTGAATATAGATTAAACAAAAGCGGCGACAGTATACACCCCTGGCTTACTCCTCTACGAATCTTGATTTGATTTGTTAAACCGTTAGCCACTCTGACTTGTGCTGATTGGTGCCAGTATAGGTTTTCAATGCACCGAATGTCTTTTGGTACAGATCAAGTCTTCTGAGAAGCTGCATAAGTGTATGGTGTCGGACTCTATCAAATGCATTTTCATAGTCTATAAAGCATAAACATACATTTTTTTGCTGGTCATAGCAGTTCTGTATTAATACCTGTGTTGCAACTAGTGCCTCTCTTGCGCCCAGTCCCTGTCTGAAACCAAACTGCGAGTCGCTTATGGTGTTATCACATTTGTTGTATATTCGTTGATGTATTATCAAAACCCATCGAACGAGCCCAAAAAGCTTGTTTCATTTTCTTTCTTTTGCATCCCAATAAAAAGTAACCTTGTTTGTGTTGATTTTTTTGGTATTTCCGGAGTTTTGAAAGTTGGTTGGCAAGAATGTTGAAGTTGGCAAAAAAAAACGAAGAAACCATTGGAAAGGAAACATTTCAAGCGTTCCAGTGATGTGCATTGCGAACCGATACGACAATCATCATTTTGTAATGCCCGATTGATGTCACAAATGTCAAAAAATCAACATAATCAAAGTTACTTTTCATTGGGATGCAAAAGAAAGAAAATGAAACAATTTTTATGGGCTTGTTCGAAAGGTTTTGGGGATCTATTATCAAGAAAGACCCGACTAAATTACTATTATTCGTTAAAATATGGATGAATTTTCTAAATGTCGAGAAATATCGAAGAAAAAAATGAAGCTTGGGTTGCCAATATTCAAGAAAAATAAAAATCAGAGCCGAGACTCAGGATACCATAGCTATGGATTTTCTCTTTCACGTGAATTTTGAATCATCAAAAAATATCCATTTTTACTCGAGTTATTGGACAATTTGTTCGCCCGCTTATGCCTCCATTTCTCGCATTTGCTCCCCTGGATTCAGAGCAGGAGCAAAAGTAAAAGGGCTCGTTTCGAGACCGTTATCTCTAAAACTGTAGAGTTTTCGGAAAAAGTCGTAAGGACCATTTTTGTAGCGAATGAATTGATCTTCATCTTATATCTAAACAAGAATTATCTGAATGGCATGTTCTCGGAGATATTGGCTGAAAACGGATTTTTGAAACTTGAGGTCATTTTCCACCATGTCGCGGTACCCGGAGAATCGACATCCTTCTCTATTTCGAAAGACCGAGTTGTTGAGACCTACAATTGCCACCGGTTTCATCCCTTTACAGAATTTAACCCAGGTTTTTCCTTCATTTACTGGACTATCTAGCTTATTTTATGCCATTTGGGATCGGTATGACGTAACTAATAATGTAATGTAATCCGGGGTAATCCCATTGTTAACTCCGTTGTCAACGGAGCTGCATACTGTCAAGTAGGAAAATTAGTAGCGCATTGTCCATCAATCATTGCGTTTAAAACAGGAAATTTCTTGAATATCTGATTTGTAGTTAATAATAGCTTCGAATGTGGCTTCATTATGACAATACATTACGTATTGGAACATTCTCGAAAATGGGGCGTTTTCTCTCAAATTAGACGGAAAGTCATTAGTTGGTGTCAAGTGGAAAATTTATGAACATACTTTTTTTCCCTCTAAGGAGATAATTATGAGCATAACTAAGTAAGTAACTAAGGGACGTATTTATAGTCGCCACCTTGAGTTTGTCTTATCAAGAGTCTGACACAACTTCTCAAATTTAATTTAATAAAACGAACTTGACTATCAAGTTTAACTCAAGCCTGGGATAAGTTTCAGTTACCTCGAACCCGGACTTGAGTCTATTTTATATAAGTAAATGACATTGACATAAAGACTTCACTCCTATCAAAAAGAAATCTTACAAAGTTTAATTTGTAAACCAGACCTCCTGGAACATAATGGAAATTTTGTTGGGCATCTAGTATGTGTGGAAGAAGATATTGAACGTAATCAAAGAAGACGTTATAAGGAATAGAAGTAACTCATTCGAGTAGCACCTAGGTACTTCCGAGATAGAGAATTTTAAATGCGATATCATTTTAGCAACGA
Organism: Cryptocephalus moraei; assembly: GCA_946251905.1. NCBI lineage: Eukaryota > Metazoa > Arthropoda > Insecta > Coleoptera > Chrysomelidae > Cryptocephalus > Cryptocephalus moraei. The sequence continues at coordinate 20,017,394 of OX276452.1, forward strand.
CACTGTAATTGATATAATACTTCCTTTGGTAATTGAGGGTCTTCAAAAAATTAATAACTGCTGACTTCCAATTTCTCCACAGCTACAAGTACTGATAACGTTACCATTTTATGCTACAGGAAACTTCCAAGAGTTCCAAGTAAGTAATGTTAAAAATTATCAGTAGTAATGTTTGAAAGTACAATTATATTTTTATTAATTACAGGTGGTTGATGGTGATTTGCAAGGTGTCAGCCAAGCAACAGTATCACAGATAGTAGAAAGAGTATCAGTGTTATTGCCTGAATATACTGCAAATTTTGTCAAATTTCCTTTTAATGAAGAGGGACAACGAAATTTAATTGCGGGTTTTAACCAAATTTACGGCTTTCCTTGTGTTGCAGGAGTAATTGATGGAACTCATATACCAATCGAGAATCCAAGTGGAGAAAATGCGAAAAAAACACAACTTTTTTTAGTTTTTATGTAATATACTACGTTTTAGGTGATAGGCGGTCCTCGCTTAGAAAATATAGATATCGTTCTAAGGCCTAAGGCATCCTGGATCAACCCATGATAGCGAACTATTTAATCGTGAGTGAATGGGAAGTGATTCCTGAGGGTACGCAGAAGAACTTTTGTGATAATACAACTATTTAAAAAGCATTCACTTGCACTTATGCTCAAATGAGCGTGCAAATTAACAAAAATATTTATTTACTAATTATCAAAAATAATAATAAAGTCAAAAGCTTGTCATTTTTATGAACACGAAAAAGTATCTTTACATTGTAACAAAAAGCACTAGAACGGTTTGTCACCTCTGTTAAGAGACAAGTTTCTCTTCACGCATATGAATTGCTACAATGTGAGCATTTGAAAGGTTTGTTACCTATATGAATGCATAAATGAAATGTGAAATTAAAATATAAACATTGGGAAAGCTCGTCACGTGTATGAATGCGTTAAGTGTATCTTCATTTTATAAGAGATACAATAAGGATTCAAGCATCTGGGAAAATAAAAGTTTTCCAATCGCAAGACAGCCTTGGTCTAAGCAACATATGGTGGTCATCACATGGCCCACCGTAAGGCTCTAGTGCACTTAGGGGCTGAAATCTTCCTATTCGAAAAACAGCTATTGTCTCCAAACACAATTCGGTGGTGATCCTATTTTGGCCTACCGTTAACACTACAGGGCGCTTGTGACAATGAAATCATCACGATTGTACAACCGATACGTAGGTATGTTTATCGTGGGGCACCGTAAAGGATCCAGGATACTTGTGAGAATGAAACCTTACCAATCACAAGAGAAATACCATCGTTTAAGCAAAATACCTTAATGCTAACATGGCTCACCAATAAGCCACTGGAGCGGTTGTTATAATGAAGCCATGAAACTATATAGGTCCAAACCTTGGTCCAATTTCTACTGAAAACTGCTACATTCACTAGGGGTTATAGATACATGTTATATTGCTTGGATGATTTCAACTAAGCTTTAACTTTTATTTCTTTGTTAACACCAATCGTTATAGTCATTGCATTAGTGTAATTCTTTTTTGTTGAAATCTAAACTGAGAATTAAACAGAAGCGTATTATTTTGGGTACTTTCGATGGAGAAGGTGACGTTAGCAATTAAACGAAAGTAGTTTAACCAACAGCTTTGAACGAGGTTTACGTGACCTATATTGCTTGGCACGACATATTCTAATTTACACCGAATTTATCGGTGATTGACAAACCACTTAGTGTTGCGATGAACTCCATTTGGTACAAACGCTATTAATGCGCCGCAGAGGTATGGTAATTTACTCAATATACGGAGATTACCTGTAAAACGTTTATGTGGAAATAACAGATTGTCTTCTCACGCTATCTGTCCATTGTCAGTTTGTTAAAGTGTTTAGTGAGATCAGATGTGATCATTTTTAAAGTCTGTCTATGTTATATTTGTGTGTTTGCATGCTTAGATTGGAATAAAACATCTTCCGAACCAGTATCATAAGGATCATAACATTAACAAATCAATTTCAATAAACAAAATGATCAATTAAATTTGTTTTTTCTTAGAGTTGCTGACTTCTAACACAAGTACGTATAGACTAAAGGCGAGTACAAAAATAATTTAATCCGTACGTTGTGTTGCGGTTAAAATAAATTGCCTTAAATATATCCAAGTGAGTTGTTTCCAAAGCGAAAGAAACTAGAAAGCTCTATCGATCACAATCAACTTAACCAGTTAAAGGTGATTATTTCATTAACTTCCACTAGACACCTCCTTATCTAGTTTCTTCTCACCTTAACAATCCGAAAGAAAGAAAAAGCCAATAAACACCCCTAACTAAGTTGAACGGAATGCGGAAGCCCATCAAACGCTCCTTAACGGCCTACCTAAAACTAACTTTTTCACCTCTCGGCGCCTACAACACGTTTTCCACTTTCATCTCTCTCCAGGAAAAAAAACCCGGAACCGAGATCCGTATAAACGCCCCTAAATTGCCCTAATTACGCATCCCTCACGCGGCAGGTATACTGCGCAAACGTCTAATTTCCCCGGAAAGAAAATTCCCTACAATTATCCTGCGAGTTAACTCTGCTAATCTCGATTCTCCATATTAAGCGGGATTAATTTTAATCTCGGAGACGACGAGGTAGTCGGTATAATTATTGTTTGTTGGAATTTTAACTAGCGATGGATGGGTTTAATGGGAAGGCTGGCGTTTAGTAATTAATTAGCGATGGGCACAGATTTGCATAGTTACATGTAGACAACTTCGACGGTGCGTCTTTATTCTATTCGTGTTATTTATTAAAGGAAACAGGTGGAATTGGTGCTCTGGTGGTTGAATGTCATGGAGGACATGCTGGTTCAGACAATTGTTGAAAGCAATTTAAATAGTAGATGATATGAAGAAACAAAACAATCGACTTGCTATTTATTGTGGTTTAAGCAATTGTTGTAATTTGTGCAAAGCAATTTAAATGAAGGGGCAACATATTGTCTTGCTCTCCATTTGTACATTATGCAATCTCCATAATCTATTGTAACGCGAAATGTAAACAGCAGCGCGAACGTGTTTACTCTTATGGGACCTCGGCGGCTACTTCAAAGCGCTCCGTTAAGGGCAATAAAAACCGTCCCCAACGTTCCAGCAAAGTCTTATTAAGGAAAGAATGATTTATTACCTTCAGGACGTTTCTATATAAACATTATTAGGGAAAAGAAGGAGCGAGTTCTTTCCAGAAGAATCTCGAGACATAATGGTGGACTATATAATGACGGGCTTGCGGTCGAAGAGATTAGATTAGACGTGAAGCCGCGAAAGAGTAAACAGCGCGAAAACCGGACAAGCGAATGGTACAAATAAATTAAAAGTTAAGTGTGTTATATAAATTAATTAGTTAGGAAATTGTTCAGATAAATTAAGTAGTGTGTAGTGTATAATTAGGATAGTGTTAATAAATTAGAAATAAATGTTTCAATATTAACAGCATGAGCAATTTGATGTGGTTGTTATTATGTTTTGGGCTACCTAAAACAAAGCAGAAATCGCAAGAGCACAATTTTACAATAATATTGTTTCATTGTTTGTAAACTGGAGGCTTTGCAAGTTTGAACGCTCAACTTACGTATCGCAGTCGAAATTACCGCATTTCCTTGTTTCTCATAAAACGTAAAAGGGCTCGTAAAAAGACCTCATCTAACCCTTAACAACAAACTGCAATTCTATCCCCTTCTCTTCCTGTTAGCAATCAGTTCCACCAAAACTTTATTTAGCAGTCTACAATTTTACTAGTCGTCGTTCTTTTTTGCATGCAACTTTTCCAATATCCCTTAATCTCCGGATCCGAAGCCTCCTTCATCCGACAGGAATTCCCGTGGGAATTCGGTGCACCGAGAGAAAGAGAGGATAAATTGCCGAACCGTTTTCGCATAGGCACGGAACACTTAATTAAGGTGAAGTAAAACGGAAACTCTCCTGGGGTTTCTGGCGCGTTCCGGTAGTTCACAGAGGGAGAAAGAGAGGAATTCGGCACAGGCTTTCTAATCGATAATTGATTCCTGGCGGTTTTAATCGCGGAAAGTCGAACAAAAAGAGCGGGTTGTTTGGAGAACTGCCGAGGAAAGTGAGGATTTATTGGAAATCCGTAAAATTTTCGCTAAACGCAAGCGAGAACGTTTTGAGGTATAAATACTGCTGTAGAAGTTATCATTCATATCGGGTGTTTTTTTTTTTAATTTCACCTCATAGTAGGCTGTGGATAGTGTTTGTGAATGCGCCTTACTAAAAAATGTCAAAATTGACGTAACCTCACTTTTTTAATAAAAATTGAAACTGCTCCAATCGGTTAATAGTGTCTTGAAAAAGGCATCTCACTCATCTGCGCCTAATTAATAGAGCCAGCTGTCTTTTTCAAGACACTATTGGATTGGAGCAGCTTCAATGTTTATTAAAAAAGTGAGGTTATGTCAATTTTGACATTTTTTTAGTAAGGCGCAGTCACAAACACTATCCACAGTCTACTATGAGGTGAAATTTGAAAAAAAACACCCGATATAAGCTGTTAAGAAACTCCCAGCTCTATTATGTACTTTATGAATCGAATGGAAGTCTATGTAGCTATGTCATAAACTTAGACGTATCATAAATCATAACTTATAGGACAGCTAGAGGTCTGTTACTGAGAGAAGAAACACCGTCATCAAATTCGCGAAGGTATACGTCACACCATACAGCTATCTCTCTTTACCAGCATCAGTGGCGTATGTTTGAATTAAAGGTTAGGGCTCTAATAAATTCAAATAAATATACTTGGGGCTATACCATACCTTTAATAGTTCTATATGTTCTTTTTTAAACCAAGGTTTAAACACTATACAATCCAAAATCGCCAACAATAATAACACCACCAAATAAAACGAAAAATAACACTCCAAAATAATTACGCTACGCCACTTCCATAAACCGAATTATTAAACGAGCATGAAGGTCAAGCGATGACGTTACGGTTGCTAGACAACCCTGGTAAACAAACTAAAATTCGTCTCTGCGCACTTATGACGGTGTTTCTTTCCTAAGTAATCGACCTCTAGGAACCTGAAATTAGGCACACGTATAGTTTAGGCGTACAAACGGCCACAGTGATTACAAAAACCTCGAAATTTCACGTGATTACCGGAATTTGCCCAGTTTTGACAATTTCTCCACAGAAAGCAAGATATCTACATACATATACGAATCTACAACGTGATCAAGAATGACTGTTTGAGTTGGCAATACTGAATTTAATTTTTAAATGGTACAACTGGTAATTTGAATTTGCTATTTCAAATTCAAATTTCTGGTATTCTTTTTAAATTTATTTATTTAAAATGGTTTTCACGTTACAACACGAAATTTTCATTGGAATGGCGTACTTTCGAAGCGGGATTTATAACCCAATTACTGGTTGGCAGTACTCTCTCGAAGCGACATACCAGCAATTTCAGGAGTTGTTTCCTGAGACTTTGGTCACTTTTGCTGTCTTTCTGCAACATTGCATGCGAGTAGTTGAACGTTATTTAAACACAGGAAGCGTAAGCAAACAAATATCAAATGGTAGACCTTCATATCAGAACTCGAACGCAAAGAAGTCCTCGCAAATCCTTAAGAAATCTCTCCCTTCAAACAGGTTTGGTCCTCATGCCTCCTATTCAACCCATTTTCATTCTTACCCATAAGACTTCCACTTTTCCATGTGGTTCTAATTCACTGTTTTACAGGTTTATTATATGGAAGTTGCTCCACTGTGCCTAAAAGGAAATTAAAGTACCACCCTTACAAAATTTCCATCGTCCAGTCAATAACCCCTCCTGATCACCCACAGAGAGTTTTATTTTGCAATTGGGTCAATGACACATTAAGTAATAATGATATCCTTGATAATACCTTTTTTCCAACGAAGCCTGGTTTCATCTCAACGGCTATGTGAATAAACAAAATTACAGAATTTGGTCAGGTGAAAATCCTTACGTTATCAGAGAGACACATTTGCACCCGGTTAAAGTTGGTGTTTGGTTGGCAGTCTCAAGGACGCGGGTGTATGGGCCGATATTTTTTAATTTTACCGTAAATTCGGAGAGATATATGCAACACCTTTTCAGGCCTTTTATAAACCAATTAACAGACGATGAGCGTCAAATTGGATGTGTCCAACAAGACTCTGTAAGGGCACATACGGCTCGTGCTACCATGGGATATTTAAGAGAGAATTTCGGCGACAGAGTAATTAGTAAGGGCATATGGCCAAGCAGGTCACCAGATCTCACCCCATTAGATTTTTCGTTATTTGGGCTCTAGAAGGAAAATGTCTTTAGGAACATATTGCATACTGAAGAAGAGCTGCAAGAGGCAATAGTTCAGGAAGTGGCAAACATTGACCCTATATGCTGGTGAATATCTTCGAGAGCCTAAAAAGAAGAGTTAATTTATGTCTGGACCAAAATGGGGGGCATTTTGAGCATTACCTTTAGCTGTTTAACTAAATCATTGTTCTGTATTTCGAATTTCATTTTTTAAGCGTTAATTTTGTTATAGCGTTGCAAACCCTTAGGCGAAAAAATCCTCCAGGTAGGATTGCCAACTCAAACAGTCATTCTTTATCACCCAGTATATACATTAAAATAAGCCAAAAGCGCGTGCTTTTTCAGATCTTAGACGTTAATATATATGTCACAAAATTAGCGTTTTATGACTGATACTTAATAAACGCGTACATAAATAATGAGCGGAGACACTTCTTTGAAAACGCCGTCAGTACTAAATTTTTTTCAGATAATCGAGTAATGGATCACTTAGTATTAATTTTTATTTACTGATAATGTTTGTGTTTGCTTTGACGACTATTAAAACTTCGAAATTTTATTACCAAGGGAAAAGTCAACAGATTTAAGGACATAATTGGGACACTTCTTTGATGTGAGTTGAATACCGCCCGTTTTATTAAGGGCTGAGATACAGGGAGCAATAAATATTTTATCGTCCTTGTAGCTACCAAACTCACCCATATGTACGAGGACCGAAGAAAATGTAATAGAGCAATGTAATAAAATATTTTCTGAAAATTGAAATTTAACAAACTGGAAGTTAATGGAGATATCGTGAAACGTTTTTGATTCATTTCATAGTTTGTTTTTGTAAGATTTGGTGAGAGAAAGCAATTATTATGTCTGATAATATAGTTATAAGTTATAAGTTGGTAATTTGGCAATTGCCAACAATATCGTCTACATATACTGTACGTATGGCTATGTGCACATAAACAAACAAAAATAAGAACAAATAATTTTCAAATTTCTTCAATTGGATGAAATTAACATTTAGTATTTCGGATAATTTTATATTTCATAAAATACATTTACGTAGATTTTCTTAGGTAACTAATGCAGGTTTACATACTATAAATATAAATACCTAATCTAACACAATAACCAATAATACGTTCATTAACAGTATCGCCTAAATATTTCTTAGTGTTTAATTTCGAACTTGCGTTGCGATTGACGCTTCATATGGAAAATCAGTATAGGGTTGATTAAAATTTAATATCGAATTTTGAAATCAGCTTAGTTTTGTCATAATCCCCGGTTTATCGATCACAAGTAAAAATTGGTTGTCTGTAAAGTCGGTTAACGGACGATAATTTTACGTGATAACGTCATAGGAAAATTTTGATGAAAAATGGCATACGGTTATGAATTGAATAGAATTATTATCACTAAATTATCATTAGAAGGTTTTTTCGCAGTGCGGTTGGCCGGTCCAACTTGTCATTTTAGACACATTGTTATGACATGTGTGAAGTCGAACATTAATCTTGAACGGTACATGAATTGCTGCGCAGGATAATTGTTTTCATTGAATACTAAATGAAAGCAGTCGACTTTTTACACGTTCATTTATATCATTCATCATAATGTTTTAGTCGAAATCGTAACATAACCACTTACTGCACTCGTTGACCGATGCAAGAACAAATATATGAGATTATATAGCTAATCAAACTCTTAGAATGCAAGAATTAGATACCTTAGTGCCTCAATTGTTATTGTAATAGTAATAAGCAATGGTATGCACAGTAAATATTCAGATAACTTTATAAATAAGTGTGCTGTCGCCGTCGCCGCCGACGGAGTGGAACAGTGGAAGGGAGATAGATGCGTCATCACGCTCTCGCATGGCTCACATTGGTTGTGTGGTGCCGATCTCTCTTTCACTCGGACGCTGTATTGGAAGAGAGATAAATGCGTCGTAAGGTAAACGCAGGGGTCGATCTCTGTCTATTGTTCTCGCTCTCACTCTCGCTTGCATGCATGGGTCTGGCGTAACGTTATAATGTTTTCTGGGACGTGTAGGTAGCCCGCACCCGATTTATAAGACGTATATCACGTCAAAAGTTTCAAAAAGATATAGAACGTAAGTTAAAGAACAAGACTAAGAGACTTTGTTTGTAAAAAGTTTTATTGCGACTAACACGTAGTGAGAGCGATTGTCTCTACTACCAACTGACTTCCAAAGCGACCAATGCTAGTCTATATATGAAAAAGAAGAGAATGCAAGTTGATATTTAATACAATAAACATAGAAATGCAAGAAATGTAGGTTATATCTTATAGCTCGCATGTAAAGGTTGGAATACCTTTTAAAATGTTTAAACGTAAACAAACGTCAACATAATGACTGCCAAAAACGGAAACCACCGAAATGCCACCAATATAAAACTTATAAACAGGCGCGAAATTCAAATGTCATAAGCATACCGTTACATTTTTCTTTTTCAGATCATGTAAACCAATAACATCATTCATGGCGTTAATCGATGATGTGCAATGGTTTTGAATATTCTTCTGCTCAATTCTATACAAAATCTGATTTATGGAATATAAAATTAAGTTATTAGTTATTGCTACTACAGTTGTACAGTATTATATAGTTACAGTTAGCATAGTTATTACCACATTTATTCAATGTTTCTTTCTTGGGATTTCTTTGATGTCCGTTTAGGTCGTTTAGGAGTTACATCAGCACCTAATTTTCATAATCCGATAAGTCGGTAATGTATTTTGGTGCAATTTACATCCGAGCAATTTTTCCAATTTCTCTTGACACCCTTTTTAGTAATTGGTCATATTTGCTCTCCTGGGGCTGTAAGACATTTGTTCTGTTCACCAGGCAGACTCTGGATAATTGCTAGAAATGTATGTTTAGACCTCTTTTATCTCACAGCTCCAAAAGTTTTGGGATTTTTAAGAAAAGGCCCTTTTATGGTTTTAAGAAGCTGTTAAACAAGTCGCAGCTGTATCTAGAACACCTGAAACTCATTTGAAACATTCAAAAACTTAAAAACATATCTAGTGTACTCAAGATGATCTAGCCTTAATTAGTTTTTTGAAAATTTTTGGAATCAATAAGCAAATCGCAGCTCTTACCTGAAAACTTGAAACCTTGTAAAAACATCAATTAAACTTGAAAGGACATTTCCTTTTTCTAAAGGTTGCCAAATACTCCTCGCCTTACCGGAAGTCTCATCCTATCTCCCTCTTTCTCCTTTTCTCGGTCTGAAGGTGTTCGTTTTGTCATTATAATTTCGACACCATACAAAAGAAACTTTTACTGAATGAAGCGACATACGTTTACGACGTCGAATATTCTACCTGTAAAAGGTGCGAGTCCATCCTATTGTCTATTGTTCCAAGTCGAAAGAACCTGCTCCGTGTAACTGGCAACAAGAACTTGGTCACTTAGACATAGGTCAAAAACTTGAAAAGGCTCTACTATATGATGTGGAGATAATCCTTATTAAACCTTTTATATGCAATCAATATCGTAGCACAGAGGGGAAACGTCTGATAAAAGATCGTCGGTAGGTATAGAAAATTGGAGTCATGTATATATCAGATACATGAGGACAGATACATGAGGACAGATACATGAGGAGTGTGGGAGAAAAGGATGAGGGAAATCAACGAGGGCAAAGCGGGATATCGACGAGGCGAATTTCAATCTATGGGACATATTTTGAAAGGATAAAGATACAAATCGCTTTTATATACCGTAATACAGGAGGAGGTCGTAAGATAAAAGTCGGGACGGGATGAAATTCATGAATAAGGAATCCACAGGGTTATCGATCATCGAAACTGCCAAGTTTTAAATCAGCAGTAAAAAAACATGAAGGAGCGGTGAGAGCATTTAAAGGTTTATCCCTCAAAGTTTATTTTGCTACCCAAGGAATATAACTGAAGGTATTTCACATACGTACGAACAACAAAGGTCAAAGTAACTTAATGTTAAAATCCCGTTTTAAATTTCCTATTTCGGTATATGACCCAATGTGCTAAAAAGATAAGATTGGGTGAAGATGCTCCAGGAGCTTAAAGTGACACTGCATAATTTAAGGGTCAAAAGGAATGAAGTTTTCACCAATTTTCAGAAGTTTTACTAAGCCTTAATTGAGGTGACCGGTTTCGGTATTATACCGTCATCAGATCTGTTAACACTACAGTTAGTATGGAAAAAGAAAACACAAATATCAGGTAATACGGATATCTACACAAATGATGATATACAAATATCTACAGACCGTTAGGTCTTTTCTTCAGCTAGAAGCCTCATCCGGCACACCAATCTTGGTAGTTATATAATATTGTGATGGAAGTGTTGCCTAAGTTGATGGATTAATAATTCCATGCAACTCACAGGGAAGACTCTTTTTTCTTTATACTTTAAGACCGCGTTATAGATAGTCGTGTTTCTTTTCTGATATGTGATTGGCAAACAATGATGGGGAGTTTACAAACTCAATGTTTTTTCAAATTGACCATTCATTTTAAAAGTTCATTTATACGTGTTTTGAATTGACATCTAGTTTGGTCGATGTAAAGATATTGGCACGTGAGCTACGAGAGTTTGTAAACTCCTGATATTGTTAGTAGAGAGCAAACATGTCTTATTTTAGCTAAGTACGATATCAAGTTATTTAGTGTTTTAAACGAAATAGTGGTCTCAAAACTGAGGAAAGCTTTAGAAAGTTTGAGGTATATAAGTCTAAAGTACGATATTGATCTGACGTTAAAACTATCAGTGGGTTTCCGAATAATCAAAAAAGACAGTTAATGTTTGTAAAGTACAGGGAACATAATTTATTAATATGTTTTAAGGTATACTACCAGTTGTTCACAGCGAGTTGTCTCAATATCTTAAGTTCTTTATCAAAGCAATCTGAGTTAAGTGGTATGGAAGAAAGTATATGGAAGTAGCAAAGAAATGAGGCTAACTTGTGTGACCAGAGGTGGTTGGAGTCTGAAGGAATAATAAGATCTGCGGCCATACCTTTACTGTAAAGAACGTGTGCTGTTCTTATTTTTTGTAATCAAATATCTAGAAAAGGAAAGCTATTTTTTTTATTATATAGTAAATTTAACCGATCTGTCAAATGTTGAGGAAATTTAGAAACTCAAGGACTGTTTAGTGAACCCACTGAAAATGTTACTAACTATATGATGACCGCTTGATCGATTCAAGGTATTAACTGATATTTATGTTTTCTTTTTCTGTAATAATTGTAGTGTTAACGGATCTGATGATATGGTATAATACCGAAACCGCTCACCTCAATAAAAATTAAATATTATTTCTGAAAAGTGACGAAGACATAATTCCGTTCCATAGATATATAATGTATATAAAAAAGAAATCGGATTTGTTGCACAATTAATTAAAGATTTCTCGAAAACCCCATTAGTTATTAACTGTTTCTAACTAATCCTAAGCTAAATAAGAATGCAATTTTGACTCGGAGTGACCTGCAGTTACTGCATTCCCTACCTCATTAATTTTTGATCCAATTAAAATACAACTTATACAGATTGTACAAGTTGCCTCTGTCTCTTGCTCTCCGAAACTCTTGCCATTTGTCGAGGTACTTTTACCTGTATCCGATAAGGCCTAGGGAATATAATACCACCTCCCGGCAGTCGTGTTTTATTCCTCAGCGGGAATTTAAAAACACGTTCCCACCCACGGAGGAGGCCCGTCTCGCGAAATAATTGAGATTTAGTGCGCAGTTTACGCGATAACGTGGAAATTTTCGGTCTCTCGCGGATATTTTAATTTTTTCGAAAATCGAGGTTGGAAGCATCCGCAGGACCGGTTCCGGGATGGAGACTTATGGAGAAAAATCGTTAACTGATGAGTTTATCGAGGTGTAAATTTTGATGAGGTAACATTAGATCTTCTGGCCTTTCCTGGTGGGTAGATACTTAGGTATATTCATTGAGAAGGTAATAAGGAGTGTTAAGACTTATCAGATTTGGGCTTGGATGTAGTAACACTTCTATCGTTTATAGTGTGAAATTTTAAAAGGAAAAACTGCGTTTAAAAATATGACTCTTTTATCCTTCCATAGGGTTTAAATAAAAAGTTGTACTTATTTGGAGTTTATCCCCTTAATATTGAATCGTTTTCCTGAATTGGGGCTACAGGCAACAACCACCTGATACGATAACTAAATCTACTGACGAAACAGTTGTACTGGAAATGTGGTATATGAAGACATCTCTAATTGAAGTTCAATATATATTTCGAAGCCAGCTTTTAAAGCGTTACAATAAAAGCTTAAAAATTTGTCATTCCCAATTCTGCCATTACTGGTTACAATTTCCAATACAACCAGTGCAGGAGCATACTTTTGACAATTGCTTATAAGAGACATAGTAGACGGTTCCAAAAATATATCCGTTTATGTGCATTGACAGATATGGCATTTAATGAAACTATCACTTGAACCACTGAAAACTGAAATATGCAATACGAACGCTTGTCAAATGATCAACACAAAAACAAAAATGTAATTTGCCATATTATATGTTACTGTTTATCATTTTCAATTGTTTGGTACAATAATAGTTTTTGTGTAAGGCGTGTTTGAAATTGTTAACGTTAAAAGGTTAAACTAGAAATTAAAAATAAATTAAATTTGTATCTGCCCACTTTCATGCAGTTTACTTCAGGTTTCAGTTCTTTAACTGAACACTTTCAGAGGCTAATATTACCCGATTAGGGAGCTTAGGTGTGATTAAATATAATTCTTGAAAGTGTTATATCAATAACTTTGTGATAACTGATGTGATTAGGATTCCTTCCCGAAATAGAAACGCAAATAAATTAAAAGCAGTAAATGAAGAAGAAGGCCGCCATAAGAAGGATTCAGCTGTCATTGTGTTGTATGTGCTTCCTGTAGAGGCAAATTACGTTGTCAAGTATAGTAACAGTTTTGAATCATACTTAGTAGTAGTACTTAGCTTAGTAAGTACTTAACTATTTTTAATTATGATCTATCACTTTCAGCTCCGGTAACATAACGATGCGTTTTCTGAGGAACCATTTGATGCTTCTGAGAATGAGAATCAATTGTGGTTCCTGACAAACTATTTGTGAATTAAAGTAATGTACATTTATTTCCTTGAAAACAAGCGTTGAGTATGAATTAATGCGAGTTCCACAAACTAGAGTAAAGAGATTCTAAATTTATTGGGAAAACTATATGTAAAATGTATTCCAAGAGAAAAATTCCGACTATTAATCTTAAATATGAGTTCAATAAATATTATATGAAGTGCCCCAGAATTCAGTGCAAAAGTGACACTTTAAGGAAGCATATCTAATAATTGGAATTATATTTAAACTCTCTAACCGTCGTGATAATGGAAAGCAACCTAATTCGAGAGTGAAAAACGGACAATCTATAGAATAGAAAATTACAGTAAAATATCATTGAATTCTTTACTTAGATACAAGGTCGTTTAACACCAACGATGCGGTTAAAAAAGGGTGGGTAGTCCTCCAGAATGGTCAACAAATGTCCCTTTCTCAAAAGGAAAGATGGTGACCGTTTAACACTGTGGTTCTGAAACCGGTACCTGACGTCCCATTACTGTCACCCAAAAATATTCAACGTTGTTCCCTCGATTACCATAAAAACTTGACTGCAGTTATTCGAAATATGGTCTCACAATTTCTTTTTATCAAGACTTCCACCGTATAGTATTACAGTTCTGGATAATGTCAATTTTTACAGTAGCGTATCTGAAAACGTAACAAAAATAAAAATAAAAAACAAAAAATACATTATTTTCTTAGAAATCTCTTAGAAAATTTTTATTGTTAGTAAATATTTTTTAAAAGATTTATACATTCGAAAAATCAATAAACGTTATGTTATCTATGATTTGGTTGCAAAATCTTGCTATACCATTGCAAGATTGCCCCCTTATGCCCATATCATTGTACAATTAGTCCTATTACATCAATATAGCGTCAACTAAAACAAAGAAGTATTAGAAAACAATACAAATCCCTAACTATCGCATTCAATATTCGAGGTTACTACTAATGAATTTAATTTAATATTACCCGATGATGTAGTCAAAGTATTAAAGGCAGAAATGACCTATAAAGGAATGTAACATTCATTCATGTGATATAGTCATTAACAGTACTAACTTCAGTACCACCAGCAGTAGTAGAAATTCTTCTTTTGTTCTTTATCTACTAAAAACATTATAACTAGTAATAACCTGCGTACCTAAGTACAGTATATTAGACGAATTTCGTTGGAAATTTATTCTATTCCTTTTTTTGGATAATGCAGTGTCCTGTTATTTTTCATACATTTTACTTTGTTAAATTTTTTATTAAAATAGTAAAAGCCCATAAAATTCTGTGGCAAATAAAAGCCATTTTATTCAGTGATTTGTTCGGTTTGTCTATTACAATAAATTTCTTTTAGAATTTCCCCTTTTCACCTTGACATTGTAACTGAAAATTCTTCGAGATCTCATGAAATATTAAACCAGTATAGGAATCGATGGAATTCAATTCTATACTCTTTTTGGTATTTTTGTTTCTTGGGGTGATTAGAGTAAATACTTATGAATCCGGTAGCAAACTATTCATTTATAATCGTTTAAAATATGTCTTAAAAGTGCAAATTTTTGGAACAATATTTACATTGATATTTCTTATATATTTCGTTACTTTAACTATAAAGTATTTATTTTTAAATTATTCAATTCCCCACTTCTTATGATTTTATTTTGCATCTATTTTAAATTGCTGGATAGTAGTGAAGATAAGTGAAAATTAAAATACGACGCACAATACAACCACTAATATAAATATTCTATAATGTTTAAAATGATACACAATGTATATTTGAATTAATTCACCTTCTTCTAATTCACCTGCTTTATTGAAGTCATAGACGCTTTCGGTGAAACCGACCGCGTCGGGTTCCGCAAAAATTTACCTGCGTCTGTAATCCCAGCGCGTATTCCGCAAAAGGATCGCCGGGCCGGGCCACCCGGAGCGCTAAAGGATTATCCCACTGTTAATAACTTCAATAGAGAAGAGGGTGATGAAAGCCATTAAATATTGAGAATTTCTTGAAAAATATGTAATGTCAGTTTAACAAAGGTCATACCCGCATATAAACATCTACTGATCAACATTCTATTGACAAGTCAAATAAAGAATTTAATATTATTATTGGGTTATATTGTTCAAAATTTTATTAGTTTTACTACTGAGGCAAACATTTGAGACCGACACTTTTAACAAATAAATAACGGCTAATATTGTTATTGGCCAATTCATTAATTTTACACAATAAAAACTGCTCTTTGTCCCTTGAACGCTTCTCTTGTACTTTAACAGTTTCATTGAAAACTGACCTAATTTTACAATAACTGTCTATTTGTAGTATGTTGACTAAGGTTTCCAAAAATTCTAAAAAAATATGTATGTTAGGATGGCTAGAATAAAGTTCGGCGTTGAATCTTGAATGAAAAGATTCGGAAGCATTAGTACTTCGGTAGGTACAACTTTTCTGTTCTGCTAGCCCAAATGGGTGGAAATAATGACGTTTGAGAAATGTAATCTGTGTATAAAAACCGAAACACTTAACACGAAAATCATCTAATAATGTCGGTACGCCCCATTAAACACCCGATAACGAATAATCCCGGCTAATCCCTGTTTTGGGATTTCTCAGGTAGTTCTGCGGAACTCGACCCGGGCCGGTGAAACACAGTTGATATTTTTCCTACTCTTATCTATTTCCTTAATTAATTACTAATAGCAAGTCAATCGTGCCTTCAAAAACACTAACATCAGTTGATGAAAATTGCTTTTTGTTGTGTAGTTGTTTGCTGGGATGTAAATTACTTTTTAATCATCTTAAAACTTTTGTTCCTTGTAAGTTGCACCTTTTAAGTTGTAAGTAAATAGTTGCACCTTTTATTGCCGAACAAAAATTGTCAATGCAGGATAACAGCGCCAATCATATTTCGCAATATCATCTTCAACCTGTGGAAATTGATGTTGTACCATGACCGGTTAGGTTGCCAGATATGGATCCAATATAGCATCTGTGGAGCTTCATTGGAAAACGAGTTTTAACACCACAGTCATAAAGTATATAAAACTTTCAAAGTGTGCTAATTCGTAAACGGGACAGCATTCCAGAAGCTGAACAGCGTCATTAGACTCGAGTTTTTGGTTTCAATTTGCCACTCTGCCAAGTGTGGCACGTCAGTTTCGCAAAATGGCCCGGACATCCCAGTTTCTAACCTTCTAAAGCCGGATAGATCCTTTCCATTCTATTTTTCTAGTTTCCATCGTTGTGGTCGCGTTGTTCGTCGCTTAATCGTCGTGTAGGACGGCAAATTATTTGAAATTACACACTTTACCGACGTCCGCCTCATGTCGACCGAAAACCGACTCGCCATTTGTCCGGCAACATTTGTTCTTCGGTCGTAAGTACGGGCATCAGAGCGATGTAGCGTGAAACCCGACGTCCACACGCGTTCCACGAGGAAAAAGACGAAAAAGAGGAAAACTCGTCTGTCGATCTTGCAGATAGTTTAAGGAACGCAAATCGACGGTACAGTTATCATAACAAATCGTCGGTAGGCGCTGGTAATATGTATCCCCTCATGGCGGAAATAGATACATAAGACAGGCGGCCGTTAGTTGGAAAAAACGGCTCACACGGCCGTTAATATATGAATATTTATGGAAGGGAAGTGAAGTGTTGGTGCGATTTTTCATACCCGCGTTACACGGTGTGAAAAATTAAAATATTCTTAAAAAACTGGATGTTTCGCATCTTAAACTAAAAAATATCGAATACGTAACCAATTGGGTATTATCTTTGAACGTGTCGGGTACTGTGCAATCTATTAAATGTTCGGCATAAATTCTGAGTGGACTTTTTGGTACCAATCATCAAAAGTAAAACTAGAATATGTTTAACATTTGGGATATGGCATAATAAGTCACCATTCCATGTAAATCATTGTGCTTTTCTAAAATGAAAATTGTTGACTACTGCTCACTCTTATTTAATAGATTCAACTTTCTTTTGAAACAATTTTGACTAATGCATTACAACTAACATTATTACCATCATTAGTGTTCCTGAATCAATCGAAGGCGTTATTTTCCGCAAAGAAATGTGAAATATTAAAACACTAATTCCTGCAAATTATTATTATTACGCATCATTAAGAGATCTATAAGAAAATATAGTAATAAAGCAAGGTACTATATGTATATGAAAAATTACATCAACCTCAATATAATTCGCATCTGACATAAGAATTCCACAGAACATGACGTACCACAGAGTACTAAGGACCGCAGATAAGTCGTGTTTCAGACTTCTTTTTTGTAAATTTTTGTCACTAAAAAATGATTTTACATTAATTTACATGTCCATACAGATATGTAGTAGGTATCAAAATCGATAGGAGCGAAGTGAAAGTTATGTTTTATGTTTATTGCAAGAATTGAAGTTTTCACTGCATTCAAAAATCTAAAAGGATAGCTTTAGTTGGAAGCTATCGGCTCTGGGTAACGTTTCCGGACTCTAAATTCATCATTGGGAGAGAAGAGATCAATTTTTTGTTTTATTATGCCCAGTTTTAAAGAGAGAAACATATTTCGCTGAAATTAAATATGGGTAAGGCTACTTGTGATATGACGTCCTAATTACAATTGTATTAATATTTTATCACACATTTATTGTTATCGAATGTATATTTATGCAGTGTTTAAATATCAAATTCTTTCCTTCATATAACATTAAACTATAAGTATGTATCTAATCTTTGCCATGATTTAGCCTCTCTAATGGCCTACTTGAACACTGGAAAAGCCACACTTAACGACTCTATAATGAAAGCAGCCTAGAATCTTTTATTAACTCATACAAAAGAAGCTTCTAAAATACTAGAATGAAGCACTCACAATTGCAATCCCATAAAGTAAGACAGTCAAGGCACCAGGATGTGACGATATATAGATTTAAAATATAAAACTGTTATGGTGATAGTAAAACTGTTTAACGATAAGTATGAAACAGGTAAAATGCTTCATGACTCGTTTCACTTAACTTTCGTGCCCATTCCGAAGAAGCCAATTGATAGCCGCTGGCAGCAGTTCCTCATAATCAGTTTACCTTAGTTAAGTTCTTGAGCTGTCTTCAAAAATAATTAACGAGGGAATATACAACAAATGTAGAAGGTAGATCAGCCCTACTTTCGTCAACGGTTTGGTGCTCGAGCAGCTACGTTTAGTCTAATGTTTGAAAACTACTTGAAAAGCACAGAGACCAGCGGAAAGATATACATGTGCTGCTTCGACTGCGTCACTCAGAACTCCTTTATAAGAAGTTGACGAAAACAAACTGTGATTCCCTAAACATTTTTGACAGAACCAGACTGCTTCTGTAAAGTGGGAGAATGAAACCATAGAATATCCCGAAATTTTCAAATTTTTTTTTTCTGTACAAAACCTCTCGTTCCCAGTTAGTCTTCAAATCTATTTGCTTCAGTCACTTTTGCGTTATTAAAATTCTGCAATTCTTCATGCGTATATCATTAGATCTTCTAATTCCAAGTTTGGTACCCAACTTTGAATTCCTGTCCACGTCGAGAATCTCTGTAACGACATTCCCGAGGCGAAATACGTTAGGTTAAATCTTAATAACAGGTCACCCACGAATCTTCAACACCATCAACATTAGACCCGTTCCGTTCTACTTGCCTTCCACCACCAACGTCCTTGTAACGTGCATGTACCTAACATTTGAATTATACACGTAACGTACAAGTTTCCAGGAAACACCTGCCGTCATTATTCTTCAATTGTTTCCCCTCGATGTAACTGACCATTCGATTTGTATCCATACACACACATCTGCGACCTTAGCAACATCGATTCAGGCCGGATCATTCGGCGGGCACGCGATCAGCTAGTTTGGAGGTGGAAGTTTGGAGGTTACAATTATTTGAGTATCGAATGTTACCAAAGGAATTTAATTAATAGATATGTAATTCAACTATGGGACCCATCTTACGTAATGAGGAATTCTTGGCTAGGAGAGGAGAAGGAATGTATACCGTTTTGTACCACACAAGCTGTTTATTACGTGTTCCATTTCAATAAGACGCGAGAATCGCTTAACTTCGTAAATAGAATGTGGAAGGTTGACAGCTGCTAAGCTGGCACTGTAAGCTTCTTGAAAAAAAATAGTCGAAATGAGTTTCATAGCGCCCTTGAGCCAATCCATGTGGATTCAATAGTCGAATATAGTTAAGTTTGGCTTTAATTGTACAGGACAGCAAATTCCCAAAATAATATTTTTAGAAACCTAAAAGACTTCTTTCTATATGTGATCAATCTGAAAAAAATAATTTAACCCTATCGCTGTTTAAAGATTGTGCCTCAATAATGAAGAATGAAGTTGATAGGTATTTACTTTGTTGATAATTGAAGTTCAGGACAAAGCACTCTAAATTTCATTTGAGTTTATGGAGTTTTAGATTTTTTCAGTTCAGCATTAGTTTTGGAGAGTAGTTTTCGATTCGAATCTCGACTATAGGAACGTTTAAGACTGAAATTATTGAGAACTCTTCAAAACACCATTTTATCCAAGAAAAGATCCGGAAAAGTACCATGAACTCTATTGAGCTACAAGAAATTTTCTCTTTAATGATGATGATATAAGAATTATTACTACTAGGAACTAAGAATTATTACTAAGGTTACTAAGAATTATTTTCGACTTTAAAGTACAGTAAGTTACAAAATTAAAGTTTTTGGGAACTTTACGAGATTGCTATTATTATCCAAGATCAAATCCGGAAAAATTGTTATAAACTCTATTAA
Organism: Cryptocephalus moraei; assembly: GCA_946251905.1. Taxonomy (NCBI): domain Eukaryota; kingdom Metazoa; phylum Arthropoda; class Insecta; order Coleoptera; family Chrysomelidae; genus Cryptocephalus; species Cryptocephalus moraei. The sequence goes on from OX276452.1 coordinate 20,037,653, forward strand.
CGTTCAACCAGGTTTCTCTTTAACAAAGAATGCAGTTACAGATAAATTACTTTAGCGTCAAATAAAATCCAATAGAATTATATCGACTTTGAAGTACAATAAGTTACAAAATTAAAGTTTTCGGGAACTTTACGAGATTCTTCTTGTCATCCAAGACCAAATCAGGAAAAATTATTATAAACTCTATTAACGTTCAAGCAGGTTTCTCTTTAAGAAAGGATGCAGCTACAGATAAAGTACTTTAGCGCAGCGTTGCCAGGTTCAGGATTTTAATTTCCCTAGTAAAAACTTGAAAAATTCCCTAGATTTTCCCTAGATTCATATTTGACATTTGATTATAGGCATAGAACAAATATAATAACCATAGAGCTCAAAATTGAGTTCTATGATGGTAACCTTAGTTGAATTACTTGTTTTCGCACAAGTAAGTTTAAAAAAATTCCAATTGTGGGGGGAAACACTGTATTTCGGTACGCGGTACGCACAAGTAATTTAAAAAAAATCCCTGTTCTTGGGTGAAACTTGTTTTTGCACAAGTAAGTTAAAAAGAATCGCCATTGTTGGGGGAAACACTTTATTTTCGTAAAACAAATTAACAAAAATCCCTATTCTTGGGAAAATATTTATTTTGGCACTAGTAATTTAAAAAAATATGATACAAAATTTAAATTTTCAGTACAGTATACCTACCTTTTCATGATTAAACACTGTAAGGCTAATCTATTGCTCGCTAGGTGGCAGTAAGTTAATTGCTGAACTATGCTGAACATGCTGAACGAGTTGACAAATTACCAAACATTCCTAAATTAAATTTGCCAAGTACAGTAAAAACTCGATTTTATCGGGAATTACAATGCCAAATATCTCCAAAACAAAATTCTTTAAATTTCCCTAGATTTTGGGCAAAATTCTTAAAGTTTCCCTTTTTCCCCTCAATAAGTGAAAATTCCCTAGATCTAGGGAAATTTCCCTAGCCCTGGCAACACTGCTTTAGCGTCCAATAAAAATCAGCAAGAAAATACATTATTTGTGTTTAAGAAGTTTTGATTATTGATCTAGCCAAGCATTAGTTGCGGAGAGTGGTTCTGGTTTCAATTCCCATGTTAGATAGGAAGTTTCAAAATTAAAGTCTGAGAACTTATCAAAATTTCATTCTCTCTAAGAAAAGATCTAGAAAAGTATAATAAACTCTACTGAACTACAAGAATTTTTTTCTTTAATGACGATATTAGTTGCTAAGAATTATTTTGACTTTGAAGTACAGTAAATGACAAAATTAAAATTTGTGAAACTTTACGAGAATTAATCATCAAAAACCAAATCTGGAAAAATTATTATATGCACAATCGATGTTCACAAAATTTTCTCTAATGCAGAGTGAAGTTGCAGGCAATTAGTTCTCATTAAAATTCAGTAAGTAAGTACTTTTAAGATTTTAAGAAGTTTTGATTATTTCTTTAGTCAGGCATTAGTTGCGGAAAGTTGTTTTGGATTCGATTCTCGAGTACAAAAAGTTTCAAAATTGAAAGTTTTGAGAACTCTTCAATTCCAATTTAACTAAGAACATATCTGAAAAAGTACAATAAACTCTATCGAAATACAAGAAGTTTCCTCTGCCATGAACTGGAGTCGCTGGTAGTAAAAATTATATTACCATCGACCTTAAAGAAGGCATCTCCTTAATGAAGAATGAAGTTACAGGAACTACAAGAGGTGTTATTTTTAATGAAGAAATGAGTTAGGTACTGGAAGTAAAAATGATATACCATCGATTTCTCTTTAATAAAGAATGAAGTTGAAGGTAATTATGTATTTAAGTGTCCATTAAAGTTCAGGAAAAAAATACTACAACTTTTATCGGAGTATAAGGAGTTTCGCTTTTTCTGTAGCCAAGTATTCCTTGCGACAAGTTGTTTTCGATTCGACTCTAGAATACAACAATTAGCAACATTAAGGTACTTGAGAGCTTTTCAAAATTTCATTTAATCGAAGAACAGACCTGGGAAATGTAAAATGAACTCTACTGGAGTACAAGACGCTTTCTTTTCACACAATGCATATAGAACTTAAATAGTGATGCCCACGATATTCTCGTTTGCGAGAGTCTCGTCTCGTCTCGTTTTCGAGACGAGACTCAAGACGATACTTTAAATTTTCCTTGCGAAAAGTCTCGTCTCAAGTCTCGCAAAAGTCTCGAAGTATCGCAGATAAAAATGGCAAATATTCCAAGCAGTATTTTCAGCAGGTAAATAATTGTAAATTAAGTTAGTTTTTAATTGAATTGTGGTAACTTGGCGCATACACGCGACTTTCTAGGGTTAAAGACTTTATACTTAGGGAATACAAATATTCACAACAGTTTTATGTTGGACAAAATAAATTTTTTTCTGCCACGCGAAAAAAGTTAAACATTTTATCCCTGTTGACAGAGTTTTTTGTTAAGCTTTACGATTATTAGTTTTTAATATCTCTACGACAATTTATTTTCTATTCATCGACCTTTGGAGATCATCTACCTATTTCTCACCCGCCTTCTCATGTTTAATCGACCTATTATAATAATTGGTTTATTTCAGTTCTTGTCGAAAAAGCAAATTTGATAAGCATTTTGATATAATTGAGGAGCAAGGAAGAACCGGACATAATAAAACGGCAAAATGCAAAGATATGCACGAAATCGCGAGATTTTGGGAGAAATTTGCGAGACTTTTGCGAGACTCTCGCGCAAGACACGAGACGAGACAAGACTTTTATTTGTGAGACGAGACTTTCCACTATTCTTGCGAGACAAGACGAGATCTTTTAAAGTCTCGTCTCGTGGGCAACACTAAACTTAAACGTGCATAGATTTTGCGAGGTCATGTCTCCCGAATAGAACAAGGTGGTCGGATACATTGCCACTTGCCATAAGATTGCTTATATGGCATTAAAAAGCATATCCAAAGTTAGGGGAATCGAAGGTAGGTTCTTTGAAAAAATAACGTTTATTTCAGTTTTGATCCATTATCTCAGAAAGTTTTCAAGCAATCTGAATTTTGAAAATACCAAGTGAAAGCTGATGATATTCCCCAAGTTTTAAACGGAAACTCGTTTTGATAGGATGATTTGGTCTAAAATGACGGTGATTTGGAGATAATGCGCATCTTCATTTTCTTTATAACGCTGTAACGATTTTTACATGGTATCATAGGGCTCATTTTTTTTTTGTAAAACGAAAAAAAACACGGGTTGCCTTAAATTATATGCAAATTTACATCACAAAGTATGAAAAAATCAAAGCGGTGGAATTTTCTTGCTCGTTGAATCCATACGGATTGGGCCAGTTGCCTTTTACCAGTAGAATAAAGGTGAGTTTAAACGGTGCGAGCTAGCGGGTCAGTTGAGAGGGCCAGTAACTGTATGCCAGCTACTGTTGTTATTAAAACAGATCCGCCGAGTTACTGTCCCTGCAAGGATGGGCAGCTACTGAATGCGAGTTACTTCAATATTTTTTTATTTTACTGCCCACTTGCCTTCCCCCACGAGACTGAAGTCAGTAATTCGCATCCTATTCGCCTAATTTGAACGCATAGTAGGTACAGTACCTGGCAATTAAATTTAAAAGAATTTCGAACTGTGATGGTGTCAATCGCATAACAGCGTGATATTTACGAAGGTGCTAATAATACAGCTCTCTCATAATCATGTTTGTAGCTCCTGATGATTTCTTTTGCGGCCAATTTCTGACCCACATCCGTCTGTTTCTTACGAAGGCGTAGAAGGGCCATGCAATTTTTATTTCATAATTTCGACTTTAAACACGAAATTTCTCCTTCTAATAGAATGGAAATGGGTTCCGAATTCTCCACCGGCACCACGGCCTCTCTTCCGCTAGTAAACGTTGGAATCTGAAATTATTTAAAACATGGGTTGCTTGTGGTTACTTGCCTAAATGGATTCATTACAGTAACAAGTCAATTAACCATGTTAGATAGGAATGAAACTGTAACTAAACAACCGTACTTTACTTTCATTTAAAGAATGCGATTGTGGTAGATAACGATTTGTAGAGGGTACAGCTATATTTGTATTTTCATGTAAAAGAGGAGTAGCAACATTTTTGAAGGATGTGGCCAGATAAAATCGTAACATATTGATCGATGAAATCTCATACATTAGCTGAACCGTGAAGTATTCTTTAAAATGGTGACTTTTAACGTCAAGAAGCTCACAGTTAAATTCTATCAATGGCCCTTTGACAGAAACATCGTTAGGAAAAAATAACTCATTGCTTCTTTCCAACAATTCTAAACATTTCGTGTCTTTAGGTGCACATATGTGTCTTGTTTCACCTCCATATTTGGTGCGAACTTGTTTATAGTTCCTATCAGACTTGGGAACACATCCAGCCGATTTTAACATCTCTTGTTCTTTTGCCGCTCGGTGGTCCTTGTTGAATGGACCTCGGTGTCCGTTTGCAGTTTTCCTTCTTTACTTGTCTAGGGTTTATTTCGAGTTTAAAGTCGAAATTTCGTGTTCAAAGTCGAAATTTCGTGTTCAAAGTCGAAATTTCGAGTTTAAAATCGAAAAATTGAAATTATTAAATAAAAATTGCATGGCCCTTCTACGCCTTCGTAGTTTTTTTTCTTGTGAGATCATTTTTAATTTCTTTAACCAACTCATCGCACAAAGTTATGGAAACAGATTGTATTGCCTTGCGGATCGCAATTTTTCGTACTTGCGACATATTGCACTCTCTTTCAAGACCTGCAAGCTCATTGTACAGAAACACAGTAGAGCTACTTACTTCGTGTAAATAGGTGAGCAGCTTGCCTATTTCGTCCATCACTCGCAAAGTACAGCCACTGTCTACTGGCTAGCCCAGCAACTCGCACTGTGTAAACTCGCCCTTACTTCAGCAAGAACAGTGGTTAACGTAAGAAATAATGAGTGTGCTCATAGGTCATAAATATTACAGGGAAAATTCGTCTCACGCGATTTGGTTTCAGCTTATTGATTAGAAACGATTACCACATATAGCCAAACAGCTCCTTATGATAGGGCAGTATTATTTAATGAACGCTTGAAATCAATATTTTACTAATCTATATAACCTCCGGTAGCATTTAACAGCGTTCGATGAGTAGGCTGAAACCATTTGTTTCGAAACAAACCGTAACTAATAGATCCAACTTGGCGGTTTAAAAAAAAAAGATTCACGGTTCATGATGAGCACCACCTCTCCCGACCGCAAATTACAATTTCCGAGATGAATCACCCGAAGAAAATTCCTCTCCACGTCGACGCCTGCGCCCCTCCCAAAAAAAAATAGCCGGGTATCAGATTACGGACACGTTTCCCTATCCGATTGATGACGATAAAAAGATTCCAGCACGTGTTGAAAATTTGCAAATCTCTCGGTGGCATCTGTTTTCGGGACGACATTTTTCCTCTTCGCTTTCTATACGTGGGATCCGGTAGACCGGTCGCTTTTGTTTCATTCTTGTATTCCTACGAGGTTTTTGCGTGCCGATTAACACACAATGGACCATTGCACATATCGGAATATGGAACGTTTAAAGTGGCAAATGAGGTATGATATAGCAAGTCGAAAGGGACGTAGTTAAAGGGGTTAATTGGTGTGCCGAATACACACAGTCAATGAAGCATTCGTTTGGCAATTCGAGTCGTTATTTTCCTAGTTTGGTACTGATTGGGATACCTGATTTACAATTTCAATGTGAAAGCTGCCAATGAGGGGAAAACGAGGGCATTTCGAAGATGTTCCCATATCAATCAACTTCTCCTCAGTGAGAAACTGCGCTTGATGTATCGTGACTCATCGTTCCTTTATATTATTTCTTTCATTCCTCCTGCACTATTCTTGGTTTCGATATTCGTTAAATTTTCAAGTATTTTAACCCATTTAAGTACTTCTTCTTTAGGTTTTCGTTCAGGATTCCCTTTCAGATTTCAAAAAATTTCGTTGTTATAACACGGTCAGCTTCATCTTTATTATTTGAAGCTTTGCCAGAATTACTTGATAGGTGCAATTTTCCCCAAAGGTATTGCAAGTAGTTTGCATTAGCGTGGTATTTTGTTTTGCAAACAGTATACAACATTCAGAGCCCCTTGGAACTATTGAAACAAGTAAATTGTTAGTGCTCTGTATTTATGATGATTTTTTTAAAGACTATTTGTTGTTGCTCGTCCTATTTTTATTCCCTTACTGTAACTACCTTTATTGGTAACTTAACTTGCACATATCGTGTAAACAAAAATTTAGTAAATAGGAGGAACTATGGACTGCTATGGACTATGGCTGTGTTTACTATTCATGATATCCTCATAAAACATATCGAATTCATTGTAATAACTCAACTGCTCATTTTAGTTTTTAATCATTTTATACAAAGATTTCCGTTGCCTCCAAATTAATATTATTATTGTCTAGTGTTAGTATCCTGAGGTATTATTACTATTTTCATGATAACCATTAAAATTTTTTAGATTCCTTTATATGTATTTCAAGGTAATGTGTAGTCATTATTAAAGTTTTGGGCTCATATAACCTCTGATTCAGAATCCAGGTAATAAATTAATTTACGTGAATAAATTTAATTCACGATGTAAAAAAATTGAAATATCACGTCTGAAACTTGCTAATGTTTGGATCAGTTAAAATGGGATAAAATTCAAGAGTAATATATTAACCATGTTCTACGTGATACGAATTAAGTCCAAATTTCTTGTATTTTACTCGAATTCCACCGCCTCCTCTATTTTCAAATTGAATTAGTCAGTTATTTGGGTAATTTAGATTAAAACTTAAATTCGAAAAAAAGTTAAAAATAAAATATAGCTGTAAATTTTGTTTAGGTACTGTAAATGTAGCAGTAAATTCAAATGTACAGATAGATATAAATATAGTAGCAGTAAATGTTAATGTTGTAAATAAAATACCGTTTTGCTAATAAACCAGGGTAAGAATAGCAGTTAGCCAAACATCATCTGCTATTTGTAATATAAAATAATTATCGATTCAAATAAAGGCCATTATTATTACAACCACTATTATTATTTTATTGTCTATTTAATAAACTGCAACTGGATTGGCGTCACAAGTTCACTCTATCCCCTTGAATCTGGTCTATATACAGGTCACCATTCACTGTCACCTTCATATTCAAAGAGATTAATTAGTTTCAAACAGAATACCCTTCTTATCCAACTTAATATAACTTGAAAAATGTTTCAAAATCTCGTGAATTAAGTTATGATTGACGCCACATGAAATAATTTCAAATGCTATAGATTTACCATAGGGATGGAATTGTCTTCGTTTCAGACACGTTTGTCGCACTGGAATATACGGCCAAATTGAGTTAAAGAAAGTTAGCGAGCAATTATTCATCTCAATTTGTTACGGCGTATGTAAACAGTATGTCATTGCAATTAGATGTGATACGGGAACGGGTAGTGCCAACGTGGCATGAAAGCCATCACCCTTTCTTATATTTAAGGCCGGTTCATACCAGTTGCGCACCGCGGTCAAAAAATCTCTAAAATTGCTCTCAGGCAGGTAGGGACAGCCCAAGGATTAAGATAAATAAGAACTCCCTTCCATATACACATCGATGATTATCCTAAACCATTTTAAGAAGTATTTAAGAAATGAATAGGCTTACCAAAAATTGTGAAAGGTATTTTTTTTCTAAAACAATCCCAATGTATGTCAGTTTCTCCTTGAACTTCATGAGAGAAAATTAATTTTAAGATAAAGAAGTATGGAAATGCTTAGTGAAAAAGGAAAACCTTTGCTTGTGATGGAAGATGTGAAATTTTAACTAGTATAGAATTTTATCTACTGGGAAAACAAATTGGAGTTGCGTAAAAAAATTCTAAAGAGAAGGTTTCTGGTATTGGAGTGAACAGTACAATTGTGAAATCTGACCTAAATCACAACCATAATATAGACAGTACCATCCTATATCGCCACAAAATAAGCAATCAAGTAGAAACAGAAGCAAAGGAAGACATTTCTGGTCGGCTAAGCAAATTAATCAAAACACAAATAAAGGGTAAGTTGTAAATTATTTTAATTCCGAATTTTTAATGTTACGTATTAAATTTTGGCATTCGGTGATACTTCTTTTCTAACTTAATTTCCAAAAACTGACTAAGCTTTAATAATACTTATTCGTTTACAGACGACTCCGCCGTACACGATGAATTTACATTGAAGGATGTAGAAGGCGTACCTACGTAGAAATATTAATCGCGCACGTCGTTCTCTTCTTCCTCCTTACCAAAAAGCAACGCGGATCTTCATAATTCGTTGTAAGTCATGTCTACAAGGACTTTAAAAGAAGACGATATTTTATAAGTGAATGAATTTTTTCGTGTTTCACAAGTTTACATTTTCTGTGTTCAGTAAACGTCATTTATATGGACGGAACTTTTGAATATTGTCTTAAATTTTTCTACCAATATTTTACTTTTCATGGATTCAAACATGGTAAATATGTACCATTAATCTTCAGCCTACTTCTTTCTAATGTTTATAAAAATACGACGAATGCAACGAACTTAATTTATGCTTTAATCCGAAACAAATTGTGATACAGTTCGAAGAAGCTATATATGTATTTAGTTGTGAGAAATGTCTTTCCTCTAAAGTAAATTGAAGGATGCATTTTTCATTTGAAAGAAGCTTGGTGAGTTAGGTCTTAATTATTAGGTTCGTCTGAAGCATATAAGAATGTTGATTCAGACATAGGGAAATAGTTATAAAATCTATTTGAATTACCCTATTTGGAACCAGAGCACGTAAGTGTCAAATTTAGGCTGAAAAGATTTGTACCAAAATTTTGTGACTATACCTATATAGATGAACAATCCAAATTTCTCCGTCATTTGTGGGCAAAAATGATATTGAATATGATGCTTCCAACTAACACATGCGGGTCATTTAATGCTCACTTCAACAATTCTTGTTCTACTGCTCATCCAAAATTGTCAAATTTATTGATGTAATCCTTGAAGTTCAAACAGACACATAGATAAAAATCAAAAGTTATCAAACTAAAGAGAAAAAAAATAAGTCTAAGAAAAGTATTCTCAAAAAAATCATATAAAAATAACACAATTGATTTTAAAACATATGTGAAAACAATTTCGTACCATAATTTACCGCAATTGTAATCCCTATATATATAAAAATGAATTGCTGTTCGTTTGTCTCGCTTGAACTCGAGAACGGCAGGAAGTTCAGGGAAGGTTTAAGCGGTGAGAAACATAAATAATAAGTAACGGAAATACTAAAAAAAGGAACGTCTTGTAATTTTCGCAATTTGACATTTGTAATCAAACAAATGAAAGTATAGTGTCAGTTGGTTGTCAAATAAATAAATGTCAAGACGATTATTAAATTCTATCATCAATTTGTCAGTGTGCGAGAACTTTATTGATTTTAAAATGCCAAGGAGAAGACGACCTGACTTAGGTCGTCGAGCTACCTCACGTGCAAATCGCACTGACGACCAGCGAGAAACAGATAATGATAACACTCGTATTGGTATGACAGAATTGTGTTCAACAGTGAATAATTATGAAGTAGATAGGCTTAGAATGGAACGACTTCGGGCACATCAAATACAACAGCAGCGAGCACGACACAATGAAATAGAGCGATTCCGCAGACGCAGTGTTCCTGTAAACCTAGAACGGGTAGCATTCCACAACGACCCGGAAATAGATTATTGTGCCGACCAATCCGTAACGATTGGGGAAATGACAATCATTTGTCAATATTGTAAAGCGTTAAAATACAGCGGTAAATCTACTGGATTATGTTGTGCTGGTGGTAAAGTAAAATTGCCACAATTGTTCCCACCACCAGATCCATTACGCTCATTTGTTTCTGGGGAGGGGAATGACTAAGCATTTCTTGGCCAACATCCAAAAATATAATAATTGATTTCAAATGACGTCGTTTGGTGCATCACATATTGTACAGGAAACTTTCATGACCACTTTCAAGGTAGTTTTTGATAAATTATTTATCAACGATTTAAAAAGATAATATACAATTTTATTGCAGATACAAGGACAGTTTGCGGAATCAACTTGAAGTTTCCCTGTTTCGAGCATGGGCACGTTGCGTGATTTCGAGTCGTAAAACCATTATCTTTATATATTTACGCAACGCAAAAAAAGACAGAACATACAATACATCAGAAAGCCTTAAATTGATTATGTGTATAACTGTGTTGCATTTAATTTAATGTTGATAAAAAAAATTGTATCAAATTTTGACCATATTTTTTCAAAAATATTTGTAGGTGATACGAAGTCCACCGGGTCATCTATAATATTTATATATCTTTCTTTTTTTTACACTTTACGTGGCATTGCAACGTAACATAAAATAAAAACATAATGTGCAGGAATGCTTGTATTTTCCGAATCCTTAATATGTATGGTTTTTTAATTTTTCTTTGTGGTAAGAAGACCACGGTGTGCAACTAGTATCTAAATCGCTCCCAGCACCCCCCCTATGCTAATCTGTCTTAAAACTTCCATTACGATAACTATCTTGTGCGCAACTAGACGGTAAAAATGAAGGATCTAAATGATACTGTGACCATGGTGCGCAACTCTCATACGTCCATTCAACGCCAGTGACTGTCGCACTTCTGCTCCACTTGCGCCCGGCAATTACCTAATTGTTTCCAACGGACTAAAAGGATCTCCCCGGAACGAGACCTAAATGTCGGGGCGGCCGACGTTTCCGGAAAAACCGTCGACGTCCCCGGGATATCCGACCCCCGGAATTCGATAATCCCCCGCCCGCGCGATAAATTAAGTCGGAGGAGTCGCTCAAAACCGTTACATAAACCAGAATTAGAGCCCAACAAAGGCCTTATCTCCGGCGACACTCTTCGCAGGGTCGAATACTCGCGCTCTCCCTTCTCGTGTGCCGTTTCACGTCTACTTAACAGTCGCCACGTTTCCTCCATCCTTTTACATTTCGCGTGTGTGCGTGTCGAGTAGACACACACATACACACACTCACAGGAACTGGAACTTCCGAGAGACGAGGGGCTAAGGTAATACAGGGAGTGCAACTCGAAGGAAATACAAAAGGATATGCAGCCAACTGGGTAAGTCTCTTAAATGCCTACGTTTTGTAATAGAGAAATTTCAAAACGATCCTTGGATGTATGCGAAACATTCACGAAACACCAAACAAATCAACTTTTTGTTATACCAACTCTAGAGATCTAGGGGTACCTTACCCCTACAGTACTTCTCTCCAGATTGTGGCATAAGTGTAAATGTGAATTGGTAAAAATTGCTTCAGGCTTTCCAGAGTCTTTCTGGAACATACATACACACATCAAATTTTATACTTACTACAGACTGACTGGTTAATGAACAATTCATGAAAACCGAATTTAACCTGGAAAACTAAGCGTAGGTCTATAAATGTATGAAATTTGAGTCTTTGGAAGACATGAATCTGCTCCAGTATTTAAAGACCAATTGGCTATTTTCTATAAAGTGACCAAAAGGAGAAATTGACTCCTTGAACAATCTAATTAAGCTGAGTGCAGCACATTACAAAGCCATCTAATCTCTCCTCTTTTCTATGCTTTCAACACATTAACGTCCCCCACCCTGTACGATTCCCTCGTAGAACTTTTCAGGGTGAGTACCGTCGCCATGAAATAAAAAATTAAAAAAGAACTCACGTGGCGGTGGTGGTGGAGAGCAGCTGATAGGAAGTCCGTTATAAAAATAAGCGCGCGAGGCGAAATTGAGGCCTTGACGGTTTAATGCCGAGGCGGTATGACGAGCAGGGCTCACGCTTTAATTTCTGGAGATAAGTGTCTATTCCTGGGATGATTAACTGGCGTTCCACGTTCGTAGCGAACGGAAGTGGATCTCGTCCCCGCTTGACAGATATCCGTCGAGTTTACGAAAATAAAAACGGATGAAAGTGACGTGTGCCTTTTTAAAGGGGCACTTACCGAATTTTCATGGGCGGAAAACGGATTAACGAGAAGCCGCTGTAGGGCCACTGAATCATGTTTGATAGAAATCCGCGTACTACTGCAATCCGCTCAGAGATTTAAAATTATTATGCGGTCAACGCAACTAACATACTTTGCAACGATAACTTAAGTTCCTTCTAATTCACAGTGTAAAGTTTATTTCTAATTTATTTACGCTATCCTAATTATACACTACCCACTACTTAATTTATCTTAGACTATTACTGAACTAATTTATATAACACACTTAACTACTTCCTAACTAATTAATTTATATCACTCTTAAATGTAATTTATTTCACTGGTCCGTATTTCGCCTTATTTATTTACTCGCGGCTTCACGCCTAATCTAATCTCTCCGACCGCAAGCCCGCTTATATACATCTCAGTTGAATTCGCGATAGTTCCTGCAACAACTCGAACCTTCTTTTTCTATGTAGAAACGTCCAGAAGGTCATAAATTATTCTTCCTTAATAAGATGTTGCCGAGACTCAATTAAGCGCAGCGGCGTTCCTTTGAGGAAAGCCGCCGAGGTCCGATACGAGTAAACACATTTCGTGCTGCTGTTTACATTTCGCGTTACAATAGTAAATTAAGATCACTTTAGACTTCACTCAAACCCACAAAAAAAATTACAAAAGGCAAGTTCAAGGCGATGTTGATTGGTCCCTCTCTGATCAATGTCATCCAGTTTTTTGATTATACTTATACTTCTTTTAATGGCCCGTTTAATTCGTTGTTTTCACGAGCAAAAGAATTTTGTACCAAAGTAAGGCGTGGAAAAAGTTACGTGTCAGATTGAATCTAGAATGCAAAACTTTGGTTGTTACATGAATGCCTCAAGAGCTTTGCAATCCCGATTCAATCTGAGACATGCAATTTTTCCACACCTTATTTAATTGAAAAGTCGTTGCTCACTTTACTTGTTACGATATGATAGGTAACAGACACAGTCATGCAGGTGTATCTAAAGGTCGACAATGGGTGTCGATAACACGTATCAGTCATGTTTGCTTTATAAAACACGTATCCAGGCTGTAAAAATGTTATTTCCGAGTAATGGCAATTTTGAACCCGCACTGTATCCAAACTTGTGTTGCGACAGTACGGACACACATTGATAATGCTGGAATGCATTGCAAAGCTTCACTATTGCTGCTAAATAGTACTTCAGTTGACCTTAATAACGTAGTGCTTAGCATTAATTATCTGTACTACGAAATTGAGTTATTGCAATACCTGTATATATCAAAATTGCTTTTATAAGACACTGTCACCTAAGTCCTGCAAACATTTCGGAAAAGTATCATGCAAGAAGTTCTGGACGCAGAGATTTTAGGTGGTGAAAATGATGAGGCAGAATAGTATGTTAAGTTGCAAACCATTTTAGTGTACATGGAGGCTGGCGTTAATGGGTGTGTGAATTGTAATGTTAATGGACTATCAGATGAAGATGTTATACCTTATTTCAGATTTACAAAAGATTAGTAGAAGTCTTAACAATACCAAAGAAATATGGTGAATACATTATATATTTTAAACGTCTCATTTATATCTTGTGGCCTATATTTTTGATTTCCTTGTTTTGGTGTGTTTTGATAGTGAAGGAATATTAAGCAAACCCTTCATCTTTTTCCCCAGAAGTAACAGCTTATCCAAACGGATTGAGCAATATGTATAATAATTTGGTTACTCCCTGCTGCTTGCATCACAAATCATAAACCATACAATAAAAATAATTTATGAAACCTAGGGTTATCTATTAGTAAAACTGAATGCTTTGCACGGTCTCGACAAAGAAAAGCTGCAGTGTTATGTCCCAGGTAAGCACTGAAAAGGAAAGGTCTCTGATAACATGAAGCGGGAAATATTTGTGACACCAACAAATTTTACATCTAATATATCTGTAGGTAATTCGTAATAAAGGAACAGCCAGACAAATTTGTAGGCGGACCAAAAAGAATGCTATTCGGGCCATAAAAGGTTTAACTGTGGGAACTACTAGTCAGTGCTGTACTCAGATGGTATGACAGTTAATTTACAAGGCGCATTCGTAGGAAGAAAACATGACGCAGGCATATTCAGATGGGCTTGTGCGAGTTTCCTCACGAACCCTTTTTTAATACGCAAATTACGGGATATCCCATCTTTATCACGAAAATAATAAAGTGCAACGTTAAATTCTATTAACGTTACAAGACGTTCGATGATCTTACTCACAGGGCCCGACTAACTCAACTCGTCGGTGAGTGGTCGTGGGTGAACTACAAGTTGACCAAATAATGCGATGAAAGAAGGGCGCCAACAACTACAAAGCCCGGCCCTGACTGATACTTCGATCTCCCCTTTAGTTGTTAAGAGGAGACGATACCGTCTCACAGCTATCAGATGTCTCACTTACCTTTACGAAGGCTTATTCGCATCCAAGAGAGAGGTTGAGGTTAGATCCGAAAAATAAAACTTGATCAACTCTCATAAATGAATTTAATATACTATAGTTTGGTATAGTACCCCACTCTCGGATATGCAACCACTAAAATATTGTGCCCTAATAACCCTAACCTGACCGGTACGGGGCGACGCTGCCGTTGACCCTCGAGGGACTGCCTAGACTGCCGGCGTAGGCCCCCTGGACTGGGGTGGTTGGACTGGTACGGCTATCGGCGTGGGCAGCTCCGGCGTCGTCTCTGGACCCCTGGACTGGAGGCTGGTCCAACTGCGTGGACGGCTCTGGCGTCGTAGCCGACCCCTGGGCTGCTTACGTAGGTCCCTGGTCGCTGGGGCTGACCCCTGGGCTGCTTACGTAGGTCCCCGGTCGTTGTGGCTGGTCCTACTGCGAGGGCGGCTCTGGCGTCGTAGCGGGACTACGGCGTGGACGGCTCTGGGCCCCCCCTGTCGACAGATGCGAAGTCCCTCGGATGGCTCGGTTCGGATGTGCGTCGCTGCGGGACGGGTTACCGTCGGAACAGGAAACAGGAACCCCCTTTCTCTCGCTGTCGCCTGTCAGCGCGCGAAACGAACCGACGGAACACCGCGTTCACGTAACGGTCGTTCCGTGCACACACCAACCGGTTCGGGATCACAATGTTCGCGAGAGTCCCACTTTCTGTCGCTCGCACTCACGCCCGGAATCAGGAACCACTCGATATCGGAGGGCAAGAATCACTGAGATTGACAGAGAGTAAATCACTAAAATAACTAACGTTAACAAAGGGCAAGAGTAAGAACTAACGGAGAGTAAGAGCGTAAAAGACTAAGAGAATAAGAGCAACCGGTAACAGAGACTAAGAATAAGAGCAACCGGTAACAGAGACTAAGAATAAGAGAGCGAAAACAGGGGAGCTGTCCGCTTTTATACTACTCGTTCCTTCTCTACAAAAAAAAAGAACCTTCTAGAAGGTATGGCCATAAACTTAACAAAATTCATTACCAATACAAATAAATGTTCCTAACTGTCAACCAATCCGAATTAAGTGAGAGAAGGAAAGACATATCTGCATGAGCGAAATAAAACTACTCGTATAACTGGTTGCCTACCCTTGACTTCTAGGAATAGATAGAAATTAATCAAATTATCCCTATTTCCTTTGGTACTGTTACTATAGGGTCTCACCATGTATTCCTAAAAGTCGCCAATACTTTGTACTACATTTTAAGCCGAATCTTCCTATTGAATCTAACCTCTCATCCAACAATGTGTTCACAGAGGATGGGAGATCACTTGAGGGCTCAACCCTTCATTATGTACTACGCAATAATCTATAATATCCCCCTGTGAAGACATTCCGGGTACATTAGTTCTATTATTGGCAACTTATTACGTTTTATAATTGGAGGTTAAAATTCCTAGATTACCTGTTCCCTACTTAGTCCACACAATCCTAGTTAAGATAACTTCGTTCTTGTGTAACTACCTATTCTCCCGGAGCCTTATCTGACGTTAAACTAGTTACCGCGCATAACCTCTCACGAACCAGAAATGTGTTCACAAGGGAAGGGATACGAAACTAATAACTTAGCCCTTAATGGGGCAACAATACACCCTATCCCCTGGCGACACTAGTCCTGTTACATCGGCCCTATTCCCCGGTATTGAATTACATGTGGCCTGTTAGAGGTTATGATTTACATTTACCTTTATTACCTGACTCCTGTTGGCCTTAGGGGCAAACGAGCTATGTCAACAGGTCAGTTTGGCTCCCGGGGACGTGAATTACGTAAAATGTGTGAATATAAAGTTAAGTAGAGTTACTAAGTAAAGGGCTAAGTTGGTTGCATATCCAGGGATCTTAAATAATTTCCAATTAACTGGCTAAGGTTGTCGATTCAGGCCGCCTCTCAAAAAAATAACGTTACAAAAGGGCAAGAAATATTACGCCTAATGTAAGCAATAGAATAATCCTGACGGTGGGGTGGTAAGGCAATTCGACAACTCCGATTCAGATAATCCTACATCTAAGAGGAACTTCAAATCATAGCAGTAAAAAATGAGGGTGAAAATCATGTTCTATACGGAGATCAAATAATAGTATTGTTACTTTGTTTACATTTCAGCTGACTTGTTTCAAAATTATTAATATTTTAAACAATTGCACAAATGACTTTTTTTGTAAGTATCTCGGTAAATAATTGACTGATTTCGATAAACAGCAACTCAAAGTAAAGCCCCTTCCGATGCCTACAAGTTGTTTATTTAACTTTTTCATCCAGGATGAAAGCAGAAAATTTTACAAGCGAAAGTTGAATGAACTCCGTACATTACAAAGGTGTAAAAATGAAACAGCACATTTATCTCAGGCCTCTTTTAGTTCGCTTATTATATTTTTCTGCGAGGCTTCACATATCTTTTTCTTTAATGGGCCATCACAGTCATTATAAATATCACTAATTTCTTGCGATAATGTGTCCCTCTCAAAACTATAGTTCATCTTCGCTGGATCTAGTGCTATTGCCAGTTATGTATAGTCAAATTGTATTCATATTACCATATAAGAAGAATGGGAATATATAGAAGAACACGTACTTTTTAATGGTGACTTGTTACTTCTTCTTAAGCGTTCTAATTTGGAAATGTTTTCCAGACAACTTCTGAACATTTTCTCTAACTTCTTCGCATTTTTTGAGTTCATTATACAGTTCTGAGCAAGAATCTCTCTTAGAAGAGTTGTGTCGTGTGAGAATTTCAATCTCTGGGATATTTTTTTATGTATGAATCAATGCAATAAACCTTTAAAAAAAAACAAAAGTAATCTTTATGGCTGTATGTTAGTTGTAGCACACTATCTGCAAGATTACAGCCATGGTTACCGCTGTTTACTGGGTTAAATCCTTTGTTGAGCTTTGACGTAAGATAAAAACTATACTTTACAGTCAGGAAGCATACATAATTTGGGCACCAACCTTACTCCAAAATGTATTTACGAACGTTTAGATGCCAAAATATTACTGCAGACCATTATGTAACTTGTAATCTCTCTCTATCAACAACTAGTCCATTGGATAATTAGAGTAAAACCGCGGCATTCTCCCGTAACCTTATTATTCACTTAATCAAATTGCAGCACTCCCAAACCTTATGCCTATGAATAATAGCAGTCATTACCATTACGTACTTGTCCTATCTCATTACGTGTTGTTTATTTAACCTTTACGGAATGCGAATGAAAACACAAACGACACTCTAAATCTGAGTGTATGCAGCGTAGGAGCAACTCGGGCGTTAGAAATACCTCAGCAGGAAGTTAAGAGGATAAGGAAAGATTTAAGACGATAGCGTTAATTGTCAGTATAAACACTGGGAACAGTTAGCTTAAAAGCCTTGGACAAAATTTAAAGCCACTTCTCACCTGACAAATAATTTTTTTAAGAAGAATACCTTTCATCTCTTTGCGGTCTAACCACACTTTTTACATCTTAGGGTTTCAATTTCGAGAACTGGTACTGGTTCTCTTATTTTTTGTGTGAAACGAATTTGAGTGGAAGTCCTTCGAGCGTCACGTCTGCAATCTTCTGCTCGTTTCCGTTCTGTATAGGTAAACAATCAGAGGAAGCTCAGAATGTGCTTTTCGACAGTGAAACGCGCGGACGACCAGCGGAATCCTTGTCGCTTTTACGAGAAGAACGGTTTTATTTCGTGTTTATATACGTGTTTGAATGCCCCGGAGACGAGATTTATGCAGACGTAATCGAAAATGCAAAAATATAATTGGAGCGCTAGCAGGAGAATATTTACGATCCTCAAAGGACCTTCGGCTTACTGGACGAAATGAAAATTTGCAGAGCAGTATTATTAGGGATGTTGAGAAGGCTTAATGGGATTTAGGAGTGTCCGAATTTCAGTAAGATTCATATTTGAAAATTTAGGTGAAATGAAAGATATAGAAAAAAATTAAACCTCTCACAGTACAACTCTCATTACATATACTTTATACGGGATAATTGATCCTCA
Organism: Cryptocephalus moraei; assembly: GCA_946251905.1. Classification (NCBI taxonomy): domain Eukaryota; kingdom Metazoa; phylum Arthropoda; class Insecta; order Coleoptera; family Chrysomelidae; genus Cryptocephalus; species Cryptocephalus moraei. The sequence goes on from OX276452.1 coordinate 20,056,140, forward strand.
AATGCCATCAGGCTGCAGGGGCGAGATAAAATTTTTTGGACATAGCAACCAGGCCTAAATAAATAGGGATATTTCATTCTTCTTACTAAATTTTAATTGTTTCATATTTATCTTGTACTTAAAGTGTTTGTAGGATGCCGTTTCCTTTCACAAAAAAATAACCGCCATATTGTACAACCAACAGTACATAGATAATTTTAAAATATTTTTGAAATGAGATAATGGAGCACAGTTTTGGGTGATACTCGCCAAAAACAACGAAAGTTAGAAGTTGTTTTCTATCACCAAATTTTACCCTTGTGGGAGTATTTGAAATCAGAGATTTCATTTCGGATCGTATTTTTACTTTTTCATTACTTTGGTACTTGCACTACTTTGTATTAATATTGTGTGCAATAAAGTTTTTTTCGATCGCTTTCATTGATTTTCCTTCATATAAAACCCACCTTACCCGTTACAGGGTTTGTTGTCGTATTTGTTACTGATTTTTGAAAATTTGTAAAACGGTTGATAGGCATGATGAATATACTAGTTATACACTGATATACTGTTCTGCAAATTATACATAATATCCCAGACATTGCATTTAAAATAGCTCATCGAATTGGAAATAGGTTGTAACCAAATAATTATAAAAAAAATATTCAAAAACTATGACTAACGGCTCCGATCTCCCCTACTTTACTTGATTCGCATTCGTGAAAAATGTGAATAATGTAATAAACATATAATGATTACAGCATATAAATTGGTCCCGTTCTATTTAATTGTTATCCAATTCGTACTCAAAACTAGAAGAAAAAAAAAACTGTAGAGTACTTGCAGGTAATTTTAAATAAAAAGTAAAGTAACGAGTTATATTTGTAGTAACCCTAATGGTAATCAGTGCTTCTTTTCTCGAATTAACGGTAAAATTTTCCTTTTTTCTTGTAACTTGCAAGAACCTCAAAAGATAATATAGCATGCAGGTTAGATACATTGAGGTTGCCGTACTTCATCATTATATAAAACCACAAACGGTTGTGAAAGATAATATTCTAGATTTAATTTTCAGACTGAAATTGATACCAAAACGAACATTGTACTGGTTTAATAAAATTATAAGAGACGTCCAACTATAGTAAGAGTATATTGAAAATAAAGCCCTCGAACATGACCAAAATGGTTTAGACAGACTTATTTCTGTTAAATGTATTTGCTACATTTACATGCTATTACCATTGTTTAATTGATACGAAAACATCTATTAACTCGCTTGGAAATAAATTCAACAGTGGCGGGATAACGACGTGTCAAGAGTATCGTGGTAGGTACGTCACTTGCCCCCATTCCACAGCGTAGTGTAGTTAAATCTACAGTATATATTACAGGCAATTAGAGGAATCTTCGTAGCCAACATACCAACGTTACTTAAAACTGAATTTATCACCACATCCATACATTTTGAAAAAAATTTTTCGAAAAGGAAACAAGTTACATAAGTAATACATTCTCTAACAATCTGATACGATCGTAGCAATGGAACTTGTCTATGAAATCACGGCCCTCATTGGCCTGCCGGTGCGGCAAACTTCCGCAGAGTGTCATGAAGTTAGTTGCAGCGACGTGAAGTGAGAACGTATGAAGAAATTGATTTTTATCTTGTTATAATAATAATAATATAAATTATTGTTTTAATTACTTTATTTTTGAAAATTACGTTAAGTTCTTTTTTGAGGTAATGGAAACGTTTACATTTTGAAGCAAGTAGATCAGCGACTTTCTGTTTTTTAAAAGAGCTGGGAATAATTATTACTGTCGTAACAGGCAACAGGAGAATACCTAATGGACTCCAGATTAACCTCGGTCATTTTGGACAAATTTTAAGGTTTTAAGGAGGTTTCACAAAGTTATATTCATAAGACTCTTTTAAACAGTTTCATACTTAAAACTGTATTTTGCCACGTTTGAGTTAAAAGTTCATTTGCTTGGATTAAAAAATGAGTAGCCTTACTTACTACTGTTGGCATCAGTCACCATCGCGTCTACAGCCACCACCCTATATACGCAGTATACGTCGAGACGAGAGGCCTCAACGGAAAAGGGCTGATGTCATCTTCTTAGGGAACCACGAGCCGACGAGCGAGACCGCGGAGCGGCGAGACGGGAGATATTCGGTTTAACGTAGCGATCGGGGACTGACGTGTTATACAGGCGGCAATATAACTTTTTCTTTAAATATAGGGTTTTTATTTGAAAACTTATTTTAAATCGCGAATCGTTAACACTACCTACAATTATCAATACACAGGCATCAATTACTCCAACAAATTAGTCAAATTCTCAACAACGAAAGTAATAATCTGACATCTGTAAACAGTTTCATTCACGAATTGCCCCCCTTAATTAATGCTTTAACTACGTCAAGCATCTGACAGTTTTTTAGCAGCGGAATTAGGTCATGACGATGCAACCGAAACCATACAATTCCCACGAATTAATTATTTTATTTTTAATACGAGGTTATTGCCCGTTCGTTACGGGAAATTTTATGAATCGTAGCGAAAGAGCAAGGCCACAATTTCTCTTTCATCGCGTAGCACGTCACTAGAGATAGAGCAACAGATCTTTTTTTGTGTAACAGGACTTTTGCATTAGCAACTTTTTCTCCTATCAGGTACATGTGTTTCGCGACGGTGAAAGGGAGCTTTCGCGATTTTTCCGCCCGTCGAGCCCGTAATAAGGAAGCATAGCCTAAGCTGCACTTAATTACTCATATCAGAAGAAGACAGATGGTCTCATTCATAAAACGGCATTAATACCCCGCGACCTCTCCTCCCGGAATAAATGTATCAATTACCGCAGGCCGGATGTGTAATAACAACTGATTTACTACGTTTGGTCAGTGGACGAGTCCATCGCGTATCACGAAGAGTTGATGGTTAATTTGTCTCTTCTTATCTTGGGTCTGGTGCCCCCAGTGATAGTGTAATTGAATGAGTCGTGTTTGATTTCGTAATTGATGGGTGTCCGTTTAATTGGGTCGTTAAGGCGACGAAAGTGTGACAAAAATAAGAGGTTTTAATTATTTATTTAATAGAAGCAGTTAACGCTCTGGGTCTTATCACGTGGTCCTCATAAACAATTTGGGACATTTCTAAAATACACATCCACTGAATAAAATTTTGTGAAAATTAAAGTGAGATTGCATGCCAAATTGTTTACTAATTACGGTACTTATTCGTCGCTTCTTAAATAACTTCAGAAAAGTTTTGAAGGAAAAAAGCTCGTTTTCGTTTCTTTGTCCAGTGTCCAGTGTCCTTCCAAGGAAACATTTATATTTATATTTTACATTTATATATATAATTTATTTATGATCCACTGTCAGTCTTTGGACTCCTTTTCAGGAGTTACGGTAGTGCGTTTGCAGCCATATTTGAGGCGTCTGCTAGTAAAACTGTTCTATGTATGGGAAATCTGCTAACTGTGATCAAACAGCGTCTAGAGTTAGTGTAGTTTTCATAATACCAAGTGTCCGAAATACTGTCGTCAACAGAAAAGTCCTTTGGAGGTACATACTCTGATCCAGAAGTAAGGAAGAAATTTCTTCAGTTAGGATTTAGATCAGGCGAACTTTTAGATTACGATTACATATTTACAGGTAAATGTTGGTGACTGATCTGAAGTACCAAGTTTTACTTGCTTTCTTGATATTTTTATAGTTCAGTCAAAAATCTGTAAAAATGCCTTTGTATCTCTACAGGGTAAAGAAATAAAAGTTGGTAGAGCTAGAGTAGGACATAGAGTAATAATATAGAACATATATGCATGGGACCACCATGGTTGACATGTGTTTTAAATTAATTTAAGACGATTCTAAGTGTGTTTTTTGTTCTCAAAGGTTTTTGTAATACACATTATTTCACAAGATGTAACTGGTTCTATAACGGGATTTTTGAGTAATCAACTACCTCATTTTCAGTAACGTCGACATATATTTATACAAAAGTCATAAAATATGTTAAAATGTGTTTTAATATCTTGTAGGATTCAGCAGTTACTTCACTATCGATGAGTTTTTGATACAATTTTCGCGCATGTCAACATGAAATTTTTATGCCTGTAGTTTGTCAATTTTTTTCAATTATATGCTCTATTCTCATCATTTTTGCTTGGACAGATCAAATTTAATTTACCTAATGGAATGCGGCTGGAAGCTAAGTATGCCAGGTTAACACCGATATCTTTCCGAGCCCATCATCTTAGTCTGCACCCTGGATTTCCTGAAAATGTTATTTCAAGCGAACGGCTGAAAAGGAGCTTACTGTCAAATTTAGCTTTAGTTTCTGGTTGATTTACACAAATGCTTTAAGTATAATCAGATAAAGATATTAGCAATTACTAAGGCTTTTACATATTCTAGAACATTTATGAATATATTGCCTATACTTAAGGTAGTATTTTAAATTACGGTAGTGGCTTCAAAAATGGTTTGTTTAAAATTAGTGGCATTAAACAGATTGAGAAGTTTGCTCTTTTTAACACAAGACGTTAAGACTTTTATGTTAAATTCAGCACAACACAAGACATAGAAATTTTTAAATTACTTATGTAGAATATTTCTCTCAAGTATTTCTAAAAATATGTAGAAATAACCAAGAAATGAATGATATAAACATACAATTAATTACATATAGGCGTTTGTTCTAACCTATCACGAAGCAGAATTCTATGCTATTGCTGATCTCCATTTTCTCAAAATCATCTGCCATTTCGTTCGCTTTCCGTAATTTCAGAATTTCAGTTAGTGTTCGGTTAGCCCTAGTATATTCCGTTCTTCTTCTAGAGACAGCTTCACTTCATTAGTTTTATTTCGAAGACATTGAATATTTTGGTAAATCCTAAGTGCAGCCTACGTTTGACACAAGTGGTTAAACCTAAAAAGCAGTAAATTTCGAACGAATTGTACTTAAGAAAAGGTGAAGCTGCAAGACATTCTAAATGGTACAGTGGAGAAGTCTAAGAGAATGATCTCCATGTAATACCTTTTGAGCTGCAACAAGTCCTCACTACTTGGGCTAAAACAGCTTGGTTTATAGTTCAACAGTCCTCGTGATAATTAACCGTCCTCTCTTGGGATTACCCTGATGATAAACGAAAATATAATGGAGTAGTCAGTTGCGTCAAGATGCATTTTGAAAGGATTGTGGTTCGTGATAAAACTCTATGCTATAATATGTGAATATTGTGTACCCGTAATTAAAATTAGGAAATTGTAGTGTTTTATAACAATCTTCTGAAAAATTTCAGAAATAGATCATACTATATGACCTAGTGACAGGGGCTTAGCAATAGTTGAAAAATATACATAGTAATACAAAATTACAAAGTAATGTATATTCCCCTACTTAGTTAATGGGATAATATCCCCACAAAAGCTTAAAAGAAAAAGCCATGTGTTGTTCCTACCCTTACAAATTTTTTTTGTTTCTTTTTTCTGGTCTAAAAGCAAATTTGATTCAAAATTCAAGTGCGTCAAGCTTGCATTTAACATTAGTAATCTCTATAATAATGAGCTTGCCTAGATGCAGCCAATCCGAAACCCATCAGCTTAGATAGCCAAGACACAATACTTCATTTCTGGAAAAATTCAAGAGAAATTAACGCAGAAGTATACAGAGCATTTTATCGATGAGTCCAAATTGCTATATGTGACGACTTATTTCCAATAGATCCCTCCAGTTTACCAACTTGATCTTGTAAAATTTGATATTTAAATTAATATTGTTATCATTGATATTGTACATGTACATTGATATGAATAGCAATATTTTTAAGTTTATTGCTTTATGTATTATGTAATGATCAGAATACCATAATTAACGTTTTGTTATGTAAAACCTGACTTGTTTGTTTACTTTAAGGTTCAACAACTTGTTACGTTTCTACCTTGGTATCCTCAAAAGCGTCGCACCTGTTGAAGGTGTCTGTTAAAGTGTCTGTTAAATATCCTTCTTTTTCGAAATTTACATTTTGGATGTATCAAAAAAAAATTAATGTTTGGTAATCCGAATACACCTTTCATTGGGTAGCCCATAAAATTCTATTCTTCTACAACACATTCTATAGTGATGTAATCTTACAAACATTTATTTTGGGTTCTTAAAATTTCAATTTCATCGATGGCATTTTTTAAATGTCAGCAGTTAACAAGTTTTACGACCCGTCGGCTCATTTATCACTCGATGTAAATGCCTACTTACTAACATGTAATTAATGTAACGAACGTCATAAATGTTTAAGAATCGCGCTCAAAGGTTTGCAAACGAATAATTATAGTCCACATGGGATGCGCAAGAAAATTGCAGTTACACCAAGGACCAACGAAAGCGGTCAGTTCCTTTTATTAGAACTTAGAAAATGTAAGTCACAGAAGGCTACTTTAACCCACGTTAGCAAGCAATTTGAGGTAGAGCGAGTAAACCTTTAAAATCCTTTTTGGTTAGACCCAAATGATTATACCTACCCACACTTTATGTGCTTCGGAACCGAAATATCCCCTACGCCCCTGTTAACCAAATACCTGTATATGTATGACCAGAGTCGATCGCGCCTACCTTCACGTCTTACCTTCGATGAGAGAAGACGAAGAGGGGGATTACCTGGTCGACCGATTGTGAGCCAACATCTCAACCGAAAGCAAGGAAAAATTTCACTCCAAGGACGGTTCGAGCACGAGAAAGAGAGAGAGGGAGAAGTATGGAGGACTTCAACGAAAAGAAACCGGCCATTGTGTTATGGGTTCATTATTATTGTTGTTCTTGGGCGTTCATTAATAAAAGCAGAGAAAACTCGAGAGAGGGAGAGAAATGTGAGAGACCGATTTTGTTCGGTGATCTTAACGTTTCTGAAGGCTTGGATTCATCTTTGGTGAAGTTGAGTACCTACAGTACCTATTAGGAAATGTAAGAGTATAAAGAGGACTCGTTGACCGTTTGGAAATGTATACTTTAATGCATTACGAAAATTTCACTTCCAATAAAATTACTCTTACACCTAACGATTTATTGTCGTTGTTATTACATTCACTGGAAACGCCCCATGTGGGGATGAACTGCAGCATCTAATAATTTAAATCTATGTATGTATTTAGTATTGGTTTCACTCGTGTTTTGTTTCCCATAAATACTTCCCCCTATCACCATGTCCGAGTTTACCTACACAATTCGATGTGTGCACATGTTGAAATGGTGGCAGCTTTATTTAGATAGTTTCGTGTTTACACGATTAACAGGGAAACTTTCGACATTTGTTGTATAATCAGTTAAAGATACATATTTTAATTGGAGGAAGGTGCATTGAAATGACTTAAATTCCTTTTTGGTGATTTGCGATATTTCAGTTTCTACTACATTAGACGAAATGGAAAGTAGAGAAGTTGTGGAAGAAATAAACTGTAGAGCAATCGATCCAAAAATATTAGATTTTTTCACCAGGTTATCCATCACAAAGGTGGGTGTCTGGTTTGGCAAGGAAAAGGCAATCCAGGAAGGTTTCCATCAATCTGCTTTTTATTAAAATGAATACGATACCGAAGGGTTTCGGTCATAAGATCATCATCGCCTGATTATATCTTTATAATAAGTGGACTAAAGCCGTTTAGGAAACAAAATCTTACAAAACCCTAAGAAATATAAAAGTAAAATCGTCAATCACGAAAACGTCACTACGTTAATGGTATCATTTGATGCATTAAACCATTTCTCCGGCATAACACCAGAAGAATGCATTGAATTAATTGGGAACCTCTCGTTCTGAAATAATATTGCCACCCATCACCATCACGATAACATTACCATAAACGATATGAGTCGCCACTTGAAGAAGGAATTAGAGAATTTATCCAAATTACCATAAACATCACCATTAACATTTGAACGATTAGAACCGAACATTATTCAATTTGACCACGCATTTTAAAGAAAATCTAACGGCTTAACTGCGGGAAGCTGTTTATCATTTTCTTATCTTAAGTTTTCGTGACAAATTTTGAAAATGTTCAAAAACGCTTTTTAATCCATCCGTTTCCAAGTAGCATAGTTCTCTACACAAGATATGTTATTCATTGCGTCTTATTGGAAGCATAGCTTTCTTATGGCGGGTTTCGCTCGAAGCGCTGAATCGGCCGAAAAACCGGCACGATCGCAACGGCCAATTATGGCGCCGCGCTAACTGTTTACTAGCAACTGTGTTACATTTTTTTTTGTATTGGTGACGCTTGCTACCAATCGTTTGTACCGCGATCGACGCGATCCAAACAATCGAAGGCGACCGTCACTTGTCTGTCCGTCATTGGCGTCATTGCATTGCACATTCACTACTTCCCTATAAATCTCCGCAATAAAGCCCCGGCGGACTGCTCACAATTCGATCGACGATCGATATAAGGAAGGGAAGCCACCACACATTGCCAAGCAGCAATTTGGAGACAGTATAAATACGTGCTTTCTTTTGGAAGCACAGCTTTTTTTGGAAGCATTATCGCGCGGCGCTAGCTGTTTATTGACAACGTGTTACAATTGTTTTTGTATTGTCGGTTGCCTTCTCCGTGGTGACGCTAGCTATCAGTCGTTTTGGGCACAAAATGCTTTAACCGTACAATAACAAAAATTATATCAACAGAATCAGCGTCTAAAGAAGAACCTACCTGAGTGTGGCAATTACTTTATTTCGTCTATCAACCGAGATATTTCATTATAAAATTTGATCTTGAACGTAAAAACAGACAGTAGACATCATGGATTGAGATCTACACGGAACGAGAAAATCCTTCACGGAAACGTTTCTGGGCCTATGACTACGGTCCGGAAGGTTAGGTTTGGCTCGGATAAAACTATAAAGAAGAATAAATAGTACATTGTATTATACAAGATAAATAAGACGGAGTATCGTCACACGAGGGTTTTAAAGTACGACGAGCGAAGCGAGTAGTGCTTTAATAGAACGAGTGTGACAATACGTCTTATTAAACGAGTGTAATATACTATTTTATCTACTTTGCTTTATTACTTCATTAAATTTTGGCTGATCAAGTTTTCGTATTACCCTAGGAAATTTTGCGTGGGTTGGTTACACTGACGTCACTGACATTAACGTTTCGTATTTGAATTTGAAAATCTAGTAGCCCTAGGACAACTTCAATAACTACTTACTTACGTGAGCGAAATGGAAGACAAGAATGTAGATTTATGAAATTTTAAAAGTTATGTTTATTGAAATACTAATAATTTAACCTTGACGTCTACGCACAGCTACGTGACAGGCTGATGTACCAATTTAACAAAACTAAAAGTTACCAAAAGTAGTGTAATAATATGCATATTATTACACTACATTCAATGTAATAATGAGATCATTAGTAATGCAAAGTAGATAAAAGTGATTTATTTCAGACTCGCGCTAACTTTGGTGGCAACTCGTGTTACAATTGTTTGTATTGTCGATTGCCTGCTCTAGAGGTGGCGATTATGGGCTGAATCTGAGAGTAGCTAGAGCGGCGCAATAACGCCGCGCTAGCTACCAATCGTTTCTGTACATGACGTATATATAAAGCTATGCTTCCCCTCCCGGTCATTCCCAGACTGTCTCATTTCGTTTATATTTAATGGAAATAGACACTGTGAAGAATTTACTGGACTTAAATCAATTCACCCCATGAACAAATCTATTTTACTGTAGAGTTTGCGATTAAGTGTTCTATCCCTTCTTTGACATTTTTATCTCAAGAAACACTATCACCAAGAAATTTGAGACAGATATTTATCACAAACAATCTACTACTAATAACATTACGCCTTTTGGAAGATTTTAGATCGTTCATTCGTACAATCTTGTTACCACTTTCTCATCAGAACATTGATAAAATCAACGTTATTAAACAAAACGCCTTAAACAACGGGTACAAATTATATGATATCATAGACATTTACAATATCCTGAACATTAAATTCAACTTATGCTTGAAAACTTTATATGCTGGTAAACAAATGAAATATAGATTTTATCGTTGTTCGGGAACAACTCTCATTCGATATCTATTCCATTTAAGAAACATGAAATTTGTATCTCGTTTATGACGAAGAGGATTCCAGCACCAATTTACTTAACGCCAAAGACAAAATTGACCTAATAATTCAATAACGCTTGTAAAGTTACCCACAATGGCCAAACTGGTAGAACCTTTTATACGAGAATTAATGACCATTTAAAGCTGATATCTAGATATATGAACACTGGCACTAATAGCACGAATGCGTCGGTTCCTAACCACATTATAAAAGAAAATCACACATTTGATCTTGTCAACAACTCGAAAATTTTACATATTTGGAGAAACAGAAATAGGCATAATTTATTGAAATTTTTAGAAATTGTTAAGGTTACCAAAACCGCAATTAAGTGATCAATCTATATTGAACTAATTTACTGTTTTAAACAATTTTAAACAGTTCGCAATCGTTAGTTTTCGTTGAATATGATTTTCATTTTAATATAGGTCGCATGTTGACTTCGTGCTTCATGTTTTCCAATTTTGCATTCATATGCTTCCCAGCTGTGAAATCACGTTTTACGTGTATCTGGATGCGATTGACAACTTTGTAGGTTATATCGTCTATACACCTTTGTTAGTCTTATGATTATAGCTTGATGATGGTCTGATGACCGAAACCGGTCGCTATTCTATTGTTTTTGATAAAAAGAAGATTAGTGAAAAACTTGTTCTTGCCATAAAATCTATTGTTCTAGTGAAGTTCACGAGGACAATAGGAATGCCACCTCGTATCAGTTAGCACCTATCGTCCAAGAGAATATCTTCCAGTTAAGAATTTACAATTATGCGACTGGAAAGCAGGACAACACCTTAAATCAACCTGATAATTCAGAATAGTGGTGACAGACTCAAATATATTTTTTCAAAAAGCGATGATGTGTTTGGAAAATAGATTCCTATATTTTTGTGGCAAATGTTCCTCAAAATAAAATTTCATTGTTCAGTTGTGTTTAGCCCTATGGTCAGTTCGATTGATTTTGTTTATTCGTTTATTATTTTTAAATTAATTTCGCCGAAATGGGACACACAATTAATAGATTGTTTTGTGCTTGAATAACAATTCCAACTATACTAACTTTTCCCACACTTTTTTTATCAGTTACCAAAGTTGCTTCAAAGCAAGTATAATAATTGCTTTCAGTGAAGTTGTTGACACCTACGTTTTTCATTTTTTTTTTAAAGTTTTGTGATGATATTACCGTACAGAAAATAACTTTTTAGAAAACTAAAAAAATAGTTGAAATTGAAAAATAAATGATCTATCTCACACTTTTTCACGGTACCTGTTTCTCATTGCAGCGTAGTACTCATATTAAAAGTATTATTGCTAGATATACGATTTAGAAGTGTCCCCAGTACAGATTTCAACTGAAAAATTCACCATCGATACCTACACTTACAAGTACAGTAAAGGTTTCTTATGGTAAGCGTCTTGGTAAAAGAAAGTGAAGCACGAAAGATAGAGACAATATGAAGACGAGTCAAAGTCCTCTAGTAAAGTACCTCTAACGGTCTATTTTGACCAGAGATATATACGATACCAAAATTATCGCAGATGATACTACACAAAATGTGCTAGGACGTCCAGTAGTTCAAAGTGTTCGTTGTTGAAACACAAACGATGTTATTTTAAATTTGTGTTAGTATTAGTGCTTTCAAACCAATGTTAGATTTACTAGTAAATTTTATATAATAGTGAATAATAATGCTTTTTCTTTATTTGTTTACCAAATAAGCATAGAAAAAGGCAATAACCCAATATCTTAATTATTAAATTTAATTCAATGGAAGTATTTTGCTGACCATTTTCAGAACGTTCCACCTTGCCTATAGATTGCATTAAATGGTGGCATTTCAGCAAGTAGTCAAATCTTCCGTCTGCAGGTTCCCTCACTGTTCCTCATCAACCAGGCTTTACCTGCATCGACTTTACCCACGCCATGACTTAACCATAAGTATCTCATTATAATTTCCGATGGGCTCTGAGGCGACCTTCGCGTCTTTTCCAAATTTTTCCCCCTAAGAACTTTATTGCCCATAAAACTGCATTTCCAATTAACTTCGACAAAGAGAAGAACAAGCTAATGGTTTCCATCAACGAGAGGTCAAATGTGTAATTACCATCGGCAAAAAGTGAAAGAGCTCTTCTCACGGAAAAACCGAACGGACGGGATCTATCCGTCGCGTGTGCAGAATCTCTGCAGGAAACTGTCTATAACCGATGTTGCCAATCGAGAGACGAGAAAAATGGTATAATTAGGGAATGCTTCCTGAAGTTTCAGGAAGAAGACGTCTCCATTGGGAATCCCCCAAATATGACACGAATCCAAGTGGCGAGAACGGCGAGAATCCAAGCAACAACAAGCATCGAATCTACCTGAATCCTAGCTAAGTTGGCATCGCTGAATCGTCAGAACCCGTACGCGGCCTTGTTCTCGGAATCGGCTAGACGAGAATTGCGGAATAAATCTGTTTCTTCTACTTGTCAAGGTAGCGGCAATAATAAGAAAGAGGAGAGTGAGTGAGGCGAAGGAATGAACGGAGAGAAGACGATATGCGGGAATTGGCAGCCAGTTTTGTTTCATGAGGTGATCACGATCGCGAACAGTGGAGGAGTCGAAGAGAAGGAGTAGAAGTTAAATGGGTCTGATGTGGGTGCCCGTTTCGAATCGGAAGGACGCTGGAAAGTCGCAAGGATGTGTATTGAACCAAAGCAAGTCAATCCACCACCGACGCAGCCGTGGCGAGTCTAATTACTGGCGTTGTCGGCACCAAGGTTCTTAACTACTGAACTTGCACTAAATGGGTAAAGATTCTATTCGTTGGTGATTTTAAAGCCCTTGAATTGTTCATCGAGGTTGAACTCATATTTCCGTCAAGAGGTGACAAGGCTCGTATGTGATGCTACGCCATTTAACCCATTTCAGTATATTGTAGCATATATACATTGCAATGATAATACAAAGCTTAACAAATATACGAGATTGAGGTGCTTGTTCGATGTTTTCAATGGAAAAATTTGAGTTTGAATTTTTGAGGGAGCAGAGGAGGACCCCACAGCATAGATGAATCCATAGTTCCCTGTTCACGCCAAGGCTATTTTGTTTAATTTGACCCATCTGAGGGTCAAAAAGGGTTAAAAATGGTATCAACTACACTACCTACAAAGTACAAGCACATACAACTTGGAGCATCTGCAGTTTTACAATATGCAGGTGTATTGAAAACAAATTTTCATTTATATCGGGTCTTTTTTTTAAATTTCACCTCATAGTAGGCTGTGGATAGTGTTTGTGAATGCGCCTTACTAAAAAATGTCATCATTGACATAACCTTACTTTTTTAATAAAAATTGAAACTGCTCCAATCGATTACTACTGTCTTGAAAAAGACAGCTTGGCTCTATTAATTTGGCGTAGATAAGTGAGATGATGATGATGAGGCAGATGAGATGATACATATATACCAAATGTGTTAGAGAAAAAGATTAAACAATATTTTCTTTTTCTTATTGTGGGGTAGCGTCTTAACTGATATCAATTGAGGTCCTACAATGAAAATATGGGAGGTGTAGATCGTGGCGATCAAAATGTAGGTAAATATAGAGTTACTATATGAGAGAAAAGTGGTATTTTCTGTTATTCTCCGCTGCAAAGATCTCCCTGGGCAAAATTCTTGGCGACTACAACTATAATTCGATGTTTCGTATACCTACGTAACTATTTGGACCTTATAAAGGAATCGCAAAGAGGGGATCCTCTCAAACCGACCAAGAATTTGACATGTTTCTCAATATGACAGATTAGACCATCTTGTTCTCTATTACGAAAATCAGCTATAATGTGCCATAAGAAAGTTAACTTGTGTCAAAAGTAATGTAGATTTAAATCCTAACACTTGTTTCATGAGTTATCATAGTATATAACCATTCCTCTGTTACTTATTGATAAAAGGATGATGTCCATTTTAACATTACAGTTATCGAGTATCGAGTAATTTATTTCATGGTAGTTTCATGTTTCGACTAATCCCAATGTACTTTTAACAAATGACACTGTTTGTGATTCAACTATCTAATTAATAATAGAAGCAAAAGAAATTATGCAATTGAACAAAAACAAACAGTAAACAGTATTATTGCGTAATTTCAAGAAATCTAATGTACAGAAAAGCTTTTAAGTCACATCAGGACTTTTATAAGATTCAGGGAGTTAAATCATAATCAATTACATTTATTTCGAAAGGACTTTAATGTTGATTATGATAGCATCAATTACTTTTCGGATACAATTTGGTTACGTTCATATCAAACACCAAATAGATTTTATACTTTGTAAGATGAATCAAATCCTTTATAACTCAAAAGCTATTTCAGACTTAAGGGATGAAACGAAAATTCGCGAGCAGAGGTTTGGTGAATTTGGCTTTTAATTTTATAGGGCTATTAAGGGGAAAATAAACATTGTGATTTTAAAACCACAAAAGAGAATTTCAATTGAAATTCAAATTATAACAAATTTAAATTGGGCTAAATAAGTTTAAATATCTCAAGACATTAAGACAAATAACGCAAAATATGTAGCATTCATTTTCTATTAATCAAGAAGTTAAAAATAGACTTCAAGATTTCCTTAAGAATAGTGAAAATTTCTATACCTACTTGTATGTACTTGGTGATATAAATGTAGGTACTACTTGACTATTTATAAATAGAAATCACAGAACTATAATCCGATATTGAACTCAAAGGAACCTCTTTGATAGCCATTACAGATTATCTTGCAAGAGGCAAATGCTTTGCGCTCTACTTGCTCATATTATCGTTTTTATGTTTATTTTAAATCTTCTTAACTAATGAAATATTATTAGTTTTAATGTGATCCATATAACACAAGCGGTTCAACGCTCCTGATGTAAACAATCCGAAAAGTGAAAGAAAGTGGAAGCAGCCCACTTCCAGTTCTCCCAGTATGTTCAATTTTGTTAATATGATAAGTACCTAATAATATTTATGAAATAGATTGTATAAATTTGAGATAAGATATAAAGACGTCTGTCAGATATCCCTATTAGATAACGAGATATATGTGTACGGTTGAAATAAATTATTAGTTGTAATTATATTATAGAAAACTAATCGATGTACTATATAACTTAGCTGAATTGGACATAACCTCTCGCCTTTTTCCTTTCAAAGTGTGAAATTTGGAATTTTCTGAGCCTTCTGGGAGACCAGGTTATAGCTATTTGGTAACTATTTCAGAATTTAAAATTCTTTCGAATTAGGTACTCTAGAGAATATATTACTCTTGTGGAGAATAAAGTTTCTAATTACACCAGAACTACCTAAATAAACCAAAAACAAAAATAAGGTTCACCCCTATTTTCCACCTCGGCATGGGAAATTTATAGAATTTTTCTGTACCATCTTAGGACCTAAGCTATAAGCAGGCTAAGTTTAAAATCGCAATACAACTATTCGGGCATCCTTAAATAATTTTTATCCCTTTTTCTGACCCTTCGGTAAAGGAAATTCGGTGTTTTTATTTACAGACATACAAAAATGAATTTTGGGCCTACCTGTTACCCTCTCTGGAAGGGAAATTCGAAGTGTTCCAATTTTGTCATTCGGCACCGAAGCACGCAAAATAGACCGCCTACGAGAGATTCGAAATAAGCCTGCTCTACCCACAATTAACCCCTCGCGCGTCAACCCATAATTATCTCTTAACTGAGATTCAAACTTTCGGAAAAGCAAAAAGTCCAAAACTCCCCCCTCGCGCCCGGACCGGACATTATTTTTGGTTAGCGCAGTCTCGAGAGTCCGAAAGTTTTGCGAAAGCCGGGATTACGAACGGGGAACAATGGAAATTTAAGTTCGTGGATAGTTCCCGGGATATATCGGCGGGTGACTCCGCGGAAAAAGGTTACGGGATAATAGGGATTTGTCCCGAGGATAGGAGGTGGGATAACTGCTGGATCGGAAATGGCTCTTGTAGTTTTGTTTCGGTGAATTTACCTGAAATGAGCCGTAATGTTAAAGGTTGCGCGTTCGAATTGTACATTGTGAAATGGTTTCGTGGTCGTGATCAGAGAAGATTTCTCTTCCTTTGAGCCTTCAATTATCAATTAGAAACTCACCCATGCTTAGGTGTTTAAAATCAATAATCATATTTAAAAGTATTTGGAAATCTTTGATGTTTATCACAAGTAAACTATCTAATGACAGAATTCTATTGCATTGCCCGTCAAGTACCAGTTTCTTAAATTGACAGCACACTATTTTGATACTTCCGTAAATTTGCTCGAGCATAATCACCGAAACGTCATCTATAAATCTTATGCCATGCAACTCACAGGTTACTAATTTAATATTCAATTAAAGGAATATCAAGTTTCGCAACTTTTTCGCATTACGAGTATGTTAATGCACTTACGTTTAACAGTGACACCTCGTTATCTATATTTGCACAGCAATAAGGGCCAGCATCTGCTTGACTCACAAGCGGATTTGTTGTAGTGTAATTGGAGAAGATGTAATTAGCATAAATTTATCGCGTGCACCCAGCGTAAAAAGAACATTCTTTTCTTCTTAAATTTAACATTTAAATTACATATTTTTAATTCAATTAACATAATAATGAGACAGAATATAGACACGTTATGGCACCGGAAAGCACTTCGGAATTAACAGATAAAAATTATTCGCTGCATTTTTTAGATAGCACATTCAAATGATAACGTCACATATCACATTATTTATTGAACTTCTTAGGTACACTTTTTAACAAGCCGTGAAATGTGGGCACTTCGCACATACAATTCGAGTTCTAGAGATTGTTCTAACGTTGAGTTATTAATAATCAATAAGAGGAAAAAACATTAATGAAAATTTAAAAAAATGGGCGTAGTGGATACGTCAAATTGGCAACTATTTTAACAAGACTTTTGGTAATTAGATTTTTGTGGCTATAAGCACACAATTATTGGGGTTACTAAAACAGGAATTATTTTAATTTACATCGAATATTGATAAGATAGGTACTTAATATTAATAAGAAATTTTAAAATTGCGAAATATATTAAAAAGTATAACCATACGATAATTCGGATCACTAAAGGAAAGTATACGCCTCTGTTTTTGAAATAGTGAACGGTTCTAGTAAAGAAACAGTTCCCTGATTTACAAACAACCGATATGTATGAAGTGCGAAGCACACACTCTTCGCGGCTTGTTTTAGTGTCCTGATAGGCTTAGAGCTGCAGATTGATAAATTACACTTAACCGGTTATATTCAGGTGCGATGTAGCAAACTCTTCCCACAAAATCAAATCTAATTACCAACAATGCTTTACGTAAACACCTTAAATTTTCACGACTATAAAGCCTAAACTATTTGAAGGTATTTCTCAACATTGATGTTTGTTGAGACATTGACATTGTTTGAATTAAAATAATCCCAAGCTAATCCTCTGTAAATCCGTTCTTGTTTCAAATGTTTAAAAAACTTGTCGTTCAATGAACTGTAAAAATTGTTTAACGAAAACGGTATTTTAAAATACCGTTTTTACTAACGCAGGAACATTATTAGTAATTTTTCGTTGTCGATTCAAACTATGTATTTGGTACCTAATCAATATTATTTTTTATCAGTTGTGGTGTGACAAAAAAACGAATTTGCCAAATAAAATATTTTTTTCTTAATATGATAACGAAATTAATTACAGGATTGAGTGCTGGAATTTTTTAACAGTCGCTTCACGTATTGTTGCTCTAGACAGGATCTGGGCTCCGATGCCTCACAAATGTAACGGTTTAATAAATTTAACAGATATAAATAATTAGTCTTTCAAGAAGAATACACAGTTCACATCACATGTATTTGTGTCAACTACAGTAGCTGATAACTACCTGAATGTCTGCTATTGACAGATTTAAAATATGCAGATGCATATTTCTTCTCCAGGTAAACTCGCATTGTAAACGATGTAACTCAAAACGTGAGAATTTATCCGTTGTAACACGATCTTTCAATTGTATCACAGAGAAACGATAGCAGAGAAGTAAACAGATAGTGTGGCACCAAGGATTTATCTTCACTTTTTGACATGTTTATGTTTACGTATCAACAAAATTGTTTATGTCGAGGTATTCCTCGTAGAACTCGTAATAACTTTTAAATACTGTTATTTCCGTTATAAAAACAGGAAGAGTAATTTTCGGCAGTGGCAGTTAAATATAGATAGAGGTACAGTTCTGGACGAAAGAGTTGTTAAACATTACAAAAATATGTAAAACGACTAAAATATCGTTGTAAATCAGATTAGAAATGCAAATAACTGCAAGGTAGAAATTGGTCTAGTAGAGTTAATAATTTTGTGGCATTTACATTCAACTCACACGATCGTTTTGGTTCAATCCCAGTGAATGATCCTACAATCAGTTTGTAACCAACTCTGGAGAGTAGGTACCATTAGTTAATATGTTGTGTATTGGTTGTCAGATGTTGTTTTGTATGTTAAGCTATACACGATTATCTAATATTGGTCCGTATAGTTGGTTTGTTGATAAAACTGGTAATTACAAAAGGATTAGTTGATATATGTAAATTATTTATTAACTTATTAAAAAACTACTGCTAAATGGAGTAATAACTAATATGGCGGTTAGGGTATACAAACCTTGATGGATAAATATTGATAAAAAACATGTTAAGTGTTATACGTGTTATATAACTGTTGAAGAACAATTAGTTCCGTAGCAAATATAATAGTTTCGGAGAAAGTTTAGTACAATTTAATCGTAGTTGGATGGTGTAATGAATTAGTTAGTTGAAGTTTGGTACATCAAAAAGTTTAGTTAGGCATTAGTTTATTGGTTATGATAAATCAATCTCAATTTATGTTCTGTAAGCAAATGTAAAATGTTAAATTATGTGGTGATTCAATTATGCACCATTACATTTCTATTAATTGTTTTCTTAAAGTTAATGTTAAAATGCCATAAACAATCGTTTACTCCTGTTTACCCAATACGTCTTCGGCATTAAAATATAATCTTTTTTTAACCTTTATTAGATTAATTTAATAAACATCAATTTGATACGGACGCATCAATTAATTTAAATATATATAACCTTTAATGACTTTTAATTATCTTCAAGATCAATTGAAAAGAATCTTTTAAATGATAATGCACCGCTGACCATCATGTTTTATACCTGGTCCATACCTCTGATTTCCATTTCTAGCTGAGACCAGCTCTAGTTATCAATATCAGCGAAAAGTATAATTTGCATTCTAAGCTAATTTGCATACTAGATACAGTTACCTTAGTGCCATAACTGATCGATACTGTAATGTATATTTCAATAGAGTGCAGTTTATAATTATCAGTCAGTAATCAGTATATTACCACCTCACATTGCACAACCATAATTATATCTGGACATAGTTTGGTACCAAATATGAACTGCTAATATGTTGGTAGGTACAACTTAAATCCCCTTCTATTAAATAGTTATTATTTAATTTGTTGCCGTATCAAAAAGTTACCCAAAATTCAAGTCGAATCAAGCGCAGCTTAGTAGTTCTTGGTCTGATAGTCAGAAAAGTTGGAAAACTCTAAATCCAAATGTTGCCACATCCACAACATACCTTATGGTACTATCTTGTTGGACTAGTTATAGTCATTTTAGTGTCAGATATTAAAGTTATAACTTGAGTGGTGCAGAGGGAACAATTAGTTGGCCATTAGACGATAATGTTTATCATGAAAAACATAATTTCAATTCAGTCACGTCGACCATATTCAAAAGAAACATGAGAGATCTTAGTAACTTTGTAAGAGGTCGTAAATCTAAGTGCCATAATGCAATGGTTGACATCAGTTCTTATAGGGATGATATACCGTAACTGGGATGAACCTAGTAGAAATAATTGGAAATTTTAAGCCAAAATGGTACCACATGTAACAACTTCAAAGAGGTACAAGTTGGGACATGTGCAAGTGATTTAACACCAAATATGAAAGTTGCCAAAAAGTATAGTAACTTGAATGATGTACTCGATATTTATTTAGCAAACTACTAGAAAACTATGCACTCTATGCGAATAAGCCTGAAACAGGTGAACATCTTAAAGAGGAAATTCGGCGCGTTATTGGTGAAATACAGGATACAGGAACATTTGTTATTCAAAATTTCAACAAAAGAATAACTATGTGCCAGAGGTTTCGTGGTGGCCATTTGGCTGCTATTGTATTTCACGTTTAATCAGACTATTTACCTTTATGTTGAAATAAAACTGTTTGCTTAATTCAAAAAATTGGCAGGTTATAGATTTTGGGGCCAAAATTCTTTAACTGTGTATAAAAAATAACTACACCGGTTGAAAGAGCGTGTATAGTCAATCTTACCTGGGTGCGGCAATTATTTCATTTCGTCTAACAACCGAGATATTTCATTGTAAAGTTTGCTCTCAAACTAGACAGAACTCGAAAAGTGTTCACGGGAACAGTACTTAACGTTACATTGTACAATATTCATGCGAATTCGACTTGTCTTAACCTCATTTATTTATCCTTGCCCTAACAATTTCTTCTGACGCGATGGCCAATTTACCAAAACTTAGGTACAACGTAATGTGATGATTTGAAAATATTTTTCTCGAAAATTGCTCATTTTTCTCCCAGGAAATTACCTCCTATGCATTTTTAAGCCTTTTTCCAGTGTTCCCTGAAAATTTCGAAAAAAAATTGGTGGTACTCGAATCTATAACCTGCCCCAAAAATAGATGTGTATTTCTTTCAAATTAAATCCGGCGCTCTTGTTGGGACACCCTATATTTAGCAAGCTGGGAAGTGAAGCTCCTAAATTTGCATTAACTATTCAGGGGCGCAAACGATGGTGAATGTTTACTTAGACCAATAGCAATAGCGAGTTGGTTCCCGGGGAAGTAAGGAAACCAGAAGGATTTTTTCCCGTGTAACCCCTCTCAGAAATTTCAAACAACAGTTAGGCGTCAGCTGGAGGTATTTATTGCGCTCTTATTCGTCGTCGACGTTTCGTCCCAGGATTGGGGAAATTATCAAGACGCTATCAAGAATAACACAAATTCATGGGGGTTTAATGTTAATTGTTAATTGTATACAGTAATGTTAATTGTTACCTTCTGTGTTATTCTTGATAACGTCTTAATAATGTCCCCAATCCTGGGACGAAACGTCGACGACGAATAAGAGCGCAATAAATACCTCCAGCCTCCAGCTGACGCCTAACTGTTGTTTGAGTTTACTTAGACCATTTCTGCCCCCGGGGGACTTACACTCCTTTTATCCTTGCCCACTTGCGTTTACAGAGCCTTTTCGAGTTACCTACAGCGCGTACGATATCTGATGAGCTAGAATTCCAAGAACTTACTAAGCCAATAAACCCCTTCTTATCGGAACTACTGTAACAATATACCGCGACAAAGGCGTGCCTTAAAAATTTCGACATTATTGTCAATGTCGAATGCACGTAAAAGCTAATATGGTAAGTGCTACGACCGCGCCGTCAATGACTTTCAAACGCTGCTGATACTCCCGCGATTGTCGGATACCGACAAAGGTAGCTACACGTTTTCTTGGAATTTTACCTCATCACAGTTTGAACAAATAGTACTTCACTATCCCCTTGGTGCCTTGGTTATTTCTTGGAGGAAATATCTGTATATCATTACTTATTACATTACTTACTACCTTCAGAGAAAACTTGCAATATATACGCAAAGTGGCTTAAGTAAACATTTACCTAGGTTGTAATTAAGACCACAATTTGGTTTTTTCATAATTCGTGCACAGGAAATGTATCGAGAAGTGGTAGGCGAATCGACCATAAAAGTTTGGAAGCCGTAATGCCCCGGGGGCAGAAGTGGTCTAAGTAAACATTTACCCCAAAATCTATAACCTGCCCCAAAAAATAAATGTTTTTCTTTCAAATTAAATCCGGCGCTTGTTGGGACATCCAATATTTAGCAAGCTGGGAGCTGAAGAAGCTCCTAAATTTGCATCAACTCTCTAGGGCCGCAAACGATTCTACTTCTCTCGTCGCCGCGACAAACCCCGTCCCCCAGGTACTTACGGACTGCGACCTCCTTGGGATCGAAGCGCGCGACCCTCCCCTCGATCGCCTTGATCTTCACCTTGATCGCGTCCGACCTCTTCCCGATCGTCGCGAGGACGCCGCCGAGCTCCTGGAAGATGTCGTCGGCGGCGAGGACGAGCGACGCGAGCTGCCTGAGGGCGTTGCAGAGGGTGCCGTTGGTGACGGCCTCGAGCTCGCCGTCGGCGAGCCTCGGGTTGCCCTCATCGTCGAAGAGGTCGATCCTGCTCAGGCACTTCGGCTCGATGACTCGCTGCACGAATGGCATCGCTCATATCACTCGGTACGCACCCCGGTCAACACGCCGACACCATCATCATCACCGGTGTTTCATCCATATCTCTTTTCGAAACTTATTACGCGCGCGGGAAACGTACACGACACGCGAAGACGGGACGGGACGACCGCCGCTTCTGCTCGTTCCGGAGCGAGCCGGTAAACAAATGAACGTGCGTCGGCGACCGTTTACGTTCCGTTCGTTCGTGCTTCCCGCTGGGGAAGTTTTGAATGGACCCGAGGCTGCGCCTTGCCTACCTGGGAATTACACGTTTCGTCGCGCAGAGACATCTGGACCGCCGGAAGGCGAACCGTCACGACGGGCTCCGTAGGTACCTGCTGTAGGTGCTTCGACGACAAAATGGAGAGCCGTCACGTCGTTAGAAGCCACAAGCTTTAAATGGGTAAACTGTTTCCGGGACAACTATACCCTATAACCCTATGTCTGTGATATTATCTGCATAACTATTTCATATTAGGGTAATTCATGTTGATACGCAGTCGCTTAAGATGGTCAGGAGAAATATTTCCACGTTCATCTAATAGATGCCGCAGTTTGTCGTCAGTAAAATAATCGCTTTGCATGATAGCGGAACAGACTCCATATATACAAAAATCTGTTCTTAGCCCAGGCTACATACTGAAAAATCATATAGTCCAGTCATTGTAGGGGGTTCACCTAAGAAAATCGACATACCCAGTATATTAAAACGTAAAAACTTCTATTTTGGCATCCTAAAACTTTCCTCAAAACTCACATACCTATTTCTTCATACCTCTAACTGTTTTCGAGATAGAGGGCGGAGAGCGCTGGTGAGAGAATCATGTGAGGACCTGGTAGTCCCGAGCAAATTATCATTTATTATTAACTTTTACATTAAATTCAATCTTTCTTTCTAATAATTCTAAAATTCATCAATTCAATAACACTCATAATTTCTTTCTGTAATTGAAAAATTATTAGGGGAAATATTTTAATTACATTTTTATTATATTCTCATTTAGGGCGGAAGAAGTTTCGACGCGACCAGGTTTTTACGATGGGTTGATGCGCATTTTCGACAACATGACCGAAAAGGTGGTTTTATTGTACAGGTATTTTCAACGATAAAGGAATTTAACAAGCCCGTGTATTGGGTTGAATTAGGAATGAAAATAAGGAGACATATACGTCAAAACAATTTATTTGTTGCTAGGTTTGGGAACAATATGACATTTCTTGTCCAAAGTTTTTCTAAATGCATATGTACTATAATTTTTATTATTTTAAAATAGGTATTAGTATCTAAATAATACATAATAGGTATACAAACTATTACCATACATGTTAGTACATTAAAAGGGCTTGAACTTGAACCGATCCTACCTACCTGTCTTAAGCCGTCGTCGAAATTTCTTGTAAGCTTATTTGACCCTTCGATTAAAGCAGGTACCCTCATTATTTGTCGTCGAAAGTTCGCCCGCCGCTCTTTTAGTACACTAATTGCATTTGAAGTAAAAATTGATTAAAATTAAATTTTGTTTAAAATCCGTAAACTCTTATATCAACAATGGTACAATGGTTGTACCAATTAGCCAAGAAAAATTCCTATCAAATCGCAATAATAAAGAGAAGTTAATTACTATGCATGTTGAAAAACTACAAGCTGTTGATATCACTACACAACAGGCCAGAGATGATGCGGATGTCCTCATCATTGAGACAGCTATTGGGGAATCAAAACATGAAAAAAGTTTTGATAAATATCCTCGTTCTAAAGAACACATTTTGTTTCTGCACGCATTAAGTGGCTGTGACACAACTTCTGCGCTCTTTAAAAAAGGAAAAAAAAAACGTTTTTAAAAACATTTGAGAAACTGCCTAATTTGGATAAACTTTCTGCAGCATTTGAAGAAGAAAACTGTCCGGTTCAGAGATTATTTGAGAGTGGAATGCAAACCCTATTATTCTTTCTTCTTCTTTTTCAGCCCGTATTCATCCACTCCTGGATGTAGGCCTCTTCCATATTTTTCCACAGCTTTCTGTTTTGGGCTTTTTGTATCCAGTTCTTTCCTGCGATTTTCTGAATATCGTCTCGCCATCTTTTCTGGGGTCTTCCAACACTTCTTTTTGCTTCTCTTGGACGCCATACTACTAATCTGTTGGTCCATCTGTCATCCTTTTGTCGTGCTATATGGCCAGCCCATCGCCATTTCAACTGTGCTGTTCTTCGCATAACATCTGCCACTCTTGTTCTTCTGCTTATTTCGTCGTTTGGTACTCGATCTCTCAAACTAATGCCGAGCATAATCCTTTCCATTGCACGCTGTGTTACCTGGAGGGTGTTTATAGATCTTCGGGTTAAGGACATTGTTTCCAAACCATATGTAAGAACCGGAAGTATACATGAATCATAGACTTTTCGTTTGAGATTTAGGGCCGGGTCGAGTTCCGCAGAAGTACCTGAAAAATCCCAAAACAGGGATTAGTTGGATTATCCGTTATCGGGTGTTTAATGGGGCGTACAGACATTATAGATGGGCGGTTGCAAATTCGGCCAGATGTCAGGTAGATGACCCTTTGGTATGATAAACTCGGCCAGAAAAATTGGGGATGCAATAATTGTACATGCAAACTCGGCCAGTTTTGGGGCGCGCAAATTTTAACTGAGTAAGGAAATGTATAGTATACAACTGTCATGAATATGTAAACTTATATTTTTAAAATGTACAAATTCATACAAAGATAAAATTGAAAAGTGTAAAAATAATGAAAGAAATATCAACTAAAAACTAAACATTGTAGTATGTAGTATGTATGTGGTACATAACAAGTATAAGTGCATAACATAAATTATTTACACAGCATAAAACCAAGCAACCGATTTTACGAGCTCAAATTCAGTTATTTGATTATTTTTAAGCTCGTTAATCTTTGCTAGTAAAATCGTTTGCTTTTTGACACTTTTCTTGTTTTTAATTTTTCGTGTAGTATTTAAACTATGAATTTTTATATATATTTCAGTTTGAATGTTTTGAAGGACGTCCGGAAAATAAAAAATGTGTGGGTGACTACAATAAAAAGAACTATTAAAATGACTATGAAAGGATTCGCATGCATTTGTGGTTTTATTCAGTTCTGCTGATGTTTGTGACCAGATAAATGGAGGAAATAATGAGTGTTCTGAAACATAATTTTCCACTAAATAGTCAGAAAACTTGGTCAATTTATCATTATTTGGCTGAATATTAAATAAATTAAATACAAAATAGTCACCAACTCGAATCCTAGATTCTGTATTTTTCTCCACCAAGATTGTTCAAGGTGGAACCTACATCCAATTAATATTCTTAATATTATTCCAAATAGTTTTAAAAGCATTGCGAATACTAATTTCAAAATCAAGAACAATTTCCTTTGGATGAAAATTTAAATTATTACTATTACAGAGATTCCTAACAATATTGAGACAATTAGTATATGTCTCTTGTGCCTTATCTTTTAGTTAACAAAATACTAAAGGAACATAGTTATTACTGGCATACCCGTGCAGCGTGAAAATATGTAAGAAGTATTTCGGACAATATTCAAATGTGCCATCTGCATAAATAATATCGGTATAACAAAGCACATCCAAATTCGTTTTAGTTCCAAATACAATAATATTTTTCTCACTATCATTTGCAAGTAAAAAGTGTTCATTTCTTGATGTCCGGTCAACTACCGGGCTTCTGTCTCTCCCGATTACCTGCCTCCGGTGTTCAGGTACCTGTGAAACTTTTTGGCCGAATTTGCCAGTGAATTTAAAACTACCTGTGTCAAACCTTAGGTCAGGTAATTAATTTGGCCGAATTTGCATCCCCCGTTATAGATGATTTTCGGTTAGGTGTTTCGGATTTTTGTATTTCAGATTTGATTTTCGCAATAAGATTTTTATTTTAAGTAATTTTTATTTATCATATTTTCATAGCTGTGCGTCCTTTCCGAAATGTATAAATATGTGTAATATAATAAACAAAAATTTTTGTACTTTACACACGTGCCTAACATGAAACAGATGGTTCAGTATATTGTTCGCCAGCATGGAAGCAAAACCAATGCTTATTTTATTCTAGCCATCCTGACATACATATTTTTTTAGAAACCTTAGTCAACATACAAATAGATAGTTATTGTAAAATTAGGTCAGTTTTAAATGGAACTGTTAAAGTACAAGATAAGCGTTCAAGGGACAAAGAGCAGTTTTTATTATGTAAAATTAATGAAATGGCCAATAAAAATATTAGCCGTTATTTATTTGTTAAAACTGTCGGTCTCAAATGTTTGTCTCAGTACTAAAACTGTAATAAAATTATGAACAATATAACCCAATAATAATATTAATTTTTTATTTGATATGTCAATAGTATGTTGATCAATAGATGTTTATATGCGTGTATGACCTTTGTTAAACTGACATTACATATTTTTAAAAGCAAGTAAATACATTTAAAGAAATTCTCAATATTTAATGGCTTTCATCACCCTCTTCTCTATTGAAGTTATTAACAGTGGGATAATCCTTTGTCGCTCCGGGTGGCCCGGCGATCCTTTTGCGGAATTCGCCTTGGGATTACAGACGCAGGTAATTTTTTTGCGGAACTCGACGCAGCCGGAGATTTATCGGTATATCACCCGATCCGAGAACAAACCTGAGTTTACCAAAAGTTGCCCAGCAAAGTGCCTTTCTTCTAGAGATTTCGGCCGTTTGATTTTCTTTACCTAATTGTATTTTATGCCCGAGGTATGTGTATTCAGTTACATTTTCTAGGGTATGATTTTCTATGTTTATTTATGTCGATAAAGGGGTCATTATTTTAGTTTTGCTCAGGTTCATTGTTAATCCTACTTGTAGGGACGCTTGATGGAGTTCTTTTAACATCACCTCCAGTTCTTCAGTCAAACCCTATTAGCAGTTTATAATGCTCCAAAATTTGTAGATAGTATCGATCATCTCCGTTATGCACTATACGTCAAGTCAACAAAGTCGAATAAACCTGTACCAGTTATCTAATATTCCACCAACGAGTGGAGCAGCTCGCACCAACATTTCAATCGCGTTTATTATCAAATTAAAACTTGGTTAGGGCATGACTTAGAACCCCAGGAATGGGGTTGGACAATGCGTAACGAATTTCTAGAACCTATCATGACAATTTTACCGCCTGCTCCAGATGAACTACTAAATACAATATTCTGTAACTGCAAGAGTGGCTGTGGCTCAAGATGTGGATGCAGGAAAGCGGGGTTACAGTGCTCTTTAGCTTGCGGCCAGTGTAATGGACAAGCCTGTCTCAATGCTGTACCATATCAGACCGATATTAATGATCACAGAACCTTTGACCCAGAAATCATGAATGACTTAGAGACAAATGTCGTTGAAGACGGTAATGAAGAGGGACTTGAAATTCTGCAGCAGCGGGACGATGACGTCGAAGAAGAAGAAGAAGAGGAGGAGGGGGGGGGGGAGGAGGAGGAAGAAGAAGACATTTTTTATTCTTTTATATTAATTTTGACAATATTAAATTAATCAAATGACACTTTTAATAAAAACGTTAATTACAAGTTTAATTCTTTTTTTTAATACCAATTACCGGCTTATCGGATTACAATAAGAAAGGGATGGTGCACGGACCATAAAATGCGAAAACGGGTAGGAAAGGAATCCGATCGGATAACTGTATATTAAAACCTTATATAAATGTAGTAACAACTAGAGCAAATAATCAGTCATTGCTATTATTCCAGGATGTGCAGGTGCGTCAGCCATGAAATCAAAGTAAAAACAATCAGTGACCTCTTCTGGATTCAATAAAGGTAAATTAAAAATATGTCCGAGCCATTGTCCTAAACCCTAACCCTAACCCTAAGCACCTAAACCCTTACACATATTTATCGTTTCCCATTTCGTCACCTAAAAGCAAACAAAGTAATTAAGTAACACTAAATGGAATTCGACTGAAATATACTTTTAATTTATAATCCAATCAATAAAGGCCTGAAATCAAAATGGATCACTATAATCATGATTTCTTGGTATATGATAGATCAGAGCGATACACAACGAAAAGTCTTTATATAAAAAAGTCGCAGAGCCCGGCGTCTTTTGTTATTTGCAAAAACAAGACATATTAGCTTATATCTCGAGAACGCTATGAGCTACACAAAAAAAAAAATTGCACCATGTGAAAGCGCGTGTCAAATTACATGATTCTCTTTTTGACAACCATTTTTCAATACATGTGACAACCCTGTTATTTCAACCAGTCGTTTTCGCACTCCTTCTCACTCGCATCCCCTTGCACGTATTGGGGGCCGTCCTTCACGAGGGGCGTGTCATTTAATTAATTTTCCCTCATAACTCTCTCAAAACTTATCGAAAAATATTAAATCTTGAACCAGCTGATACCCCATTTCATTGTCTACGTCTCTGTGGTAAGAAATTTGTAAAAATTTAATATTATCTGCCTGATAATGGAATGTGAACTTTCACCTTGGAATAAAAATTTTGTATCATGTTTTTCAAAATTATTTCTTCGGTGAGACATACAATTCCCATTCAAGAACCTGTAGTCCAAATTTCATAATCCTGGCTTTTTTCGTTAACGAGAAACTAGGTCTCAAAGTTGCCGATTTCCCTATGCGAATACCATAGCGATTCAAGGTTTCGTCCCCCCTTAACCGCTGCGTATAGCTGTAATAGTCGCTAGCCGTAATAGTTGTGCTGTGGACATTTTAAGCTCCTCTTAAAGGGCCTCTTATTGTAAGCAATAGGTATATTGGTTTTGTTTAAAATTGTTCAAAATTTTCTGAAATTATGAAATTTCCGGCCCTTTCACTGCTGTTCAGTATATCTCTTGATATTTGCTGGCCTACTCGCCGATCGTGTGCCGACAATTCGACGATTTTATCGGCCGGCGTTCGACTTTAATAATAAAATCGACAACCGAACAAATTACGTTATTAACAAATCGCTCTCTCATTGCACCTCCGCCCGTTTCTGTTCGCCTGTCGCTGTAGATTTCGCTGTGATGCAAACGATATTTTGTTAAATAAGCTTTATATACCCGGCCCGTTAGTAAAATGGGGAAGGAGAGGCGAGCTATTCCGATCGCGGATTTACTTGGCCGAACTGTCGAACGTCGAACGCTCAGTCGGCTGTCATATCGCGAACCGCGCGTTGAACCCGGTTCAAACTTCCTCACAAAACAGGTCCGAGTTCAGCAAACCTTACTTTTGATAACAGGAAAGCATACGTGCGGACCGGTTGATTGAATTCGCACAGTTTTCCCCTTCTCTCCTTAAGACGGTTAATTGGTACGCTAGCTATACTTTGTCCAATCCGAACTGGAACGGTAACAAAAACACTTAATGGCTTTTTAAGTGGTGCCACCTGGTCGTCCATGGGCGTATCATTACGGATAATAACTCTAACAATGAATTCACTTTCAAATAGTATAAATAAATGGCACACACATACACACACCACTGCTTCTCGAGTATAAATGCCGAAGAAGAAGAACACCTGCTCCATAGAAGACGAAGAAGACACAAACGAAATACCGCTGTGGTAAAAAAAATCTTACGACCCAATGGACCCTTTAATTCTTTGTCTGTAGATATCCATACATTCACACATACGATTTCACTTGGGCGACTGCACAAATACCTACACCTGCATTTTAAAATATACCAGTGCGTTTCTGAATAAGCAAAGAAATAAGTCCCATGTGTTTTGTATAGAGATAACTGGCTCTTTTCGAATGTCCTCGGTAAATTCAGATTTTGTAGTGTGTTTCAATTGCTACTGGTTAAAGAATACAAGTCTCGCTCGCCGTTAACGTTTAACGGATGCCAACAACGTATCGGTAGGATAAATAACGGTTAAGTTATACGTATATGTTATTAGGATAATATCTTCGGCGAGAAGGTCGTAGTGAATTTTACGCAACGTCGATAAACAAACACGTTCGCCGGTCGTTGTTTTTAGTTTTTACAGAATTTTACTTGCGCACAACTCGCGTGATTTCTCGCGCCCGGATTTTCATCGTGATGACGCGAACTGTCTGGATTAAAAGAATTTTTGAATTACATCAATCTTGTTACGTATTACCAAAGACTATGAATATTCATAGTCTTTGGTATTACACACAATTTATTGATACTCAATTAATATTCCGTAGCAATAACAGATTGATCACAGAGTGGATTCACCTGATGTTGCAACCCACTGTTAACCTTTATTTTAGTGGGATATTTCAGCTTAATTTTGCAATAAACTTCAAGACATTTCAGAAACATTTTAGAAAAATTTTAATATTTAATCCCATAATCAACTTATGCCCGTTTGCATCAATTCTACTTAAATCAGTAGGTACATAGCAAAGTGATACTTAATGTTTAAACACAGCTTAAAATTGTGTGACTTGCACCAGTTGCACTTAAAAAATACCTAGCTAAGGTACGGTGGAAGGTTGATACCACTTGGAATGTTGGAATTATCATGTTTCGTGATTAAATTGTCAAGTGACAACTAGTCAGGTCGTCGTTTTGTGGTTATGTTTGTTGTTAGTGTTAGTTACTGCAACCTCTAAAATGAGCGAGAATAAAAGAATGAGAAGTGCCAATATTACACTATCCATAAGAAACTACTACTGAATCTGGTCAACTAATGCCAACTAAACAATCAAGAAATATTTATTTTACATATTGTATAAGATACTTACAAATCACAAGGATATTCTAAATGTTCGTCAATTTCTTCCAACGACAAAAGTGTGGTTGCTTTCGAGATTCGATACCTTTTATAATAGGTAACATCATCAAATGAATAAAAATAATAATAATAAGAATCTTCTCTGATGTAGATTGTATGCGGTATTTCAAATTCTATTATATTAACTGCATTTAATTCAAAAATAGCTTCATCATCTTCAAATATTTGCAATATTTCTTTGCTTCTCCAAATAAACAGCACAAAACCGTCAAAACCTCTATACACAACAAAGTTAAGTAAAAGTTAAACCGAGAATATTCTTGGCTTAGTTAAACCTCATACTAAGGTGAGCTTAGTGGCGAAATGTCACCATGTGCAAACCATTTTTTGAATTAAAGTGTTACTTAGGGTTAAGTGTAACTGGTGCAAACGGGCATAAGGCCCGAAAAAAATTTTTATATTTAAAGTTATTTAAAAAAATAGCAATGTGAACTATTAATGCGTTAATTATGAATAGGCACATTAAGTGACCTTAGTAATAAGAAGTCCGTACCATATATCTTCCAAGAGGTTGCCAACGTCCAAGTTAGGCACGCGCTTCAAGAAATATTGGATGTCCTCGGAGGACAACATAATTAAGTGTAACTGGTGCAAACGGGCATTAACGCGGCTTATGCCTAATTCTGCATTTCATTTGATTTGTTATAATTCGTTATTATTATCAGCTTTTAGTAATCTGAAATGGTTATTTTGTCAATCAATCGAAAAAAATTTAATAGAAAGGTATTAAAAAAGTACAGCTTGCTTCTATTTACAATTGCTTAAGTAATTAGGTACCTATTCTAAAAATAATACAGTGGCGCAAATGTTACAAAGTCCACTCTATCCACTCTATTTTTTAACATTTTCTCAATTGGTAAATTAAAGTTGTTTTAATACTGCTTTATTTCTTCAAATTTATTTCAAATACGGAGAGCAACTTCTCATAGAACAGAGGTTAACAAATATACAAAGTGGCAAGTAAAATTACGGACTAACAATAATCAATACAAAATAATAGAAATATGAATAATAAAAACATGGAAACTAATAACACTGAGCTTAAATATTGCAATTTCTGATATATTTTGTGGCATGTTTGAAATATCCAAAATATTACGTTCGATTGAAATAATGGTGAACTTGAACTTACTACAGTTTTTGATGTATCATTGTGGAACTCATATATTTTTTATTACATGTTTGCAACTTTCTAAAGGCCTTCTCACCCTATGCAACCGAAACTGGCATATAACTAATATTCTTAAAACTGTGGGAACAATTGGAAACTTTGATGATCATTTTCAAAAACACATTGCAAAGTTATTTGAAGGCCATTTAATACATTCAAACCCAAAGTCTTTAATTCATTATTACAATCAATCCCGTCAATGTTAGTCTCTTCGTGTGACTCATCTTAAAGTTGTATACCTAAATCTTTCCAGTGTTTCACAAAATCTTCATCAAAGTGACCTGTTACTACGAAAACCAAAATATTATCAAATGTTCGAAGTCCTTCAAACCCACTGCAAATGGATGACTTATTGTTTAAACAAATTTTTGGTAGACGAATTCAACCTTAAATTTTACTTTGGAATTGAAAATAACGTAATGTTCATAATGAACATGTCTGGTCTGAGATGAGGATAATTCAAATTTCGTCCCAACTAGGCATCCTAAAATTATAAAGCGAGATTCAATATAAAATTAGATCCTACTGTTATCTTTGAGTGTGTAATGCTAACTCGATAACATGAATTACTCTGCATATTGTTTTTAATTTTTTATTAATATTTAATTCTACTATTGTTGAATTTACAAAGTAAATATTTCATGAAAACATGACCAACTTGTTTTTTTCTAGAAAGAAAATGCTTTTGAGTGTATCTGCGTATATCTAGGTAAAAATTAATGTAACTCGAATAAACGCTACTCTCTTGTCAACATTCCCCTGTAAATTTTATCATACGGAATCTACTACATGGGAATGATCAGTATATAGTGTTTTATTTGATTTATTTAATTAGTTATTAAGTTTCTTAAGAGGAAGAGAAAAAAAAAACAGAGAAGATCCAGAAAAAAAACGAGAAAATCACAGAACATTGAAAAAAGTATAGAAGACCCAATCAAAAAATGGAAAGCAACCAGAACCTGATGCTAATCCAAAGATACAAGTTGAAAATCTCTTGAAGAAAGCTTATTGAGATCCTTTAAAAGCCCAAAAAGTAAAAGTAATCTTCACTTTGGGAACATTATAGGAAAACAACTTGTAGATGTCAATAAAACCCTTAAAACAGATAAATCTATACAACTGTTTAAAAAGTTTTTGCATGGAAACGTTTTAAAAACCTTAAAAATGAAATGTAATTTTTCTACATGTATTAATAACAGAAAATTTAAGTTTTTTAAAACCCACGATGCTACAGTTTCTTGAGAAAAACTAGTTATGTGGATAAAAACTTGCTCAAAAATTAAGAACAACTATTTCTAATTTGCTTGAATTGGAAAATAATAATAGAATATACCCAGGGAAAAAATAAGTTGCAACCAAAAAAATTTATGAATATGTAGAAGAGATGTCTTAGTGACACTTCACTTAGTGACACAAATTTGTATGAACACTTTTTGCTTTTGTTCCAATTTGATAATTAAAGTCACGTTCTTTGAACAATACCTAGTGAATACCGTTATGTCAGCGATTTATGGATCAATTGTAAGGTGACAGGAAAATAACAGTAAAATTCATAAAGGTTTTTAGTGGAGAAAGCAACAACTTATGTAAGCTTTATTTGGAATATTTAGTTAGATTCAAGATTCAAGAGGAAATTTAGTTCTTTCAAAACCAAGCTTGATTTTAAAAGGTAATCTAATCTACAAGAAAACAATATTTCTGAAAGTGTCTATTTAACAAAACATTATTATCTTTCCATTTGTTTTCATTTCTAAATACAACAGAACTGCCTTTTTTTGTTTTAAATATTTTGTAATAATTCCCGTGTGTACTTTCTCATTCACGTGCACGTTAAATAATATGGAAAACAATCATTTTTAACATCTGCTAATTTTTAAAGTATTCTTTTATGGCAGGATTACCTCCTATTAGATCTTTCTAATAAACAGCGTTCCCCAAGTAGGGTTATATTTTTTTAAAACCAAATTACTCAGTATTCGTACAAACACCCATTTATAATTTTATTGTTAAACTTCGCTTCGTTCACCTAGTGAAACTGCTATTTAAGTGGGATGGGCCCGTTTTCTAAGACTCCATATAACATCATAAACATAACATCATTGAAATGTTTATGAAAAGATTTTCTTTTCCTGATTTATTTATGGTCACCATGGTTCTTCACACCGTTCTATATGCTCGACACAAATTATTTTTCTTTCGTCGGAATTTTTCTGCAGATTTTTGGAAACCTCGGGACTTATAAATGCTTCACCAATTATTTCCATCACAAATTTCTTTTTTTGGCGAGTTTAATGTCATGTATGAATATAGTGAAATCAAATAAGGTTTGTTCCAAGCAGTATTTTTGGTATGGTTCTGGGACGGTTTTGTTACTATTGGAACTGACTTTATGCGCAGGCGTCAACATGCACTATTTCAAATCGGTTCTGGAAGTGTTCTCTGAGCTGTGAGCTTGGAACGACTTTGTAATCGTTTGTGTACTGTGTTGTTATCCTGACGACCATATGGTCCTAGTTGGTTTTTAAAATTAGGGCTGTTTGAATATTGCTCCCATAATCATTTGCCACATCTCTCGAAACCGAAGAACACCTGACCGAAGAATACCTCTTCCTTATATTTTGGAACTGTAGACTTTAAAATTACATTAGATAAATTCAAACCATATTTGCATGATTATAGAATTTAATTTCGAATGGATCAGTTTCGAATAAATTACTTACCTAAATAATTTTTATTTCTATGCATATATTCATTACTGTCTGATTCTAAATCCTCGTCAGAAAATCGCTTAAACAGCGTTAAACAGTCGCTATCATCATCCATGTTTGAAATCAAATTTGTCGAATAAGTTGCCAATACGCATGTGTAAGCGACCGATCCTAGCGATACTTGGTCTGGGACAAGTACTACCGAAATTACCGTTCAAGAACGGTTCACGAATCGTTCCAATTTCACTTGGAACATACAAAGGTAACCGTTCGCGAACCGTAACAGACAACTTGGAACGCTTTTTATCTATTGCGCTTGCGTGGGACGGTTCCAGTACGGTTCTTTTGGTACTTGAAACAAACCTATAGTGTTTCTTGTTCTGTCCAGAATTTATCCTGCTGTTCATCAGTCACCACAACACGAGTTTTCTACTACTTACATATTCAATATTCCCTTCCGTAAGATTTGATAAGATGTTGATTGGATACTCATGACTGTCAGATTCTGAAATTAAATAACCTTTTATGGTTGAAATAAATTACTTGTTATACCTTCTCACATCAAATAGACATAATGGTATTCATTTGTTTCAGATGGATTTAATTCTTCTATCAATAAGGACAGTTTTACTGCACTAGGATCTATAATGTAATAAACAATCAATCCAAACATTTTACAGCTCTAAACTTCTATGCTGTAAAATGAACTGAATAAATAAATAAATAACACTAGAATAATGAAATAATTCAAAGATTAGATTTATATTAGATTAGAATAAATAAATAAATAACACTAGAATAATGAAATAATTCAAAGATTAGATTTATAGTATTATAGTATAACAAATATTTTTTTTTTCATTTTTCTTCATCCTCATACTTCTCTTGTCCTATGCAAGATTTTTCAGGTTATATATTCTGGACTCTAATAATCCAAACAAAAAATTTGCTTCCGAGAGGAGAGTGTACAAATCCTAAGTAATAGATTAGTTAAACAGGATTCAAACATGCGAAATCAGTTAGAGTAGTTAGTGTAGTTCGTGGCATAGATTTCTTTTAGGGTTTGTCTGATTAACTGTAAGAATATGCATATTTTTTCGCGTACCATCATATCTTCAGAAATGTATGAAACACCAACAACCACCCACCATTCAAATCCTAAAATGGCGGTTCGGAACGTTCGCGTCGACAGAAAACCGCAATGGTTCGGATTCGTCGCTACAATTCTTGCCAGGATAGCATGAAGCATTAGGAGTCGTGAGAGACGAGAGAGAGACCCCGGGGCCTGATTAGTGCGGAGCAGATAAAACCGATCTAACATTTCACTTTTTCCATTAGGAGAACATAACGCCGTGCACACATGATCCACACACACACCTCGCACATAATCACACACTCACACACACTGCACACGTTCACACACACATCCACACACACACTCACGCAAAGGAAGTCTGACCAACATTCCTGGACGACCCGTTGTTACGTTTTTTGAACCAGGATAACATGAGGAACGGACGGTCTGTCGATGTAGCGTTGCGCCATGGGATTTTAAGATGGAAGAAAGAAAACTCAGTCTTAAGACATTAGAGGAAATTATTAGTAAGTTTAGTAATGAAAGAAAGAAAGAAATAAAGCTTGATTCATATCTATTTATAATTGCATATTTAATACCTTGCAGTTCGGTTTACTTTTAATAACTTGTTATTTGTCTAGTTTTTTCTCTACACAAAAATAGTGTTCCATATTCGTTCCCTATGTGTGGGTTTGATGTGTTGTGGGACATCACGAGACTCGTTTTGCCGATCTTTGTATCAGGAGTACATCAACTCGCAGAGGTTACCTGTTTGATACTTCGACGAGCGCAGGTTTTAACAGAGAAAGCAAGATTCAATTTATATCAAATTTAACAAAGTTTAGACGTTGTGAAGTTATGTTAGATAATTTTAGTTTACTCTTAACGTGAGTGTGGGAGATATCGGCATGACGTTTAATTACAAACGAATGCGGATTTGATTGAAATTTAAACTAGTCAGGAACGTTCTTGATAATCCCTGTTAAGAATTAAGTGATTTCGATGAAAATGTGTTGCGAAAACCCTCGATTTTGTAATAACTGACAAAGGCGGCAAATTTTTAATTGGATACCTTCGCGTCGTTAAGAAGCGACCTTTCCTTATTAGGTACTATAAAACTACACCACGGGGTAGGTATTTCTTGGGAATTTTTGTGAACGTGATATTTTTGCTTCACTGAGGATTAAAAATAAGGAAGGTTCGCAAAAATCAGTCTTTGGATTTCCCAGATTTCGGAACCTCTCATTGGTCAAACATTATAAGTACCGTAAAGGCTGGGCCAATGAGAAGTCCGAATGACTCAATCGATAAATCTGAGAATAGGGAGACGACGACGAAGGAGAGATTATTATCAAATCAGCATTCATACAGATCACATCCTTCTGCCTTAAAAGTTCATTTTTGTTAAAGTCTTGTGTTATCTTTTTGTCAATATTTTCGATTAGTTTTTTCTACCTGAACGTTGTTCGTCCATTACATCAACAATCAAAAACTACAAGAGCACCTCTTCTTAATTTAACGGGTGTGTTTGGTAACCATTTCCTATACAGGAAAAAAGTACCAAGCTTATCAAGTGGTGAGAGAAGATTAGCACTACCCATCATCTCAAATCCACATACACGATCTATCCAATCCCCAAATATAACAGCAACTAATTCTTGAATATATCAAACTGTAGACGTTTCGTTCATCATTATGAACATAATCATGGCTCTAAAATTATATATATGTTAGGTATCTCTTATATAACTAAAAAAGCATCACTTACATCACTTACATGACATGTTATCAAGATATAAATGTGACATGTTTGACATTTGATAACT
Source organism: Cryptocephalus moraei (assembly GCA_946251905.1). Taxonomy (NCBI): domain Eukaryota; kingdom Metazoa; phylum Arthropoda; class Insecta; order Coleoptera; family Chrysomelidae; genus Cryptocephalus; species Cryptocephalus moraei. Next base: position 20,094,224 of record OX276452.1, read on the forward strand.
GTATATCGATTGTTTTAAAAAATATATTAGAAGGTCTTTATAAATAATAGAAACCTTCAAAATTGTGAGTGCTAAACTATTGTCAAAAAATGAAGAGATGAAGGATAAAATCTGTAATAGTAACCAGGCCGGATAGGATCGGATATCCTGTAGGACGGCGGGACTACGATACAAACACCCTGAGTCGGTAGAGCACGGAGTGGATCAACTGGGGTGAGAGCCTTAAGGGGGTACAACTGTGCTCGATGACCGTGGTTCGGAGCCCACGTTAAACTGTAGGTCCCGTCCAATTAGCCCTGGCAGCAAAAAGAGACGTTAACAGAAAGACAAGACAAAATCTGTAATATTTTTGTTGTTATTAATATTATTAATAAATTATTATTATTATTCTTCACGTTTAAACTAGGTTTCATTTAAGATTTACTAAGTATAAATGTCGATTTTCGTCCCAAATATACAACATTGTATTTCCAAGATCTATAGATTTATGGACAGTTTAAATTTCGCTTGAAAAGATATAATAAAATCCAATCAAGTATATTTTTGCTCCCCAAACTACTCACAACCTTGTTCACTATTATTGAACAATTGAGGTACCAGAAAATCATCTATAAAGTAGATGCTATCTGCAACATTTGTCTATAAGTACTTCATCAATTACACATCAAAAATAAAACGTACTATAATAAATACTTATCAGATAACACACCCTTCTTCAATGCCGAGGTAGACAAAATTGTATTAAATGATTTGATTCAAGAACCTGAGGAAAAAACTAGAATGATTATCATATTCAAAGATTAATACAGATTTCGTTTGAAACATAGGACATGTACCCGGAAAAACAAAAAGAAAATCGTTGTAAACCAGATACGGGTTCAATCCAGACAAAAAGACTTTATAAAGGAAATGATTAGCCAAACCAAAAACGCCAATAATTTTTATAAACTCGAAACAACACAATGGACTAAGCCCAAAGAAAGACCCATGCAACCGCATACCAAACTAAAGTCTACGCAAGCACAATGTAAAACGTCCATTAAAACATTCGTACTCTTTCGACTAAAAGCAATTATATACATATACGGTGATTTTTTAAAAAAGACCCACCCTGAACACCTTCTCATATAAGGCATTAACAAAAAATTCAACACGTCAATTTTAAACAAAACTCCAGATTGCATTAAGAATTTTTCTGTACTATAACATATTCGTAACAGTACAGTGATGGAAGTCAAAATTATAGAGATGTTCAACTTGATTAATCCACATCTGGTAATAGAGAATGATTTCAAATGTCACCGATTAGAATATTACTTTAGAAATCCCACTGCATTTGTTAAATACACCAAAAATATACCTAATTCATTTCGCAGTTAATTTCTTACTACAATTCTATCATCTCCAATGAATTTATCAGTTTCTCTCCGTCTTGACCTTTTGCTCATGTTTTATTTCTTCTCGGAGAAAGGACTAGCAATTCATAAACCTCATCACTATAATGTGAACATTCTACAGGAACAGGGTGAGGATAATTATGACAGTAGATTACACTTTTGTGAGGTTACAACAGACATGATCAACGCGAATAAGAAACCTTCTAAAGCACATCTGTCTTACTGACGAATAAAGTTTTTTTTAATTGCTCAGTTAATATAAACACAATGTACAATATTGGAGCGATGATAATCCACATATTTATCGAGAGAGACGTACTCAGGCGCCTTAAGAATTAAATGTTTGGGCAATGATTTTTGGAGATGCGGTAATCGGACCAATATTCTTTGATGAAACATTGAATGGCCATCAGGAATGTTCTTGATAATCCCGAAATAATAACAACTAATTATTTAACTATGTTATTTACTATGTTAATTATTAATTAATAATTATTAAATTATTATTATTAAATAATAATAATTAATAATTAACAACTATGTTATTATTTGAGGATTATCAAGAACATTCCTGATTTCATCTCAACTCCCCGAGAACACTCTCCCATTGAATGGCCATGTCTATTTGGAGTTGTTGGAGAATGTCGCTTATCCTTAAATTACATTACAAGCTGGATATTTTGGAGAGGCGATAACCCATAGCAACTGTTTCTACACTTTTTTTTTATGAAAATTAACATCGGGAATATTTTCAATTAGCAGCTACATACTTCTATGTATGTATATTGTTTTACACAGCTGATAGTTAAGAAATTTTGTTTACATAAATTACCAGCTGTTTGAAAATGTTCCTCATGTTAATTTCTTCAAGAAAATCATAGTAAGAAACATTTGCCATGGGTTATCATCCTCTGTCCAAATGCTGACGTCACACTAATGTCGCGTATAAATATGTCGATGTGGTGATGTAATCACAATAATTATCCTAATCATAGTCATTATTGCACCCATTATACCATTATGAGAGGATAGATTTCGCTTATGGGCCTATGATATATTCTTCAATCTCTGCCAGATAATTCTAAAATCCATTTCTAAGTCAGGGCTTCGAGCAATTCGAATATACTACTTACTACCACAGACAAATCTACTAAGTCATAACTACAAAATCATACTAACTAATTGGTAAATTATATCGGGTGTTTTTTTAAATTTCACCTCATAGTAGGCCGTGGATAGTGTTTGTGAATGCGCCTTACTAAAAAATGTCAAAATTGACATAACCTCACTTTTTTAATAAAAATTGAAACTGCTCCAATCAGTTACTAGTGTCTTGAAAAAGACAGCTTGGCGACGACTGGCTTGGCTCTAGTAACTAGGCGTAGATGAGTGAGCTGTCTTTTTCAAGACACTATTAACCGATTGGAGCAGTTTCAGTTTTCCTTAAAAAAGTGAGGTTATGTCAATTTTGACATTTTTTAGTAAGGCGCATTCACAAACACTATCCACAGCCTACTATGAGGTGAAATTTAAAAAAACACCCGATACTTTTAAGTTGGTTTAAAGGTACACGCTTGTTTCAGTTTCGTGATCGTCACAAGTTGTTTCTCGTGACAGGAGCATATGTCTGAACAAGGGGTATGAAAGGAGAGTTAAATGAGCGGCCAAAAAGGACCGAAAATATCCAGGAAACGCTCCGAATGTACGGGCAGGGGAACAGGAGAACATGCTTCAAAGGAAGGCGTGCGGTAAAGGTAAGCATGGATTTGGCTTAGGCGATATGTGTTGTTAGCAAATCCGTTCAGGATTAATGTTAATAGGAGCTCAGAACTGCGAGCTGGAGAGATATTGGCGTATAGTCAATGTACGACGTTTGGAACCGTGAGAATCAGTTAATATTTTGAACATAGCTTGTCTTTCATGTGAGAAGTCGAGTAATGTCCATGTCTGGCGACATCGAAGTGGGATTCAAATTTCGGCAAATTTACAAAATCATCCAAAAATGAGAGCGCAAATGTATGTTAAGAAACTGGTTAAAAGTAATTGGTTTAGTTGTGTATAACTCACAATTTATATAAAAAAATTATGCCACACATAAGTGAACGTCAGACCTCCCCAAATAAAACAATTTTACCACGCTTTTTTGGGTAATAAAAACTGTCAGATTTTTTAATCATTGAACATTTATACCAGATTGCTCCAAAATGCACCCTTTTACCAATATGCTTTGGATTATTATGAAACCAGATAAGTTTCCTCACAGACCTTATTGTTTATTTGTTTTATTTAATTATACAAATGCTACATACATGTCGGGGGGCCGTATTTATTAGGAGAATGTTTTCTGAATACATTTTAGAATCAGAGAATTGTGGGATTGGACTCCGTCTGGTATTCATATTATTGGTATCATATGATATAAAAATATATTATATATATTATAATATTAATTATTAATATTATATTTATACGTATATATACTATATATATATAATTTTGAAACCTTTCCTCGCAAGTAAAGAAAATGGCAAAACTTGTGTTCTTTAAATTACGTTATGTGCCCTTTTCGCTTGTTGTGTTTTGTAACTATTTTATTCTCCTAACTTTATCGTCCAAATGAAACATTAACTTTAAATCAGCAAACTGTACATATTTTACTAACCAAGGATACCTGCACTTTAATTGGCTCTCGGAGTCTCTGGATAGCTATTATGAACTCATGCATTGTTAGCCCTTTCTTCTCGTTCTTTTCGGTCCCTTTTGTATTCTCTAAGTTATCGTAACTGTAGCATTTCACTTTTATTTTAACACGCCTCTATTCGCTACTCTTCTATACGATATATTTTAGGTATTGCCGACATGGACCTCCCTTATATAACCTCTTAGCTTAGACGACCTAGACTACATAGGAGACTGCATAACTTCTAGTAATAAAGTAGAGAACTATTTAATGCTTAGCGAATTCGAGAATAACTTAATAGCGGAAATGCCTGTGATACTGGACAGCAAGGGTAGGCGGTGATCTCTAGCCAGGCCGAAGACGGTGACCTCTTCTCAGGCCGAGGAGACCACCGCCAAAGTGGAGGAGGTGGAGGAGTCGGAGGACAGCAACGGCGTGTCCAAAGGGAACGGCAACAGCAGCGGCAAATCGAAGGTCTTTCCCAATAGATATAATTTCCCAGTACTTTGGTCCTTCCCAATACAACTACTGTAATAGACGAGTCGTCGGTGTGAGGGGTAGCTTAGTACTTAGACGTTCCAGGAGTTTAGAAACGTATCCGATTCGACAGTAGAAACACATTTATCGCGTCATGGAAGAGTCTGCTCTGGCAATTTAACGTTATTCGAATTTCTTCCTGTCAAATCCGCACAATATTTTACTAACTGCCAATAAAATAAAACTTAACAGAAATGTAAACTATAACTTAAATTACAACTGACGTCGTAATAATAACTTTACCGTAAGCGAAGAGTACAATAATAATTTTGACTTGTGTAATAGTGTCGTTATGGAAAATGCTGTGTATTTATGAATTAATTGTAGGTATTTATATTCCGAATAATAGTTATTTATGTATTAAGGGCATGACGAGGAGATTATGGTACGAGAGAATGTTAAAATTAAAGCTAGACGCGAAGATTTCGCGAGGGCCATAAGCGACAATTATGCCCGTGGTATATACAACGTTTTATTTTATTTTGGTTCATAAAGAAATCAAACAAATATTAGAATTTTGCTGGAGATTATCCCGTCGCAATTTGTGGTACGAATTTCAGTGTTTTGTCCTAGTCGGCTATTTTGCTGTTACTAGGGTTATTCCTTTGTTGACAATCGTTTGTTAGTAAACAACTGATGGATCAAAAAGACGACAAAATGGATCTTGAAGATGCCGAAAACGTTTATTCAGTGGAAATTCAAGAAGAATTTGAAGCTGCGCAAGGAAAATTGATCCCAGATAAGTCAAAGGACTTATACAGGGTGTTAGGGGTCTGACTGCCTTTTTTTAATAGGTGATAGTATTCATCAAAACAAACAAAAAACCTTATATAACAGGTCTCCTAAAACCAACCGTTTTCAAGAAAAAAATTAGCAAACTTCTAATATTGAGGTGTGAAAATTCTGTTTTATTAAAGAATGTCACATAATTTTGTACATGAAATGACTACAAGATGTATTCTTTTAATGTATTGTAGTTAATCAGTGGTGGTCGCGAGGAGGTTCAACGATACGACCACCAAAGAATCGAATTTTTAAAAACACTCTCGTTACTGAAATATTGTCCTTTTATTAAAACTAGGTCAGGTAAAATGACACGAACGACAAAAAGAGTCTTCACCGGACGACGGTCAGAGATGCACTTCCTCTCAGCCGTTTTTACAATTTTATACCTCTCGGGTTTTTTACCCTCATGAGGGGTAGGTACAGATTTCTCGGAACGGACCAAAAATGTCACAGAGAGGGGCCCTAAAACTCTCGACTTGCGAAAACCTGCCTACAGTATGTATGTTTTATCTGTAACAAAACAATCTTTTCTTTAAAGAATTTTTTTTCCAATCAATAGAACTCGATGAAATGGCTACGATGTGGTGTGGCAACACCGCGAAGGTATCGCACGCGTCGCGAAATGAGAGCCAGACAGTGACACTAGTGACAGTGACAGTGTGCACCTTTGAATTCGAAAGATACGTTTACGGTTTCTTTTCGGTGCGTGTAAATTTTTCGGTTCTTAAAATGTTCAGTATACGTGAATATCACGATATGCTATTAATTTACGGGGAGGCGCGTTGTAGTTCTACAAGTGCACGTCGTATATATCACGAACGATTTCCTCAACGGCGACTGCCTAACCGTAGAACATTTGTTGAAGTGAGAGAACAACGGTGAACATTTTGAACACATGCTGTAATAACCAGGTAAATATTGAAAATTACAACATATCAATAACAGCATGATCCTTTTCTAATGCTGTTAGTGGCCCTGAATAACTGATCGCTATTGATTCACTATTTATACATGCAAGTGTAATAATTACATAATTGAATCGATTGGAATCATTTACAATTATTTCGTTTACTATTACGTACAGCGTAAAGACGGCATTTAGGAAGAGTTCGCAACAACGTTAACCTCACACGATCAGCTGTGTACACGTCATGTTTACCGAGAGCCAACACCAGAAACGTCATGTTTACGTTTCCTTTCTTGTCGGTGTTGCCAAGTTGTGGTGAAATACCTTGACAAAATAACTCGACTTTTCTCGAAAACGGTTGGTTTCAGGACCTCCGTTATATAAGGTTTTTTTGTTTGTTTTGATGAATACTATCACCTATTAAAAAAAAACAGTCAAACCCCTAACACCCTGTATAATGAAGGAATATGACAAACTTTGTCAATGTAATCGCAAATCGAATGTCATCATTGCTTAGCAATTTGTTTTGACAGTTCCGTGCCATAAAAGTCTCTTGACAGTTCCGTGCCATAAAGGCCAAATTATGCCCGCAATTGAGTGCCTATAGAGACGATTATAGTGCCAAAATAAAATAATAAATATTATACATTCACGTGTTTCTTTGTCACAGCCAGTACAAAAGTATTTTTTTTGCTTTTACTTATTTAAACTTTCGCACTTGCAAGTTTAGGAGATAAAACCGAAACATAAACGTATTTGTTTCGTGACAGTAGGTATTATCGTGTTATCGAGCCCTCGTAAACTGTTTTCATATCTATGACCTTCGAATAAATTTATATTATTTCATCCATCCTATTAATACATGTAGTTTCAAAATTAAATACCGATGTACTAATAAATTTTATATGTAAATGCACAAGGCAACGAGCAGTGTTTGAATTCCACTTAGAACAATAAGGTTTAATGCAAAATATTATAATTATTGATTTTGGATGTATTCGTATTACCTTTCGTCGCATTAAATATTGTTTCGTTTATTGTACCCGAACGATGCCGTAATTCACTGCCAATTCTAATTGATTTATGTATGGAGATCGATTTAGGCAATATATTATTTGTACAAATACTAACGATAAAATCGCACAACTCCCAGATACTTAGCCTATTTATAGTCGGTAATATTTACTTTGTGGTCTGCATTTGATACACAACTATTGGTACAGAACATGGCGCTGGTTTTAATTAAAAGTCTTCTAGCGAACTTTTTAGTGATAATTTATTTCTCGTCTAGAGCCCAATCCGAGGGAGGTAAGAAATTGTAATGTAAATGTAACAGATTTGATAATTGCCTGCCGGAATGAAAATTCCCAACACCAGTCTAAACACATTATTTGTAAAGAAGAATTTGCTCACCGGCAGACCCGCCGTTTGCTCCGTTTGTTTCATTCTCGGCAGACAAGGATCCCATTTAAGCTAGTACATATTTTACAAACTACCGATTCTACCTTCCATAGAATACTACTGGAGAGAGTGGAACGGTACTGCCCCAGAAGACGCTTTTATAGCTGGGACCAACGGAAATGAGACCATTTACATAGTACAGGCTTACGTAGAGGAGAGAGGCAAATTCGCAACATACGCCCGCGAGAACGAAACCGAAGTTTATGTGAACACAGAGGTTCACAACCATGCCCCTTTGCACACCTCAAGTGAGCTGAAGGTAAGGCAGTGAATGCACCTTCAACTACTAATTGTATTATCCAGGAAATCTTGATTTGTTGTTCAAGGAACATCGAATCCATTACGAATCGATCGAATTTCTGACTCTTTCTCCAGGTCCTCTGCACCCAGGGCGATCCCTTCGAGTGGATCTTCATGACGATCAGCGACGTGGTATACATCAAGCACTACTACGACCTCTTCGTCGCGGGATTCGCCGACCACGTGGTGAATCCCACGATGAACGCTTCGGTCCACGTGGGCAGGGTCAATTTCAGTGACGACTCCTTCGTCGGTAGCGTCTACTGGGGCTACCAGCTGCACTACTCCAACGCCTCTCACGGGATGCTGAGCAACGCATTCGAGATACTAGTGATGAGAAAGGATTGTTATATCGGTTGTGATAATAATTGAGATGAGGTTTGGAGTGCGACCAAGTCCTAGCAACCTTTTTGGTACTATAATACCAGTATTGGTACTTACCCAATTAAGGTATCTGAGGCTTGTACCTGTCATTTCATTTATCATTTATCTTCCCTGGGTCGCGCAACCGTTAATACTGCAATAATTTAATGTCAAAACTAATGCTTATAAGTACCTAACTATCGCTGATAACGAAATAAAACGAATAAATGTTGTCTGGTTGGTATTGAAAGTTTTATAACGTTTTCACTGCTCGAAAATCGCTACACTACGCGTAACGTCTTACTTAATTTATCTTTACAAACACAACATATATGCACACACAGATGTTACGGGCGTGAAGCTGGCCACATCCACAAATCCTGTAGAACGATAAAATATTTGCTACTTTTTAGTCCCAAAATTTGTGCAAGAAACGTCTTAGCAGAGGCTGTTTATTACTAAACAAATGTATCCGATACGATTTACCACCCTAGCTTTCGTTAGGGGGTTGATACATATGGTAAATTTACAAAAAATCGAAAAAAAAAATGTTTTAACCACCCCAACCAGTGATTACACTGAAAATTTTTATCGGGAAATATTCATTTGTATATAAAGTATCCCCCTGAAACAGTTTCAAGTCGAAAATCAGGGATATAACAGTTATTCGGGGGTTCATGTGAGACTTACTTCGAAATTTCGTACTCTTACGCATGGAAAAATATTTAAGTACCTAAACCAATCTTTACATCGAAAATATTTATCTGGAAATTTTGGTTTATGCATAAACTATCCCGCTGAAATAGTTCCAACTCGAAAATCAGGGTGAACGAAGTGTGAAGTGGTCTCTGTTTTAAGTGGACTGTATAGATCTCTCTCGTAGCTCGTGGGCGGCTGCGGAGATGAATCTTGTCTCCAGGTTGTAAGGCTGGAGACTGTAGTAGTAGTTGGAGGTCAGGGCGTGACGTGATCTCTTGAAGTTCTTGAAGTTGAAGTTCTAGTTGTGTGGAGAGAGGGCGTGACGTACTTCTCCGGGTTTGGATCTGAGGGCGTATCGTGCAGATCCGGGGTTGAAGTTCTAGTCGTTTGGAGAGACGGCGTGTCGTGCTCTCCGGTGTGGACCTGAGGGCGTAACGTGCAGGTCCGGGTTGAAGTTCTTGAATGTTTGGAGAGAGGGCGTAACGTGCTCTCCGGGTTTGAAGATCTTGGAGTTAAAAGTTGTAGTATCTTGAAGATCTCGTAGAACTCTCAGGGCGTAACGTGAGAGCCTGTAGGTTGGGGTGACGTAAATTAAGACCAACAACACACGTCGTTTTGAGCATACAAGTCTACTGGTTTATTGTTCCAAATTTCAGAGCTTTTATACATCTTGTTTTACATTGGTTAAATGAGATATTATTTGTTTTCTTACAATGACCTAGCGTTGCAGAAACTGACCTTAACTGGAGCGCTTGTTATCACGTTCCGTAAACGCTTTTGATATGCTTATTCGGTTAATTACTGTGTAAAATAAGACGTGCTTTTAGTTGAATTAGATATCCCAAAACCTTGTTACCTAAGCTGCGTCAGTGATTATTATCTGTTTGTAAAACAAAACGTGTTGAAAAGTTCTCAAAATTAGTTCACCATAAATTACAATTTCTTAACCTAAAATAATGTTGACGTTAGCGTCAACACAGGGGATGCAGTAGCCAACAGGGGGTTCATAAGACACTTACTTACAAATTTTGAACTCTTACTTATGGTAATTTTTTTAAGTATCTAAACCAGATTTTACATCAAAAAAATATTTTTTCTGCAAATATTAGATTATACGTAGACTACCCCCCTGAGACAGATCCAAGTCGAAAATCAGGGGATGCAATAGTTATTCGGGGGTTCATATGAGACTTACCTCGAAATTTCGTACTCAGGTATGGATTAAAATAGTATATTAAAGTATGAGTGGATATTGAGCTCTTTCAAACACGCGCGAGTTTTCGACCACGGAGCCGGAGTGCTCGAAATAGAGCAAGTGCTTGAAAGAGCAGTTATCCACATATACTTTACGCGATTTTTTTTATTGTTACCATTTTTTATACCAAAACCAAATGCATACCCAATATGATTAATTTGAATGACACTCGGGACGCTTCTTGATGGCCCGTCGCACGTCGTGCAACCAATCGGGTTGTCCGGCTACGGCATAAAACGCTCTGTTATTGGTTGATATGGCCGTTGTTGATACGTTTCCATGGCGACTTTAAAACACGCGCGTGCGAAAAAGCCCGATTTACGCACTCCAAAGCATGGTTTAAATAAGCAAAATAGCGTACCAAAAAAAAAAAAAAAATTTAAATATCTAAACCAATTTTTACATCCAATCCACTGGTAAATAGTTTCCCATATAGTACTTATGCTCTCGGAATCGACTGCGATCCAGTACAAGTCCTCTGGTGACGCGCAGATTACCTACCAAACAAAACTTCAAAATTCAAATTGCTGTCTTTGTATCAGTGGTATTATACAGTACCTTCAATGCCGTCGATTGCAGAATGAAGGCCTGAGCGATGTAGAATTTTTGATTTTGATTGGTCCCTGCGACGAATACATCGGATGGGGCTGTATCGTTCCAGTGTCTCCAGTAATAATCTAAAAATATTCCTTGTAAGAAGTACCTTCGGAAAATCTGTATGTTCTTACCTTCAACAGACTGGGTGGGATTATTCAGGAAGGACAAGTTGAAAACAGCAAGAGCAGACGATTAAGACTTAGCTTCCCCATTAAAACTAAATTAAAATCAAAACTCCAAAGCTTTGTTGTTGCAATTTTTTGTGAGACTTTTGTTACTATGTACTATCTTAATATTTTTATCTTAGGAGTACTTTCGTAACAACTAATCTTGAATGGGTGTTCTGTTTCAATTGAGCACACTTTACACATATTTTACAAAAATTTGAGTTTTGAATTTAAATTTTGGTGCTGCTTGAAAGCAGGTCGATGGCCAAACAGTATTCCATAGCTCTAAGATAATATTTTGCCGACAATGTAATGCTTTAAAATTTAATTTTAGCATTCAATTCTACAGCTTGTACGTCGTGAAACATTACGTCGATGATTATGACGGGTATTGTTTGATGGCGACTAATGAGCAGTTCGAAAATTATAAAACTTGAAGAACCACATCTATTAACTTGTAAAAATTGACTTTTGTTCGTGTATCTGATAACGAAAGAATAATAACAATAACATCTGACTGGATCAGTTTGACTTAAATACATATGTATTAGCGGATAACTGATATCGTTTGCAGACATATCTCGAGAGAAACAAGGAAACAGATATTGAAATCATTGTTTACAATCTGTCTGGGTATAAAAATCCTTGCTTTCCAATTTTGCTCAATGTATTTGTACTGACACTAACAATATGTCGTCTGCTATTGCGAACACCGTACTTTTGGTAATTTTTGCAATTATCATTTTGATCGAAGCTCAGCGCAGTGATGGTAAGGACACTCGGAATTAATAAAAAAATTCACTGTTTGAAACAGTTTTTATTCAGATTATTTTTGGAGGGACTGGACTGGGCGTCCTCCTAAAGACGCTTTTGAAGCTGGAACTAATAACAACAAAACGATTTACGTAGTGCAAGCTTACGTGGAAGATCATGGTTTGTTCATCGGTTATGTCAAAGAGAACCAAACTAGTGTTACCATAGACACATCGGTCGTGCAAAATTCTACTGTAAACGTTTCCAGAGATATTAAGGTGAAATACAAATAATACAATGTAACTAATGTTTTTATCGACAATCAAGCATGTAATTTTCCTAAACCGTGTTTCAAACAAAACATCTTGACTTCGATTCCAGGTGCTTTGTACGAGAGGCGAACCTTTCAAGTGGGTCTTCAACACGTTGGCCGACATAGACTGGCTGTTACTTAAGTACAAAATGTTCAACGCAGGTTTCGCTGAACACGTGACCAATCCAACCATGGACCCTACTATCCACGTCGGAAGGAAGAACGAAAGCGGAAATTCCTTCATTGGTAGCGTCTACTATGCTTTCATATTGTATTATTCCAACACTACTTTGGGCTTGGAGACTTTCGATTACGAGATCCTTGTCATGAACGATGAGTAGGAACATACCATAAAGAAATAATCCTTACAATAGGAAAAGTTGTTGTGTGAAAAGTGATTATTCGACTTTAGTTAGTACTTCTTAAGGAAATTTAAACTTTTTTTGTAGTAATTATGGAGAGGAAAGTTTAAACGTTGTTTGGTAACCTGAACTCAGATTAGGATTGATAAATTTCAGAAGATAAATTGATGTGTTTATTTGATTCCGTTTAAACTGAAAATGGAGATAACATTCCTCAAGTTTTTTTGCTAATTTATAATATAATATTACATGTTTGTGTCCATTGTTCTATTTTGACCCTATTCGAGTGAATGGTGAATTGAATTTTAGTGAATAGCTTAAAAGTGTATTTGTGGATTTAAGATATTTGCAGACAATTTTGACACTATTTTGAAATGAGTGAATGTTCATGTCCGATTAAACTTAGATTTTGTCTGGTAGACTTATGAAAGTAAATATACGTCTGTGTGAAGACTTTATATTCTTCACCAAAACGGGGTTCACTTCAAGTGGTCACAACTGGACTTAAGTGTGTTTCAGGTCAATTAGAATTTTGTTAAATGTGTGAAGTTAAGTTCCAATATTTGTCAGCTAAATTGTGAATCTAAACTTGGATCCGAGTATGACAAACTTGAAAGAAAATTTGTCAGACTGATGTCCGTTGGTGCTGATCTTGATTTCACTTAAACTAAAAGACATTTCCAGAGATTATTGTACCAAACTCAGGGTGGTATTCAGAAACGTTCCTTAAATTTTTTTAACTTAAATGGTTCCATAAGTCCGAATTTGTATTCAGAAATCTTCTTTAGCAGAAAGAAATCTTAACTTAAAATAATTCCTAAGTATTTCTTAAGTAACGTCATTCTCCCACTTAAATTCCATTCCTGAATCCTCCTTAGAGGAGGATTCAGGTTTTATCTTACACTTAAAAATTATTAAAGAAATATTCAAGGTAGCTCGATAGCTACCTTAAATATTTCTTAGCCGAAACATTGAGGTTATGTCGATGAAAGTAGAGGTTATTTCGTTATTTGTTTTGATGATGTTTGAAAATGAGAACGACGTTTTCGATGACTATCGGAGAATTGAGCGATATTATTATGAGAATTCCAAAAAGCTTTCGATACCGGTAATGAATGCAATCCTGAAGGCGCTTAGTCAGTGTCGCATACACAATATTTACAGCAACTCGACCGCGAGCGTAAAAATCCATAACGCGACCAAAAAATTTCCCATACAATGAGGAGTTAGACAAGGCGATACACTGTCCCCAAAAATATTCAACACTGTTTTAGAATATGCTTTTAAGGCTCTGAATTGGGGAAACAAAGGTGTCAGTATAGATGGGAAGATGCTAAATAATCTACGATTTGCAGACGATATAGTGCTGATAACAGACAACCTCAAAGAAGCCGGTTTAATGATAAACGAACTGAAGCAGGCAACTGAAAATGTTGGCCTTTACATAAACCAGCAAAAAACAAAAATCATGACAAACCTAGTACTGGGAGGGACTATATTACTAGACAGCAAAGCCATCGAGGAAGTCGACGAATACAAATACCTGGAACACCAAATTAGAATAAATCATCATCATCATCATCATCATCAAACAGCCTGTCTCGTCCACTGCTGAACATAGGCCTCCGTTAACGATCTCCATTTATTTCGATCCTGGGCATCCTGGATCCAATTTGGTGCTACTCTTTTTATGTCGTCCGTCCACCGGGTCGGCGGACGACCTCTATTCCTGAACGCATCTTGCCTAGGTCTCCACTCTATGATCTTTTTGGTCCATCTTTCGTTGGTCATTCTTGCGACATGTCCAGCCCAGTTCCACTTTAAATATGTTATTCGCTGGATTGCATCGATAACCCCTGTTCTCTGACGTATCCGATCATTCGGAATCTTGTCTCTCAGCGTGACTCCCAACATGGAGCGTTCCATGGCTCGCTGTGCCACTCTTATTTTGTTTACCGATTTTCGTGTTAGAGTTAGGGTCTCCGAACCATAAGTCAGAACCGGCAGAACACACTGATCAAACACCTTCCGCTTAAGGCATATGGGGGTTTCGGACTTAAAAATGTGTTTCAGCTTCCCATAGGCGGCCCACGTTAGCCCTATCCTTCTTTTGATTTCGCAGGTTTGATTGTCCCTGCCAATCGTAATATCATGGCCCAGATATCTGTAGGATGTAATTAGAATAAATAGAGACAACCAAACAAAGGAATTACAGAGGAGGATTGGTCTTGGATGGGAAGCATATGGAAGATTGAGAGATATTTTCGGTAGTGACGTTCCAATGAGCTTGAAACGGAAAGTATACGATCAGTGCGTGCTGCCAGTAATGACTTATGGCGCCGATACGCTTACCTTGACAAAAGGCACTGTGGAGAAATTGGAAGTGGCCCAGAGAAGGATGGAGAGAGCTATGCTGGGTATTGGGATCCAAGATCCTATCAGAAA
This sequence comes from Cryptocephalus moraei, assembly GCA_946251905.1. NCBI lineage: Eukaryota > Metazoa > Arthropoda > Insecta > Coleoptera > Chrysomelidae > Cryptocephalus > Cryptocephalus moraei. The sequence continues at coordinate 20,109,246 of OX276452.1, forward strand.
CACCGAAATTCGACGAAGGACTGGGGTACAGGACATAATTCGGCGAATAACATCATTAAAGTGGAAATGGGCGGGACATGTTGCGAGATTTAAGGACGACAGGTGGACCATAAGAATAACAAATTGGAGACCCAGAGAGGATAAAAGAAGCAGGGGTAGACCACCAACAAGATGGAGTGACCATATAAAGAGGATTGGAGGACACTGGATGAGAACAGCTCAAGAGAGAACCCAGTGCAGCAGTTTAATGGAGGCCTATGTCCAGCAGTAGACTCAACACCAGGCTGGATGGTGATGATGATGATGATGATCATTATGACAATGATGATTTCCATGAGTTTCTCGAAAGAATTCACCGCCCAGTACGTGCCCGAAGGTATATTAGGGAAACGCCGCCCTATAGATTGGACGAGTTCGAGTTTAAAAAATTCTATTTATTTACGAAACGGTGTGTGTTTAATGTCATTCTCCCTTTAACAACAGAAATCCAAGAAGTACAAGATCAACGAGGAATGTCCCTTAATTATTTAGAACAACTTTCGTTACAACAGGATTGGTGTTGAATTCCACTGTCACCTCCCATTTCCTTTTTTACACTGCTGCAGTTACCACATCCGAACGTTTGCATTCAACAAAGCTGCAATTCCTTGCCACCAGCTCCTTAAGCAACGCCTTCTCACTGAGGGTAAAATTAATCCTTTTCTTCTACATTTCAACGTCCTCTAACTTGAAGCGCACGATTAAAAATGAGTAGAAAAAGGCAGTGGGGCCTTTATTCCCACTTAGAATTACCCACATCTCTACCCTCTAGAACTGGTACTGTTCTTTTAAATTTACTGTAATGACCATCGCCATCATTTAACTCGTCTTTCCCCTATTCTTCTAAAGTGGTCCTTTATGTATATTTCTCTCTCGTTAATGTGATTTAAACACTACCTGTTTCCTAATACTTTTTACTTTTAAATATCTTTATTAAGCGTCATCTGCAATATGTGTGCATATGTTTCAATATCATCTTGTGCTACATCTAATGGTCCTATAGCATGCTGGTGAGAGGGAAGGCTGCGTCCCTCTCGATTCCTCCGGTGGTGGCTGCCAATTCTGGTTACGGTCACAGGAAACCGCAGAAAACCGTGACTCAGCCATGTAAGTAGGCCCGTTTCGTCCTGGTGGACACGGGGCCATCGTCATCTTCGGGGACTGGGATCGGCAACTGGGCTGCCTTGGGATCCGTTTGACGGTGTAGTGGGTCGTCAGCTTTGCCGCATCGGGTGCTCCTTCTCGAGTTGGTCCTGCTAGGGGCACCTGCTGGACCCCTGCTCGCTCCCGGGAAGTTTCCTAATACCCCTACCATCTGTCCCTTAAATAACCGACGTTTCCCTATTATTTTCCTGGAATTCCAGGTATACCGTCTCAGGTACACAGTCACAACACTCCTCAATTTTAGGACCTTTAGGACTCAACAAATTAACAATTAACCAAATATCCCAAATTTAAACAATGAAAAATATAGGTTGTAGGTTCAGTTTTTGACAGAGTTTGACACGAAACGAAAAAATAGCGACTTAAAAATTTCTCAGCCAAGATTTTTCTAAGGGACGTTTCTGAATACACATCGCACCTAACCGTTAAGTTAAGAAAAATCTTAACTCAGCTAAGGAAAACTTGAGAAATATTTGAGTGCCGTTTCTGAATACCACCCTCAGAGTAAAACAGATAAATGTAGAGAAAGAAATCAAAGCGTTCTTAATGCTTTTTCATGAAAATTGGGAACCGTCCCTTAGAATTGACGATTTGACCGACAATTCACAACAAAGTTCGGCTTTTACTCCAGAATTCAAGGGAGGAAAAACCAAATGTTTCATTCAGTTTTGCCCCCAATTATTTCCATTTCATTTTAAGGTGTCGGCCAAAAATTATCCACACATTCATGATCAGGTATACTATTATACGACGAATTATACTATCGGGCATTAAAAGCAAACTCTATTGACCAAATCATGGAAATTTTTAATTAATTATGCATTTTAAATTATAAACACAATGCTCGCATCTAATTACATTACGGAACAATAGAAGTGCATAAATGAAACAATGTAAGAACGGATGTTATAAATATGAAACTTTCAATATTTTGTAGTTGATTGGTTTCACCAGCAAACCTTCAATCAAGTTTGCGTTGTAAGGTGCTGTATTTTAGATAACGTTTTAAATTTGAGTAAGTATATATCCCTTCTTAAATTGCATTCGTTGCGAAACATGTCCGAGCAATCTAGTAGTGAGCAAATCGAGGAAGGTTACACGAACTCCTCTTACGAGCTAGGAGAATTCCTGTCTCATGCTCCGCCTGGAGAAGAAGTTGTCATCTCAGGTCTGTTGACAATCAAATTTGAAAGTAATCACTGTTGGTTGTAACTGTTTAAATAGGAATCTCTGGAACATTCCCCGAATCGAAAGATGTGTACCACTTCATGGACAACTTATTCAATAAAGTCGACATGGTTTGCGGCCGTAGATGGGACTTAAACCACCCGGATATCCCACCACGTTGTGGAGTGATTCCGAATTGTGACATGCTAGATATTGGGTTTTTTGGTAGGTTTTTAACAAAAAAAAAATACTAGTCATGAGTTAATCTATTGGAATCCATTTCTCTTTCAATAAAATTAGGTTGGCATTCTGACGTCGAGAACATGGAACCATCGGTCAGGCTCATATTTGAGAGGATTATCGAGGCAATCTACGACGCCGGTTTAAATCCAACAGATATGGAAAATACCAGGACTGGCATTTTCAACGCCGCTTGTTACAACGACAACGATTGCTGCATCGTTTACGGGATAACCAACGTGGAGACGATTTTCAAGTATGGAACATATTTTAATTTAAAAATGGCAAGTAACGCTCAAGTCGTCAAGCTAATAGCTGTCGCCATTTCTGAAATTGTTATAAAATTCGTTGTGGGTTTTGGACGTATGTACTAAATTGATAATCTTTCTTAATGTTTTTCATAAGTTTCCATTGCAATTCTCCCAGCTTGTGACGTCATTCGAATCACGATCAACGAAAACCGAGTTATCTAATTTAAAATTGAACTCCATTAGGCTATGATACATTGAAACCACCTGAATTGAGATTTTTTAAAGAGTGCAAATGTGTTCCTAAATTTTAGCACTGGTAAATCTCCTGCATTGAACAGGATTGGGCAGTATTTAAAAACCATAGGACCTAATATTTCAGTGGACACTGCTTGTAGCAGCTCACTTTATGCCCTAGATAGTGCCTTCAGAGCTATAAGAACTGGGGAAATCGACGCAGCAATCGTCACAGGAACGAATTTAATCCGTCACCCATACATCACCTTGCAATTCAATAGGTATGTACTAATTTGGCAATATAACGAGCTTCAAGACCAAAGGTCGGCAGACCATTTCTGATGTCTGGTCCTCTCCAATCCCACTTTCGTAAATTGGGAATCCGATTGTTTTTGAAGGTTGGGAGTTCTATCACCAGATTCCGCTTGTAAAGTTTTCGATGATAGAGGTAACGGTTACGTAAGATCTGAGAGCGTAGGCGCTCTGTTCCTGCAAAAGAAACGTGACGCTAAACGGTTGTACGTAGAGATCATTAACTCTAAAACCAACTGCGATGGTTTCAAAGAGGACGGGATAACGTTTCCCTCGGGAAAAATGCAGATGGAACTCCTACAGGAAATTTATCAAGAAAGCGGAATCGATCCGCACCAACTAAGTTTTATGGAGGCTCATGGCACCGGTAAGTGTTTTAGAAATCTTAGAACCAACTTAACGCCATTCGTGGCATTAGGTACCCGTGTCGGTGATCCAGAGGAGTGTAGAACCTTAGACGAAATTTTCGCGAAGGGAAGGAAAGAGAGTCTCCTAATCGGCTCGGTCAAATCCAACATCGGTCACACCGAACAAGTGTCTGGGGTTTGTTCGATAGTAAAAGTAATCTCGTGACTTAACTTTACCTACGGTTTCAAACCAAAGTAAAATCGCAGTGTATCATCGCAACTGAAACAGGTTTCATTCCGCCAAACGGTAACTTTAAAAGACCAAATCCGACCATCGAAGGTATTGTAGAGGGTAGAATGACGGTAGTTACTGAGAAAACTCCCTTTAAGGATGACAGAGGATTGATAGGTAGATTATTGACTAGAAGGGATATATTAAAAATATAATTTTAGGTATGAACTCTAGGAGTGAACAGCTTCGGTTTTGGAGGAGCCAATTGTCATGCGATTATAAGAAAAAATTTTAAAGAGAAAAACACGAACTGCGATGCATCTGACGGTGATTTATCCAGATTGATCTGCGTCAGCGGTAGGACCAGGGAAGCTGTTGACTACCTACTCGATTCACTTATATTTGATGTTAATTATATCGCATTACTTCACAACATATTCAGGTAATGTACCTATTAGACACCTTAGTAACACAATACGTCTAGTTTTAACCCAATTCACGTCCAGTACGTCCAGATCTATATTTCGTCCGTCCGTGGACGTACAATGGACGTCCGCTTTTCTTCGGATGTGTCTAGCACTTTTTGGATGCCCACGAAAGGGTATTGTGAATGTCCAATTGACGAGTCACGAATCTAAACTGGACATATTCTGGACGTTTAATGGTCGAAATAGGAATCTTCTTCTTCTTTATCGTCGTTCTCTCATTACTGAGAATCGTGATCACTGACAACTTGTGACGTTATTTCACTCCATTGACTTAAGTCCCTAGCTATGTTTACAGAAACGCAGAACGAACTACCGATACCGGTGGCCTTTTGGATCTGATCAGTCCATCTGGTTGGTGAGCGCCCTCTAGACCTTCGCCCTTCTGTGTTTCCCGAAACTATCAGCCTCTCCAGGTTGTTTTCATCTCTTCGCACGATGTGTCCAAAAAATCTCAATATGTTCACCAGGCAGGTAGAAGAGAGTCTATTGCGGATGTTCAGTTCTCTAAGGATTGACTGGTTCGTCCTGTGCGCCGTCCACGGAATTCGAAGCATGTGTCTCCAGCACCACATCTCGAAGGCATCAATTCTTTTTCTGTCTGCTGCTTTAATTGTCCACGTTTCAGCTCCATATCGGAAGATAGAAAAGACCAACGATTGAACTAGTTTCATTTTAGTGTTATTCGTAATAGATCTGTCTTTCCAAATCTTGGATAGTCGACTCATTGCACTTTTAACTAGTCCTATTCTCCTTCGGATATCACTTTCACTTGAACCCGTGTTACTAATATATGAGCCCAGGTACAAGATGTGGTCAACGATTTGAAATCTTTTTAGAGCATCTGTCAATTGCAGAGTGTTGGAACGATCGACTATCATAATTTTAGTTTTCTCCGCGTTTATCATAAGGCCACAGTTGTTGCTCTCTGTCTCCACTCGGTTTAGGAGATCCAACATTTCCTCTTCTGACGCAGCTATTAATGTTGTGTCGTCTGCATATCTCAGATTTGTAATCCTTTTACCCGCAATTGCGATTCCTCCATGCCATTCATCCAATGCCTTTCTCATAATATATTCTCCATAGATGTTAAAGAGATCTGGAGAGAGGATGCATCCCTGACGAACTCCCCTGCAGGTCTTGAATGGTAGCGAGTGCTGGTTCTTTATCCTCACCTTGGCCATGCTGCTGTCGTAAAGGTTTCTTATGAGTACAATTAGATGTTCAGGCACTCCCATCTCTCGAAGAACTCTCCACAGCATTTTCCAGTTAACACAGTCAAAGGCCTTTTGGTAGTCCAAAAAGCAGATGACCATTGGGATATTGAATTCTCTGCATTTCTCTATGAGTTGTCGTAGATTAAGCACCTGTTCTCTGGTGCCTTTGCCCTTCACGAACCCTGCCTGTTCCTGGGGAATCTGTCGATCCAGATAAGTCTCCAATCGTCGCTTTATAATACGAAGTAGAATCTTACTCGGATGTGATATCAAAGAAATAGTACGGTAGTTGCTACACTTTGTGGTTGCACCCTTTTTATGAAGTGGAATGAATATAGAGGTTGACCAGTCTTTGGGCCAGAGACCATGCTTCCATATTATATTACATAGATCGGTTAAGATTTTAATGCCCTGTTGATACAAATTCTGTAATAGTTCTCCCCTTATATCGTCACAGCCTGGTGATTTACCTCTTTTCAAATGTGCTATTGCTTCCTCCACCTCTGCGTGCATGGTGTCAGGTTCCTGCGTTATTTCATTTATATTGATAATTCTATCGTTTCCATCTAGGGTCTGCTGTTCTTTGAAAAGTTCTGTGCAATATTTCTGCCAAACATTTAATATTGCTTCGATGTCCCCAACGACAGTGCCATGTTCAGTTTGAATAGCATAATTGCGTGGTTTGAATTCTCTTGCGAGAAGTTTGACCTCCTGAAACAAATCGTTGGTTTCATTTCGATGCGAGTGTGATTCTATCTCTTGACATATGTTGGATATGTACTTTTCTTTGTCTTTACGACATCTCTTCTGAATATCTTTAGATAGGGCGCTATAGATCGTTTCATCGAGAGGGCCTATTTTTAGTTGTTTCCTCTGTTCTATAACTTGCCATGTCTCGTCACTGATCCATGGTTTGCGATCATTCACATTTCCTGGTCGGCAACATTGGCTAGCAGTTTTCAGCAGACCTTCCCTAAGACTTATCCACGATTCTTCGGCGTCATCGTTGCATTCTATATTTTCTAACACTGGTTTAATACTCTCCCTGAAAGTATCTAATTGTCTTGTTGTTAACCTCTTCTGTCTGGTCGAGGGTCTACGAATATTCTTAAATCTATGTCTGAAATCCATTATCAGCAGTTGATGGTCACTACCACAGTCCGCACCTGGAAAAGTTTTAGCATTACTCACAGATGTTTTCCAACTTGTGTTGATTAAGATAAAATCTATTTGATTCCTATATCTGTCACCAGGCGACTTCCGCGTGTAAAGTCTGTGTGGATTATGTTTGAAATACGTGTTCATTATGGAGAGTCTCCTTTGCAAGCAGAAATCCATCAGCTTTTCTCCCCTTTCATTCCTCTCACCCAGTCCAAATCCTCCGACGACCTGTCTCATGTGGTGGTCCATGTTCATGGCTCCTATTTTGGAGTTAAAATCTCCCAATACGATTGTAATATCTTTGCTGGGAATATTGTCAAGCTCAGTATCTAGAGCCTTGTAAAAATCTTCTAGTATGTTCTTCTGCCGTGGAGGTTGGGGCGTAGACCTGAATTATGTGTAGAATGCATGTTTGACTTTGGAAACGGAGGTGAATAATCCTGTCATTAACTGCATCATAACCACAGACAAAATTCTGCAATTTCTTGGGTACTATTATCGCGACTCCGTTAATGCTTTCCTCTGCATGGCCTGAGAAATAAATATTATTGCCTGAAATACTCTGGAAGTGACCCTTTCCTTTCCAGTGAGATTCACTGATTCCGAGGATATCAATGTTATGGGCTGCCATCTCCTTTTCGATTATTTGGAGCTTCCCTGGTTGTTGTATTAGTCCCCTTACATTCCAAGTAGCTATTCTCTTGGGCTTTCAGGGAGTCAGATTTTGACTCTGTGTGTTCACTTTCAAATCAGTTCCTCCCGGAGATCCGAATGAGGAACTATTTAGACTCCGGACTTGTTTTGAGTTGAAAGTTGCCATGATTCTCTTGGGAATGAAACATTTTTATATCCGAAGGTGGTTTCCCCTTGCCTTCCTTCGATCTGTTACAGGGATTTAGTCGTGTTTGATGATGGATATGGTTATACCACCAATGTTCGGGAGCCAGGGCCTCGTTCGTTATCTAGCAGGGTGCACCGGGTGACCAAAGATGACCACTCTAGCAGGAGAGGTTGACATTTGGGTAGTTTCGATGTTCTGATGTTTAGCACTACCCCTTACACCCCCATAGGAATCTTAAATAGACACAATTCGATTCAAAAATGGACCTAAGGCGGACATATTCTGACCGTCAAATGGACCTAAGCTGGAAATAAAATGAACTTATTCTGGGTGTCCATTGGACGTCCAAATCTGTGAATTCGTACCGTCCCATGGACGTCCATTGGATGTCCTGCGTCCGAACATAGACGTACATCAAACCTGCTTCTGGGCATATCAGGACTTCCAATGGAAGTACATTTGTTAGCAAGGAGATTACGAGGGGTTTGACACGTGGTATCACTTTTAAGGAAAAACGTTCCAAGTCACGTATATAGGGGCTATGCCGTTTTGGACAAGTTAGGTGAAGTTAAAAGGTACTCGCAACCTTACTTCCACTTTCCAAAGCTGTTGTACGTAATTTTCGGAGAAATTAACACTTTGGATGGCATCGGGAAACAGTTGTTCCCCATGAAAATATTCTCTGAGGCGTGCCACGAGTAAGTGCATTCGATATCAGGTTGGTAAGTAAGTTGTCGGTTATCAAATTTATTTTAGAATACAACAGTATCTCTTATCGTCTGGAATTAATATTGTGGAAATGATTGTGCAGACATCTGTAGAGATCCAAAAACATCCCCTTTTGATTAATATAGCTGTTCAAATAGCGATTGTCGAAACTTTAAAAGTATTAAAAATAAACACCAAGGAAGTGTTCGGTTATTCCTACGGAATAATAGCGGCTGCGTATTATAGCAATATTATTACACTCGAAGAAGCGTTGGATTGTGCACTATTATTCGATAACCTACAACTCCACAATTTGATATTTAATGACTCACCGCATACCACAAACGGAAATACAGAAAACATCAGTAGGTTTTTGAAAATCCACACATTGAATTTGGTAATACTCTCATAATTTATAGGAAAAAGACTTACGGTCGGTTTGTCTCACATAATATCCAAAAGCGGTCCTTCTCCCGATTATTTGTGCGATTATATTTTAAACAAACAAGACTTAAGTTGTAATATTTTCGATCTGGACTCTCTGGTACTTAAATTCGGAGACGTTTCCTTATCTCACGTGAACGAGGATGTGAACATCCAAACAGCATTCCCAAATAAATGTCAAAACTATGACCTGAACTTACTGGAACTATTAGGAAGGTAAGATTAAGGTACTAACAATTATAACGTAATACTGCGACCACTTTCAGATTGTACTGCGAAGGACACAATCCACAAATACACGAGTTATACCCGAAAATAGAGTTTCCAGTGCCAAGAGGAACCAAAATGATCTCGCCGTTTATTAAATGGAACTGGAGCAGGAAAATGTTCACACTTGTTTTCGACCTTAACACTATTTCGTCAATGTGGAAAAGTGAAACTAAAACTGTCAAAATCACCAACAACGCGGAATGGTCCTACATCACCGACCACGTAATCGATGGTTAGAAGTACATAATTCGTATGGTTTGTACTTTGCATTTTCATTCTTCAATATTATTAGGTAGCAATCTGTTTCCTGTGACTGGTTACCTTTGTTTAGCTTGGGCTTTATTTGCCGAAAGTAATTCTGTCGAGATGAATAGTTCGAGGGTAGTGTTCGAGAATTGTAGATTCCTAAGGGCCACTACAGTACCGACCGAAGGGAGCCTTCAATTACGAATTACGATTTTACATAACGGTAATTTCGAAATCACCGAGACTGATTCTCCGATCGTTATCGGTAAAATAAGTCTCGATTCCAATGAAACGCAATTGAAAAATAACCGTTTAATCACGGATGCACTGGAAATCCAATCCAAGGATATTTATAAGGAGTTGAATTTGAGAGGTTATCAGTACAGGTAAAGCACTGATGTTGTATTAGTCAGTTAATTTCGTCGAACAATTTCAGCAAACGATTCAAAGGGATAGATAAGTGTGATATAAACGGCTCCCAAGGTTTAATTAAATGGGAAGATAATTGGGTGATGTTTATGGACAATATGCTCCAGATGAAAATCCTTCAAACCGACACTAGGTCCCTCTACGTACCAACCTACATTGCTGAGTTGAGTATCGACCCTCTCATGCACAAAGAGTGGATAGCTAACAATTACAAAGAAAATAATGAGGTTGTTTTACCTGTATTCGCTAATCCTAAGACCGATGACATCAGGTAAATATTAAAACTGTTTGTGTTTCCATGGCGTTGATTTCAAAATCTTTTAGCTGTGGATACATAAAAATTACGGGCTTGTTAGCGACTCCCATTTCTAGAAAAACATTTTTAAAAATTCCCGTGTTGGAGAGTTACCAGTTTGTTCCGAACTCTGCGGATTTGGAACTTACAGAAGCTCTAAGAGTCAATTCCCAACTCATATTGGAAAACACGTTAAAATACGATATCAAATCTATCGAACTTATCGATGAATGGACCGCTAATAATTGTATTCCGTTATCGCCGATCATTAAGGAAGTATTCGAAGATGAGCCAATGGTTTATCCAACGATTAAGATATTTAGTAATATGAAATTGGACGTTTCTATTCCAATTGAAAATGACAATATTGGCAACGCCTCTGATTGTACACTAATTATCGCGTCCAATTTACTAAAGCGCAAAGAGGTTAGAATGCCCCAAATAATCAAGAAATATCACTACACTATCATTTTTTAGGTTCTAGATCAAGCCATTATGTCTCTCCAAGACAATGGATACATAATCTCAAGAGAGTCCATCCACTCGTCAGTATCTGAAGTAAACGACTCAAGAGTGACTGTAGTGACGAATTATAAAAATTCTCTAGAAAGGATTTTTATGTTAAAAAAGAACAAAAAGTCCTCAGAACAGTTTGCGGTAAAAATTAGTGCTGATGGCAATTTCGACTGGATCGACAAAGTGAAATACTTCGTTCAATCGAAGAAACGCGACGACGTCATACTTTATGCCGAAGAGGAACCGGACAATGGTATCTTGGGCCTCATGAATTGCCTGAGGAGGAAACCAGAAACGTCACATCTGCGGTGCTTCTTCATAATGGATAAAATCGAAATGTTTAAGCCAAAAGCGCCGTTTTTCAAGCATCAGTTAGATAAAAATTTAGCCATAAACGTCTTCAAAGATGGATGTTGGGGAACATACAGACACTTACTTCTAAAGCAACCAATCATGACGGAAAGCGAACACTTCGAAATTAAATCGTTAGTAGAGGGCGATATATCGAGCCTCAGATGGGTCGAACGAACAATTCCAGCTTTAAGTTTGACAGAAAATGTCCCCGTGAAAGTACTACATCCATAATAACCCATGAACTCACTTAAAGCTTTTAATTTTAAGGTACATTACTCTGCCATCAACTTTAAGGACGTCATGGTCGCTTCAGGAAAACTTAACAGCCGTATTGTATGCGATGACAGATTGTATGAAGATGATTTGTTAGGATTCGAATATTCCGGAGTCGATATGAAGTAAATATTTTAATTTATCATAACCGTGAACACCCCGGGATTAAATTAAACTAGATTCAGTTCGGCTAAATGAAATTTTACACTTAACCAAAGGAAAACACCAAGTCTTAACCAACTGCTTTATTAAAGATGAGCGATCGGTTTCGGCTTCATAGAAGCCATCCTCAGGCTCGCACTACATGAATGAGGAGCATTAGCAAACCGAAGGTAAGTACCTTAAATAGCAATACTCACAACAAGTTGTTTTTGTTTTTAGGGCTCCTGTTGTTCCAAAATATGCGGCGTCACACATACAAAACAAATACGTTGACATGCACAGTTAAAATAAATAAAAATTAGAAATTAACACACATCGAACAAGATTAACTACATAAAGTTCTTTCAGGGCATGGATCAAGCCCTAAAGGCGTGAGCTTCCTCATTCTTGAGAGGTTGGAAAGTAACCACGAACGTGTTCGATCTGCAAGGATTAAGTTTTGCCCCCCTTGACATTCTAGAAAGATCTCGAACGTCGGACCGGCCAAGGAGGGCTAGTTGAAGAAGACATGCGCAAAATTTAAAGTTGGCGGGCGTAGGTAAAAACACAGAAACAAGCTTATTCACAGGTTAAATAGAAGGTGACGGAACAACGGTCTAACCTTAAAAAGTGTTGAGGATTGAATGATTACTAAGATAGGTTATGTCATTTACACAAGTCATGTTACTTGCGCTTCAGTGCCTTAAATATTTCAAGAGTCTCTAGGACGTTCAACCTCACACCCTTATTACAAAGGTGTGAAAATTGTACATCCTCCTTGAAATCGCAGGTATGGTGTTCTAATAATAAGTGATTAGCAAATTGTGACTGTGTAACAACAACCCCTTGATCCTTGTAATTAATAAATTGCCTCTCATGTACTTTTACACGAGTAGAGAAAGTTAGACAGGGATCTCAGAGATTGGTTGGAGGGCGTAGGTAAGAATATTTTCCACCAACACAGAAACAAATTACGCTCCAATCACAAGTTTCCGAAAGGGTTGGGAACTTATCAGATGTCAATTTTTTAGAGAAAGAATTGAGCCTTCTAAACAAAGGTTTGAATTTCAACTTTCCAGAGTGTAGGAAAGAAAAGATAGTTGAGCAATTGGTAGTGGACTGTGAAACCATCTTACAGTCAATAACTATCAACGAACCAAATGTTGCGAAGGCTCAAATCTCCTCTGTACTACATCGTTACAGGTTTAAAAACCTCTGATTATAACTTTTCATTATTGAGGACCCTACACAATGTTAGAAGTAAAATTAAAACCAACAATTTGCTTGTCTCTAAAGCCGACAAAGGAAACTGTACCGTGGTCCTCAATCGTGAAGATTATATTTGTAAGGTAAAGGATTTCATTAACAACGGTTCATTCATTAAACTCAAGAACGATCCAACCCAACGTTTTGCCGCATACGTTGGCCGCATATTGAGGCAGTCGGTTTATTCACTGGGGCTCCTGGGGATTTCCAACATCGCTGCCTTGTCCGTGATGAACCCTCGCACTCCGTGGCTATAGGGCCTACCCAGAATACATAAGGATGGCGTCCCCATTAGACCTGTTGTTTCTTCTATCGATTCCCCGTGTTACAGCCTGTCTCCTATTGGTTGAATGGCACTTTAAGGGTCATTACAGATTTCCGGAACGATTACTCTGTTAAAAATTCAAGTGCATTAATTTCTAAGATAAAAAACATTAGAGTTCCGACTAACTCATACCTTGTTTCTTTTGATGTTGCCAATTTGTTTCCAAGCATACCGTCGGACGAATGTATTCAGCAAGTAAGATACCTTCTTTTTTCGGTGAACACTCCCACCTTCATTGTGTTAGATTTGTGTAGACTCCTCGGTATAGTCTTGGAACAGAACTTCTTCCAATTCGGTGACGAATTTTATTCCCAAGAGGTAGGCTTGGCTATGGGCAGCTGTTTGTCCCCATTCCTAGCAGAGGTTTTCATGTTTCACCTAGAAAAGAACTTCATTAACTCACTGGACTCTTTTAATATAATCTTTTACTACCGTTACGTAGACGATTGCCTACTCCTTTTTGAAGGTGATCACACGGTTGCGGACAGTTTCTGTTCCTTCATTAATACTCTACATCCGAGGATTCGTTTCACAACCGAAATGGAGGTCATCAACCGTCTACCTTTCTTGGACATTCTTCTTATCAAGGATGTTCAGAATAACAAACTGGAGTTTGAAGTGTACAGGAAACCCTCTGCTACGGATGGTATTATTCCGTATGACTCGTTCCATCCCTGGTTACATAAGGCAGCAGCTTTTAACTCCCTTTTCCATAGAGCCTTCTCTCTGGAACTCTCGGATGAGTCCTTCCAAAAATAAATTAAGGTCATTAAACAGATAGGGATTAATAACAACTATCCGATTGAAATTATCGATAAACTTTATTTCAAGCACTTCCTTAAACATGTCATATTCAACAATCAGCTCCCGTATCAATCAAAGGAGAAAGACATAATTTACAGGTCGTTATCTTTCTTCGGGGGAATTTCTTTAAAACTAGGTAGAATCCTGTCCGAACATGGCATCACAATGTCGTACAGAACTGTTAACAACTCCGGGAAGTTTCTTGTGAATTCGAAAGACAAAAGAGAGGTGTGGAAAGAATCGGGTGTTTATGGGTTAAACTGTGGAGATTGTGATGCGGCTTACATAGGCCAAACTGGACGTTCTATCTCTACCCGTGTAAAAGAACATGAGAGGCAATTTATTAATTACAAGGATCAAGGGGTTGTTGTTACACAGTCACAATTTGCTAATCACCTATTATTAGAACATCATACTTGCGATTTCAAGGAGGATGTACAATTTTTACACCTTTGTAGTAAGGGTGTGAGGTTGAACGTCCTAGAGACTCTTGAAATATTTAAGGCACTGAAGCGCAGTAACATGACTTGTGTAAATGACATAACCTATCTTAGTAATCATTCAATCCTCAACACTTTTTAAGGTTAGACCGTTGTTCTGTCACCTTCTATTCAACCTGTGAATAAGCTTGTTTCTGTGTTTTTACCTACCCCCGCCAACTTTAAATTTTACGCATGTCTTCTTCAACTGCCCCTCCTTGGCCGGTCCGACGTTCGAGATCTTTCTAGAATGTCAAGGGGGGCAAAACTTAATCCTTGAAGATCGAACACGTTCGTAGTTACTTCCCAACCTCTCAAGAATGAGGAAGCTCACGCCTTTAGGGCTTGATCCATGTCCTGAAAGAACTTTATGTGGTTAATCTTGTTCGATGTGTGTTAATTTCTAATTTTTATTTATTTTAACTGTGTATGTCAACGTATTTGTTTTGTATGTGTGACGCCGCACATTTCGAACAACGGGAGCCCTAAAAACAAAAACAACTTGTTGTGAGTATTGCTTTTTAAGGTACTTACCTTCTGTTTGCTAATGCTCCTCATTCATGTAGTGCGAGCCTGAGGATGGCTTCTATGAAGCCGAAACCGGTCGCTCATCTTTAAAGCAGTTAGTTAAGACTTGGTGTTTTCCTTTGGTTAAATTATCATGGCCAACTTTGAGAAGCTGGACAACCTTCGGTCGTTGAAATTTTACACATTTAATAGAAAAGTTCCAAAGAAAAATTGTATGTCAAATTTTATATCATAACTGTAATTACGTATAAATTTTATACAACTAAATGAACGCTCACATGTTTGCAGCGGTAGAAAATTAGCCGGCATAAATGTACCTGCGCTTTCCACAATAATAATGGCTGATAGATACTTAAGCTTTCGGGTACCTGACACTATGACCTTAGAAGAAGCTGCGACTATTCCTGCTGTCTATGGCACTGTTTTATACGCCTTTGTTAAGGTACATTGAATAAATCTTAGCTTTATAACTTAAAAAGCGAGGAAGCTCACTTTAAAAATGTGATTATCATAATTTACAGAGAGCACATATAAAACGTGGGTGTTCGATATTAATCCATTCTGCGACTGGAGGAGTCGGACAGGCGGCTATTACAATAGCACAGCACTACGGATGCGAAATATTCGTCACACTTGGAACTGCCGAAAAGAGAAACTTCCTTAAAAAGCTCTTCCCGAAAATTAAAGGTAAGCCATCAAATGCCCAAATCTACATATTTGACTTCTACATGTCTACTCCAGATTCTCACATTGGAAATTCTCGCGACACATCTTTCGAACAAATGATTTATAGACAAACACGCGGCCGAGGCGTTGATGTCGTCTTAAACTCTTTAGCCGAAGATAAGCTCCTTACATCCGTCAGATGTCTAGCGAAAGGAGGAAAATTCCTAGAAATAGGCAAATACGACTTAAGCATCAATAACGATCTGAACCTGCTATTGGTCCAGAAGTGCGCAAGTTTCCACGGGATAATGTTCGACAAGTACTTCAACGCCACGGCAGACAAAAAAATTGAAATCATGAAAATGATAGAAGACGGAATTAGAGACTCTGTTATAAAACCGCTGAACAGGACTGTTTTCAATCATCATGAAGTTGAACAAGCTTTCAGATACATGATGACTGGTAAACATATGGGAAAAGTGCTTGTTAGAGTTAAACCAAACGAAACAGATTCTCTAAAAAAACACCCTTGTTTCACAAGGTTAGTAACGAGCATATCACAACAACGTCACCAATAATCATTTTAGTCAACACTTTCTAAACTGTTATGCAATTATAGATATCGTTGTGAAGCTGACAAAACTTACGTCATCCTTGGAGGTTTGGGAGGTTTCGGATTGGAACTAGCAGATTGGCTGATCTTAAGAGGGGCCAGAAAACTCGTATTAACCTCAAGAAAGGGAGTAACAAACGGTTACCAAAAGATGAGATTGAAGTAAATAATTAATCATTAACACAACCAAACGTGTGTCACATTACTCTACTTTCCAGAATTTGGTCATCTTACGGAGTTCTTGTGGAGATCTCACAAGTCGACATATTTACACGTGAAGGCTGTGAGACAGTTTTAAGACAATCTGAACAGTTAGGACCCGTGCACGCAATCTTCAATTTGGCTGTCGTATTGGCCGATGCTGTTTTTGAAAATCAAACGATCGATAGCTTCAAAACCTCATTCGCTCCAAAAGCCGTTGCGACCAAACATCTGGACAACGTTTCTAGGAAATTATGCTCGTCTTTAAGGTGAATTGACTAAATTACATTTATAGATTGTTGTAATACTACTTTTAGAGATTTCGTCATATTCTCCTCTATGACGTGCGGAAGAGGCAACTTCGGCCAAACTAACTACGGCATGGCGAATTCCGTTATGGAAAGAATATGCGAATTGAGAAGGAAAGAAGGATTCTCTGCAGTGGCAATTCAATGGGGACCCATAAGAGAAGTACTCGCGTAACATCAATTCAAGCAAATAAACAATCCTAAATCTTGATTATTTCAGGTAGGACTGGTGGCTCAAGTGCAGGAAGATCACAAAATTTTAGAAATCAGTGGAATTCTACAACAGGAAATTGCTAACTGCTTGAATGTACTAGACGTACTTCTGACCCAACGGCAATTCGCGGTTGTCTCCAGCATGGTAGTCGCTGATAAAAAACTAGCAGGATCAGGAGCACTGAACGCAGTCGAAGCAGTCATAAACCTAATAGGTTAAATAAAATTTCACTAAAAACGTACATTACATTTCTGTATGTATTTTAGGTATCAACGATCTAACCAGTATTAGTCACCACGTAACGTTACCTCAACTAGGTATGGACTCTATGATGGCTGTGGAAATCAAAAAAATCTTGGAACGAGATTTCGGCACGTTCTTAACGACAAAGGAAATCAAGACACTAACCGTTGCAAGGTATATTAACATGAAAATCTTTTGCTGTCGTCTTTACGTTCATATCACACACGTTCATTGTTCCAGATTAAAAGAAATCGATGATAGTGTGAGCAAATCCGACGAAAGTTTAGACGAAGCAAATGAGAACCCGTTCGGATATTCTATTTTCAGCAAATTTCCAGATGAGTACAGTAAAAATATTATTATGACAAAGCTGCAATCGTCGGTAGAAGAAAATACTTCCACTGCTGACACTGTTTTTGTATTTCCCGGCATTGAAGGCAACACCATAGCACTTAAAGAGTTTGCGAACGAAATCACAGCACAGGTTTATTGCTTGGAGTACTCGGCGGATATAGCAGGGACATCGATTAATGACTTAGTAACACTTGTCAAACCTGTAAGAACAACTATTACCTACTACACTAAGTAATGCTACTTTGTGTCATTTTCCAGCTCATCAAACAAAAACTTACCACTAAATCGTATAAATTCGTTGCACATTCCTTCGGTGGCATCGTAGCTCTTGAAGTGGCCAACATACTAGAATCTGAAGGTTATTCTGGTAAAATTGTATTAATCGACACGTCGCCTCCGATGTTAAAGACATTAGTATCAGCAGTCCGACTAAAATTCAGAACAGATATGGAGACCTCAGTCTTATGCGAATTGCTGCAAATATATTACACAGCCGAAGAACTAGTACCCTTGAAAGTAACTATTCCTTTTAGAAAATAAGGATAACGCTTCAGTACACCGATTTATTCCAGGATACTCTTCAAAATTGCGGTCCGTCCAAACTCAAAGTATTTACTGAGTTGCTCCTCCAGAAATCCTCATTCAAATCCGAGTTCATTCACGATGTCGCTAAAGGTGTGATCCAACGGGCCGAGTTTTGTGAATCATACCAATCTTCATTTGACAAGATTGAATGTCAACTAATTTTGATCAGAGCGAGTGAAATGGAAATGATCGACGACAGACATGATTATGGATTGGCGGATATAACACAATTACCTGTGGAGGTGTATGTGGTCAAGGGTAACCACTCCTCAATTTTGAAAAGTAATAATACCGTTCAATTATTGAATAATTGTATATTGCGGGTTGATAATTAATTGATTCGATATAAAAGGGGTTTTTAATGAAATATTTAAATTTCAATAAACGAGGTTAATATTATTGTATTTTGAATAGTAATTTATCACTAAAATCATATACTGGATTAATTAAGGAGCGTTCTTGATAATCCTCAATATAAAAATAGCTCTTGATTAAATTGCCGACGTTTCGTTCAATATTTTGAACATAATCATGGCTCTAAAAGTATAAATATGTTAAGTATTTCTTATACAACCAAAAAATATCACTTACATGTCATCAATGTAAAATTTGACATGTTTAACAATTCATACTGTATCAATTATCAAGAACGCTCCTTAATTCATCTCAGCTCCCCGAGAACATTCTCCCATTATATACTGGATTAGTTTGGGTAGAAAGTTAAGATTAGGATCAAAAGTTCCTCACAAGCAACTCATATTCCTGAATGGCAATCCCGAGGGTACCGTCGGTGTAGTACAACCATAAATCAAAATAGGCGCTACCAATGAAGGTATCTTTAGCGCCGACATACTTTCTTACATTAACCACTTTGTTGTATTCCACTTTTGCAGTTCCATCTACCAATGGTAGATAATATTCCACGATGGTGTCCATGGTGTTCATATCGACTTGAATCCAGTGGACTGAGTCGCCTTCCACGCACAACACCTTAAATTTTAAGTCAGTAATTCCACTTGACCTAACGGCTCCGAGAAAAAAAAATGGTTTTAGGTTCGGCTCCAAAACCAAAATTTTTCAACCATCCATAACTTGTAAAAGCACCCATTTTTAAGAAAAAAATTTCAAACAATAGTTGTTTGTAATACTTTATACTTTTGAAAACTGCTAAAAAAAGTTCATCCGGCGTAGTTCACTGTTGACGGGTCTGGGCCCCATTAATCGTCAGGCCGCCAAAAAAAGTGTCATCACCGTTCCTGACCAAAAAAATCAGGAGCGTGGCAGGATTCGATACAAAACTTTTGTGCTCAAACAGAAGTTCGCCAGACCTAAGGGCTCCGAGAAAAAAAAGGGAAAATCCGGCAGACGGGAGTTTCGAGGGCCCAAAAGGACCATTTTCCTTCATTTTGGGTCACATCTAAAAAAATATCCCAAATTCGGCATGGAACGTGCCATGTATATAAGTACTATATAAAAACTTTTGGATATCGGGGCTGCAGCCTGGGGGCAGAGAAAGAAAACTCTTTTTTCTAGTAAAACGTTTCTATTATAGTTTTAATCTTCTTCAGTTACTCTACAAAAGGAAAAATGGGCAAACATATGTTATTTGTATATATCATATACATTATGCATATATATTATATATAAATTATTATAATTAACAAAACTATTACATCATAACTTACAGAAAGTGAGGTTTTTCTCTTAAAAAACAAGGCATCTAATCAGAAATACGATTTCTTGGTTTATAGTTTTAATCTTCTTCAGTTACTCTACAAAAGGAAGAAATGGGTATGCATATTCTTTAAGCCAGTTAGCTACGGTCGCTACCGCTTCTCGCATCTCAACCTCCGATAATTTCTATTTTGCCAGTCTCCTTGAGGTCCTCTGGCTGCCATGGACTCTTCTATGTCGGCTTTCCAACTCCTGGGTGGTGTTCCTCTTTTGCGTTTTTCTTGGGGTACCCATTCCCACACCATCTTAGACCACCTGTCTTCATCCATCCTTTGAAGATGGCCGTTACCATATAAGTCTCTTTTGTTCTAAACCTATATAAGCCAACCAATAGAGCTAAAAAAGAATACATTTTCGCACTAAAATTTAACCGGTCACAACCTACACTATCGTGTAAAGGATAGTTCATAGATGAAAACCCACCTTTTTGCCCAAGCGAAATCGGTGTTGGGATTTTTATAAACAAATTATAGTGCAAAAAAACGAAATTTTTTTAGTTTTTTACGAATATTGGGAAAAGTAATGAAGGGATCGTTATACGACCAATAGGACTTTTGTAAGGAATCATAAAACCTAGAAAATGGTTTGCTGTACAATACGATCTGACCATTTTTCACTGAGAAAATCTGGAAAAACCCCCAAAAATCTTTCTTTCTTGAAAAGTTCGTAATTTCGACAAATTTGAGGCTGGAAAAACTATCTTCGGGGTAGTGATAGGTAATAATATATTATTTATGTGTGCGGAAGATGGTTTCCGGCCAATGCGCAGTTTTTGCACAATCGCGTTATAAACAATTTTCACACCATTTCTTGCAAAATGTGCGATTTTATGGGAAAGTAATTTTTCTTAATTTTGCAAGCGGCATTTTAAATCGGAAACCAGTATCTTTAAAACGTATATCTTGGATTTTCACGTAAGAAGTTGGAAATGTATGAAAAAAGGCCCTAAATGTTGCTCCGAACGCCCGAAATCGCTGCTAGACAGTCTCAGGCCAGCTCTGGTAGGGGAAAAAAGTCAGCCTTTTATGCGATTTCGAGCTTTCGGAGCAACTTTTAGACCCTTTTTCAGTACATTTTCCACTTCTTACGTGAAAATCCAAGATATACGTTTTAAAGATGCTGGTTTCTGATTTAAAATGCCGCTTGCAGAATTAGGAAAAATCACAGACCATTAATATAACTAGACCCGGTGTTCCCATTAGAAACTGATCTTTGTTTACATGCCAACATAGCCGATAGGCGCGGTGTAAAGGGGGAAGAAAATATGGCCGCCTTTGACGAATTTTGACAGCGTACAAAGTAGCTATCCATAGGCGTATCAATAATAAGGGACAAAAAGGAAACAAAATTAAGAAAATAATTTATTTATTATTTAGATCAACGGGCAATGAAGTCCTTTACATGCTAGGTAACAAAGGTGCGAAATAAGTGACAAATGATAAAGAAGGACATAGATTATCAAAATCATCATGACAGTAATAATGCATACAATAAGTATAGTCCAAGACCCATCTGTCAGAAATTTGCTTTAGATTGGCATAAGAGGTAACCGCAATGTTTTTACATGAATACCTCGGGAATAACGTCTAGAATAAGGATTGACTTATCCTCCAAAGCGCATCGGTCGGGAACATTGTTAAAAATGCAACAATTTAAAAAGAAATTAAAAAACGCGTTTTTTCCCGAATTGTTTTGCTTCTAACTTTTTAATTATTGAATTTAGAAGAAAGTTGAAGAGAGGAAAAAGTTGCAGAATCTATTTTTACATAAAATGGCATAGGTTATAAATTCAAAAATTTATTAGCGGTTTTGCCAAATAGTAATAAACAACAAAAAATCGGCCCAAAAAAGTGTTTTTTTAACTTATTATTTTAGGCACTTTAAAATGTAGTTAGGACTTCCATACACAGGTACAAAATCCTCAAGTTACAATAAAAAATCGAGTAAATTTCGTTTCGATCGGATTATTAGAGTTTGCACAATAATTTTGCAATCCAGAAAAATCGGAAAATATTGAAAATTTTCAAAATTGTTTAAATTTTTTTCCACTATTCGATTTTAATAAAACTAGCGGTCATATATAAGAGGGAACAAACTTTCATGTGCTTTTGTCAGAATTAAAAAATATTTATTAGAACGGATACGGATACAGTCATTGTTTAAAGTTGGTGTCGTTTTTTTTTGCTTATAAACAAATAGATTATCTCGGCGAATTTTTTGTTAAATGAAATTCTGAAAACATAGCAGGAAAGTACTCGGAAAGACGCTTCTTTTTATTCATAATAAGTTGCTATTTTGCTCCTTAGCTTCTGAGATATAACTCCTCAAAGTTGTTTAGTGTTTAATAAAATGGTTAATAATGGTTAATAAAATTACTATTTTTTCTCATATCTTAAGAAATAATTGTTTCTCACAGTAACCAGTATAATATTTTTGTTGAAATTTACATTGAAAAGATTAAAATTTAAATTCAAAAAATGTCTCGCTTCGAATTTTGACAAATTCATAAATTTGACATTTCTATTAAACACAGTTACAGGGTAGAAATTAATTACCTCTTAGTACTTTTAGGTTCAAAAACTTGATGCATCGGTAATGGAACAGCATCTCTTTTTAAATATCTAGCATTGTCGGTTGCACCTATTTTAGACACAAAATCATCTTTACTGAAATGTTTTGAGCAAATATAGGACGATTTTGTTATGTTATCATTTTCGCTAAGTCCCAAAACAGAAATCCAAATATTTCTTTTAATTGGATCTGCTGGAAACCTAAAATAATAACACTGATAGAACGCCACTGAGATGATACATAACCTCAAAAAATTTCATTAGTAAATCTCCTTATTTACCTATGAAAAGACAATCCCGAGGCTTTTCCTGCATCGCTATAAACGTTGCATATCTTGCACCTATTAACCATTGTTAAATGTTTCCTATTTTTATCAAAATTACTCCCGGTTAGTTTTGGTTTGGTTAGGTTAGCGTGTGACAGACTAGGACGCGATGTTGCCACGTTGCCTCTCATAACGAAAGTCTATATTATTTTAGATTTACGTACAACTGACCAACCGCAGGCGAAGTAGGTTGGATGTATAAGCAAATCGTAAGCGAGAATTCTTCATTTGCATTCATGCAACAGCGCAAAAAACGCTTAGAATGTGCTAAGATCTTGTCAATACATTATTTTGTAAACAAACGGGTCTAGTTATATTAATGGTCTGTGGGAAAAATTAATTTCTCATAAAATTGCACATTTTGCAAAAAAGGTGCGAAAATTCTTTATGACGCGTTTGTGCAAAAACTGCGAATCAGTCGAAAACCATCTTCCTCACACATAAATAATAAATAATAAATCACTACCCCGAAGATAGTTTATCCAGCCTCAAATTTGCGGAAATGGCGAATTTTTCAAAAAAGAAAGATCTTTGGGGGTTTTCCCAGATTTTCTCAGTGAAAAATGGTCCGATCGTGTTGTACAGCAAACCATTTTCTAGGTTTTATGATCCCTTACAAAAGTCCTATTGGTGGTATAACGATCCCTTCATTACTTTCCGCAATATTCGTAAAAAACAAACAAAAAAATGCATTTTCTGCACTATAATTTGTTTATAAAAATCCCAACACCGATTTCGCTGGGGCAAAAAGGTGGGTTTTCATCTATGAACTATCTACACTCTACACTGTCTACACGTCTACACGATAGTATAGGTTTTGACCGGTTAAAATTTAGTGCGCAGAAAAATCTTTATTGGTTGGCCTAATAGTGTTATATACTGTCTATAATGGTCCTGTTCCACTTATAATAAAGCGTGTAAAATAGAAAGTATTTTGGCAAAGTAAGAGATAAATAAAGGCACGAGGGATGAGTTTGATAGATGGTTCAGTTTCGGACATATTTATGCTGTTCCACTTATTTAAACGGGGCCATGCCCCGCGGAGCCTGGCGGCGGGCGGCGGGCGCTCGGCAGCCGCGACGGCAAGCCGAAAATTTCGCCATTTCGACCAGGAGAGCATGAGCCTGCGGAGATCGTCCGAGGGCGACCATTCAGCTCGCCACATAAACGGGCGGACGCAGCGCGCTTTCCCATTCCGTGGCGACGCCCGCCGCCGCCGCACGAAAAGAGAAGAGGCCACGGAGACGAAGAACAAAGAGCAGAAACGCTACTTTCGCTAATAGGGGGACAGGAGGTCCTCCGGGATGCTGGGCGGACGAGCGAGAGAACCTCGAGCCGAGAATAGAGAATCTCTCACTTTCGACGCACCGCTTCGCACGAACTTCGAATTTTCATCTTTTCTACCGGGACTGCATGAGAGCGAAGAGGTCGGAGCGCTCGTTCATCGATTATTTAAGTAAAATGTGGTAAAATATTGTTTATGTTGAAGTTCCAGTTAATTGAGATGATTTTTATTGCAAGTAAGATTGTGCGGTGGTGGGGGTGTGTTCCTCCGTTTGGTTTAGTTTGGCCGATGTGAGCTTCGAAATGCCTTTTCCATTAACAGGCTAGCATAAAATAACAACGGTAACGTGATACTACATCGAAGTTAAACAACCCATTTAATACATATGAAGTTTATGTACTTAACAGCTTATAGGTTGATGGAATTTTCACAAAGATCTCTAACAGGTTTAGGGTTTAGGTACAGAAATGGTAGAAGTAAATACAGATGTATCTCAAGATTCCGTTTTTGGACCAATATGCTTTATGATGATGTTCTTCGTTTAAAAGTAAGTATCTGTAAATGTTAAGGTTAAGGTAAATGCATTTGCGGATGATTTGGCTATGTTAGTCAACAGGGCCGGCTCTAGCCCATGTAGCGCCCGTGTGCAAGCAATACCCCGGCGCCCTCTAAGAATAATATAGCACAACCGTATCGTTAATTCAAAATTATTTAGTTCAGTAACTAAATCACAGTACAAAGTAGGTATGAATGAAATATATAGGTACATTAAAACCTTTGTCAACTTAACATAAGGCGTAAGGGCAACCTCAGGTAGCTTACTTCTAGACATAATACTAAATATACGCCACATACTCATAATTACTGTTTACATAGCTTTGCTATTTCTACAGGCTACAGGAAGTTATTGAAACAGTTTGAAAACAAACAATAAACTTAAAAAGATCCCCTGGACAAAGTAAAGTATTTTCGAAATACCTTTAAAAACAGTTTTTCGTAGTCCAATGTTTATTTTTTTTAAAATGAGTTTCTGCGTTTGTTATTGGTTTATCCTCCGCCTCATAATTATAAAACGTTCTACGAGTGTGAGGGCGGGCAGGTGCGGAAAATTCTGCTATTGCATCGACTTCTTCCGCTACAGTTTTCGCGCTATTAAGTAGCTCCTCAAAAGCAGACTCATTACGTGATTGAGATAAATTCATTTTTGCATTATTGATCATTTCTACAGCTTCTGACATCATGACGTCTGACTTTTGAAGAGCCTTGCTGACTATATTTATCTTGCTTAAAATTTCGAACCAAGTAAGTAGAGAGCAGAGCGTAAATGATTTAATTCTTGTCAATAATGAATTTGCCAAATTTCTTGACTCCGCATCTTTGCTCCTATCGGAATATATGGTAAACAACGCATCATAGACTTTTCCTAAATTAAAACGTTTCTTTAAAAATTTCTTTCAAAGAAATTAAAGCATGCCGACGTGCGGCTTTGGAATTTTTAAATTTTCTATTTTAATGCTGATTTTGAATTCACCTCAAAACAAAAATTATTTTATAGAAGGTGGAAAATATGACTAAATTATTTATAACTTTAAAGGAGCCGCTAGTGGCGCGTCTTGACATTGCCGCCAGCGCCACAACGCCGGCGGGGCGTTTTTTGACAGCGCCGCTAGCAAGTAATAAGGCTCTCAGATTCTTTTTGAAAATGTCGCGAGCGGCGCTCGGCGCCCCCTAAAGCCTTGCGCCCGTGTGCGCTGCACACCCTGCACAATGGGTAAAGCCGCCATTGTTAGTCAAAGAAAATCTTCCCTTGAAGTTAAAACTGATTAAATCATACTCCAGCGAAGATTTCGTACTGGATTTCGTATTGGCTCCTGAAAAAAAAACTTAAATGGAGACAGGAAAAGAGATTTTACTAAGTTTAAAATTCTATCGTAAATAAGGAAATTATTCCCAGTAAAACTATTTAGATATCTAGGTGTACACTTTGATGATACATTAACATTTGGATATTATTTCAAAAAAAATATAGTTTAAAAAAACACAAAAAAACACACTTTAATTGTGAATCAAAGTAAAAAGGCAAAAATATTTTTTTAGAAATAAGAATCGTAGGTATACCTAAATTAATGAAAAAATAGTTGTTATTGTAATAAAGCATGGGGTGCTTGATAGGTATGCTGTTAAAAATATTTCATCAGTGCAGTAGTGCGGTTTTTCCACACTCAAAAAAATAACGCTGTAGCCATCACAGGAATAAAGTAAAGGCAAGAGGAAATTCGAGTGAAAATAGGCACCGAAGTTATTTCTTGTTATTATAGATTTACAAAACGATTATAGTGGTTCAATTCCTGTAGAAAGGACAGTTCCTATTCTAAAGGAAATAAATTGTTGAAAATACAGGTATCGCTTCATTTAAAATGTACAGGAATTAATTTCTGTAAATTTAAATGCCATAGCTACTAGAAATAAAAGGTTGTATATTACAGGATAATTTATTTCATAAAATAGTATTTTCTAGTTATATGCAAGCACTAGAGCTCAGAATTTACTAGAATATGTTGTTACACTTATTAGTTGTATTGAGAATCTTAACGCAAAACGTTACTTGTAACATTTTATTCCATTAGTTATAACAGGAAATTATTGTGATATAAATTAAGAGACATTTTGCTTTTAGAGCTACTTCTTCAATAATAACAGTAATTTTTGTATTAGTCATATTGAACCAAACTTTCAATCCAAATGAAATTTCCTGTATTTTCCATTCACTTGAATTCGTAGCTTACTGGAATTTGTTGTTGTTCCAATTGTATTATACTTTTAATCTAACACGACTTTCCTGTTGTGTTCAACTAGAGGTATATTTAATTCCACTGGAATTTTTTGTTGTTATTATTCTACTAAACCTTTAATAAAACAGGAGTTTCCTATACTGTATAATGTAATTGAATTGTTGTATTAAAAAGATATCTTGCAAGTACAAAATCACTGGATATAGAAGGCTCTCTCCAGGTATTCGTCTACTATAGCATCGCATTTCAATTCTTCTTTGATGCTGAGTTTTGTCAGTGTCGACCTAGCATTCAAGGAAAGCATCCTTTCACCTGCTGCTCAGCCAATATCTCCCTTCCATCTTTGGTGTTTTGATGTATATCGATGAGAAGAGTCTGGAAAAAATGGAATTAATTAAATAGAATAATACTAACTCATCCCATATTTTTCCCAGGTTTCAAATTTAATTTTAAAAAATATTACTGATAAATTTATCTATACGAGAAATTCACAAAAAAATGTGAACCTACTGATGAACAAGTATGGATATAATGAAATTGTAACTTACGTCTGAATGTATCAGTACTGGCTTAAATCCCAAGCTTTGAAGTATCCAGCGAGGTCCGAAATTTCTACATCAAGCCCATCCAGTGGCTGTAAATTGCACATGGCACTTCCTAGACGGTAATCAAAACCATTTATCTTCGGGGGTGCTCGAATCCATTGTTTTGCAGAAAGTAAGAGTACTTTTTTAATGTACCAAACAAACACAAAATTTCCTTTCCAATTCCAATTAGAATTGGCGCACCGGCGGACATTGTGGATACTACATTCCTGTACTATTAGTGACTGGGCTACAATTACATTTTAAACGAAATGCTTGTTAAATTGAATAGAAAACGGATTATAATCAAAATTATGGTAACTGTAACAAACTATACCTTTAAAAGTAACAGGATTTAGTAATCCTGTTGGGTTAAAAAACTATTCCTGTAAAAATAACAGAAATTCATCTTCCAGTACAATTCAGTGGAACAGTGTAGACCGCCAAAGGATGCCGCGTTATTAATTTTTTCTCTCACTTATTTTTTAGAGGAAATGTGTTTAATTTGGTATATTTATTAGTAGCAGTACACAGTCGTTCTTGTCTACACAGGACTCTTCTTTTTTGTTTTTTAAATAAAATATTTAATAAAATCTCAGTGGGTGGTTGGTTCAATTACTTAACATATTTTGACCAATTTGACCATATATATCTTAACAATATAACTTGACACAGTCATAGAACAACACCTCCATAACAATATCATTAACTGTCCTCCTCCTGTAAATATCAAATTTACGTTTACTCCCATAACAACGCATTCCTGTTACATTAGCATTTCAATATATTCTTAAAATTCAATCAACTACTCCTGTAAATATCACATTTTATGCTTGCTGTAGTAATAAAGTCTTGTTTCCTTTTAACAGGAAATATTACATGGAATTGAAAAGTTTTTAATTCCTGCAAATCCATAATAACACATTCCTGTTACATTAGCTACAATATATTAATAAAATTAAGTCAACTATTCCTGTAAATATCATATTTTATTCTTGCTGTAGCAACAAAGTATTGTTTCCTTATAACAGGAGTCACTACATGGAATTTAAAAATTTAAAATTCCTGCAAATCCTACGTTTCTTCCTATTCACGATACAAAATTCGGTTTAACAGGAATCGAAATATTAGGGTAACAGTATATTTCCAGTGTTTCTAATAAAAGTCGTTTTAATGTAACAGGAATCCAATTTACAGGAAATTCTAGTAACTTATTTCTTTGAGTGTAGTCACCCCCTGTATCTCCTGAACGCAATAGGATATCGATATGATTCCGGCGGCATATTTTGTTGCTTTCGGGCTTTGAGGTTATTTTCTTGAAACTTGCTAAAATGTAATATATTCCAACATTGAGACAGCACACTATTATCTACACATTACTGTTACTACTTACTTCACATTACGACAGGATTTATCATTTCGCATGATTTCGCACAAAAAAACAAAAAGTGTGCAAAAAGGCAACATATAAGCTACGTGAACCACCTGTTATAAGTACCTACTCATTCTTAATTCCTGAAAAAGTCGATGATATTATTTTTATTGGTTTAGTTCGTTTCTTTAATTTTTTATTTGTTATATCTACCTACTTATTAGTTTATCTATATATAGTTTTGGAAATGTAATTTAAGTAGTATTCCACATTTAGCGCTCTATATAGGTAGGTACTATTTATAAACTAAAGTGACTTTTCGCCCGTGGAATGGACCAGATACTGGAAACTATCAACAAACCTCAATTGTTCAATATTCTTTAACACAATTCATGAGTAGAGAGTTTTTAAGTTTTAATTAAATCTGATTTCATGAATATATGTACTACTTAAGCTTTTCTTATTGTTTGTAGAATAGAACTAATTTTAAATAAGACTTCCATAGCTACATATAACGTATTAACTATACACGATGAGGTGTAATAAGAAGCTATAATACCTATAAATAAGATATACTTATAAGAGATCTCCGAGCACAAGTAGGTACCTAATACCTAACTAAATAAATACATAGGTATAAGTATTACTTATATCTTACGGCAAATTATTATAATAAGTAATACGCGACAAAAGTTTCGTAATTTGCGATATAAAACAAATTTAAATTTGGACGCAACTTTCTGTGCTTGGTAAGTATTAGGTATCTATTAATACTGTATTTCTTAATTAATGAAACACTCTAGATCATTATAACTGACCAGTACACTTCACGCGCCAACTTAATATTGCGTGAACAGTTGGGAAATGATAACACGTAATTGTAACTTCGGATTTACTAAACTATTTAACTGCAACAACTTAAAATACAACGGAATAGGTGAAGATAGATAATAATTCTCTCGCAGTTGGACGAAGAGTGTTCTTTTTAAATTCCTCAAAAGGTAGTGACGGAAACGCGATCTCTGCTTATTGGTCAGATTGATTTCAGCCCCTTTTACTCGTCGCTTATTGGTTGAAAATCACCTCGGTAATGAATAAAAGGCGTTTTAACCCTTGCTGAAGATCCTCGCTTTCATCTCATGTATCTACAGATGGTAAATACATGTTTTAGAAATCGCGTGTCCAACTTCCTCGAAATGTAATACCCGATTTACTTTCCCGGTAGGGTATTTGTTACCCTTACGGCTCATTGTGGACTTGACTTGTGTTTATAGCAAATAAATCTCGAAGAAGTATTGGGTACTCGAGGTGACAGCAATATGGACCTCTGTAAATCATCATCGGTTCAACAATAAATTAAAAATGTCACTTATCTGAGACGGAACATGCTCTATTGTTTATTTCAACTTTTAAGTAGGTAGGTAGGTAGTTCAAATTTCAAAGTAGTACTAATAACATGAAAAAGCCGAAGAGTGAAAAGGGGAAATAGCCTGACTAATTAAGTATTAATTTATTATAGAATTTGTGAGGTAGGTGTTGTTGGTCTTGTTCTTTTGTCTCACTCCTCAACAAAACTTTTAAAAACTTACTTTATGTAAATAAAGTAGTTTTTGTTGCAATAATTCGTTGTTAAAGTATCCCAATTGTTAAGAGTACAAACAATATTAGAAATGTTTTCATTCTAAAGTGTCCGCCATTTTGTGGCAGACGGCAGCTAACGGTATAACTTTAGAATCCATTCCTCGATCGAGCCATCTGGTGTGGGTGTTTCCAAGCTAAACCTATAAAATGCCGAGGTTTTTAAAACGCGCTACCCGATCTCCTCGCATTCATGTTATCCCGCTACAAGAAACTCTTTGGCATGTCTTGCTAACAGGCATATTTGGCATAGTTAGAATTCTCGTCATAATCAAAAAGTATCCCTGATTAGTTATGCATCTTATATACATATTTCATTGTTACACTTACTCTCCAAGTAAAAGCGCATCGCGACCATAACTGTGTATGCAAACCGAGAGAGAAATTAATTGAAAGAAACGCCGACTCCACAAAAACTGGTATTTGCAATTAAAATCGGAGGGGGATAAGTATTTTATATTATGCGTCATCAGGTGTATCCCCTCCTTCGCTGGATAAATGACCACTGGTCAGGCCCAGTTTGGGGGTTTGAATAGTCGATTGCAGTTTTATGGCTTGAGTGCTTTTAAGTTTTTTTTTGTTTGTGTTATTCATATCTGTTTGAACTTTTCTACTAGCAGGATACTATAAAGTGTAGAAGGTCGAGACGCTCTTTTCCCCAAAGAAATGCTACACGTGATGAATGAGTTTCTCAGGGGCGGATCAAGGCGGTTTTCGAATCGGGAATATACTTAGAAATTCGGTAGTTCATCACATCATCGACTAAAATGCCCCATTTCTTAATAGAGGCATAGAAATTTCATTTTACTAAGGTGTTATGTGATTTTGTTAATAGTGTGAAGTGAAACAATTTGCATATGAACCAGAATTACTATTGTTAAATAATATTTTAGAGTATGACGGTTTGGACGGAATAGTTTGTAAATAATTAGTTTGTAAGACAATTCACAAGCCTTCATGTAAATGAAATCACTTTCTGAATACGTAAATAATTACACCTCCTACTTCATACATTGTTCATAATGTCTGACATTTTTTCCTAGATCCGTTTCTGGCAATACGAAAAAGGAAGTAATAATAGATATGTTTTTTCTTCTCCTGTGTTCCAAGAATTAAGGATAAATAGGATTGTGAGGTAGAGATGGCGCTGGGAGGCTATAAAGTCAGCAACAGAAAAGTCGCCAATTAATCAATACCAGAAAATGTCAACCTATTAATTCATCAACGAAACAATCTTGCTTTATAATTAAAACGGCCATTAATTTATTTATTAAAAATCTGACACGTTTGGTTGGTATGTAAGTACCTAATGTGCATCGTAGTAGATGCTGTCGCAGATGACTATAAAATCAAAGTAATCTGAAACGAGACCTCTCTAAAGAAAAACTTGAATAACCAAACCAAAGAAATTGACGATTCAAAAAAACGAAGAAATGGACACTTTATTGAACACATGGCTAGTATTAGAGCTCTGAATAATTTTACCATTTCCCTTATCTCTAGTCAATTTTTGGAGAAATATGCTTTCAGGCCAAGAACAGTTGGAAGAAAATGTGTTTTTCACATTGTAATACGGACTTTCCTCTGCGGTTTTGTTATTTTGATGACAAACATATTGACAATTTGCGGAAGTGATTTCTTGTACAATTATTATCTCATTATTATTATATATTATTATATATCAATTATTATCTTGTATATTGTTTTAAAAAATATTTTGAAAATCGAAAAATATCGCGAATTTCTACGGAAAATTTTCAACAGTAAAGTTGTAGCATATTCACCTTCAAAATGAAGTGAAATAAACCTAAATCGATTCAGGAGTTTCCAAGAAAATTCTAAGAAATCAGGTTTTGGTTAAAATATATCAGAATAAATGAAATTATACGTACGTAATGTAATTTCATTGCTGACAAAATTGATTTGATATACGGCTCAGCAATATTCAATAATTCAATCTATTTACTGCTTTTGCCCAATTGATTGTTGAAGTTTGAGTGGTCTTAAGATAATTCTTGAAACAGATTTTGAAAGTGCTAATAGAGTACTAGAAGTCGCTCACTTATGACAAAACAATGTTCATTAAAGGTGTTCCGTCTCAGATAAGTGACATTTTTAATTTATTGTTGAACCGATGATGATTTACAGAGGTCCATATTGCTGTCACCTCGAGTACCCAATACTTCTTCGAGATTTATTTGCTATAAACACAAGTCAAGTCCATAATGAACCGTAAGGGTAAAAAGACCCTCCCGGAAAAGTAATCGAGTGTTACATTTCGAAGAAGTAGGGTACGCGATTTCTAAAACATATGTTTACCATCTGTATATGAGATGTAAGCGAGGATCTTCAGCAATGGTCAGCACGCCCTCTACTCTTTACCGGGGTGATTTTCAACCAATAAGCAACGAGTAAAAAGGAGTGCAATGCAACCGGCCAACAAGCGGAGATCGCGTTTCTCGTCTCTAATTTTTGAGTAATTTAATTTTAAGAAACACTCTTCGTCTAACTACGAGAGAATTATTATCTATCTTCATCTATTCCGTTGTATTTTAAGTTGTTGCATTTAAATAGTTTACTAAATCCGAAGTTACAATTACGTGTTATCATTTCCCAACTGTTCACGCAATATTAAGTTGGCGCGTGAAGTGTGCTGGTCAGTTATAACGATCTAAGACAATCGAAATTTCTGATTCGTACGCGACGTTACAAAAGGATTACATTTTATTTCTCATTGAAAAACAGCGATAGGCTATTGGTTAAACAAAATAAACCAACAAGGAAAAGAAAACTAACATATCTTTTATAACTGTCTTTTATTTACTAACATCGTCGGAAAATCTAACATTATACAGGAAAATGTCATGAAATTCTCAATGGCTCTTGACCTGCTAATGGTTTCGTCTTTTACTCTTTCCTGTTAGAAATCAAACTTCCTTCCAAAGTTTGCCAAGGATATGATCGAAGCTCAAAGTATATATTGTTAACTTTTGAGGGCCTAAATAATTTATGACGTTTATTTTTCGTTTTTATTAGGGTTATTTTAGTTATTTATACTTACCTCTGTCTTTGTAGATGTATTGTATGTGATTAAAATAAAATTTAATTTTTCTGCCTCAATTATAGCTATGTAACATCTAGCCATCAGACATTAAAAAAACAAAAATGTAGTAAATACTTCCGTTGTGAAGGCACACAAGAACATCTGCCGGCAAAGCAAACTTTACCTTGTTGCTTGGGCAAATGTAATTATATTTTTGTAATTATATTAACAAATATCTGTATAGTGAAAACATGACAATTTACACAGTATTTATATGTTCCATTATGTCAATAATTGTAACAGTTATGATACGAAATGTGCTTAAACCCAAACAAAACCTGTGCTGGGACTTTATTATCGTTTAAAGGCACGTCCATTTAATTCAATATTTGTCATGCAATAAATTAATTGTCTTGTTCAGGCCCCAAAGTTCCCATAAATCAGAGTACTTTTACCCGACGATGGATAAGCATGTGTAGTCTGTTACGATAATTGTCTATGAGGGTGGCTTTTAGGCTCTCGTTTCTGGGAATTGGGGTTGGCAAACCTGGAAACACGTGTGGTCAAGTACCACATGCCCTCAAGGCGGGATTTTAGAACTTTTCATCCCTTATATCATCTATTAGTTTTTACAACGAGATGGCACTCTGTTTTGACCTGTCTTTAAAACACACTCTCTCTGGATGTCCTTCATGTCATAGTCCCGATCTCCGATCCGTATAACAGGTTGGAACAGCAATTGTATTGTAAAATTTTAGAACTGTTTCCTTCCTGACTTTGTTCATCAGCGTATGTTTTATTGCTCCTATTGACTGTTGCAAATTTTGCAATTTTACTCCGTGTGACAGCGTAGGATATTGCATCTAAGTATTTAAAGGAGTTTATTTGCTCTAGTGGCTGATCGTAAAATACTATTTCTGCTCTTAGGTGTTCTGTACCCCGGAATGCCATAATTTTGGTTTTCTTTTTGGATATTTTGAGGTTGTAGCTTTTTGGCTACATTGTGTAGAGTCCATATAGTTCTTTGTAAATTGTCTTCAGAACCTATTAAGACTATCTGGTCATCCAGGTAATTCGGTCATCCACAAACAGGAGTGTATTTATAATTTTATCGCCAATCTTAAAATGGTTTACATGGTCATGTGGTACACAAAAGTTACTAACAATTGTTTAAATTGCTCTTACTCGGAAACTCTCGAGTAGACTGAAGAAAGTTAATAAAAACTATGCGAAATGACAATATACCCCAAAAAAGTTTGGAAAAGTTTTGGCTCATCTCCAATGCTTATGGAGATAAATATCTGCAATTAATCATATCTACTGAATACAGATGATCCAAGCAGAGTGTATAGTATTGTCTTATCAAAAGAATATAGGGATTAATGAAGACATGAAAGATCATTCTATGTAGGTATAGTAACAGAATTAAAAAAAAGCAAAAACAATATATTCAAATTTTGTTACTACATCGATATAGTACGCTCCTTTATCTCATTATTCAACCCTATTTCGTTTTGATACGATGATGAAACACCCTACTGCACATACTAATAGTATCATGTATATTACTAATTACCACTTAAATACAGTTTTTTTTATTTAATGAAGGTGAATAAAAACAATCCTCTTTCTTTCCTTCTTTTAAGAAGGAGGCCAGACCGGAAACCGCTTTCGCATTACTTCAGTCTGACCATTGATACGCCATCAGGCGTCCGTCGTTAAACCTTCTTCAGCCTTCTTTGCTTTGAGCACGTTCTCCGCAAAGCACATCACTGCTTTCCAGGAGCTCTCGGAGCTAGCCATGAGCGCTACGATGCTTCTGGGATTTGGTGTTACCCCAATGGTCTCCCAAGCATTCTTCCTTTCCACTATCCAACGTTTACAGTGAAAGAATGTGTGATAAGCGTCCTCCACTTTCTCCTTGCAGTATGAGCATTGTGGGCTCCTCTTAGGTCCCATCCGATGAAGATAATGATTAAATAGCCCGTGTGCGGTAAGTAGTTGCGTCAAAAAATAAATAGTCTCCGCGTGATTACATTTCGTCCAAACTATCAAATCCGGAATGAGTTCCGCCGTCCATCTACACGTTGTGGAGCTTTGCCACCGTTGTTGCCATTCTGTCGTAGTGTGATCTTTTTCGGTCTTCTTAGTGCGTTCATTCAACTCGCCTGCTTTTCGGAGCCGATGAAGTCGTCTGCGTTCTTGTGCCATTAGGTCAATAGGTGGGGCCTTCGCTAAAACCAATACGGCTGCCTCGGAAACTGTACGATATGCACAGGCAACTCGGAGGGCTGCTCGCCTTTGTATGGAGGCTAGCTTTCGTCTGTAGCTTTCAAGATGTAGTTGGTCCGCCCAAATTTCTGCGCCATAGAGCATGATAGAATGCACCGTGCTTAGTAGCAGACATCGCTTGGTATACCTCGGACCACTCGTCTTCAGCATAATCCTTGATAAGTTCGCTGCAACTTTGCTGGCTTTTTCTCTTGTTTTGTTCAGGTGTTCCCGGAACGTCAGCTTCTCGTCCAATTGGAGTCCTAAGTACCGTAAGGAGTTCTTAGCCTCAATATTTGCATTTCCTATGGTCACTGTAAAATTCTTGTCAAACCCGCGTCGCCTAGTCAATACCGCCATCTCGGTTTTGCTCGCTGCTAAGTTCATCCTATGACCTTTTAGCCACTCACAGATTCTCCTTGTAAGATGGTCTATTTTCCGACGAGCGTCTTCTGTGTCTCTTGCGAGAATCAGATCGGCGACATCTTCTGCATAACCGACCAGGTGGATGTCTTCTGGCAGAGGCATCCGCAGCAGGTCGTCATACCTAATATTCCAACAGTCTGGGCCGAGGACAGAGCCCTGGGGGGAGCCTGCCGTGACTTTCACTATGCGAGGACCTTCGGTAGTATTGTACTCGAGGACTCTTTCTCTGAAGTAATCGTCAGCAATATTTAGAATGTATTCCTCAATGTTGAAATCCGCTTTCATTGCATCAAGGATATCTTCCCACCCTACAAAGTTGAAAGCGTTTTTGACATCGAAAGTAAGGAAAACGCAGACCTTGCGGGCGCGATGGTTTCCCGACCATGCTTTGTTAACGATGTTCAGGGCTTGTTCAATCGCAGTAATTGTTGAATGTCCTTTCCTGAAGCCGTGTTGATTTTTCGAGAGTCCGCCGCCCTGTTCGACGGCCGCCACTAAGCGCACCTTTATAAGTTTCTCAAGCAGCTTACCTTCAACATCCAGCATGCACAGCGGCCTGTAAGATGACGAAGTCGTTGGTGGGCCTTTGCTTTAAATACAGGTAGATCTCTCCAGAAGGATTGTAGTTGAAGCAAAGCTCTATGCGACTTTTTGAATATTTTCATTTTGCACAAGGGTTATCAACAAAAATTGTTCAGCCCATTTCATACAGTTACCGAGTTATAGAGATTTATATAATGAAATTGTTAACAACTTTTAACAGAATCTTCAGAAAACACCGCATCCACTTGATTCGGTATTACTTGCTGCAGACCGTTAGCCTATAGGCAAAGGTAGTATTTAAACATCCTGTCCTATTATTGAACTGGTTGTCTTAACGTTAACGTGCGATGTGAGCGTATCAAAATGACTTACAATTTTTCAACTTACAGGAAACGAACTGCTTACGGTTAACCCATGAGTTAATATTATCTCTGCATACATGAAACTTATTAGCTCAAACAGAAAAATCGTGCTCAACCAGACAACCTAGTTTAACCAATCATTCGATAGCCAACTAAATAAAACGAAAACGGTGTTTATTTCTCGAGATATTTATAGTAAAAATAGTAAACAGGTAATCAATCATCCATTGATACGTTATGACACTGGTTGGTAAATGTCTCATCTACTATGGATCTAATTTGATTGAATTTATAAGTTTTCTGACTGTTTATTCAATTAGCCAAAACGATAACGTGCGAAACTAATGGAAAGCAAATGTATAAAAGACAGATATTGCTTCTTATAATTTTGAGAGTAATCCTCCATGTGAGAACAAATTTTGGTTGAGCTTTTCGAGTCAGTAATGACTTCTGAAAAAAGTACCAGATAATCTACCAAGTAATATGGAACAGACATCTGGCGGCTAAATACCGAATTCACGTGAAATACAGAAAACTACCTCTTTACCCCTTTTTAGTAAAACCCCATCAATATCCACACAAACGATAATAATATACCACACGCACACTTTCTGCGCCTATTAGACCGTCCCTGTCTCGTCACAATTATAATTACTGCCGTCGGATCCTTCCTGCTTACTTACATTAGACGTCACTTACCGTTTCGATCTCCTATTCTCCTGATGTGAATTACTTAACAATTTTCCTAACTATACTTAAAGTCGCGCTTAAGTTTCCTCCTCCCCCTAAAGTCGCCTAGCGCCAGTAATTAACAGTCGCGATATCGCCGATTGCGCTTGTAGTACCTGCGAATAAACGTTTTAGTTGTTAATCCGCTTTTAATATATGGGATTATACAGCGAACTTAAACGGTTGGAGAGCCGGAGAACATAAGATCGAGATGGTGCCGAGGTGTACGGCTCGGAGCTGAGTGTATGCCTGTATGGCTGGTGGCATAATGTATCTTATCTCTTAGAAGAAAACGCACTCTCCCATCGCATCACCAAGTTTATTTAACAAAGCAACATTTGTGGTTTATTACATTTACATTTACAATCAATTTATTATATGTATATATTATGCATTACGTTTTATAATATGCACAGTCCGTAACATATTATAAAATAACCGTTTTTTTGTTGTTTTTATATATTTTTTATTGGCCAACTATCTCATTTGATCCCTTTAACAATATCTGATGAATATTAATAAAGTAAGGTAAAAGGAACAGGGTGGAAATACTGATATTTGTGAAGGATATGTGAAAGTTCAAATATATGTCAGCTTGATATAATTCACGTATTGTCCAACCCTATTCCACACAAATTAAGACAAAAATTATAATATATAGTACAACCACAAAATTCGGAAAGGAAACGCCGTGACTTTGGCATAATAACATTAGACCATTTTGAAGTAAATACCACTTCTTATTAACTGAATTCAAACGTGACTCAAAACTCGTTTGTTTCATTTTGTAGTCGCACTGTATAGTAAAATACGCAAGCAATTAGTACAAATTAGTAATCAGTAAAAACAACGTATTATTTAGCGAACCCTGTAAATTTTCCAATGACACGTTTACATATTTATTTAACCTTATGTAATTTCATCACATTTAGACAATTTTCCAAATATGTATCCAAATATAAGAGAATTTGCTTTTAAAACAACTAAAAAAATAAGGGACATCCAGGTACTTATTTTAATTTAAAAAAGCTTGCCGTTCAATTATAGAGGCATTTTATGAATCTCGAATGATAGACTGTCCCATTCTGTACTTTACGGCTCCTTGATCTTTTTTTAAATTCTAAATTAATTATTTTGTTAAAATAACGTTGGGGGTGGTCTGTTTAAACCACTTGGCACTCTGTGAATAGTAAAATCAAACTTTCTTATATCAAAATAAATCACCAACAAATAATAATGTAAGAAATACAATATTAGTACACTTGTCACCTATTATCAGCTAACCCACAAGCTACATTAACGTAAGCTTAAAATTAACAATAACAGAACGAATCACGTCTTGTCACTATCAAATATATCTATCTACCTTGTAATGAGTATTAAAGGAAAAAGTGCTATTGTCGAATCTTCCCAGACAAAGTTCTATTCATGAAACAAATCCGCAGCTACTAGATAAGTAATCTCTTTAGAATTGTTCAAATAACATCATTTTAAAATATTTCTTGCACATATAACAAATGCATCCTATAACTAGATTTATATTTATTTATCCACATACTTATGGTTCTCATGTTATGTACACATATTAAAGCGGTACAGTTTTTTTCCCAAATGCACATTTGTCTAGGATTACGCTTACATATTCTATTAAATAGTACGGGGTTCGGTTATAACTGGACCAATTGCGAAAACGTGAAGGCATTCAATTTCAATCCACAACCGTTCAAACAAGTCAGATTTAAAACTGATCAAATTTGGTGATATTCGAATTTTTACAAGAAATTAATTTACCAATTCGAAAGTAAATTATGTAAGTAAAATGCACGTAGCACCTGAGATCAACTTTTCACTTCGTTTACATATTTTATTGGACTTATATTTTCCTACTGATCCAATTCCTTTAAAAAATGGAGTTACTTAAGTACTGCCGAAAATGGAAACTATAGGTCTCTTCCAAAAAGCTACCAGTAATAATTTGTGACTGCTAACAGCAGTCGAATATATTTAAGTTGTGAGAACAGTTTTGTTATTAAGTAATAGACCACCACGTAAATGGTCGACTGCTTATAATATACACAAACTGTCTAAGTTAGAAATTAGAAATGTTTCTCGCTATTTTGCACTTTGAATTCTGCTTTTTTGAATTTAATTATCAAAATATAATTCAAATTTTTTTTTAAGATTTCGTAATGTTTCAAAAACGGAAAGTTGTAAAATGGAACTAAAAGGTTTCGGTTTTCGTTTAAAAAGTGAATATGTATAAGTAGATATGTGTTAATAAAAGACTTTGTATACAAACAAGACACTATATACTTTTAAGTATGACATTGTAAGAAATACCGATAAACTGCTCCTTGAAAAGTGCACATTTTCAAAGATTATGTGAAATGATCTCAGCAACAACTTTTTAACTTTTTACTTTTGATGATACAAATGTGTATAAAGTTGCGAAACTTCAAAATCGAACTGAATTTTCAAAATTCAAAGTGCATCTTTCAAATATGTTTTCTAATATAGGTACTGTCCTACGTCTCATACCTATTTTTCAAAATCATGAATTCAAAGTACGAACACATTTGTCACGATATACAGGGTGGAGAGCGGTAGAAATATTGGTTATAAATTGTAGTAACAATTAGTAATCTTTACTAACAGGTCTGCCGCGCTCCACCTTGTATTTTTTTAGTTGATTTGGATAGATTCAAAAGTCTAGCGCAGTTCGTATAATAAGGCTATTCGATATATTCACAATTGATGAGAGGTACGTAATTTACCATTTATTGTAACAAACAGAAACGAAGATTTATATCTTATAATAGAGAGGTATTACCGGTCTACACATTATTTCAACATTTATGCGTACACAGTTAAGGCAAAGTGTTCCTTAGTAAGGTTGATGTTTTATTTATGCAAAGTAAAGTTGTATCTTTAGCTTTATATGGAACCGTATAAAATCTGGGATGTTCACAATTCCCTTTAAGACTTTAACCTTGCTAGTGATATAAGGTAACTGAACAAGAAAAAGTATTTCGTTTTAATTACTCTATTCATCGGATGATGACTGTTTTTCAAGGGTTAAATTAGTTTCAGTGCAAAAAGTTCATTATCGCTGATAATCGAATAAAAAAATTGATACTAAAATTTCATAACGAACTCAGAAAAGTGTAAGTAGGTTTAATCACATTTTGACTGGTTAGTTTGTAAATAATTCACATTAAAACTCTTAAATACAGTTTACAAATCTCACTACAATTTTGGGTAAAAGAGGAGCAAGCTCCTATTAAAGGTAATCATGTATACATTTCTTGTCTCTTCTCGTCACGAAATTCGACACAAATTTTAAAATTTCGATACAAGACTAGAGCTAATTTTGGTCTCGTCTCGTAAGTCTTGAAGATAACAATATCTATTTTCGTAGATATTTACAAAAGCACTAGAGTTATATTAGCAACATAATACATGCACATTCATCCAACATGTTTATTTGTTTTATACTCTTGAACATTAGCAAATAAGTGAATGTTAAATGAAACAGAGAAAGGTACAGACAACCACGATGTTAAGTTGATAATTCTATCAAAAAATATAAATGTTGCATATCATGTAGTAGAATTATTTCATATTTGGTACTTCAAAACATAAATAATTATAATAAAATATGCGTTGCTAACAAAACATTACTATTATTATGTCTAAAATTAATTTTTGATTACATGACTTACCAGCTCTCTAAAATGTTTGTTAATTAATTATTTAAATATCGTGCATTAAAATTTGGAACCGAATTAAGTAATTACACTCAAATTTACTACTTGTTTAGTTCAGGGAAATTAGTTACTGTTGTCAGGAAAAGGTATTAATTCATTTAGAGTTTTTTCGAGACTAAGACGATACCAGATTTAGATGACGTTGAAACAAGATGAGACATAACTTCTTTCTTTTCCTTTAGCCTAATTTTTATCCTTCCATAACTAGATATTGGCTTCCTCTAATTTTTTCCAAATCTCTCTATTCTGGGCTGTTCTTTGCCACATCAGGCCTGCATGTCTGACTATATCATCTTTTCATCTCATTTGTGGCCTGCCTCTGGATCTTTTCCCTTCATAAGGGCGCCATTTTCCAATTTCTGAATTCCAACGATTGTCTTTAATACGTTTGTTATGGCCTGCTCATTTCCATTTTAGTGATGCTGCTCTCTCTATAGCATCAACAGTGTTGGTTTTCTTTCTTATCCAGTCATTACGTTTTCTGTCTCTGAGCGATATTCCCAATATATGTCTTTCCATAGCCCTCTGAGTTTTACGGATTCTGTCCAAATTTGCTTTGGTGAAGGTCCAAGTCTGCGCCCCCATATGTTAAAAATGGCAATATGCAGCATTCAAATACGTTGGTTCTTAAATGAAGAGGTATCGTTTGGTTTTTTAAAACATAGAAGAGTCTTCCGAACGCCGCCCATCCTAATCGAGTTCTGCGTCGTTATTTCGGCTTCCTGATTATCCTTGTCCGCTCTTATGGCCTGGCCTAGTATAAATATATTCATTCACCTGTTCTATTTGGGTTGCATTAACTGTTATTATGTGTTGTTTTTTCGAGTTTGACATTACTTTAGATTTTTTAAGTTCATTTTTAAGCCTCTTTGGAGTGATTTTTCATGGAGGTCGTTTATTATTGATTGTAGCTCCTTCCAGTTGGATGCAATCAAAAGTACATCATCTGCATATCTTAGATGATTTAGGGATCTACCATTACTTTTAATCCCCTTATTTTCCCAATTCATTGTTTTGAACAAGTCTTTGAGGGCCATCGTAAATAATTTTGGCGAAATTGTATCTCCTTGTCTCACTCCCCTTTTGATTGGTATGCGTTTCGTCTTTAGCTCGTCATCAAGTTGTACTGTCATCGTTGCTTCCAAATAAAAATTATGCTACAGATTTTTGTATCCAGAGTCTATTCTGCTATTAATCAAAGCTTCTTCGACAGCCCATAGCTCTACGCTGTCGAAAGCCTTCTCGTAATCAACGAAGGCCAGATACAAAGATAGATTGTACTCATTGGTTTTTTCTATTAATATTTTAAGTATGTGCAGATGGTCGCAGGTTCCATATCCCTTTCTGAATCCTGGTTGTTCCACAGGTTGGTATGTTTATGATTTTCATAAAGGTTTTGTATAGCTGTGATAGGAGGGATACAGGTTGATAATTGTCTAGAAATGCTGGATCACCTTTCTTATATATCAGTATTGTGCTAGCGTTGTTCCATCCAATGGGTATTTTACCTTCGAAAAGGCATTTATTGAATAAGATCTTCAGGTATTCTTTAACTTTTTTGCTTCCTTCCTTAAGAAGTTCTATTAGGATTCCCTCGTCTCCCGCTGCATATTTCTTTTCATGTCTCGTATAGCTTTGTCTATTTCATCCTCTGTAATTTCGAGCAGGTCTTTAGAATTAACATTGGTTATTGACCTTTTTAAATTCTCTATTGTGTCAGTCGATGGAGGGTTTCTTGAGCTATATAGATCTTTGTAGTATTTTTCTGTTATCTTTATTATTTCTGTTATATCTCTTATTTCGACGCCCTGATTCTTGAGTAGAATTATCTTTTTATTCCTATTTTTGAGTTCATTCTTTACAAACTTTGATTGTTTTCTATTATTCGTTCTATGCGTTCTTCTTCAGACTTTCTTAAATCAGCTTTTATTTGTTTTCTTATAGTTTTATTCAATTCCTACATAACTTATAAGGGTTTTATAAGACTGTCTAGACCTCTCGTCTTGTCAAGTATCTAGTCTATCAGAAACATTTTAAATAGGTACGATTTTACTATAACCGTTCATAATACAATGTATTACAAAAAAAATAATACAGTACCTTACACTGAAAGAGATGAGTTATTATAGAAAATAAGTATGAGAATGATGGCAACTGCAACTATAGTTGTTCTTGTATACGCATATTGAATTATGGTAGTAATACCTTTTTAAATATCCCTTTAATACTATATTTAACGCAACGTTCTGATTGAATTTCAATTGCTAAAAGTCATTAATTAATGCAATATTACTAGGACACCATTTAATTATGAAAAGCGTTGGGAATTACAACCTGCGATGATGTTGTGTCGACATAGGTGTAATTAAAGAACGAATTCAGTAAAATATCTGCAGACGATTATACAACAAGAGTAATTATGGTCAATAACCGTTTGCGTTGGGAGGTTCGCTTTAAACTACTATTGATTTCCTACTGTGACCTCGGATGCAGATCAAACAAAGAGTTTAACAGGGAAATATACCAAATAGAAAGAGTAATTATAGCTAGGTGTTATCTCGCGTTAATTTACTGTAGAAGCAGCAACTCCATCGCAGTAAATTGTTCGATTACGTGCCTTCATCGATTGTGAATAGTGAGAATAGTTAGTTCGGTACACTTGGACTTGTACTTTTTGTTTCATTTGATAATCGTTAATCAACTATAAGCCCTTCGGTGGTACCTACGCTGTTAGACATTATTTCTAAGTGAGATAATGGGAAAGCAATAAAAATTACAAAACTTCTTTCAAAAACTTCGCAGCCGATATGGGCGGAATTGTGTAACCACTCACCGAAGTGCACAACTCTCCACTTTCCTCCGTTTCCCTTTTCTCACCCTCTCTCGTTCTCTCTCTCTCTCTCTCTCTCTCTCTCTCTCTCTCTCTCTCTCTCTCTCTCTCGCTCCCTCTTACTCACTTGCTCTCTCTCTCTCTCTTTCTCCGGTGTATGCGGTCGTTTATCTCGTTTCCCGTTGGTTGCCAAGTTAGTTTTCCAGTTATCACCTCGCTCCGTGTCCTAAATGGCAGTGTATTGTAAGCCCATTTTGATATACGCGAGACTAATCGGGACGAACCTGGACCGCACGCTGGCCAAAGCGCGGGAAGAGAGATGTTATGTTGCGGTTCTGGAACTTTCTCATTAAATTTTCTTTTCGCTTCGTTTCGCACTGGTGTGGACGAACAGGAAGGCGAGCTTTCGATTAAAAATAATGGTAACGTAGAGGAGATTACGGATCGGGTCGATGCCTTCATAGGGTCTTGGCGAGTCGTTGCAAACAAAATTTTGATGAAAATACATTTATGGAAATCTTTTATGGGTATGAAAGAATTTTAAAAAAA
The DNA here is from genome assembly GCA_946251905.1 of Cryptocephalus moraei. Taxonomy (NCBI): domain Eukaryota; kingdom Metazoa; phylum Arthropoda; class Insecta; order Coleoptera; family Chrysomelidae; genus Cryptocephalus; species Cryptocephalus moraei. The sequence goes on from OX276452.1 coordinate 20,154,019, forward strand.
TTATCCAGTTGGGTACAAATTTTGCACTTCAAAATTAAGATACTCCCATATGTGATAAAATGACATTTTTCCCTTATAAACATTCTTCATATTATGACTTGATATTTCAAAAATTACAATGATAGGCATTAAAAATGCCAAGAAAGTATTAGATGAGGGAAAGCAAAATTGATTAATTGGCAGATTAAAACCTTTTACACCGAAGAAGATGAAAGATAATAAGAAAACTTAAAAAGGTTTTTTTTTAATAGTAAGTGCATATACTAAAAAAAAAAATTAATGTCATCACTAGGACTTGGTGTACTCGTACTATATTAAAAAACGCCTATTTAGTGCTTATCTGCATATTCCATTGTTTTTTACATATATATTTAGCATATCTTTTATATCTCCCCTTGTGTGTAAGATCCTTTTGATTTCGGCACAGAAGTTTCTTCACTAACTATGACCAACCGATCATTTTAGGAATCACCTACCAAATAATGATTTGAAGATCTTGATTCCGATATTCGCACTACATTACTGTTGGCACCAATTATCTCATGTGAAGTAGAAATGTCATATTTAGCACAAATATTATGCAAAGGAAATATTTAATATAGGAAAATTAGGGCCTTATTTAATTGGGTACTATTCCCTTAATACTAAATAACAATAGATAATATATATTAAATAACACGAGGCTAAGCAATTTTTATAAATCACGTGCGTATATTCAAGTTTAGGTTTCCTTAGTTGGAAAGTGGGTTCTTACTTTTAACAATAATATTTAAGCAAATAATAAGTACTTGTTTTCATGACGAATTAAAAGAAATATTGTACTTATATACTTGAGTAAAGAGTAAAGTGGTTAAAAATATAGTTCATTATTCAAATGAAGTTGTCCATTCTATGCATTAATAAATTAAATTATATCTCATTTATCACTACATCTAAAAAATAAATGCATATAATGGCTACACATGCATATTTTCATGCATATTTTACAGATTTTAGAGCACAAATTCTTTGCATATTTTACTGTTTTTAATAATTTTGACGTTGCGATGATTTTAGTAAATTTTCTAGAAGTTTTGGAAGTTCAATCCATTCAGAATAATTATTTTTATATTATATGTAGTGAAGATAAGGTAAAAGATGAAAATCTTTGCGAAAATCTTTAGTGTAGGAAGCAGTTTTCTTTCTTTAATACTCCTCAAATATCATGTAAAATAAGAACATATTTTTCCTCTGGCCATAATTGCTGTGTTTTCTATTGAACAAATATTGTCAGGATATCAAAATATTTTTCAAAATAGGGCAATAGCTTAGACTAAGCGACGGTTAAAAAAATGTTTATGAAAGTATTTTGTGCCTCGTACGATTTTTACATAAGAATAATTCGAAAATTCTGATTTTTCCGGGAGGCTGGAAATTTGTATAGAAAACAAAAATATTTCACCAATTGAAAAATGGCAATGTGTCCTCGGATTACTTTTTAGTATTTTATTAGAAATATTTATTAGTAGAATAAAGAATTTATTTTCAAACACTTCTTTGTAATCGATTTCGACTAAATGTCAAAAACCGAAAAACAATAAATGTAAACTGCTGTTCAGAGACCATTTAGACAAAAATGTTGTTAAACTTGAACGTACACATTGAACAGTGAAATAAATATTTAAAGTTTAAAAACAATTGTTGAGGCATATTTCAAGAAAATTTCGAAAAACGAAAAGAGTAAAGTACCCTTCACAGACGAGATATTTAAAAAAATGTTTTTAAATTTTTTTACAAATATTCAATAACGGAATAAATGTTCAAAGTTTAGAGACAATTCTTAGAGATAATTTTGAGAAAATTTCTGAAAACCGAAAAATGACTGAAATAAGTGAAAGAAGAATGAAAGAAGGAAAATTGTAAAGTACCCTTTAGAGAAGATGTAACGAAAAGTCTTTTTAAAATTTATTACATACATTCGGCAGTGAAATAAATGTTAAAAGTTTAAAAACTCTTTCATCAAATTTTGAAAATATTTATACAAACTAAATAATAACAAGACTGCGTATTTATTTTGGTCAATTGTAATAAGAAACTTATTGGTTGGTCGTTCTATAGTACACAGTTTGAATGTGAAGTTTGAAAAGCTTGTGCTTTTTACTTTCCGTGACTAACTTACCACAGACAAACAGGCATTTTTTTTACATATGATTTAGACTCAGGGGATCTTAAAACCTGTAGAATTGCTAATAACTGAAATTCGAAAAATCGATCTGATTTGGTATTTGCATACTTCTCATATATGAGTGTCCCATAAGGGATAGTACAAATAGGTTAATGTGCGAAAAATTCAATGGAAATTTCTAAGACTATCTTTTTACGAGTAGAGTATAATTATAAAAATATTATACCTAACATATTTCGAAAAATTTTAAATGTATTGTAAGTCAAGAAATTTCTTGTTCTAATCTAATATATGAGGATGGTTGGCTATAAGCTTAAGGGTTCTGTTGCTGACGTATACTATATAGTTATTCACTTTACTTATTAAATATTTAATATAAATAAATATAAATAAAAATTGACAATTTTTGAGAAATTAAAATTTTGAAAAAAAAGCCTTAGGTCAAAAAGGTTTGACGTAAGAGTCCTTAGGTCAAAGCTAACAGTCCTTATAAGTTAAATCAGAATGAGGACTTTTCTTACCTATTACTATCTACATATTTGAAATTTTCGAAAATTTTAGTGCGTAAAGCAATTAATACTAAACTATAGTAAATCCACCGAGAAGAAAACTTCCATGAAACACAAACGTCTAAATTCAAAGCGCGCGACCAGCTAGCGAATAAGTACAGGGTCGCATTAAGAATGATCGCTTTGACTATAATTTGTCTTTTACTAAGATTTTACTAAAGATGTTCATTTATTTCTTTTCTGTATACATTTAAAATAATGGTTTTCTCCCCGCAGCTTAAGTATGTTCCAGATCTCTTTTTGGGAGGCGAGCAGGGAACGTGTCTTTCCATAATTGCAATAGATCACACAAATATATTTATACAAATTTATATCATAAACCTGAATAACAATATAGCGATACGTTAAAATAAACCATCAACTAAAAATCCACTATCACCGTCAACGACTTTCCTGAACGCTAGTAAACAGACAACCATACATCAGACAACTAAACTTGTTAATTTTACTGAACCGACTCTGTACATCAACAATTCCCGCCAAAAGTTTTATGACTTTTCCACCAATAGCAAACGACGTGTATTAGGTGTTGTCTAACTTTACTAACTTTTCTCGTTTCGTGGATGTTTTCTTCTCAGTGGATTTACTATAGTAAACTGAAAGTGACGACATGTTTTAAAAAATCATATGAGAAACAAAAAAAAAATGTTTCTAAGCAATTGTTCTCTTTCGTAAAACATCTTGATTTCGCCACAGTAATTGTTTAATATAATATTTGTCACATGTTGTGCGTAAGAAATTTCAAAATTTGAGACCCATTTAAAAATAAACAGTTTTCTACAAGAAATATCACGAAAATTGTTACCTCGCTTGGAGTAGTAGATGTAGCCCATGGTTAACACAATGCAGAATAATAAGTATGTCCAGGACGTGCCCAACTCGCTAACTTTTTTTTTGTTTGATGGGTACCTAGTTGCTTTCACTAAATTCATTCAATTGATGTTCAAATTCATTCATCCTTAACAAACCTATTAATATTCTGCAAACGTGGTATTAATTAACACACTACTTCTTACTAATAATTTCAGATCAAACAATTAAATAAGCAATATTACTTAATTCACTCTCTAGCATGTTGTTTGGTTATGTGGTTTGTGATGTATTAATATGCACGGAGGGGATACATTTGTTCAGTATCCAATGACAAAATCTAATTTCCGAAAGGCAAGCTTTTAGGGACGGAAATCCAGGAATTTCTGCAACGTCCTATGACTCGCTCCAGACCCTAGGAAATGAAACAGGTGGATCCACAGCCTACTCTAATTAGTTTTTTAATTGAAAACACGGCGAATGCGAGTTGTATTCACCCTATGGTAAACTGGCACGCTTTTGACTAAAACCTCAGCGCCAGCCGTAGGATAGATTAAACATTAAACATACACATCGTCGTCGGGGGGGTGTATGTGTTAAGTTTATTATGGTCGTTATCGTGCCTTTGTTGTCGTTTTGAATACGTACAGGGTGTTCGAGAGGTTGTTTACGGGCTCTAACCCGGGTTTAGATTGAGACGGTTACGTACCTTTCATAATTGAGACATTTGGAACAATGTAAACTTGTTCTAATCAAATTGAATGTGTAAGTGTGGAGCATGTCATACATTTTGTATTAAACGTCTTTCATTGTACATAGCAAACGTCGAGTCGAAGAGCTATAGTGTCGTTGTTCCGACAAATATTGAAAATCTAAATAAAACGACTCAGTTCAGCCTACTCAACGTTTGACTAGAAAAGTGTAGCTTTTTGAGGTATTATCAAGTCAGTTCTTTAATATGTAGACCGCAGCGATAACTCTTCTGATTTCTATTCAACAATGTTTTAATAACTTGAGAGCAAACAGATGTCTCAAACATAGTTCGGGTAAATTAAAAATGCACCGGTATTATCATGAAACACTAATCGATAATCAAGTTGCTTTTACAAAGTTAGAGTTTAGTTGGATAAATTTCTCAACAATTTTGGATCCACAGCGCCTTGTTGTCTTAGCATACAGAGAACTACACACACAAACACACTTTGATAGCTCGTATTTAATAAATTTAAAAAAGAAATCCAAATAGGCCATATTTACCTACTCGAAAATGAGTTTATGTCTTAGAAAATATCGAGATAATGAAATGAAATTTCTTCAGTACTTCAGCAACTTCAATGTTTCGTTATGTGAGGTTTCAACAAAATTTAACAATTAGTTCAATATTAATGGAATTTTAAAATAAAAGTGAAGTAATTTTCGTTATATCATACGGTATATGCGTCAAAAGCTTTGCCACAATAAAACGAAATTATGTCGGTGCTTAGCTGGTACTTCACTAGATAAGGATTTGTAATAAGATTCAAGAACAATTATTAGTTTAAATAAATTTAGATTTGAAACTTACAGTTTAAACAAAATTAGTTCTACCTGATGCGACCAATAACTTTTTAAATCTTTCCAATCGTTTTAGTCATTTTAAAAATATTTTAAACACAACAATTGTAGTGTCATCATCTTGCTTGAATATATTTTGAATATTCAACTTACACATTCAAACAGATTTTAAATCAATCTTTAATTAGTTACTCAGATGTTCGTTAACTTGTCAAATTATAACCCATTTGATTCCATCTTCTGTCTCAAGTCTTACACCACATATAACCTTTCACGCAACACCCTGTAAGTAAGATTAATCAACGTTTTTAATTTTTTTCTTTTTTTTTTGTTTTATGTTTTTGGCCAGCGTACGGATATATATACAATCACGTTATTTACAAATAAAATTTTAAGACACATCTTACATCTCTTTGCATTCAGCACAACGACAACGAACAAAAAGTTAAAACTGTTCAATTTTTGATATGCACCAACAAAAATCTTTGACATTTAAACGATTTAAATGATATTTTTCCTATTCGTCACAACCTTCATGAGTTACGATACTGAATGCAAGTTCCGATAAAAAAAATTCTTTGACAGATTTACGTACACGTAACAAGATAATCTACAATTGTAACCGTCAGTTAGTTGCACGGATCGTTTTTTCAGATTAGCTGAACCACATATCCGTATTCCGGCTTCCTATGACGGCAACGCTATGAATTTAGTGAAAGGAAAGCCGCGATAAGCGGTTTTACGTCAAATTCGAGACAATTAATTTATTAAAACGCGATTATCGAGAAGTGTGACCAGTTGTAACGTACAAAAAATATAAAAAAAAACCTACTTGAGGTTACAATCGTAGAAAATGTTTAACAATAGACACACACGCGCTCACACAAAACTCTATCACTGAACTAATATAATTTTTGTCGCGTTTCATAGATCCATCTGTATTATTTTTCTGTTACCTAACAACACAAATATTTTATACAAAAACTTAACGAAGTCTTTTTTTTGATTAGTAGCTTAACTATTATGCGTCCTACTTATCATGGCAATGGACCTTGAACCGTATGGGAACGTACGACCTCCGAGAAAGCTCAAAATCCAACCAGAACTCTCGTCTTCCCGGATCTCGAACATTCCACCTTAAAATATAAAACATAATTGATAAATATTATCAAACGACTCCAATTCAAGATCCACGCGACCCTTTAACGTGTTAACATACATACGTTACGTCTCCGCCGTCTTCATCGCCTCCGAGTGGGACGACTCTCCTAAGACTTCTCTATCTCTATCGTCATTGAACACAATTCCGGTAGCCTCAAGCGAATCGATACAATTTTTTTCGAAAATTCTATTCCACTTTAGTTTTATGGGTTTATTATTTTTGGGGGGAAATCTCGGGTTCTCTCCTAGTCGGTAAAAGTTAGGCCTCAGAATCGGACACTTTGCCGACGAGGCACTCCACCCTAAACAGGAAAACAAATTAATCAAAAACTAGAACAGGATAGTTAAGATACAGTAAAGGTAGGGTTTATAAACATTGAAATTACACTATGTCAAGAGATGCCTCTTATGATTATATTTTCGAACTTCTGAATGATGTTTGTGGATCCTCAGCTGATTAGCGGAATAGTGAATAGTGCAAAGTGTGATGGTTTTTTAGGGAGTATTCAATTGGATAACACTGATTTAAAATTGAAATTTGGATATATCGCGAAAGTCTCGCAATGAGATAAACGCAAGTCGGGGGGAGTCCGTTTCCAACAAATCGATTCCTGTTAGTAGAATTCCAGACTGTTCCGGATCGACGAGAATTCGACACCCTTCGAGAGCGACCGGAAAGTTCGGGAGTGGCATGAGAGACAGAGATAAAAGGACGCCGCCGAACCGAGAGAAGCGATAGTATACAGACCTATTCTACAGAGTCGCAATATGGTATAAACATAAGAGCGAAAGAAAGGCCATATATTTCTCGATGACTAAACAGAGAAAGAATTTTTGCGACGTTGCTACCTCGCGAAACATCACAGTCATCGCCACACTCTACCGGATCATTCGCTGTATAGCCTCCGACGGGAATATTAGGAATGGGTTACGGACTGGCCGGCCGGCAACGTTGCAAAACTTCCTTCTCTGTCATACTAACGAACAACTATTAGTTTCTCTTTCGCTCTTGTTGATTTCGGACCCTGCATTTCAATGGAATAGGTCCGTATAAAGGATACCTGACCTGAGTGGCCGTGCGCGTAAAATAAGTGAACAAATGTGATATAAAGTAAGTAATAAGTGTTACTTCTTAGTAGAACCAATAAAACATTTCGAAATTGAGTTGCAAAATTTAGAGGAGACTATAAATATATTGTAAAGACTTGTAAATCTTTGGACACGAAATAAGAATTATGATTTGGAAGACAGTGGGTAACACAAAATCTAAAAGATAATACATTACCTACTCGCGTTTCCTATTCATATCAAAAATCCCATTTAAATTCTTTCTAGTATTACCACGTTTATCCAATTGATTTAATACATATTCAAAAATTATTAGTATCTAATAATTTAAATAATCATTTGTTTATTTTTTTGTGTGTACTTTATGATTAAACAATTAGACGTTGGGTGTTTTTTATATCTTGAATTATTTCTACTTACCTAGGAGAACGATTTGGGCTATGCATCCACCTCATGGCAAACTTCCATGTAATCCGGATGTAACAAAATATCTTTAATCATGTCCTTCAACATGGAGTAGCGTAGCACCATTGGATAGATTTTGGCGTTAGTATATTCAGTCTAAAAGTAATAAAATAAAGACGAATTAATTCTAAGTATCCACAACATCGATTTTCGTTCGGCAAATAAGGGAGAAGGTACACATAAATACAGCCATTTGAACCTATCACCTCTCTTCTACATCCTCTCTCACCTGAGCCGCACCTACCCAATTAACTAACTCGCATTAAACAAACCCAATTTCCACGTCTGTCCATTAACTAGATTTAAACTGTAGGTAAACCGTCCTCATTCAATTTGCATCCGTAAGCGTCAGCGAGGTATTACGTTCGCTAATATTTCTTGAGGGGATGAACACCGAATAATCCACACGTTACACACGTACCTACATACACATACGAATCGAGAACTCTATAATACGTGAATTCGGGATCGAAACCGTCATTATCAGGATATGGAAACGCAGGTTTAGACGACACAACCCCAAGTTTTGGGCGTAGGGGCTCACCCTCGAGGGGGGTGAGAGGCTAAATGGGGAGTGAAAACGGTAGATGATGATCGAGTTGTTTGGCACCGAAATTGAACTGATTCGCATCATAACGTATCTGAAAAATCTGCGCTAGAGTCTGAAATATTCCTTGCTTTCCTCGGTTTTTTAAGGGAAACATTTTATGTTGTTAAATATATCAAAGCATTCTAAAGAGGAATTAGTGCAACGTTATAACTCAAAATGTTCACATTTTGAAGTACATTTTAATGATCAAAAATTTTCATTTTTTTAAACAAAGAGAATGAAAAAAAATCATTTGCAACTTATTGATTACAGACCTTGTGATCTGTATACTATAAAATTAAAAATTAACATTTTTAAGTCCAAAACAGACGTATGCAGCCTAGAGAATATTGAATTTATTGAAAACAACAAGAAAATCTAACACCATGCTTAATAATGTATCATAAAATCAATGGATATACCGTTTAAAAAAAACTATTAACAGAAACAAGAGCAGACTTTTTAATACAAGTAGGACCCGTTGACATTGACCAGAATATTCGCTTAACAATAGAGCGTGTACAAAGAGCCGCAAGAGAAACGAAATTAGAAAAATCTCCAAGCACAGGAGGAATACATCCAGAATTATTTAATTAGTTAAGTAACTAATTATTTAATTAATTGATTAATTAATTAGACAATTCTACATTACTCCCATACAGAAAAAGGGCCCAAAAACGATCCCAATAACTTCAGGGACATGGCGGTAATATCAACTACATATAAGGAGAAAGGAGAATATACTACAGAATATGAAAAATTTCATTGAAGAAGAAATCAGCGAGAAGTCGATCCACTGTTGGTAATTCTTTATTCTAGAATGTCAAGGAGGTCACAAACCAAACCCTTGAAGGTTGATTTAGTTTGTAGTTACTCTCCAACCTCTCTAGAATGAGGAAGCTCACTCCTTTAGGACTGTATCCATGTCCTGAACGAATTTTATTTATTTAACATTCTTTTTCAATCTGTGTTAATTTTTATTTATTTTTAAACTGTGTGTGTCGACGTAATTGTTTTGTATCTATGACGCCGCACATTTCGAGCAATAGGAGCCCCAGAATCAACTTGTTTGCGAGCCTGAGGATGGCTTCCATGAAGCTGAAACCGGTCGCTTATCTTTGAATAAAGCAGTTGGTTAAGACTTGGTGTTTTCTTTTGGTTTAGTAATGCAAAACATGGTCAACCCAGTCTTGATTCAGTCTACACAAAAATATTATGAGCAGAACTCAGCAAAAAATAAAGTGGGAAATAAAGTGATCACCTCCATCGAAACAACAAAAGGACTAAGACAAGGATGCAGTTGATCTCCCTCTCTTTCTAAGATTTATTTGGACAGGGCCTTGCTGATATGGGTGAAAAAATGCAGAAGCATTCGCTGACGACAAATATAATATAAATAGTTATCGCCGAAGATGAAGTGGATCTTAGTTATACTGCCAGGAAACTTAAATTAGAATATGAAACTGCAGTCTCCAGATGAATTTGTCCAAATGTGAATACTTAACAGTAGGAGATGAGGGAATAAAAGACCTTACTTTAGATACGGAAAAAATAAAAGGAGTAGAGAATGGCAAATATCTGGGAATAATTTTTAATAAGAGAGGCAACAGCGACAACGAAATCCAAGTAAGGATCAACAAAGGCAGAGCAGTCATGAGAATATTAAATTCCCTTCTCTGGAATAAAAAAGTAAAGAAAACTACGAAGGAACATATTTATAAAAGACTAGTTCAGAGTGTTGCGGTTCAGAGTTGTGGGATGTTACAAAGGCTACAAAAATAAACTCATGGCAACAGAAATAGACTTCTTAAGAAAAAGCTGAGGTGGATCAAAGCCAGGAAGGGTTAGGAATAAGGACATCCGAAAGGAGATGCAAATGGTATCTCCTGGTCTCCTGTAAATGGACAGTTAACTTGGTTTGGACATGTCAAGCGGATGAATGGAAGCAGATGGCCGAAAAAAATATTAGACTTGGTACCACCAGAGCGGCGGAAGATTGGACTTTCACAGCGAAGTTGGAGACGACATGAATAAAACAATGATAGCAGGAGATTTGGAAGAGGACGAAGTTTTCGATAGTACAAAATGGACTTTGGGGACAGAGAAGCGACAATAGCTGCAACATAATCCGTTGAATATGTGAGTCCAAAACAGAAGTACTTCGATATGGTTTCGATTTAACATAAACGATAGATGTAAAATGATTCCTCTTCCTCTTATGGTATGTACTATCTTCTAGCGAAGGTTGGCAACAATCTCGACGACGTACTATCTATCTTGTGCAACTCAAAATAGTACATGTGAGTCTAAACCAGTGCAATCTCTTATTACTTTTTAACCAAGGATGTTTGCGTCTTCCAACTGCTCTTTTTCCTTCTATTTTCCCTTCGATAATCAATCTCAAAAGTTTTGCTCTACTATTCCAGATGACATGGCCCAAGTATGCAGTTTTTTCTTCATATTTGCAAGTAATTCCCCTTCTTTATTAAGCTTTATAAGAACGTCCTCATTACGTACATGATCCGTCTAGGATATTTTCAATAGTCTTCTATATATCCACATTTAGAAGGTTTCCAACCGTCTTAAGGTGACTTTGTGCGTCCAGATTTTGCAGCCGTACAAGAGAACTGAGTAAGTATATCAGTGAAAGCAACTTAGTTGATGTTGAGTGAATGGTTACATAATAGATTCCTCATTTTGTTAAACGCTGGTCTGGCCTGTTCTACCTGAGATCTAAATTCTAAATAAGGGTTTAAGTGCAATGTTAGTAAGGATCCCAGGTATTTAAACCTGTTCACGGTTTCTATGTGTTATCCGTATATGTGTATGTCTGGTGGTGGATTACTTATCCTACTAATAATCATTATCTTCGTTTTGGCTGTGATTATTATACGGCCCAATGGATCTCCATATTGAATTATCTGGTTTAGAAGGTGTTGGAGATCTTCTGGGTTGTCAGCGGTAATCGCAGTGTCATCTGTATACATTAGGTTGGTAATTGAAACGCCATTTATTTTTATGCCGATGTTTTTAAAATGATCGAAAGCAAAAAAACGATCCTAAATATCCTCAGTTTAATCCAATTAAATCCAGTTTAAATGAACTACCTAGTTTTAAAACCGATTTACAATTTCTACGTCGATATTTCGGTATAACCTCAAAGAACTCTCGAAAATCCAATTAACCGCTAATTATTTTTTTCACTTTGATCCTTCCTTCATCGTCTTTGATACCACCGAAACACCACAAAGGTACCTACTGTTCAAATAAGATTTAACCTCCCCCCCCCCCGTACCCTCTCTCGCCCCCCAATCTCCCGCGAAAATATGACGCTATTTCCAGGACGGAAACGCGAAATTTTAATTAAAAACATTTCTCGGTGTTTCACCGGCGGCATCGATCAAACTTCCAATTAAAGTACGAATGATAACTTTTCGGGAAACTCTTGAACTCTCCGGTTGTGTATAGTTGGTAATTAAGAGATTAATTGCTTCGGCGCGAATTCCGCGAGTCATATCGCCCGGATCGGGATTGGTTATGGAGGGTGAGCGGGGACGGTCTGAAATTCACTTTTCTTTTTGAGGAAAAGTGTGAAATTCGACGCGGAGATATTGAATCGATTTACAGGAAATGTCGATCTGTAAATATTTGTATATTTTTTTGGAAGTAAACTTGCCTAATTAAGGAGGAATAAAGTACCAGAGCTCACACAAAAAGAAGGAATTGAAAGAAAATTTAATTATTGCTACAAAGTGATAATTACGGTAAGGTAATGAGGAATGTTAGAGGAGCCAAGAATGGGCCATTCTGCTTTACATTCTAGACTTCATTTAATGTTATTGACGTTAACATTTACTGACACTACAATTTTGTTTAGGCCATTTTCACCCAGGCCTTTCTAGTTAGCTGGTAACGTTTTAATAAATCAGCGATCTGGGGCCATTCACAAATTGTCAACAACGTGGGTTAAGCAATTTCACCAATAAATGATAGGTAGAGAAATTTCCAAAAATATATTTTCAGTAGATATAGTTGTTCCCTTATTTGGATAATTTTAAGACACATACAAATTTATACATTTTAAACATCACCAAAGAAATCATTGGACTTCTTACCAATGTTTAATATCTATTGACATCATTTGTATTGTATGTTTAGTCTGATTGACATATCATATTAATATCTCATGCTGACTGATGAGACTCCGGCTCAGAAATTGTCATATAGGTTTATTACAATTACCATACCTTAATAGGGCATTAAACATTCATGAGAAATTCACTGAAATTCCAATTTGGTTTAGGAGTTTTAATTGAATCGTGTTCATAAAACGTACCGGTTTATCAAGCAGTGTAAGTCATTAATATAAGTCAATGCTACTGCACAATTTTTAGTTGAAGTTTATTTTATGGTGACAGACATTAAACATTCATAGAAGGTTCAGTATGAAATTCAGCATTGGCTGAGGACTTTCCACTCCCGTATGTAATAATCATTCAAAGTTTCAATCAACCAAGTTTTGACATAGTTTCAACATTCATAGATAAATAATTGAAACACCGATTTGATAAAGACTCCACTAGAATAAATTACTAAGGCCTGCTTAAAATGATTCCATCAATAATATCAATGAAATTAAGTACATAATAGTGCTGTCGAGCTTATGTTGTTGATGGAATTTTTTAGCAAATTGCTAAAAAATCACCAAAATTTTAAAGATGTCGAAATTGTGTGATCCTTAAAGAAAAACCAAGTTCTGTCTGAATGAGAAGTGAGGTCTTGTCTCAGTCAAGTGACAGAGAAGTTCCAATGGCTTAGCAGAAGAAATATCAACCAATCTATCCAGATAGTACTGAAATTAGTGATTTTTATTAATAAACGTCAACTTAATTGAAACTCCTTACAATTGTTGGTTAAAGACTTAATTCAAGCAATATAAATTGATAATAGATAATGTCAATAAATTGGTACTTGTTTATTTGATATGGATATAAGTATATATTGTTAATGACTTATATTGAAAGAGAGATACGTCCTAGTGATGAATTGTGTTCCTGATACTAATATAATGATTGGTATAGCGTTACTCACCTTTAATTGTCTGATAAGGTTTCTTAATCCAGAATATTTCTTTAGCAGTCTATAAAGGTCATTTGTCATTTGGGTATTTTCCGAATCTATTTGGGAAGTGGTCATATCTGAAAAATTAAAGATAAAATATATAGACCATAATTTTGTCGAGTGTAGAGCAAGTTTTACAGGATTTAATTTAATAACACATTAAGCACCTATCTTTATTCACATCAAATTGTTTTTTTATGTCGGGTCGACCTCTTTTAAAAAAGAGTGTAAGGTCCTCCATATGGCGCGCAACCTCTTTAAATTCAGGTTGGCGACGGTTTCATCTATAATATATCGCCGTCGAAATGGTTACAATCCATATAAATTTTAATAAATCCACGTCATGAAAGCAACCGTATTTCCATGATAGTCATGTATTTCTACGAAAAAGTCTTTAGGGCGTAACTTATTAAAATTCAAATTCGACTGTAACCTCAAAACGAGCGCTTCGATTTATATTTTAACTCCGAAAGGAGAACGAAATAAATGTCCGTTAGCGTGATAACTTTATTGGAAACGTCGCGTCTTCTGGAGGTGGACAATGGGTTTTTTTTGGAAAGAAGTTTTTGCTAAATGTTTGGAAATATAACAATTACTTCATATAGTCATGAAATGATCAATAAATTACAATAAAATAATAAACATTAAAAAACAATAACAGTTCAAAACAAGCGAGAAAGATGAAAATATCGATATGTGAAATCAACATTCGAAATCCATTCAAAAAACTATTCAATGTCCATCCACATATCTCAAATGCATCAGAGGCAATGACAAAATCTATTAATGCGATCAATGCCTCGTGACTCATAACACCTGTTCACCTGTGACCATCTTGTGGAGATCAACTAGTGACTATTCTAACTTGGTCTGTCAGATATGTTGTGTCAAGAGTCGGTGCAAGGTCAATGGTTGTATTGTTGCCAATCTGAAATTGACGATGAGAGACGCTAATCAAAGAGATTAGTGGAGTTTAGTTTAATAGTAAACCCTTACGGATATTTATAGTGACACTATAGGTTTAATTCTAGTGAAACGCTTTGGCAAAGCAAAGTTCAAGCATTAGACAAGAAAAGCTCGCTCTGTGACTTTATTGATTATAGTGACGGTTCTAAAGTCAGTGTAGGCCATCCAAGCCGGAGTTGAGCAAGAGACCTATTGTCTAGGCAGAGACCCAGAGACTCACAGAATTGGTCTTGATAGCCACTCGAATTATTTGGACTTATCACTGTGCCTATTTCTCGTGTAAGAAGACTACCCCTACGAAGTGTACTTATGGCTCATGGTATACCTTGAGTACTGGTTGTCGTTGAGCGTTAGTAACACAAGTAGGTTTGGTTAGTAAGAATCAGGAGAACACATATGCTCCTCAAACCTTCAGTTAGAGCTCATATAAGATTTTTAAGAGAAATAATGGTACATTTTATGTAGACGATAATTACTGGTTGGTTGTTAAAAATATAACCAGTTCATCACTGAGTCAGTTGATCTCATCGTTTGATTGCTGTTTAAATATTTTGACCCCTTTTATCCTTTAGACATCATCGTTAGTGAATATGTGAATATCGCTAGTCCCTGATAGACCTTTGTAGTAAATCAACAGTAACTAATATTTATGAATTTATGATCAATTACTAACTGTATAAAATAATAAAATTAATTCGCTTTATGTTGTAGTAGTGCCAATTTGGTTATTATTTCATTTACTGCTATTCTACTTACATCGTATATAAAGGAAATCCGATGAGGTCTCGCAAAAAAAATATTTTTTAGAATAATCGAAGAAAATAACAAAGAAAAGTGAAATGGAATAGAAAACCCATACACGCCAAGATGCAGGTTATGTAATAGATATAAATACTACAGGAAGTAGAAATATACAAAGATACGATATTCAATAACTATAAAAAAGGTCATATATACGTGAAAATATATTAATAATATGCGCATATTTCTGCACTGAATTTAACAAATACGTGCCATGGCAAATCTACCATATACAATTAAAAGGTGGTTCAAAATAATTGTATTATTGACAGTATTGATGTTTTTATTATCATTGTTATTAACATTATTATTATTATTGTTATTATTATTATTATTATTATTATTATTATTATTATTATTATTATTATTATTATTATTTTGCTGTAGTCTCATGTGTGACGGTGTCCTCGTACTCATCGATATTGACAAGATGAATACGGGTTATTTAATGTTTAAAAATTTAGGAACAATCTGACAGGTAGTATTAAGTATTACTGACTTTTGCTTGTCTGTAATTAAAGACTCTTTTAGTTGCAGAGCTGACAAATTTTGTTACAGTGAGCGAGGTACGATTATATAATAATAATATTAAATATTATTATTATTATTATTAAAGTTCAAGCAACTAAGGAAATTATTAGAAATAATTGTGATGCAATAAGCAACTCACATAATTCCCTGACTGCGTTTGGTTTTCATTTTCGGCAGTGCAATTAAGTTGTTAACAATTGCATTTATTGATTACAGAAACAGTTAATTAGTAAGCATTTTAAAAAAATGCTGATTTTTTTAGAACTCTCCCAAAACCTCCTGAATGGATTTTAAGATATTTGTTACAACTTTACTGTTTAGAGCATTTAGAGCATCTTCTGTTTTCCTTATTTTCTCCCAATATATTTTCCCATATTTCTATAGTCTGTCCTTTTTCTTTGTGTATTATAATTTTTCAAAACTGTACTGTATTCTTGCATATATAATTATCTTAAACTATTATCCTTGAGAAATTCTTTCCTCTGTTCAGAGTAGTTAGTTTGTGTTTGGTCTACCTCCAATTTTTTCCGCATTTCTCATTTATAGCGTATTATACATATAAAAAATAAAATTGATTTGATTTTATGGTAATTTATTCATCCACATAAAAAGGAAACGCTTGATGACGTAAATAACGAAAATATGCCTCAGATCACAATTACTATAGTAACTACCATAAAAAGCTTTCTATATAAATAACAATATAATAATGTGGCACGCGATGTGTCCAATTCATGAAAATTTAATGCGACTACGTCCTCATTTTACCTCGAAACTCCTAAAAAAGAAGGGGAAGAAACGGAAACCCTCCGAGGTATCTCGACATAAACGCCAGGAAATAATTTATGAAACAAAAGCTGGCAGGGCACACCACCTGTTTGCTTTCACCTTCTTTTCGTTCACTTCCTTAAATATTTAAAACACAAAGATAGCCCGGGGGTCTATTAAATATTTGATAACAGAAAAGTGAATATAGGCAATTTTCATAAAAGTGGCATCATTGCTCTAATTAGACTGGTGCGTTTAAAGAGTTAAATGAGACGGTTTACAGAAGGTAATTAGGAGATGTCGACCCACATTTATCATTTTATACTGACCAATAAAAAAATTGTCAAAGCTAGTTCTGGCCTTCAGACTTTCTTATTATTTTAAGAGGATTACGCCCAATGAATAATGTTATTTGTATTAAGCAACGTATAATATGTAAACAGTTTTTATTCAGTTAAGCATTTATATTGAATATAGGCATAATCAAGATGTCGATATTGTTAACCAATTGCCAAAAGTGGGATATTATATTTCAAACTAATTATCAATTATAAGTTACGTCCTCGACGCAAGACCAATTGAAAAATGTATTGAACTTTTGCTCAACATTTCTTCCTCTGCTCAAGCTATAGTAAGATATTAATTTACTTATGCTCTAACATAAATATACAAGAAGCAATTATGCTTCGTAATTAAGAAACATTTAGTGTCGCCATTTTTACAGCACATTTTTTAGTAGGTATGAAAAATCCAAATAAACAAATTAAGGTTTAGTACACGTATATAATCTGAGGATTTAGTAACGTAAGCCTCGTAGGAATTTAAAACGATACCGACATAAGTTTCATGACAAGCGTCGAATGAATATGGTAATCATAGGTACATATTGAAAGCTTTGGAGCTATTTAACTTGTCACGACCCAATCTGTAGCAAATTTTGTGCATTGTAAGTGAGAGGAAAGTATACAGAAACTTTTTCAAAAGTTATCCTATGTAATAGTAATAACCAACAGAGCTGGTTTCCAAGCATACTAAAATCACTAAAATTGCAAATTAAATATGGAGGCAAAAGTCAGCCGTTATTTATGTGACAGCATAAAGAGCAGATATCCCATGGGTTACACTTTTAAACTCATAAATCTTCTTTATGTAAAGGTCTGAAAATTCTATACGGCAGCCACAAGAAATTTAAAAGTTGAGTATAGAAGCATAAAATTCTAAAACATTTTGACACCTGACACTATTTTACAATTTGAACAATCCGGCGCCGTTCTTGGGTTACCAATGGTAAGCACTGCAAAAATGATCACAACCGTAATAAGGGCATGAAGCTAGCCACCTCCACTAATTTTATATCCCGGAAATTTTAAGTTTAGACATTACTTAACATCTGGTCCACTCACTTTCTAATCTCTCGATCCGCTCCCGTTTATCCTGCGCCTCTTCCGCCAACTTGGCGGAAGTCTTGACCCCCTCGCCGGACTTCTGGGTCTTCTCCATGATGGCGCACGCCCTCAGGACGAACGCCGGCACCGTCTCCTGCTTCTCCTGCTTCGGGATGTCGACCAGCGTCCAGTATTGCGTCTCTAACCGGATCACCTCCTGCGGGAAACGAAGAGAATCCCCTTAAATATTTGAAAAGGTCCCGGACGAGGAGAGCCTCCGCAACGTTTTATCCCGGAATTGATGTTGCAGGAGTGAGACGGAGAAAATACGCAGCGTATACATATACGTAGTCGATAACAGTAAATCAATTTGGGTATCGTGGAAATTTTCGAAATAAGAAAATATCGGTAGGGGTTGTCATAAAAAATGTCTACTGCCGTACCTAAAATAAAGTTGTATGCGTGATGATAAAAAGCGCTTTAGTGGTGTTTTCGAATCGACGGACTAAAGTAAGTTTTCTTCTGTTTATCGATAATGACAAATTGCTTTTATTCAATTTTGCCATATAAACTGACGTTTATTGACGTCAAATAGAACTTATAAGGTCATTGTTTATTTTGTTTATTTAGGCAGCGGATTAATAGTTATTTTTTCAATTTTGCCGTATAAAGTGATGTTTTATACGTTCAAAATTTTTTTCGTCGTTGTCAAGGTTGCGGCACTGAAGTTGTCATCTGTCAAATTTTCTCTTCAAAATTGGACTTACTCCGCTAAACGTCAGTTTATATATTGAACAAAAAATTGAACAAAACGTTGTAATACACTCGCGGATACAATGAACGTTTAACTCGCCATATTAACGCGCTTGCGGCTGCGCCGCGCGCGCGTTTAAACATATCGCTCGTTAAACGTTTATTTTACTCGCTTGTATAATAAATAACTATAAATGAAATGTTAAATAAAAGTTACTTTACATTACAAAAATTAATTTAACATTGAATACAATGGCAGTCAATCGTGGTGGGTGGATGTTAGGGGTAAAATGTAATGCCGGTGAAGAAAAGAGGTGGACAGGGAAATGGGAGAATAGCAACGCTACCTAAAGAGAGTTACGATCTTTTGTTTTATTTAAAATGTAGTAGATTGGTTGTAGGAAGTCATATCTCTGAGAGGTTCATATTTGAATAGAGCCAGTAAGTGGCCTTGAACCTGCTTTAAGGGTTTGTTTTCCCGAAGCCAAGCTGAGTGAGTTGCAGATTGCTCGAAGAAGTTATTTGCTTAAGCAAAGTCGAGCCTGGTTTCAGATGTTGTTTGCCTGAAGTTAAGGTCAGTAAGTGGCGGATTGCTTCAAGAGGTTGTTTTTTTCAGCCAAGCTGAGTGCTTGCTTTCTTGCTTTCAGGCGTTGTTTGCCTGAAGCCAAGCTGAATGAGGTGCAGATTTCTTCAAGAGGCTGTTTGCTTAAATAAAGCTGAGCCCGCTTTAAGAGGTTGGTTCCTGGAGCCAAGCTGAGTGAGTTGCAGATTGCTTGAATAAGTTATTTGCTTAAGCCATGGTGAGCTTGGTTCCAGATTTTGTTTGCCTGAAGTTAAGGCGAGTGAGTTGCGGATTACTTCAAGAGGTTGTTATTTTCAAATAAGCTGAGCGCTTGCATTCAGGCGTTGTTTGCCTGAAGCCAAGCTGAGTGAGTTGCAGATTGCTTCATGGGGTTTCTTGCTTAAATTAAGCTGAGCCTGCTTCAAGAGGTTGTTTTCCTGAAGCCAAGCTGAGTGAGTTGCGGGTTGTATGAAGAAGTTATTGCTCAGCCAAGTTGAGCGTGGTACTAGATGTTGTTTGCCTGAAGTTAAGTTGAGTGACTTGCTGATTGCTTCAAGAGGTTGTTTTTTTCAGTCAAGCTGAGCGATTGCTTTCAGGCGTTGTTTACCTAAAGCCAACGTGAGAGAGTTGCAGATTGCTTCAAGAGGTTACTTGTTTAAATCAAGTTGAGCCCGCTTCAAGAGGCAGTTTTCCTGAAGCCAAGCTGAGTGAGTTGCAGATTGCTTGAGGAAGTTATTTGCATAAGTCAAGTTGAGCCTGGTTCCAGATGTTGTTTGCCTGAATTTAAGGTGAGTGAGTTGCGGATTGCTTCAAGAGGTTGTTTTTTTTAGCCAAGCTGAGCGCTTGCTTTCAACCTTGTTTGCCTGAAACCAAGCTGACTGGGTTGCAGATTGCTTTAAGAGGTTACTTGCTTAAATCAAGCTGAGCCTGCTTCTAGAGGTTGTTTTCCTGAAAACAAGCTGAGTAAGTTGCGGGTTACTTAAAGAAGGTATTTGCTTAAACCAAGTTGAGCATGGTTCCAGATGTTGTTTATCTGAAGTTAATGCGAGTGAGTTGCGACTAGCTTCAAGGGGTTGTTTTTTGAGCCAGGCCGAGCACTTGCTTTCAGGCGTTGTTTGCCTGAAGCCACGCTGAGTGAGTTGCAAATTGCTCCAAGCGGTTGCTTGCTTAAATCAAGCTGGGCATGCTTCTACAGGTTGTTTCCTGAAGTGAAGCTGAGAGAGGTGCGGGTTACCTGAAGAAGTTATTTGCATAAGCCAAGTTGAGCCCGGTTCCAGATGTTCTTTGCCTGAAGTAAAATTTGAGTGAGTCACGGATTGCTTCAAGAGGTTTTTTTTTCAGCCAAGATGAGCGCTTGCTTCAGGCGTTGGTTTCTTGAAGCCAAGCTGAGTGAGATCCATATTGCTTCAAGAGGTTGTTTGCTTAAATCAAGCTAAGCCTGTTTTTAGAGATTGCTTTCCTGAAGCCAAGCTGAGTGAGTTGCGGGTTGCTTGAGGAAGTTATTTGCTTAAGTCAAGTTGTGCCTGGTTCCAGATGTTGTTTGCCTGAAGTTAAGGTGAGTGAGTTGCGGATTGCTCCAAGAGGTTGTTTTTTTCAGTCAAGCTGAGCGCTTGCTTTTAGGCGTTGTTTGCCTGTAGCCAAGCTGAGTGAAGTGCAGATTGCTTCAAGAGGTTGCTTAATATGCCAAGTTGAGCCTGGGTTCAGATGTTGTTTGCCTGAAGTTAAGGTGAGTGACTTGCGGATTACTTCAAGAGGTTGTTCTTTTCAGCCAAGCTGGGCGCTTGCTTTCAGGCGTTGTTTGCCTGAAGCCAAGCTGAGTGAGTTGCACATTGTATCAAGAGGTTGCCTGCTTAAATCAAGCTGAGCTTGCTTCTAGAAGTTGTCTTCCTGAAGCCGAGCTGAGCGAGTTGCGGGTTTCGTGAAGAAGTTATTTGCATAAGCCAAGTTGAGCCTGCTTCCAGATGTTGTTTGCCTGCAGTTAAGGCGAGTGAGTTGTGGATTGATTCAAGAGGTTGTTTTTTCAGCCAAGCTGAGCGCTTGCTTTCAGGCGTCGTTTGCCTGACGCCAAGTTGAGTGAGTTGCGGATTGCTTTAAGAGGTTACGTGCTTAAATCAAGCTCAGACTATTTCAAGAGGTTGTTTTTCTGAAGCCAAGCTAAGTAAGTTGCAGATTGTATGAAGAAGTTGCTTGCTTAAATCAACCTGAGCTTGCTTCAACAGGTTGTTATTCTGAGGCCAAGCTGAGTGAGTTGCAGATTGCTTGAAGAGGTTGTTTCAACACATATGTCTTTTCTACTAATATTTGTCATATTATTTGTGAGTTCAGAAGGATCGATTGATTCATTGATTGATGAAGAGGTCCATTTCAATTTTCTCACAATCGCCTAAATATTCGCTCTGAACATCATTGGGAGAGTAGTGCTACGCTCTACCATTCTCATTGGACTTTTTAATGACCATTTATATTGTAGAACGTTTAAGTTGTAATGTTTTTCCTATTTCGCCATAAGAGTTTCCACCAAGACGAAATTCTGTGATGCAGTAGACCGATATCTTCTTTCTTGGTATGATACTCTATTATTAAATAAATATGAAAACAAATTTGTAGGTAATTGCAGTTATCTCTGTATCTCTATCGGTTCGGTCTCATAAATGCAAGAATATATTTTTTATTTCACTTCTTATAATTTTGCTCGGGTGCATGTATAGTTTTTTGGGATGGGTTCTATGGATTTAATTTTTATTTCAAACTTTATAATATTCTCGTGAACAATTATATGACTGCTGATTATTACTACTTTGACTATTATTATTTATGATAAATGAAAATTGTCGTTTACAAAATAAGGTAAGTTGGTTGGTTGTACATAGACTTTTGTGACTGACATCATTATGAAAAACACAGTCTTTTAATAAAAACTACTTCCCATACTACAATAATAATAAATCTACTAAATACCCTCACGACTTCTTAGAAAAACCAATTTTAGATCGTTAAGCGCGTAGATTTTATTTATTTCTTATTTACATTTCTTACAATGGTCCCTTAAGCAAACATAAATAAAACGTTTAATTAATTAGGAAAACGTTAGTATCATATATTTTTCTCAAGCCATTAACGTCACAGTTGCGTAAATGGAAATACCGACTTTTAAATAATCGTTAGCAATTAGATACCGAAAGTTATTAGAGCTCGAATACCAAAAATTTTTGTGGAAATATTTAATACTGGTACGTGTCGAAGAAACCCATGTTATTTAAAAAAATTTACTCAAAAATTGGACTAAAAAATGAACTTGTGCAAAAAATGAAATTCATCACTATTGATGACCTAATTGGCATAGAAAGGAGAGCAACACGTATATGTTACGTATTTTGTAACATTCAGGTTTACGTAATACTTAAGCGATTATAATTTGAAGCATAAAATGCATGTTTAAAGCATTATTTTTGGGGTGACATTAATAAATAATACTCATTTAGTGTTCTTAGCACTTATAAACTTCGGTTCGGTTCGGTTCGGTTACTGATTTGTAGTTGTTCTCAACCTTCCTTTCCACTTTGTGACCTGATGATTGGTTTAGCTGACCAGGAACATGTCACCCTTAATAAACACTGTCTGAGAGACTATTTATTTTTACGGCGTAGAGAAGTTACGAGGTTTTATTGCATATTTACAGCACTTTATTTTAAAGAGGGTGGGCCTTTTCCGCAATGTGCACATTTGAACTAATTAGAGTTCATACAAATTATTAGAAATATTATTTAACAAAGGAAGCTTTGACTTGCACAACTAAATTAATAGTTTTTGACTGTTCAGGGCCTATAGAGTAATTTAAATGCAAATTTATAATACATCCGGTAACTGTGCATGCTAACATTCCATTCTGCATCACATGGTATAATGTGAGCCATGTAGGTGGAGGGTATTCCTTTTCTCCTTCTAATCCAGGTGATTAGAAGGAGATGAACTGGAGGTTCTTTGGAGATTAAAATTGAACATAGTACGCTATATAGAGGATTCAACTTCTAGGGCGTGTCGATTAGATTTGACAGTCTAAAAATAAATGTTTGAGAATGAGTCTCGTTGTGGTCTCAGAGCGCTGCCGTCGTATATTTGATGATCAAACTGAAAATTGTTAGTTAGAGTTGAATCTTAGGATTCAAATAAATATTGTAATGATTTAGTGTTGAATCCTTTCCATGTGAAGTCCGAAGTTAATGGTGAGTTAGAAGCGTTATGGTCCTCGTGTGCTTTCACGCGGTGCGATTCGATTGACAAACATTCGACGAAAGCGATCGGGGAATTGACTCAACGCAACTTGGAGTGTCCTCCTACGCCTAGACTTTGTCCGGTCGACGGATTTACCGTCTGTTCCAGGCACTCCCATTCGTGGCCGTAGGAGTGACCACTTATTCCCGCTGTTCCTGTTTGTGTATACTGTATCTCGTAACTTACGGTCATGTATTTTGTTTGATTAATTGTATCTATTTGAAAAGACTATATTTATTAAACTTCTTTCTGTCCTGTCCTGTACTGTCCTTCACACCTCGCCCCTATGAGAACATCAGATCCTTAAGTCATTTGTTGAAGATAGATCAGAGTTTGTATGTTTATTTTCGGAAAAAA
The DNA here is from genome assembly GCA_946251905.1 of Cryptocephalus moraei. Taxonomy (NCBI): domain Eukaryota; kingdom Metazoa; phylum Arthropoda; class Insecta; order Coleoptera; family Chrysomelidae; genus Cryptocephalus; species Cryptocephalus moraei. The sequence continues at coordinate 20,177,915 of OX276452.1, forward strand.
TAGTAAAATCAGAGTAACTTTTTGAACCTCTTAGTTAGATAGTGATCTATTAAAATAATATTGATAAAAATGTAATAATTCAATTGGTTAAACCCAACAGAATTGTGTTAAAAATGTGGGATGTCATTTATCCTCAACTCTGGATTTGGATTAATGATGGGTCTGAGCTGAACCCGAACATGTTCCCCTTAATAAATGACTAACTTGACATGGGAAACTTTCTGGTTAATTTTAGGTGGGGGGACATTAAGAGCAGTTCCTTCATATTTCCATCATTCCAATTTGGAGACTATGACACCCTTTCATACTATTTACGTTTTGTGTAATTTAGGAATGAAAATAGAGGATTCGATGCATAATTGGTAGCTATAACTTATACAGGGTGGAGTGCGGCAGACGTATTGGTTTAAAATTGGAATGGCATTCAGTAGAATTTTATCAACTGTTACATGAGCCTTGTATGTTGCGAACGTTGGCTATCATGGTAGTAATTTTAATTTGATTAGCCTCATTAATGCATAATTGCAGTGATGTCAATCCAAACCACAGGCATAAGTTGTGGAGCAACGAGTGTCTTCTTCTTCCACGTTCGCGTTGGCTTTCCATTGTTCCTTGGATCGTTAGTTGTAGTAGAGAAGATTGTGAATAGTGAGTGCTATTTATTTTTCTTCTCCAGTTCGCCGTAGTACCTACTTTCACATTGATAATGTGTTCAGCATAAGATATTTTAAGAATGTGCCGATACACACACACATCTCAAATGTCTCCAATCTCTTCACTAATGTTTCCGTTAACGTCCACGACTCTGTGCCGTACAATAAAACAGAAACTACGTAGCATTTGATCAGTCTCATATTTAATGGTCTGGATTTAAATGGGTCTGGGTAAGGCATATTGCCAGAAGAACGAATGATGATGGACCAAGCGAATGCTAGAATAGCGGTCAAAACAGGATGCTCTCAGAAGCAGGGAGAGACCTCCAACAAGATGGTCAGACGACTTGATGGATTTAAAGGAAACTGGATCCAAGTGGCACAGGACCGAGATGGGGGGAGAGATTTGAGGGAAGCCTACGTCCAGCAATGGACACTTTAGGCTGTTTGATGATGATGATGTTTTTTAATGGTGGAGATATGTTACTGTTCGCGATTAAATGTCTTATGCTGTTGAATATTGCTCTGGATTTTTCAATTCTAGAACGTATTTCGATTGTTTAATCCCATGTTGAGTTAGCCACTGTCCCAAGATATTATATGGTTAGTTACTGTCAACTGTCTGGCAGTCTGTCTGTCTGGGTTTTGCTTGCCAGCATCCATTTAGTTTAATTTATGTTCAGATTAAGTCCGTTCTCCTCGCTCACTCTTTGAGCTCTTTCCATGAGATATGTTAGTTCAGTCAGACTATTAGAAAGCCGACTGTGTCATTGGAGTATGTAATGTTTTTTATTGCCGCTCTATTCTATTTATGCCTACGCCGTTTTCACCCAGAGCATTTTTAAGAACTTGCTCCGAGTACATATTAAAAAGCAGAGGGGATAGGATACAACCTTGTTGCACTTTCTTCCTAATATAAATTCTCAGTGAACGAATTACCAATTTTCACCCTCGCTGACTCATTCTAGTACAGATTTGCTACGAATCGGATGTCTTTATAGTCGATGCCTTACGTTGTCAAAAGCTTTAGTATAACACACAAAACATATGCATATGTCCTTAATCACATCTTTGCACAGTTGCTCTGCATCTCTGCACCATCTCTGCAATCTGTGAATTCAGGTTTACATACATTGTAGATTATGTTGTATGAGATTTTGGTAAATACTTACGTGTCCTGATTAAAAAGGTTTATCAGTCTGTAGAATTGTTTGAGTTCTATTTTTTTTTCTATATTCCACAAAAATGCAAGTTTGGGTTTTGTTAGTTTTGAATGACTTGGAAAACCATGGTATTTTCGTGTCCTCATGGAAACTCTCTGGAATCAATTGCACTCTAATAACGCATATTCTGTATGTTAACACATCCGTTTGGAAAACAATAGCGTTTTGAGGCAACGCGGCAAGCATGTTGTCACCAACGAGTTGTCTGGCTCCATAATGACGAGGCTACAGTTCTTGGACGCCCACTTAGCGAGAGTGTATATTGTGGCGAGGCGACCCCAATTATCAAAATCAGGTCAAACCGCATCAGCGTTAACACAAATCAACACTACTTGACCCTCACAAAAGAACCTTCTGGCGGGACACGTAGTTTCAAACATAGCACGCGGCGCACGGGAAAACACACATTGGTGAAAATACGAGGCGATCATAACCGAGGGGGGATCAGACAAGCACGAGCAACCTGTGTCGCCGCCCGTTTGACCTACGCACGAGCCCGCCGCCCCTTTTGTGAAGAGAGATGAACTTCGTACCCGCTACCCTTCCAGGCCCTCTGGGGACCACTGTAAGCATCCACCCACTTTACTCCATTCTATTTTTGTCCTGTTTATCCATTGTTTTGACTTTTCTTATATTCCATTTTACCACTGTCGCCCCTAACACGGGTATACTCTCTCCTCTGTATATGTAGACTCAATAAACCTTACTTATTCTGCCCATGTTTTTACCATCTCTACCGAGCTACCACTCCCAACCAGAGCACTCCTCTGTGCCCTAGGCCCTTAGGTCGTGACAGTATTATGGACATTTTGACTGAAAGATTACTCGGGAGCCTCATCTCGTTGAGAGACGATTTTAACTCGCCCACGCGCTCTCCTTATTTGTCCCTATGCGATTTGTTCCTGTAGGGCTACCTGCAGTCCCTTGTTTATAATGATCTTTCCAGGACACTGGGAGCCTAAAAGGCAATATTCCGCACCAGCATTTGGAATATGGAGAGCGCTGTTTGCCAGATACGTAATTTAAAGTTATCGAATCAAACTATCTATGTTGAAGATATTCTTCTGAAGACTTCTTCAATTGTACTGAGTGATATTCCAATCTGAAACCAGTATGTCTACTGCGTTCCACCCTATTCAAACAATTAATTTTGTTGCATTAATATATCCAATAGTGATTAAAATGTATTGGAAAATTATTTGGCAATGAAAAATATTACATGAAATATTGGATCGAGCGAGGAACAGTGAAAAGATGTAAATTTATCGGCAATATAATGAAAGAAGAAGGGAAATTAAAAAGCAAAATCCAATACGTAAAAATGTTTCCAGGAAATAAGGAATAGGAGCAATAAGTAACGCGATAATAATAATAATACAGATCCAACAAAATCAATCACCTGCATTAGTGAAATATCCTCGTCATGAAACCATATGAGGAGCAGGAATCTTACGCTACGAATTTACCGGTTTCCATTCATGGAAGAGAGCTGCACAAATAACTGTCATTAGGTGTTCCATTTCCACATTATAGGAAATACGTTCGACGACAACAAAACCAAAAATCCGCCGCACAAATAACCCTTCGAGCTGCATCCTCGATAAAAGCGCCGTTTGCGACTCTATCGCCCGGTCGAAATATTTACGGCGGGAGGGTAATTCGATTTCAATTTGCACAGTTTTACACTCATGGGCGCGTAAAAATTTCATCAGTCCCAGAACTAACATCCGTCGGCCGAAAAGTTTTATTATTGTTCGTCGGGAACGGTAGTCGGGTAGTCGAAAAATCGAGTGTTATGAACTCCCGTGGGGGACGATTTTTAGAATGAAATTTCTAGCCAGAAGAGGTAGCGTGACCAGTTATCGAGTGCGGACGAATAGATTCGAAATACCAGAGGTTAATTTCGTGAACACATCAGCAGATCAAATAACAGATATTTTTCCAATCTGTTAGAAATAACAGAAACTTTTCTCAAGGGATACTGTTTGAGGAAGTTATTGATTTCGCTCTGTTGAGAAAGTTAAACGGAATACTTCTTCAGCGGCCTAATAAGAATAATAAGAATAACAGAATAAGGATTAGTTTCGTAGTACATATCAAAATGTACTCTACATGAGTAATCCGTGAAAAATTCGTGAAGTGTCCATTGGACTGGTTTCTCATATATGCTATTATACGCCAACCAATAGAGCTAAAAAAGAATATATTTTCACACTAAAATGTAGACGGTAAAAATGTATACTGTCGTTTAAAAGAAAGTTCATAGATGAAAACTGTTTGACCCAGTGATATTGGTGTTAGGATTTTTATATACAAAAACTGCAAAAAATGCATTCTATTTCGTATTTTGCGAATATTGCGAAAAGTAATGAAGGGGTCGTTATATAACCCATAGAACTTTTGTTGAAGATAAAAAAAACCTACAAAATGGTTTGCTGTACAATACGATCGGACCATTTTTCATTGAGAGAATCCGTGAAAACCCCCAAAATGAACCATTTTTAAAAAATACATAAGTTCGGCAAATGTGCAGCTATTATATAAATCCCAACCCCGACTTCGCTAGGTTAAACTGGCGGGTTTTCATTTATGTACTATCTTTGAAACGATAGTATAGTTTTTAAACTACAGACATAAAATGCACCTCAGAGAAGATTTATCTTATAGTAATATCTATCGATAGTAGAATAAAATTCGAGGTTGAAAAAATTCTTGGAGCAGATTTCAAAACAAGTGGCAATTCACAAACTATGCCCGCATCTTACTTCCCAACACAATTCGACACTTTCACGACTTTCCCACGATAACGGCAACGTCGCCTCTTTACAACCGAACTTACAGCTTTACGTCTTTACGTCGTGCTCAGGGTCAACGTGGAGCTGATAACCGGCTGTCGAATCACCGTAACATATCCAGAAAACGAGAGAAAGAGAGAGATTGGGGGAATTTATATTCTCTCCCCCCCATGCTCCCCTCCATGAAGTAAAGAAATTGAGAACTGGTACAATATCCATAATTAATTTTATTAATAAGTTGGTTTGTTAGCATACCACGACTTCTTTATTATTTTAATTATTTTAATTAATTAACAAATAAGGAATTAGTGTAAACAACAAGTGATATTGACGTTATTTAATAATGTATAACCTGTGGGAGATAGTCATATTCACTGGGGTGCCGCAGCTTCATCTGTGTTCAGTCTACCGATAAAAAATCGACATTATTTATACAATAGAATTGAAAATGCCGAATACAAAGGATCATGACAGCAAACAAAGAAAGAAGATATTTTCTAAACTTGAAAAGAATGCTCACAAAGTGTTCCACTTGAAATTATCGATACAGTACTCTTTTAAGAAACGTTTGACTGTAAATACAATTTAAGTGAAGAACTGTATTTGCTCGTATGTATGTAAATTTGCTGTTAACATTCCAAAACAACATAGACACTTCAAGACACCTATTCCGAACGTTTCCCATTAATTTCGTAAATTAAACACTTGGTATTCATAACTAAATCTTCATTTGTCGTCCCTACACCAGCGCGATACACGCCGAATCCTCTTATTTACCATAACAGACCATCGGTTTAAACGGCAAATACGTTCGTGTTCGTGTTGAATTCGTAAACCTAAAAAAGTTTGAACGTGTACACATTCAGCCTTTTTAACCTGATGCGTTTAGGAAGTTGGTATAATAGGAGGCAATTTATCCTCAAAACGTGGATGGAAAAATATTGAAATGTATTAAAAGTGTTTTATTGGATCGAATAATAATGGTAATGAATGTAATTGTGATGTAATGTAGATTTTTATATCGGAATGAAAGTTTCAAAAACTCTCTCAATAAAATAACACATTTTTTATTGACAATCAGAGAAATTTGTGAAGAGTGGATGTCAACAAAATGAAGTTTTGACTATATAAAAACGCTTTATCTAGGATGTCGTTTTTTACATTTTATTCTTCTCAATTTATGACTTTAATTCACATGAATCTTCTGCCAAAGCAAGCAGGTCCATGAAGTGAATCTTCCTTACTATCCAATTCAGTATGTTTCAAAAACCAGTTTTGGGATATAACTCCCTATATAACTCTCAGCTTGTATTTTTAGAAAACTTCCTCATGTTAACTTTGAATATACATTCGCTCTTCCTTTAACCTGAAACAGGCTTGTAAAATATAACTTCATATTTTCAAGGCCAGTACAGCTGATAGAAATCTCTGTATTCGATGAGGGAGATTTAGTGTTCAAGGTTCAAGCTGCATGTTTTCCAGAAGTATGGGATTTTGTTTCAAGAAGAAGTAATTTCTTAAACACTCTCAAACAAGTAACAAAAGTTTAAAAAATCCATTTTAACAATAAAAAATTATAATGAAGAACTTAAAAAACACAGTAAAAAAGGTATCGTCAAACGGACGCAACAAATTAATAAGGGTAGGTAACACGATTTTTGTGTCCATGACAACTGTGATTACCTAGCACACCGTTTTTTTTTTCAACTTTGACCTAAAAACGATATTCAAAGAGGAAATATAAATTTTTAAGTTAAAATTTAAGGTTAGTTGTATTCATTTTAAAGTCGGTATGTGAATGTCAAATAATTCAAGAAATGTACGTTTTTAATATTGAAATATTCAATGTAGCGCCCATGGCATATTGATTAAAGGGAGAGCTGATATCCTCATGGTAGCCGAATCTACTATAAAGATCGTTATCGATAATAGCTGACTAGTTCACCACTGGAAAGGTGTCCCATTAAGTATCACGATATGAAAATTAAAATTATAGTGAAAGGAGAGGTGTTCATAGGGGTCAAGGTAAAAGGAATATGAGGGGCCTAAACAAGGTTATAAGAAAAATATGGTACCTACTGGGCAGATTTTAATACAAAATTCTCAGAGTGGGGAGTACCTCCACAGGACTACAGGAAACAAATCTTTGCCAGTTGGGTGCCAACCTTAGATTTATTGAATAACGAAAGGAAATATTTTCTGAAAAATAGAGGAGCTACCTTTTAAATTTGGATTGGTCTTCGTTAACTTTGAGTCTAATGGTCTTTGCATTTTGTTTCAGGTCATTGAAATTAATCTTGATATTCACTGTGGAGTTTCCAACAATGTCTACATCATCGGCACACACTAAGCGTGATTTGGGGCCATTTTAATGGTATATGGCTGTAAGGGACTGGTTTTTCGCCTTTCTGTTGACATATTTAAGAGCCACCTTGAAGAGCAACGGGAAGAGGGCATCTCCTCTTTATATCTTACACCTCCGAAAAATCCTGTGCTACTCTCACTTTGATGTTTGAGCCACCGACACACACCTGAGTTAGTTTTACTAACTTCTTTGGGAAGCCAATTTCTTCCATTGCTTGCCATAGTTTAACCCTCTGAATGGTTTCATACGCTTGTTTGAAATCTACGAATAGTTGGTGCAGGTCTCGATTGAACAACATTCGAGATCACAACATTTTCTTATTACCTGTCTGATGGAAAATACTTGATCTATAATGTAGCGACCTCCCTTGAAACCACACTGATAGCCCCCTGTAATTTCCTCTGCATAGGTTTTAAGTCTCTCTAAGAGTAAATTTGGTAGTATTTTAAAGCTGTATTGAGCAGAGTAATGCCCCGGTATTTGGCGCATTTAATCTATCACCTTTTTTGAGTATCGGGACAATGACTCATTCTTTCCTTTCGTTTGGAGTTACTTGTATACGCCATATAACTTCTATTAGGTCTATTAAGCCACATCATCCATTTCATAAGTCAGAATAAGCTCATATTTTATTGCTAATGTATCGCTAATTTATTACGCAAACCACGATTTTATTGCTACACCCCTTAGGGATAATGTGACTTAATACTTAAGCCACATCATCCTCACCTGTATCTCCGGAACCGCAGGAGATACATACATAAACCAAGCGGCATAATTTATTGCTGACAATAGGGACTAGTAGCGCAATCCCAGAACCACCCCTTCAACCCTTAGCATTAAACTCACCCCCCGAAATATCAGAAAAATTGTAAAAACAAATGTATGTCCGTTAAATACAGCCGGGGCTCATAACTTGCTTGAAAGTTGAGCAATTAAATAGTAATAAAGTGCCCAGGCAGTATTTAAAGGACATATATTGTTTTAAGATTTCCTGATATTTCGGGGGTGTTTTTTGAATTGCGTTACTAGTCCCTATCGTCAGCAATAAATTAGCAATAAAATATGGCGTGGTTTATGTATATATCTCTTGCGGTTCCGGAGAATCAGGTGTGGATGATGTGGTTTAAATCTTAAGTCGCTCGCTAAGGGGTGGAGCAATAAAATCGTGGTTTGCGTAATAAATTAGCAATAAATATGAGCCTATATTGAATGCTTATGAAGTGGATGATGTGGCTTAATAGGCGTACTTCTATTAGATGGTGGATAGCTCGTTTAAGGGTCTTTCCACTATGTTTTAGGGATTCAGCGGGGATGTCATCACATCCAAGTGCTTTATAGCTTTTAAGTTTTGTGGTGGCTTTTTGGACTTCTACGTAGGTTAGCAGAGTATATAGAACTTCAGCAGTTTGGACTGTGCTTCTGAATGTGTTATCGTTGTTGTTCGTGTTGAGTAATTGAGATTCCATTATAGTATATTTTCATGTTTCTGTTCTGACCATGTTGTTCTATTTACTTATAATTTTTTGGTTTGTAAATTTCTTTTCTTGCATTTCATAATTTTCCTGGCCGTTGCCCAGAGTCTCTTTTGTCCTTTTATATAATTGTCCATTGGATTTTGTAGCATTTTCATTCTAACATTATGTCTTCCATCGGTTGCTCTAATGTATTTGCACTTCCCTCATTTAGAAAGGATTCCATTCTCGTGTGTAGCATGTGTTCGTATTTCATCCTTGTCTCTTCGTTCTTAAGCCTTTCTACATTCCATGCCTGCATTGTGGGACTCCGTTTTCTTGTGTTTTGTAGATATTCTAGGTCCTACTTTGACTCTTACCAAAAAATAATTAGAGTCGACATCTGCACCCCTTAAACTTCGTACATCTAGGGAATTGCTAGTATATCTTGTAACAATGAGTACGTGGTCAATCTAATTTCTAGTTTTTCCATCATTAAACAACCATGTTTGCTTGTGGACGTTTTTATGTTCGAAAATGGTGGACTTTATGTGGAGGCTGTGTGACGTTGCGAAATCTATTTGACAAGTTCCGTTGTCATTACTTGTTTCGTAGAGGCTGCGATTTCTGATGGTTGGCTGGATTTTTGTCTACTAGAAAAGAATAGGACGGATACGACTTTGACAAGAGAAATGGCCGAAAGAGGTAAGGAATATGGAGATAGTCCAATGGACAAAGAGGAACGTGGACCAGAAAATTATTCTGCAATTCGGGTAGGTTCGCTCGATATAAGAGTTGAGGTATTGTAAAGAAACTGGCAACAATAAGAAAATCTGAAGTTGGTGTACTTTCCTCTGAAATGGGTAAATAAAAAAAAAGAATTAAAAGTTACTTTAAAGAGGTATAAAAAATAATGGGAACAAAATGTCTTCATGGAATTTAAGATAAATCCAAAAATAAAGTTACAACGAAGTTTTCAAAATGAGGGTATTAATTTTCTTGCCAATAACGTGAAACTTTCCATCTGTGCCTATTTATCCGACATTGTGTATCTAATATGTGTGTTAACACCCTATAAAAAAAATCGTCCGGTACATTCCTGTTACATTTTTTTCTAGAAATGAAGAAATTAATACCCCCCTCACCACCATTTTAATTCCCTACTTATTGCAATTACCCAAACCAGAAAACGACAAAGACAAACCTCGCCTTGAATCTCTTCCAGCGCCCTTTTCGCTTTTGAAATTTCATTCATTAATTATGTACCGAATAATTATAAACTTCTTCGTTTGCCTGGGGTATTTTTTTACACCGGCATAAATTACCATAAACTCATTACGGCCAAACACCGCCCTCGTCAAAAGGAACCAAAACCGCCTCTTTCATGGTCCGTTTATCAAATTATCAGTTCGGTCGCGCGATTCATCAGGTTAATTGAAAAATTCTCCTTTGTACGATTTTAATACTTCTTCATTAGTCCTCATGTTTTCCACAAGAGAGAAAACTCTCGGTTTACAATAAAATTTTCCGAAAGGGCAAATGACTTCCCCCGGGGGACGTACGATAAGGGGGGAGGGTGGGGGATCGTATTAGATTCTAAATTGGGAGTTCTTTCTCGGAGGAGACGGTCTGTGTCTTTCAACTTCAAGCTCAATGTCCTTTGTTGCAGTTTTTCCACAGACTCGCTGGAGAATTCTCAAGGAGCGAAAGGGGATCGGGTTGGGTTTACCAAAGAGAACGGACTAACGAATGAGGGGGTTTCCTTGAAGACCAGTGAAATGGAAATAAATACCTAAAAAAAGCTTTGTGATGTACATGTGTACTAATTAAATGCCGGAAAATGCGTAGGTATCGCAAAAAGGAAGAGATTCGTACAGTAAATGTTATGTGATCAGATGAAAAGTACGCAAAGCGGATTTCTGATTTTCAAATTTATATGCCGAAGCTGACAATGTTGGCAAAGGGAGCAACGTACTTTGCTACCTTTGTTTTTGATTCGTGTTATTAGCATTATGGCGCAATTTAATTTGCATTTGAATTAAATAGCGTTTAAATAAAAATATATTGTAAGAGAATATATATTCTTATGGTAAATACATTTACGCAATGTAAGCATTTTTAAATACGATGAAAACACTAATACCAATTACCAAAGTAATAAATAACCTTTTTCAATGCAAGAACCTTCACGGGACAATGAATTTCTTTTATATGGCTACAAATCTCAACGTTTCCCTTATGCCAGTAATTCAAAACATGTTTTCGGTAGATTGCGGATCTACGACTTTTTGTCTAACGGTACTATTGACCACTAACATCAACAATTACCTTTCCAGTTACTTCAATTATAATTTTATTGTAATCCCGGACCTGAATCGACATATTCCTCGTACGGCCGGTCACGACACGCAGAATTCAATGGAGAACTATGGCACGACTCTGGAATACCTATCCTCTCTCTGATTCACTATTATTCGTTAAATAAACAATTGGATTCCCTGTCGAGCGAAACGCATATCTCACCGATAGTTTCCATGGAAGAGTATTCTCATTACCTGCGAAAATAAACCGCGAGGCTCCCCATTAAATTAATATGATAATTTCAAAAGGCGAGCATTGATTTACGAGAAACCTCTCCCGCTTTGCAATTATAATGAAACGAGAGTCGCTTCTGCGGTTCGCCACATCCCCGAGCACGGTTTTTTACGTACGCTCCATTTTCGTTATCGACATTTTTCTTTTGCAATCGTTCATCTATCGTATCGTCGGGTTCAGAATAGCGCAGTCCGTCAATTATGGCTCAACTGAAGCTTATGTTCGCCTCTGCGTTACTGCTCTGTTTGGTGAGTACAATTTTCTGGTAGACCGGTTCTTCTTATAACACTGAAAGGTATCCATCAATCAAAAGAAGAGAATGGTGCTTATTAACGATACGTGGAGTTCGGGTTGTATGAAAAATTGTTTAAATTGAATAAAAAGGATGTAGGTACAGTCTGATTTGATCGCTTCGTATCTCATATTTAAGCTACTACGTTCTTTAAACATTTGCACTACCCATTTGTACCCAATTGCGAAGCGTGTTATTTCAAAGATGAGTTATTTGATTTTATAAAACTATATAACTGTGAAGGTTTATAAAAAAACTTATATGACCCTATTATATCCGTCTTGCAAATATTTTTACACATTCTAATACAACTCAGAAAAGTACTATTTCCTGATATAGCCTCTTCAAAAATTGCATTTGCTACGGAAATAATTCCAAACAGGATTCGTACTTACTCATTACTATTTTGTTATACCGAATCAATAGTACCAGAATTGAACTACTCAAATGATGCCACGGACCAATTCAAGCTCTGTAGAATTAACATAATGATCGACAAGAACTAAAAATTCAAGATTTTCTCCTTCATCCATTAGTTACACTGTTATTACTTCCAGCCAAGTGCATAATTAGGATTTTAGTATTCATATTATTGGTGTTGTCTGGGAAAGTAATTTCTTGGTAGTTTGAAGGGTTGCTGTTATTACGAAATTGTGTTTGTTCTACTCTTGTCGTCGGGGAGAGTACTGTTTTATCAGTACTCATTAAATTGTGCATAAGTCTGAGATGTAGTACTTGTTAATCATATTTTCAGAGTCCTGCAGTAGTTCCATCCATACCTGTCGCTTTTCTGTTTTTGGTAGCTTTGTAGATTTCTGTCATTTCAGCTTAATATATAATATGCTTCAATTATCTACTAGCCTTGTTATTTTGGATATGTTATCATTGTGTATCCTGAATTTCTTTACAACGTTTAACCCAATTTTGTTACATTATGCTGTTTACTTGTAATTTCTTGGTAGTTTGAAGGGTTGCTATTATTACGAAATTATGTTTGTTCTACTCTTGTCGTCAGGGAGAGTACTCATTACTCATTTTACCAGTACTTATTAAATTATGTATAAGTCTGAGATGTAGTACGTGTTAAACATATTTTCAGAGTCCTGCAGTAGTTCCATCCATACCTGTCGCTTTTCTGTTTTTGGTAGCTTTGTAGATTTCTGTCATTTCAGCTTAATATATAATATGCTTAAATTATCTACTAGCCTTGTTATTTTGGATATGTTATCATTGTGTATCCTGAATTTCTTTACAACGTTTAACCCAATTTTGTTACATTATGCTGTTTACTTGTAATTCCTGGGTAGTTGAAAGGGTTGCTATTATTACGAAATTATGTTTGTTCTACTCCTGTCGTCAGGGAGTGTACTACTTTACCAGTTCTCATTAAATTATGTATAAGTATAAGATATAGTACTTGTTAATCATATTTCCAGAGTCCTGCAGTAATTCCATCCATACCTGTCGCTTTTCTGTTTTTGGTAGCCCTGAAGGATTCTGTTAATTCTGCTTAATCTGTATGCTTCAATTGTCTACTAGAATTATTATTTTGGATATGTTATCATTGTGTATCCTCAATTTCTTTATAACGTTTAACGCAATTTTGTTACATTATGCTGTTTATTTGTAATTCCTGGGTAGTTGAAAGGGTTGCTATTATTACGAAATTATGTTTGTTGTACTCCTGTCGTCAGGGAGAGTACTATGTTACAAGTACTCATTAAATTATGTATAAGTTTGAGATGTAGTACTTGTTAATCATATTTCCAGAGTCCTGCCGTAATTCCATCTATACCTGTCGCTTTTCTGTTTTTGGTAGCCTTGAAGGTTTCTGTTAATTCTGCTTAATCTGTATGCTTCAATTGTCTACTAGAATTGTTATTTTGGATATGTTATCATTGTGTATCCTCAATTTCTTTATAACGTTTAACCCAATTTTGTTACATTATGCTGATTACTTGTAATCTGTCAGTTGCCTTGTTGTTAAGCGTTTAAACATACACTTTATACTGTTTGTGTATATGGAACTCTCCTTTCTCTTAAACAAACTCATCTATCACTATAAGGAACTGTAGACTGGTTTTTTGTGTAACATCATTTAATTTTCGGCTAGGTTGTGTTTAGAGTTAACACCTTAGTTATTTATTTCCTCGTACGTGTCGAATTTTATTAGTTTTTATTTGGATATCATTCACCTTATGCTGCAGCCGGGTAATCAGCTTCACTTCCTAATAGACTTGATCCTGATATTTTATGAACTATTGGGAGGATCTTAAATTTGTAAGGGGAAAATATATCCTTCTGAACCTTAGTGTTTTTCTGTTAAATTTCATAAATATAGAGGGCCTAATGTAAGGTGTGTGTATTTCCTCTTCTTATTTTATTGTATTTCTAAGGCATGATTACAGTGCCGAAACCAGTTACCAGTATATACATATATATATATATATATATATATATATTATATTATATTATATTATATATATATTTTATATTATTATTATATATTATATATTATATTATATATATGCATATGTGTTTATGGAGCGAAGATACCTTTTTTATCCTACCTATACAGTTTAAAGGCTACCATGCATGTCATTTTAATATCTGTTTACACAAAAGGCATCAAATTTTGAATTTGCCATTTGCTTTTTTTAAAAGAATTTAAGTTTTTAACGACGACATGAATTTCTAATTTGGTACAGTCCTTGAACATAACAGTACAAGATACACTTTACTTTTAAACAAGTGATTACTAACATACTCTTCCTATGTGACTGTGACGTTTTGACGAGTCACCCAATTTTTCTCTTTGCGAAAATTTTCGTTAGAAATATATAAAGTACTGCACAGCCACTTAACCTTTAAATATGTAAGTTTTTAAATTTCATGCGTAATGGCGACCGTAGGACAAAGACACCGTGTGGTAGATAAGTTTATATTTTTTAATCAAATTATGCAGAATTGTACAAAAATATTAGTAGATATTGCTAGTGCTACAATAAAGATATTAACGGTGACTCTCTGACGTCAAGTATTGTACGGCCGTCATTCCTTCAACGGTTGTTATTTCACCTTAAGATATAACAGTTGTGTCGTAAATATTAGATAATTTTGGAAGTATAACTTTCTACACTTTTATTCTTGTATCAAATAGTAGGGACATAAAGGCCTACAAAACGGATATAGCAAAAATTTACAAAAAATGTAAGAAACTGACCTACTGGGTGAGCATTAAGTAACTCCATTTCATAGAGCTACTTAGTATAGGACAACGCAGGAAGTATAAATTTCTACTCTTTTATCTTAAATAAAAGAGGGAAAATATCAAAGCTTCCCAAATGGCCATTGTAGATTATTCGGCATATCTATAAAGTCAATTTAAAAAAGTGATTACTAACAATTTTCGTTATGAAGGCTTCGTTGTGAGTAGTCATCCATCTTAGTTTGATATATACATAATACAAATGTATTAAGTAATAAACTCAATATTAATATTTAACAAATCAAACAGATTAATCTTTACAGATTTATTAAATTTCATGTAGTTAGCACGCAGTAAACAGATTGAATTAAATTTGGAACTTATATATAAAGAAGATAATATTTAAATATACTTTTCTGACTTCACTGATAATTCTTTCTTCCGAATAATGTCAATTTCCCACTGTGCAAGCAATTTTACAGTTAAAATGTAATTACGTGCGATTTAAAAAAAATGGGTGTATCTTTTGAACATGAAAAATAACATGTCGCAGAGAACATAAAATTATTAATTTACAAAGCGTGACCCGTCGCGGCTTCAGTAACTTACTTATTTAAAAATGTTATTTCGTTCATAATATTCCACGCAATAATTTCTTGAAGGATTAGCAATATCTGTCAATATCTTCCTAGGAGACTGCATCA
The DNA here is from genome assembly GCA_946251905.1 of Cryptocephalus moraei. NCBI lineage: Eukaryota > Metazoa > Arthropoda > Insecta > Coleoptera > Chrysomelidae > Cryptocephalus > Cryptocephalus moraei. The sequence goes on from OX276452.1 coordinate 20,193,204, forward strand.
TGTGTATGTGATCAAACTTATCTAGAATGTCTGATCTTTGTCCTAGGATTAGTAGTTACTTTCGATGTTCTTGGAACCGATAGTTTCATGATGTAGCACTGGAAAACCTTGCTAGACCATTTGTAGGATAATATAATTAGTTGATAGATATAATTTTTACAACATTATTACTATACAATTTTTATTATTATTATTTTGGGCTAATACCATAACCACTTCATACGCTTTCACTTTTGCATTTTTTGTTATAAGTTATAAGATTAAAAATCTAGACAGGCTTGGTTTCATAGTTTCCGATATTAAATACCCCCATTAGATGCAAATTTGAATGAACGCCAGTCAAATAAATCAGTTTTTGTACATTTTTTCAAAATTCCTAACATGGCCGTTTTGTAGGTCTTTTTGTCCTCTATCTTTTGTTATAAGAAGTGGAAAAAGTTATTTTTTGGAGTTGTCTTATATTACGGAAACACCTTGCATAGTTGAAATAACACTCTTTGGCGGAAATGACTTTCGTTAAAAATACGTAATATATTTTTGAGAACAATAAAACAGAAAGCAACTTGTCAAAATTGAGGCGGATTATTACTTCAAAACAGGGAAACAATTAAAATTATGAACTGATAAGATGTCTTATGAAAAAAGTTTAAAGATGCAATGGAGAGCACAAACTCTAAAAATAAAATGTATAGGTTACGTATTGATATTACTTTATATATCAAAAATGAGCCTAAATTACCAATTAGAAATCGACAAAACTAGCTCGACAAAATCGATCAAACCAAATCAGACTTAAAAACGTCCATTCCAATCGTAGATTAGGAAATAGAAACAATCCCAGAAATATTAGAGCTTGCTGCATTTCTATTTTACAAAAGTCGTAAATTATGTTTTTAATCTGTGCTGTATTTCAGTTTTAACAATTAAAACTATATCACTTCCACGAAGCTCAGAATGTAAAAAGCTGTCCTTAGATTGTCCTAACGTTGTGACAAAATTTCCCGCAGACATACATTTACATTTTTATTTGTGTATTTTCTCGTAAAAGGTCCAACTTACCCAATTTTCTATGAAAACGAGTTAATTTTTCTTTGTTATAATTATGTTAATTTAAATAAAAATATTTTCTTTAAATCGATTGATCTCTCTCTCGTCGAAATCAAGACCCCTTCACCTATTATTACTTCATTCATGAACTTATACCATCCAGGTAGTAATCCCCCTTTTCATAACTCGGGATTATACCCGAAGGCGGGAAAAAATCTTCCGGTAAAAACCCTCCCGCCTAAGTCCCTATTCCCCATCCCCACACCCAATTCTATCCCCTTTGAGGCGCAGGAAATTAGGGAGCGTTGATAGAGAATGAAGTTCCTCTCACGCGATTTTTATTCGACGAAGGGGAAAATGTAATAAACAATTTGTCGGGACGCAATGGAGACAGGTAGTTGTACAGGAGATGCTATTTATTTGATAAAAGTGTTAACGAAATTAAAAGGTGGTGTGTTGGTTTTTTAAAATGGCAATAATGGATTGTGGTTGCTAATTTGGGTTTGGTAATAGGTTGCTGTTACTGCACAATAGGACAAGATAAGTTGAAATATGCAGAATTTTGATTGAGCCCCCTTTTGTAGTAATAATTATTATAATTGTGTATGTTTAGAAGGTATTTACAGGGTAATTGTTTATATTTGAGTACCCACCTACAGAGGTTAATATAAGTGAGAGAAGAAAATTTTTGTAATTGCATAGTTTCCTTAGTACTAGACTTTTCTTTTAGACTTTTCCAAAAAAACGTGTGCGGGTCGTAGAGTAGGAAAATGCTTGCAAGATTAATTTTTTAAATGGGTCACTCTGTATATTGAGTAAATAAACTGAAAAATTCTAATATCAAAATAGGAAGTTCTATTTTAAATAGGAGCAATTACATTTTGAAAACAATAAAATTACTAAGGAAAATCTACCACTTCAGCAAAATCGTACATTAATAGAAAAATTAAGGATTATCAGCGTTTTTCCAAACATGATTGCGGCTTTAGAAATAATCAAGTCAACGAAACTATAGTTTAAATAAACTAAAATTAGTAAGTAACAAAATAAGCAGAGTACATGTCGATAATATAATATTAATCTAAATATAGTTCCAAATATCACTTTATGTCAAGTAGAAAGAACATTCTCAGCATGCAAAATCAATTAGCACAGAAAATTCGCAAAATTTTCATGTAAAAAGTTTAGGAAAACAGTGAGAGTAATATAATTCTGTGCTTTATGATTTTATACATCTCACTATAAAAGGCACATCTAATAAATATGTAGTGATTATATAAAAGTGCTAAACATTTTTGAAACGTTTATTCAGAATTTAATTCATGTTTAAATATATTTGGTTGAATTATTGGGATTTGTATATTGAGACAATAATGTCTATTTACGTGCATAGTTTGCACATTTGTTTGTTTAAATTGCACGAATATTGTGACTCAGCGCTTATTCTCCGTGCCAAAGGAATGATTAATAATATGTTTAAAATAAAGTGTGCAGTAATAATTAAACTGATTACATGAATGATAATATTTTGTTCCATACTATTTAGTTAATTATAATATAATGTGAATAATTAGAATTAAAACAATTTCTAACGCAAGGGTAGTTTAGACTATTAAACAAAGTTCCCAAACACTTTCTAGTTAGTGGTGAAGCTTACACGTTCCATTGATTAGAACAGCAATCTTGGTATTTCCGGCCGAACAAATCCGCATTTTCCTATTAAAAAATGCACCATTAATAAAACACTTTTCCCTTTTAGTTCCCGGAGTTCAGCTCCCAGGGACACATGAGCTCCTACAGGCTCTATGTACCCAAAGAGAACAAATTCCAGATGTACAGGAGGTGCCGTTACCACATCTGCGAGAATCCGCCCGATTATCCGGAAGAGGAGATCTCGGCAATAATGAGCTACAAACATTCTGTCGGCATATTTGGGGTCGTGCTGAATTCGACGTATGATAGATTCAAAATACACCAGAGAGGGTAAGTCGCGGAGCATCGGTCTGGTCGATAGGCCCAAAGGGCGGCATTTTAACGAAACAATAGTAAATTATGTATTTAACTTTGATATATTCATGTTTAAAGTGGGGAGTAAGTACAAAATAGATTTATTAAATAATATTTGTTCTAAATGAAAAGTAAACATATACGATGAGAATGAAGTAAAGAAATTGGAATAAAAGATGAAAAAGTGAAGGTAAGTGAAAGTAGTTGAAATATAAGAAAATACAAAGCAAGTGTGCCTAGGAAGATGCATAAAACGAGTTGTCCGTATTAAATTTGACACAATTTATCCTTTGTGGGAAATAGTACGTTTATTATTACTTATTTGTTACATGATCCCTTAATATGTGCTTCAACGGACTTATTTTATTACGTGCTTTTAAGAGCGATGCGAACATATTGAATTCGTGCAAATATTTGTACACGATTGTGTTATACAGTTGAATTGAGTACTATTTATTTGTATTAAGATGAAGTTATTACCAATAAAGTCCTACGATTATGTATATTTCAAAATTCTGTAACCTTACCGCTTGTATATAGGTGGGAAATATTTACTACTTGATTTTAAAGATAAATTGTGTATTAATAAAAATAACTTTTATCCAGCTTCTATAATTTCATGATAATATAGTTTTTTGCTTTCAAATCTTTGCTCATCAAATTTCTTCTTATTTTATATTCATTCCCCAATTCTACGCTTAACACTGAAACTGCTATTTTATGTAGGACATCTCCTTCTTCTATCATTCCCCTAACATCCTTACCCATCCATTTCTTGTCTAAATAGTTTTGATTAAATTTAATAAACAATTTTAATTTCAAGTTTTGGGCCCATGGTCTATAGGCTAATTCCTATATTATCGACAAATACCTGGGCAAGTATATTAACATTAGAGAGACAGTTGCATGCAGACCCAATAAGATTTTGTATTTCATTAAGGTTGTATCCTTTCATGGACCTTCTGTAAACAGCTATATTTATATCATAATCATTTTTAAGAATTATGTAACAGATATAATGAAGTGATAATTAATTTTGGGTATGAGATATACCTTATGAGGCGTTTGGCTGTTATAATTAGTTATTATGTAGTCCACAAGTGTTTGGCTGCTAGCTGCAATTATTAGTGTTTTTAATTTGGAGATGCCCATTAAAATATCCCATATCTAAACCTTTTTTACCGCAGAAAGTATCTTTTAACAAATCAAGATTAAAATCACCCATGATGTCACCTACCTTCATACTGGCAAAACTGATCTAAGTATTCTGCAAAAGGTTTAATAAATATAGCGTTTTCATTCTGAGATGAATGGTATAATTGACAAAAAAGAACCTTGAACTTACAAGATTAAAATTCCAGTGTGAACAACAACATAATTTTAAGTACTGCGTAATTTTTTAAATCTATTTCTTACATCAGATTTTAAAGCCATATTTTCCACTGTGTTTTTGCTTGTTGTAACGAAATTATAATTTCTTATTTACAGTCAGCTAATCAACTTGATGTATTCGATATCCTGAAATACATGAGTTTCAGATAGTAATATGGGTGTGAGTTTCCAAGCATTTATATGTAAAGTCATATTATTCTTGTTCAGAAAACCCTAGAAAAAGTACCAAAACCCAGGTTACTATTATTAACTAATATGGTTAGGTTACTAGTGAGTGACCAAACTGAATACTTTATTAATTATGAATGGCAAATTGGTGAAATAAAACTTGCCACAGTTATTAACATTTTGTAATTCATAGACAAGAGAGTCTTAGTTTGTGCGAAATTTAAAAGCAACATTCAACTAATATAATTGCTAATAAATGTTATGAAAATGAAGGTACTATTAAAAATAATAACTTACTAGTTTAATGAGTTGATCCACTCTTAATGATTTAAACGAAAAATGTAAAATATCTTTCACATATCTATATTAGGTAATTAGCATCATGGTTCATTTTTATAGTACATAATATTAGGTATATAAAATTTATTGAATCCAATTTTGTGTTCGTATTGTTTAAAAATACTGATAATAATGAATATACTGAATAAATTTTTTATGAAATTGTGGCACGACATCTGTTTATAATATTCTTTAAAATGATTGTTTTAAGTAATTTTTAAATATTTTATATCAGTCAAACTGGGATAACTAGGTATTATTCACTATTATTAATATAAAAGGTTGTTTTTAACACGTTTTTAAACTTGCAATAAGACTTAAATCAATCTTTTAAAAATGACAACTTAAAACATACTCGATACTTTTTATTTTTAAATATTTTGTCTACCAATCATTCTTAATAACATTCCTCGTTCTCTCACTAATTTCTGTACGCGTTATCTAGACAATATTGGGATTTGGATGTTAATCGAGAGATTCTGAAATTAATAGTATAATAGTTTAATGAGACATTAATAGAAAGAAAAATAGAGGGACACATTTTGAATTCGAATGTTAATAGGTACTCTTTGTCATAATGGAATATTTACTATATACACATATGAAAAGAAACGGATCTTACTTTGAAAGAGGAGCAACACGACCTCTCTGGCCGTCTAGAAATGATGTTATACATTACCCACCATTAACTCCTTAAAATCATTTTTTTTAAAGTTGATTTGATATCATTTAACATAAGAGCAATTTTATGCAACTCTTTTAAAAATTAGAAAATAACACAAATTAACATTTAACACAGGAGCACGGATATTTTCAACACAATCCGCTTTAAAAATATAATACTTTTCAAGTTTGTCGATAAAATAAGATACAAACATTTTTTTGACAGGTATCTACCTGACAAAGGTGTCAACAGGTGTCTACCTGTTGGGTTTCCAAGGTGCTTGGAATATTAGCCAAATTAGTTCATCACACTAATACTCACAAAGCAAATTTCACATCAGTTAGCAAGGGCACTGTCGTTATACAACGGATTCAGAATTATTTTAAGCGTTTACGGTGCCGAATTATAACTTAACCAAATCGACATATTTAGTGGAGTCTTTGTATTTGGGCTGATTTTAAATTTTAGATTTAATTAGGATCGTAACAACCTAATCGTCTTACTTTCGGAGAAATCTCCACGTGTTTTCCAATATCTCTTAGCTAACTAAGTTTTTTCTTTATAAATTCACTTGGACCTTCTCCTTTCTAGTTTATTCTGTCATCTTTCTCTGCTTATCAAGCTGGTTTCTAGCACGTCATGTGTTCTTCCTTCTAAAGTGGAAAAGGATTGTGAAACTGAATGGAGAGTCCATAAGCTGCCAAGGATGCCTGTGGAAAGTATTAATTTTCTTATGATCCGAATGTTATTGCAAGTTGTAATTATAAATAGGATAGATACGGCTGCATTTCTGTTACCCAACTTTTGCGTTAAGTGGTAGCATGCTGGGTGTCTATTTTATCACTTTCAGTTATCATAAAAATTATCACTTTCAACAGGCACTTCCAGTTAATAAGTTCCAATAAAATATGGGAAGATTTGTAGAATGCCTAAATATTGAATTTTAGGTTTGTTCTAATAGGTGCTCTGATTGCAGCACATTTTACTGCTACAGTAGCAAAATTAACTGACAAAGCGCTTAGTATGTACAAAACGTTCCAATGTTACAAAAAATGATAGATTTGCACAATTGTACGATGATATTTGAATTTCCAAGACATGTAGAATGTTGCAAACATGTGTTTCATAAAGCTACAATAGTATGTGACCGTCAAAAAGGCAATTGGAGACTTTGAAAAGCTTCAATATTTTTCAATTGGCGTATCGGCACAATCATATCTAAAACAGTTATACAAATATTCTTCCCCTAAAATAGGCACAGACGAAAAGTATTCTCCCCAAGTAAAATCCCAACATCCGAAAATAATTAAAATAAACACCTCGCGATCACGATCCTTCCCTTTTGTTTTTAATTACGCCCTGGGAGCTTTCGTAGAAAGCGCCCGAGGCCGAATTTCGTTAATTTCTCGCAGGGACGTGACGCCGATCAAACAGTCACTGTGCAGGAACACCCTGAGGACGGAGTTCGCGCCGAGGGCCATGGCGAACAAGGACGGCATCTGGAAGACCGTCGTCAACGTCGAAGGACATAGACAAATATTTTCCGCCGAAATGTGTCGGTGAGTATATAGATACGCTCATCTCGGCGTGTTTGGAAAAGGAGTTCGCGTAATTTTGGGACGGTTTTTCTCTTCTATCGTTTCCTTCTTTGCTCTCGGATGAGAAGGGAGGGATGAGGGAGAACTTTTTACGAGTAAGTTACAGTGCACGAAAGGACCCCATAGGGCCGTACTTGTACAGGACGCTTCACCTGTGCTCGATCTCAAGTAAATTACAACTGTATTTCAATCAACTTGATACCTCTTGACAAAACTAGAATGGTTGTAGTGAAAAATAATAATAGAGAAGGAGTGTCTTCATATACAAGTACACGGCGTCCCACTACCAGAAAGTATAACACAGTCAAACACCCCTTTCATAGAAGCAAAGTCTAACGTCGATATGCGAGACATATTTAGTACCTAGTACCTTCAGTCCAGCAGTGCCTAATAGAATGCCAGTGTTGAGATAAAACCTAATAATGTGTCCCTTGATTTTCGCCTAGCCAATATTTCCGAAATTTCCAATTATTCCAATATTTTCTCCATTTCCGAAATTCGTTTTTCAAAAATTTGAAAATTATCAAACTTTAATTTTAATTAAACACACGTTGGCTCTCGCCTATCAATGTCATTTTGTTTAATCCGATCTCAAAATCCAATAACAGCTTTAATATTAAGAATGACTATGATATTTGTTTTAATCATTGATTCTTAAACTACCATTTATTCCTTACCTAATGGTACCTTGAAATAAAAATTTTAATGGACGAACAAGGTTCTAAAGCAGGAAATGATAATTTCAACTTATCTCATACCACTCTGCATTTGCCTTTGCATTTGTATTATTTGTTAAAACTTTATTTCTGACACTATTATTTAATTATTCATTATAGGATTGTTTATTACATAGGATTAATGCCTTGTACGTTATGTATCTAAATTAAATACAAACTGAATTCGAATTTTTTTTTAAGATACATCTAGTCATATCAACATACGGCTTTAGACCAAAAATGATATTAAATGAAGCATGTACTTGCTTACCATAAACTACAAACTTCAATAAGAACGTTGCCATCTAAAATTTGTCTAAACAGGTCATGATATAGTATTGAAACCGCAAAGATATCACCCCTTTCCAATGCATCTTGATTGAAGTACGTAGACTCAATCATTTTTAAAGAAGATTGACTTTAATTGCTCATATGTTAATATACGGAATGAGACTACTAGTAGTGGCTAACTGGGCGCGGCCAACTGGACACCGGCCAACTGGGCGGCGATACAATTGGCGCTATAACAGATACAATTAACAAACAGAAATTACCAAGCTGCATAAAATGCGAATTATGGAAATGTTTGCGGTTAAATATGTGTTATTTTAAAGGTTTAAAATGTTTTCCAAAAGCTGCTAAATAGTAACTTACGTATGTATTATTATTACCTATGTATATTTGCCAGATTTAAAAAATGGTACCAGAATTTGTTATAAATTACATATACAATAAGTGAACAAAATGTTATGTTAAAGTTGGCAGAAAATCGTTAACCATTGACAATTGTACAGCATTACATTAATAGAAATGTTATTGAATACTTACTTGCGAGGTATTGCACACAATTTTCAGATATACTAAGGTAAAATAAGCAGATACCAAGTAGTTTTGTTTTTGTTTTCTATTATGTATTTGTACATTTATGAATTAATTGCGATGTAAAAGCAATTTTTATTTATAAAATTCATGATTTATATTCGCACTTTTTCAGTTTAGTAATTTCTGTTTGTTAGTTTTGTTATTCACAGCACCTAGATAATTGAAGGTAATATCGAGTTCCTGGGTAGAATCATATAGGTTGACGAATCAAATTGCCTTAATAATGGCAAAGAAAATTGTCAAAACATACACTATTGGCCAGATGAAAATCTACACTAGACGAGAGAAGCAAATTTTCGAACTATTTGGAGTGTTAATGTTTGATGTACATTATTCAATAGTCGTTATCATAGGTCCATATTTTTATGAAGACCTTGCTGGTCATTAGTATTTGTCCAGTGAAAACGAAATTAACTGATGGCAACGATGGTTTTCGACCACATAATGGTTAAGTAATTATAAATTATCTACATCCACATTTTGGAAACAGGTGGACTGGCAATAGAGACTTGGTTAGAAGGCCAGTATCTCTTATAGGAGTATTTTCCAGAAAAATATACATGATTATTCTGCATGATCATTGCAGCAATATTTTCTCGACCACTTCCTTTAACACGAGTTTTTCCCAAAGCTCCTGGGCTATTGATTCCTGAGATACGGTACCTTGTCGCCCTTTATGTAACGCGCCTTATGTTCACAATCTATGTGGACATGTCATGCCCATTCCATTGATTTTATTTATTTAACAAATGTATTATTTAAACTAAAACTGTTTAGTTCAGTTGTTTTCAGCTTTTAATTAATTTAACCACATAGCTTACCGACTGACCATTTGTATTAAATAATGGTACAATAATTAATTAAATAATAATGTCAGAAAAAAATGTTCACACCTAATGTAAAAAAAATACATGGTATAAGAATAGTTGAAAATGTAAGCTGCTTTGAGACATTGCGCGTAAGTTCCAATTTTCCTTTTAAGCCATCTTTAAGCAATAAATGGTACCGTAGGGACTAATAATTGTAGAAACAACTGCGTCATTTAAAAAACTAAAGTTAGTAATGAATTTTAGGAATAGGTGATTTAAATAACTAAAGTCTATTGTCTTATCCATTCCGGAAATATTGGCTGGGCAGGAAACGTAGGATGCCCAGTATATTGTAGTCGTATCGAGTGCGACAAGGTCTGTGGAGATTACGAAGGAAAACAAAATTTAAGGTAAATCACAATTAGACAGAAAAACATATGTTGGGACAAACTACAGACATGGTAACATTGTGATCATTATTATTAATCGATAACTTACAATCTATAGAAATATTCAGTTCTTCATGTTTACTTTTGGTTGCAATACGTTCACAATTATGTTGCCAGAAAGCAGATATTGTCACTGAGTTGATCCCCGTTTGAATTAACTCTCTGACGATCACACTAAAAGAAGATTCTGTAGTATTTCATCCACGAAATTTGTCTTCTACCCGTTATTCTCTTTCCCAGAATGTAGTACAATGACCAGAATGTAAGGAATGGTAGAGGGGAATGGAAACAATAATTAGTACATGTACCTGATGTTAGTTTCTAGTTACGCCTCTAAGATATGGAATTCTTGTGTTTTTAACGTGTTATTCGCTTCCGTTATATCTTAATTCTTCTAAAGGGTTCAAAATTTACTAGGTTGTGTGTTTTAGATATCAATTTATGTGGTATTCTACGATAGAGCCATATTTCACATAACCACTTGTTAGTTCAGGTAGTATCTAAACTTCCATAACATAGAACAGACAAAACAGACCTGACATTTTAATAGTCACCATGTATACTACGTGTGTGAGGTAACGATGAGAATTTTTTTTTCGTTTTGTTCAATTCCGTCCTCATCATTTCAGTCTCGAACAGTGTTCCATTTTCTCTTTCACAAGAGTAGTTAGATGCTTGACATGTCTTACTCATTTTATTGACTACTGACTAGTAATCAGTGGGCCGTTATCGATTTTATCCCTATTTTCACTTGGTGTCCATTAATGCTTTAAATTTCGCTTAGTTCATCCATGTTTTTCGTTTGAATGCACTATTACTCTACTCTGTATGCACAAGTACAGATTCGCTAAAACTACTCCTAGTTTTGTCGAGCTGTATATCTTGAGCTTGAGTAGAGCTAGTCAAGCTTATGTTTAGTTTGAAATTGGTTTTCATCTATGAAGACAGTCAATACAAACGCAATATTCTCGTCCTTGTTACTTAAGTTACTCTTGACTTCAAATTGCTCGAATTCAACTTTTATCCAATCACTCATTTATAGCTCTTTGAAATTTTATTCTCAGGACTGTCGGTCGTGTCTTTCGTGATATTAAGTTTGCATCAAGTAATTAATTATTCATCTCTTAAAAGAAGTACATTACGTAAAGATTGGAGTTAACTAAGTAACTAACTGAAGGAAAGGAGGTTTTAATTAAGGGAATTTCCCTTTGGCGCCAATTTTTCCAACGACGTTCAGTACAGCATTATTATGGTATAGTCGTTTGAGATGTGTCGTCTTAGCTGGCTATAGCTATATGGAAAATACTTTTATTGGTAAGTGTACAAAATGAAGTTAAACAAAAGTTTTGGACACCGTAAAAATTTACAATACAAACATCAGAGATCAATATGTTTTGTGTAGTGTCAGAGGTTTTGTCCCAAGATACGAACTTGGATCCTTCAGTGAATATATGAATTTTTAAAATACGTACATTTTAATGTTAATAAAAGCAAGAAACTTCGTTAACGTTATTCCAAGTAACGCTGTGATAGTTATACTAGATTTAAAATATAATTTAGGTCCCCTGTGAAAGTAATTTTTAATATTTCAATATTTGATCGCCGGGTATATGCCGTTCAGGTTGAGTAGTTAATGTTTTTTTTTGGAATGACTGATTAGAAAGGATATTAATAATAAAACAATACATGTGCAAGCCAACTTAAGCAGAAATGGCGCATGGCATCTCGTAATATACTTGATATTAATATTACTTTAATGTTAAACTTGAAATAAATAAATCAGTTTAATGAGAAAATTAATGCAAAAAGCATCGGTTTAGCTAATATTTAAAATAAGCGGTTCATAAATTAAAAGTTTATATCAACTCCTAGTTACTTTTTTGATTTCTCAAAGGACCCTAGGCTACCAAGGAAGGATGATTCGACAAATTGAAGTCAGGTAGCTCAACTAAAGAGACCAAATATACTAAATTAACTACATATTGTTTATACAGGAAACCTCATTGCTAAAGCCATTTATATGGTTTTAGTATGCATCATGTGATATAATTCCTATATACATCGTGCATGTTTTACATTTCCTTAATTTTAATCAATTCTCTCAATTCTTGCAGATATTTGGCCCGTGGATATTCTCCTTTTAGACATAGGTACATATTTACTTAATTTCGTTATTAATGAAATGAATCACACTTACATAAAACATAGGTAGGTGCAGTAGAAACTGGTTTATAGTGTTAGTTATGGAGATTTTAATTTTGACGTCATTGCTAATATTGTAAAAAATATTGAACTAAAATATTGGTCCGCTAGAGAAAGGACACATTGGTTTATCCTATTTAAATTAGTGTACAGCAAAAAGTCAATAAAATTTTAATATGCACAATAAAAGCAAGGCTAACACCGTTATTACGATCCATTCTAAAATAATAGTTAAAAATACGCCACTATAAAGGATATTTTTCTATCACTTCAATGATGTTATCAATTAGGAAAAGTAATTGTACGATTTTCTACACGAAATAAATATGAAAATTCACACTGGAAGATTGATTAACACACGGTTATAATATGTTTATAATTATTACATGTGCAGTCGAAAAAACATTTAAATTGATTCAGGTATGAAAAAACTGGACTATGACGTAATACCCAACATCATTATAAATAGTTTCTACTGTACAAAAAAAATTACAAATACACAGATTACACTTCTGTACTTTATTACATTTAGTTGCTTATTTTTTGCCCCATTTAGCAATTACTCCAAACAATACACTTTTTTGCAGTGAAATATTTTCATTTCCGCAATGTTTAATATCCTAGAAAGCACTTAATTAAACTCGACTCGTTCGTTTCATTTATCCGTTTTACTTCATTTTTCTTATATTCTTTAATCAAATTAATTGCATTTAACATGTCTCTCGCTGCGGAGCGATGTCGTTAGTTCTCTCCAGACAACATTTAATTTTAGTTGTTTTCATACGCCAGCTAAACCTATTTATTAAGAGTTTGAAGTGAAATATTTTACATTTTGTTCGAGTGGTGCGACTCATTCCTTCTAATTAACTTCTCTTGTTGCAGGGAGGCTGAAGAATTCGACGAGTAAGTTTTATTACTTTATATTAGTAAATATAATATAATAATAGTAATAATAATAATAGCATAATAGTAATAAGCAAACTAAAAATTGCACAGAAGTTAATTTATGCAGCGACTAACTCTGATGGTAGCTGAATTGGTTTAATGTGTACTATTGTTGCAAAATACAATTTTACCTGTAGTTGCTTCACTTTTCAAACGAATGGGTGTTGGCTGTGGTTCCTTTCTATTAAGTTGCCATTTTCAGAAGCAAATTTTGAATTCAAGGTGGTTGTCCTTAAATAATTTATATGTACATTGTATTCAAGAATAGAAATAACAAGAGGTCTAGTAAATAAAAATATTTTTGGTTTAAGTTAAGTTAACCAAAAGTTTACTCGATGGAGATTAAACAAATTTTTGTAATTTTGAAGAGCGTCATTAATACAATTTTTTTATTTTTATTATTTTAATTATTTTACAAAATATAAAGATATCATATATACATAAGTTCTCTTATTGAAATTTCTTATATAATTGAATCATTTTTGCACGAGTCACTATAACAAAGGTCAAATTGTCTTAAAAAGCTTGTAGTTCATTATGCACAATTAAATGAAAGTTCGTTTTAGAGAATAGGTATAACAAAATCTGAATTAAGGTAGATCAATATTACTATAGACCTAAATCTGTGTAGGGCTAATAAGTACATATTTGTACACAGAAAATATAACTACAAGATGTTTGAGAAAATTGCCAATTTACAAACATTTTAAAAACTCTTCTGTATTGCGCTTTATATTTTGAGAAATAAGAGTTCTTAATGACAATTATTACGCAGTTTTATATGACTCACCTGTAAAAATGTTGGTTTAAGTAACTTTAACAAAATTTCAGTTTTGCACTGCGTAGTAACTTCCAAAATATCAGCGAAATATTAAAGTGTGTTTTGTTCACTACTCCTGTTGATACATACCTACACACATTTTGAGACAGAATGTAATAATGTCTGTTTTCTATAAATTGTTCATTTTGGCAACTAACAAAATTTATAACATTTTATTTCAATTTAGTTATTAATATTTATGTATTTTTATTGAATATCGAAGTGTTTCTTAAATACGTCTTCCTTGGTAATACAACGTAATTTTTTTTAAAGAATTTTAGCAACATATCTTTATTTTTAAAGCAACTAATTCATAAAAATACCCAGTCAATATCTCTAAACGTACCAAGAAATGCAACGTTTGTTCCAACATGAATTCCGAACTGGTTTCAACCAATCGAATGCTTTGTTTTCGATTCTTGAATTTGCCACAACATCGATCCTCTACTTACACTCTGATAAATAGAAAGGCATGATCAATCTTCTTTCATTTCCAATATGAAATAAGCTACGACTAATTTGTTTTAGTAGATTTAGAGAACATGTTAGATCCCACGCAATGGGTATTTTTCCGTTAACTGACTACTCATGAGACTGAATTTCTAGATTCCGTTAGCAGAAACATGATCCAAACTTTTGCTGGTGACGTGACTAAAACGCAACCTCCTATTGGGCACACTCAATATAGAACTGCTGTTGGAACAAACTAGTATCAAGTAACATCTGACAGAAAGGAAACACCAACCCTCGTTTATTCTAATTTCAAATAGATAATAAGACTGTTTTGTCATGTGACAGAACGCTTACATCTCATTAGCTAGAACGTGATCAAGAATGATTGTTTGAGTTGGCAATGCTGAATTTAATTTTTAAATGGTACAACTGGTACTTTGAGTTTGCTATTTAAAATTCAAATTTCTGGTATGCTTTACAAATTTATTTATTCAAAATGGTTTTCACGTTACAACACGAAATTTTCATTGGAATTGCGTACTTTCGAAGCGGGATTTATAACCCAATTACTGGTTGGCATTACTCTCTCGAAGCGACATACCAGCAATTTCAGGACTTGTTTCCGGAGACTTTGGTCACTTTTGCTGTCTTTCTGCAATATTGCATGTGAGTAGTTGAACGTTATTTAAACACAGGGAGCGTAAGCAAACAAATATCAACTGGTAGACCTTCTACTCTAAATGAGGAACTTGCCGAGGATATCAGAACTCGAACGCAAAGAAGTCCTCCCAAATCCTTAAGAAAGCTCTCCCTTCAAACAGGTTTGGTCCTTATGCCTCCTATTCAACCAATTTTCATTCTTACCCATAAGACTTCCACTTTTCCATGTTGTTTTAATTCACGGTTTTACAAGTTTATCATATTGAAGTTGCTCCACTGTGCTTAAAAAAAATTAAATTACCACACTTACAAAATTTCCATCGTCCAGTCATTAACTCCTCCTGATCACCCGCAGAGAGTTTTATTTTGCAATTGGTTTAATGACATATTAAATAATAATGATATCCTTGATAATACCTTCTATTCCGACGAAGCCTGGTTTCATCTCAACGGCTATGTGAATAAACAAAATTACAGAATTTGTTCAGGTTAACTTATGCTATCAGAGAGACACATTTGCGATCGGTTAAAGCTGGTGTTTGGTTGGCAGTCTCAAGGACGCGGGTGTATGGGCCGATATTTTTTAATTTTATCGTCAATTCGGAGAGATATATCCAACACCTTTTGAGGCCTTTTATAAACCAATTAACAGACGAAGAGCGTCAAATTGGATATTTCCAAGAAGACTCTGCAAGGGCACATACGGCTCGTGCTAGTATGGGATATTTAAGAGAGAATTTTGGCAGCAGAGTAATTAGTCAGGGCATTTGGCCAAGCAGGTCAAGATCTCACTCCAGTAGATTTTTCGTTATTTGGGCTCTTGAAGGACAATGTCTTTAGGAACATATTGCATACTGAAGAAGAGCTGCGAGAGGCAATATTTCAAGAAGTGGCAAACATTACCCCCAATATGCTGGTAAATACCTTCGAGAGCCTAAAAAGAAGAGTTAATTTATGTCTGGACCAAATGGGGGCATTTTGAGCATTACCTTTAGCTGCTTAATTAAATCATTGTTCTGTATTTCGAGTTTCATTTTTTAAGCGTTAATTTTTATTCACATAACCTACAATCTTATCGCTGATTGTTATGTAAAATTTTTGTCAAATAAATATATCTGGTTGTAGCGTTGCAAACCTTTAGGCAAAAAAATCCTCCAGGTAGGATTGCCAACACAAACAGTCATTCTTGATCACCCAGTAGAACATCGTTGAAATATGTTCATAACCCTTGTTAGAACAGGCTTAACACTTTTAAGCTTACAAGGACTTTAATTTAAATGTCCGTATCAATCAGCATGTCACACTCAATCCGTGTAATGAATTTTCCACTGGAGAAAAGAAAACATCAATACAATAAGAGTCTTGTTTTTCAGGGAAGACAGCCTTTGCCACTATTCCTTCAATTACAAGTGCAAGCAGTCCTACCAGAACATGTTCCTATTGGTCTACGAGAACGGCAAAATCGATTTCGACGACTTCTTCGTACCGACGATGTGTAGTTGTGCCTCAGGCTAATCGCCGCGAATAAATACGTGACGTTCAATTTGTACGATTAATTTGTCCCTAATCGATTCACCTATTTACGTAATTTAAACCTTTGACACCGTAGGCGTCGCCTGAAGTTTTTGGGGAACGAGAGGGAGCAAGTTTGGAATTTATAATTGAAAGGATTAATGATATATCGGGGGGGAATTTCGGGGTATGGGGGTTAATAAATGGTTAGTGTGGGAGGAAATGAATAGGGGGTTGTTTGATTTGATGGCGTCAAGATCTCTTTTATTATCGCGACCTAAATATTTGTCTTTGAAGTTTGCATCATAAAACGTTATAGCTAGAATGTGAGTTAAACTCGTAAGGTATTTTCGTTTACTGAAGATCTAATTAACAGTTTAGAAAAGTTGGAATGCCATTCTACGTTTAGTGTAATGTGAATCTAAGCTCACGACATAAGTTACTTCATGGAAGAAAGTAATAAAATTCGTCCTATTTGAACGTTTTAGAATCACTTTTAAACTTTTACGCTAATTTTATAGAAAATAGGAAATGAATTTTACGTCCATTAGGCATATATTGGTTGAAGTGGATCAGTTCAAAGTTGACTCAAAGGAGAAAATCCGGTAATCACATAATTAAATTTATTTTTAAAATGGTGTAATTTTGCTAAAAGTTATTTATATTAGATCTCTTCCCCCACTTCAATATTTAGTGAGATACGTTTAAAGTTGGTCAGGTGACAGGTAGGTTCAGTTAGAAAAGTTTGAGTTAGGCTACTAGGAAAATCAAGCTAGAAGTGACAATTTCCACTTATTTGTACTACATTTAAAAATAATTTAATATTTTTCATGTTACTTTAATTTTTATATAAAATACAATAAGATAAAATAAAGATCCTTATTTAAACAATGACACATTAAAAACTGTTTCATGACAGTATTTCTAGACCATTTCTTTTTTTACCAATAAACTACTGAAGTTTCTTGAGAATAAGTATATTGCTGTCCTGAAAAATGTGGAAAAGATATCATAATCTTACTACAGGTTGATTGAATTAGAACCTTTCAGAGTGATATTAAAATTAGGAAACAATCTATATGAGATAAGATTACATTTTTTACTTTAATTAATATAATTAATTAAAAACCAATCAAGGCAAAAATTTAAACAAAAACACACTCGAAATATAAGTACATAAACACACACTTATATAAAGCGAGCAAAAATTTCAATCTCACTAAACAGAGAAGAAATATGGAAAATATTTCCTAAGTTTATTTACAAAGTTCGTCCAAGGATAAAAAAAATATAAATGCCAATTATGTTAAAATTGGTTATTAACTTTTTAATCTCCTGTTTAAAGGGCAGTTTAAATAATGAATAGTGTTGGATATTGACGTGTGGAATAAATGTTAAACGGTTAAAATGTTGCGGGACACTGAAATAGATTAAAGCGCACATCGGAGTGTAACCATTCAAACTGTATTATTAATATCGGTCAATATATTGAAGGAGAAAATAATGTCTGGACTGATTACATTCTAATCCCCCGGAGAAGATGGAGTGGTCATTGAAGCCCTTAAACTGGGTGGCGAAAAGCTATTGCAGAGTCTCAAAGTTCTGTTTAATGAGTGTCTTATACAAGGCAAAACACCACAACAATGGAACAATGCAATCATTACCTTAATACATAAGAAAGGTGACATAACCAATCTTGCAAATTACCGTCCTATCAGTCTGCTCTCTCACGTGTACAAGCTATTCACTCGAATCATCGCAAATAGATTAAAAGCAAAACTAGACTTCTATCAGCTAAGAGAGCAGGCTGGGTTTCGACCAGGCTATGGCACGAATGATCATCTCCAAGTCCTGAAGAATCTTATAGAAAAGTCCATTGAATACAACAGACCACTTGTCCTGATATTCGTGGATTACGAAAAAGCCTTTGACACTATAAACCAGTATCAGATGTTAAAGTCACTCTCTGACTGTAGAATAGACCATCGATATACCCTAGTAATAGAGTCTATATACAAAAATGCTACAGCTAACGTAAAACTGCAGGAAACAACAAATGAATTCAAAATAAATAGAGGAGTCCGGCAGGGGGACACTATTTCGACGAAACTGTTTACGAACCTGCTTGAGTATATGTTTAAATCGCTGAAGTTAGAAAATCTAGGAGTAAACATAAACGGTGAAAGCCTGACACATTTGAGATTTGCAGATGACATAGTTCTAATATCAGATCGCCTCGACCATGCTATGAACATGCTACATCAGATAAACTCTGCTTCCCATAAGGTCGGATTAAAAATTAATGTGACAAAAACCCAACTAATGACCAACCTTGTACTCGGCGAAGGAGTATACATAGATGGCATCCAAGTGGAAGAAACTACCTCATACAAGTATCTTGGCCACGAAATCCGTATAAACAGAGATAATCAAACCTGCGAATTGCTTAGGCGAATAGGCTTAACTTGGGCCGCATTTGGGAACTTAAGACACATATTAAAGTCAGACTTACCAATTTGTCTGAAGAGAAAGGTCTTCAACCAATGTGTCCTGCCTGTCCTAACTTATGGTGCTGAGACCTTAACATTAACAAAAAAGGCTGTACAGAAAATCAAAGTGGCACAACATGCAATGGAAAGGTCAATGCTGGGATTGACCCTCAGAGATCACATCACAAACGCTGAGCTACGTAGAAGAACCAGAGTGATTGATGCAGTAGAAAGAATAGCAATCCTAAAGTGGAATTGGGCGGGACACATTGCGAGAATGCAGGACAACAGATGGACCAAGAGGATCATAGAGTGGAGGCCTAGACAGGATGCATACAGAAGCAAGGGACGACCACCAACTAGATGGTCCGATGATATTAAACGTATTCACACAAACTGGATACAAGAGGCACAAAATAGGACGATGTGGAGGCAATCAAGGGAGGCCTATGTCCAGCAGTGGACGAATATAGGCTGAATGATGATGATGATGATGATTACATTCATCACTTGTAAATATTTATTATGCGGAAATTTGGGAATATATTCCTTAATAACGAAATAATTAAACTCATTTGGATAGTCTGCATAATTTGCTAGTAGTATATTTAATGTAGTGAGGATTCCAAATGACTGATATGACATACAATAATAAGTCCTTTTATATACATTAATTTCCTATACATTCATAAGTTAAATAAGTCCTTTATTAGTCCGTATTATAAAGCTAATAACTGTGTGCGCATTTTCAGACAGATTATAAATTTCTTAAACGTCATTTTTGAATCGAAAATAATTTCCAAGCCTTTAACTTAATTGAAATTCCTAAGGTGATAATTATGATCTGGATAGATTCAACGGAAATTTATTATATTATATTTAATATATTTATTATATTATTATTATTATTATTATATTTGTTACAATTTATGCAAAGTTTATTAATAATACAGCACTTTGTTAATACAACAAGATCTTCTTAAATGAACCCTTCACCTCTTGAATCTCTTACTATATGGAGTCATTTCAGATCATCAGGGTACATTAAGACCTTTGAGAACTTAAGGCATTCTGAAATACCATTAATATAATGATTGAATCAAAATGGGTTCAAATGTGAGTCATGAGTTACACCAGATGTTATTTTATTCAGACATAAAATATTTAGATCGACCCCAGCTAGTTTATTTCCCAATAAGTCATAATGAATAATGTCAAAAGTTTTAATGAAGTCTGTATAAATGGAATCCACTTGGAATCTGTTATTAGGCATTTTAATATGTATACATTCAAACAAATTAGTATCAACCTACCGTCCAACAAATCCATGTTGAATAAACTATAAATAATAAAATAAATAAATAAAATATAATGAAATGAAATGAATAAAATTCATGTTTTAATAGATATTCAAAACGTTTATGACATCATGAAAAATGATAGATACAGTTTGTAAAAATATCTTAAGTTTGACATTGGCCTTTAATTTTCGGATAACTCTGAATGACCAGATTTGTGTAACGGGACAATGAAAGCTCTTTTCCGTATTTGCGGAAAACACCCTTCAGCCAAGGATTTATTGAATGGAATACAAAGAGGAAGGAACAAGCTTTGTGAACACACTTTAATGAATACAGTTGGGAGGTTATCTGGTCCAGGTCCCTTATTTGGAAGAGATCGAAGTTTGTTTGTTATAATAGGATGTGATGAGTTCTCTGGGATATAATAGCTACTTAGATTTCGAGAATGGCGATAGGTAATATAGGATTTTTCTCGATCGATCAACAGGTTGATAAAATCAGTTGAAAAAATGTCAGATGATATTTCACAAATTGTCTGACCGTCAGTAACAAGCTAATTTTTTTAGATTTTTCGAACCACATTTGCCAGTGGCAATATTCAAAATTAAGTGGAATTAGGTATTGGCTTCATTAATATAGTCTTCCCTTGGAACAAATTATGCCAATCAACGGGAGCAATCAATCAACAAACAAAAGTAGCGAGAACATAATTAATTAAAACATAGCTTTGTTAGAGTTGCAGACATGAAATGTACAAATTGCTTCAGTTTAGGCGCCGAATCTACAAATGGAATTTTTAAAATATAAATCATGGGTGTTATGAGATATATCATCTCGAGTATAGAGAAAGATAACTATTACTAATAGAGGGGAATAACGTAATTTCAACTATTGAAGGATATTAAAATCTCCACAAACCACGATTTCACTATTAGGACTGATGGTTTCTGACTTGGGTAAAGTATATTTATTATTAGTTTACGATGGGCTATTTTAATTAGAATATAGAATATTAGAATTGTAGTTAGATTAAGTTCGTTAGAGTACTAATTAGAGTAGTAGAATATAAAAGTAACGCCAAAATTTTTTAACGCTAGATAATCTGTATGATAGGCAAAATGTTTTGAGTTGCAGGCTTGTCAGACAATTAAATCAGTTATAAAAAATATTAATTTAAGTTGCAGATAATTGTACATGTTATAGATTAATTAGTGAAGTATTAGTTTCATTAGTGAATTATAACTAAGATGGGCACCTTACGATTTTATTGTCAGTTGATTGTATTGTGTTGAATGGATATTAAAAATTACCATTTTCTTTAGAACAGTTCAATGAAGATATATAATTGAAAGCATAGTTACACATGGTCGGCTCAATGAAAGATTGTCCACAAATATTTCTTTTATATCATTATTTTACAAGTATAAGCATTACTAAGCTTATATAGTGGAAGATATTTTAGAAACTCCTATACTGACGGTATATTATGTTTTCTTTGGTAATGTATTCATGCTCTGTATTTTACATACGATTTAGAGCATTAAGATGAGAGCATATAAGTTCTCCCATTCTGTATCTCTTTCATCGTCTTTTGGGTGCGTCACGGTGATTAGACAGCCGGTTATCAGCCCCACGTTGAGGTTTGATGTTAGGTCCTTTTCAGTTCGTCCTTATTAAAATGAGTTTAACACTTTGCAGAAAATGTAATGCAAAATTTTCCACCGATTTAAACAACGATCAAAACAACACCGCCAAAAACTTTGAATCTACGGCGCTTTACCAGTCAAATTTCCTCGATAAGTCCCGTCGCACATTTTTTACATCCGCCCGGAAATTAATAGTCGTAAAATTTTCCCGAGAGTTATTATTACATGCACACTACGTAATTTAAAATGCTGACTACGGATCTAAAGTAGAAAACAGCAATAGCGCGTTATGTTCTAAAGATAAATTTGGCTGATTTAATTAAATTTACGACTTTGGCGGAAGCGCCAGTGAAAATTATAATGCCCGGCTCTCCTTCGACGGCAACGGTTGCGGATTGGAGAGTTTCCGCGGATTTTTATACCGAACGGGACGTTAATTTCGAGATGTCGCACTTAGTTTTAATGGAAACTAGAGAACTGCAGGAGAGAAAATCGCAGGATTTTTAAGGAAAAATGTTGAGAAGGGAAGGGTAAGATGATGCAGCTAAAATGCTATCTTATAGACGTTGAAGATATAAAAATAATTACAAATAGATGTATTATTAAAAGATTCATGGCATTGAGATTTGCCGATGCTATACTCTTGATTTCATATAACTAGCTATAAGTAACTATGTAGTAGGTACACAAAAATCTTCATTTAAAAATCGGATGGATACACATGAATCTTAGCGAAACAACAGTAACGACAGACCTAATGGTTGATAATTTAACACTGAAACGAGTGGAACACAATAATATGATAATTTAAGTCGAATGGAGAGAACCGAAAAAATGAAATCTGATGGAAGCGTATGGAACATGGCAGGAACCTGTGTTCCGACAATTGCGAAATTATATCGAATGGGGAGGACTGAAATACTGAAATCTAATGGAATCGTATGAAAAACATGACAGGAACGCACGTTCCAACAATTTCACTGTAAAAAGTTGGTCTGTCAAATATGAAATTCATCACAAAGCATATCTTCCAGCTTGTGTCAATATACAAGTTGCATTGAATAAAATAATTTAACGAGTGTAAAGTGATTGTGTGACGGCTTCAAGGGTAACTGTCAGGATAACTGTAAGATTGCCAAGCACATTCGACTCCCTTACTAGAAAATAATATTGAATGCCTAAACTGAGAAGTAACGCTGTTCTAAAAACTTATGAGTGAAATGAAAGCCAACAATAATTTGCCACAATTTAAAATCGATACTCTAGAACAGGAACTTGGGAAGCTAAAAAACGGAAAACAAGCAGTTTTTGCGAAGTGTTATCAGGAAAAGTAAACAACGTACAGTGACGTCATAAATAAAAGTAAACTAAGGTAATTCTTCGGTACATATAGTCAAAACAATTGATTGTGATGCGAAAAGGGACATTTTAAGTGAATTATCGCAGTCTCTCAACCCCGTCCTTCATTGAACATATACATAAATGGAATGAAAAATGTTGGTATTGTTCCATTGAATATTTATGAGATCCTACTTAAAGGTAAAGTTGGTCTTGGTCCTGTCTCTTACATCCTACACTAAAATGAGAAATTATTAACATTCAACATTATAGCTATGATGATCTAGTAAATCACGAAAACTTTATATTTTCTTAAATCGTTTTAGTAATGGGAGATGTTGATGTGAACATAATTAATCCTCGCAACAAAATGTCTGAATGTTTTAGCTCATATAATTTGACAAACCATTTATTACACAACCAACGAGAATGACATAATACTCTCAAGCATTATTAGATCCATTTTTTAAATTCTTCTTATTTATGTTGTAACAGTGGTAACATTGATATGGATGATCTTACTGACCACAATTGATGTAGTGTAATTTACTACTTCGATAAGCAGTTGGTAAGCAAAAAATTACAACTCATATGTAGTTAGAAAACTTTGTTATCAATTTTGATACTGTTTCATAAATAACTTGTAAATTATGATTGGCACCCAGTCCTGCTGTTATTCGAAACAAGATCAAATATTTAAATAACAATATTTCGAATTTGTTCATTGTTCATGTTCCAGTTCGAACTTTCAAGGTATATTCGGAGTAGATATCGAATTGTAATGGTATAATACATATCCTTGTCGAACTTCTCTTTTTATTAAGATTACGTCAGATCCTTGATTTTCTAATTTAACTGTAGGGGTTTGAATCTAATAAAGATTATTAGCGATGATTCGTAAGTCTTGTTCTTCTAACCCAACAGACTCTTAACAGTTCCATCATTTTATTATGCTGAACTTTGTCAAATGCTTCCAGGTAGTCGATGAAGCACGCAACAAATCGTGGTTAACGTCTCAAGCACGTCGAAATACAACTTGTATGCTGGAAAAGTGCTTCTTGAGTTTTTAAAGCATTTCGAAATCCACATTGAGTGGGACATATTTGGTCTTCACATGTCATGTATAATGTATATTCTCTGGTGGACGATTTTTAGGAAGAGTTTAAGCGAATGACTCATAAGACTAATGGCACGGAATTATTCACAATCATTGTGCTTTGTTTTTCGGAAGAGTTATGAAAGTAGCTTTGAGCCACTCATCCGGTATAACTCCAGTAGAGTGCATTTCATTAAAAATAGTCGTATCTTCTGCATTGAATAGTTGTAGAAATTTATTTCTGATGTAATCGGGACCTGGAGATTTTCCCTTTTTGATACTTGTTATGGTTCCTATGACTTCTAGAGTTATGGGAAGAAAATTTGCCATATAGTAAGTAGGTGGTATTCGTTGATCGGTTTGGGCCATCGAATAATTCTGTTATGTGCTGTTTCCAAATCTTTATTTTCCCCAAACGAGCTACAATAATGTTCCCATTTTGATCATTTATTTTTCCGCTGGTATTTGCTTTATTTAAGCCTGACATCTCTCCTATAACCTTATGCATATCGAAAGTATCATATTTTAGCTGCATTTGCTGCTGTTAACAGCTGCAAAGTAAGCAAACATGACATAATTATGTAAAATATAACGAAAAGTATAGTGTAACTGTCATACAATGCAAGAGAAACGAGTATATTTGAAGTCTCACGAGGCATATTATATTCCCGTCATTTAAATCTTCCATTAGAACTACCCCTAAGCGCTCAACCCTTCCAGAACCTCTGTTCAACACCATCACCACCGTAATCGCCGCCGCTCCCTACCTTGATCATCGCCTTGAGCATGTTGTACCTCTGGAAGATATTGTGCACGCTCTTGCTGCTGTTATACTTCTCCATCAGGCCGACTAAGGCCTTCTTCGCCATGTCGTAGGACTCGTCCATGCGCACCCTGACTGCCCTCAGTCTTTCGTTCGTCTCGATCACCTCCTCCTTCGTCGCCCCCGTCGCCGTACCTTCGTCCTTCACATCCTGCACGATCCTCCTCACGCTTTGCGTGAATTTTCCCATCAGATTCGTCGAACCTGCAACAAGGGGACGAGGGTGAGAAAGGTGAGAAGAGAAAGTTGATAAAAATATAAACTAGATGAATGTGGAGGGGAACGGTACCAAACTTGTAAATCACTCAGTTTTTGCTTAGTGAGTATTATATTCAATGTATCAGAGGATTAAAGCATGGTACAACCATTTTATTGAAGTGAAACTTCTTTGTGCACGTTATACACGTTGGGATGGGGTGTTGGTCGAGAAACCGCGTCACGCATGATGAGAAATCCGAGGATAAAGGCCGTGTGGAGAGTTGCCTATAGGCGAGGAAAAAGTTACACGGTAAATAATGACGGAAATGAGTTCAATTTTGTTACTAGGGGGATTTTGGGATCGCTGATAACGAATATCAGATCCCCAGTGGTGTCCGAACTACCTGGTAGTCACGGCCGCTGGCTCCAACGTCGTTTCCGAGAGTTTTATGAAAATTTATTATATAATTAGCCGAAAGGTAAAAACCCAGAGGTTCTTGAGGTCGCTCAATGTGAATATCACGACGACAATGGTCTCCGAAGTACCTGGTGATCATGACCGCTAGTCCAACGTAATCTCCAGGAGTTTCATGACTATAATTAGCAGAAAAGTTAAACCCTGGGGTTTGTGAGGTCGCTGAATCCTTCACTTTTATGTCATTAGAGAGACAGCGGAAACATATGTAGTCCATTCTTTCACTGTTTTTACCCAGAATTTTAAAGTACCGCTTCAATTGACCTGAAATTTGAAATATTCATAGGAAAAATACCAAAGAAAAAAGTTATATAGTGCCGATGTGTGCTTTTACCCTGGGGGTGAGTGCCACCCCTTCGCAGGTTGTATGGAGAGGACCAAAGTGGTCTAAATCCAACTGAGTGGGGATGGGTACTTAAAGAATATTCATTCATCCCCATAGCAATGACACAGCAACCTGGACTACCCAGTATATTAAATTTTATATTCTGTGCTTACAAAACAAATTCAAACAACGAATTTTTTTTTGGCAGAATTTGAAGATAGAGAATGAGAAAATCAAGAAGATAATACTATAAATAAAGATTGATATATATTATTAATATAAGCTGTTAATATAAAAACAAATTGTAGGATACATTTTTTCTAAAAAAACAGTTAAAATAAAATTTTAAATATGAGTGTAATTTACAAATTCTTTTTACTCTAAGCTTCAATATTTCAATACTTAAACTGTAAAAACGTTTTCGGTAAAATACTAATTATCGACAATTTTTAGATAAATTCTCAAAAACGAACAATTCGGAGACCATTGTCGTCGTGATATTCACATTCAGCGACCTCGAAAACCCCCGGTTCTATAGTTTTCGGGTAATTATATAATAAATTCTCATAAAACTCCCGGAGACGACGTTGCAACCAGCGGCCCTGAGCACCAGATACTTCGGAGGACCCCAAAAACCCGAACAAAAAACCAAAAAGGGCAAAGGGCATTTTACTCGTAATTTTTAGGTTCTTTTGACTAACTATCTCAAAAACTGGTCCAACGTCTTTCTAATCATCGTATGATCGTATGTTTACTTTACTATTTAACCCTTATCGACGGCCGTTACCATCATCATAACTGATCTGCGAAGAGCCCTTACTTTTGTGATTTTGAGTTTTCCTCAATTTTCTTTAAAACAGCTTTACCAATACTTACCAAATTTTAAATTTGAATTGACCTAATCAATTGGTACAACTCCTATTTGTAATACCTCCCTAAAGGGCACTATTGAACATTTCCACTTTCTGAAAAAAAATTCAAAAAGGCTTTGAATGAATTCATTAAACTTTATATATTTGAATTATCATATTAAAGGTAAACAAATTTTTATTCGAAATATTTTCTTCTGAAAATATTATTTAAGGCAATTTATTCTTATCAATTTTTATTTTGTTGTAAAATTTTCTTTAAAACGGAACTGTTGTTCTTGAATAACAGTTGAATTTCTTTAAAACAGTTTTGGTGATTTATACCAAATCTTCACATTATTTAGGTGTTTAATGCCTATACCTTTTATTTGAAACATTTCTATCTAAACGATTAGAAAACTTTCGAGAATAATTCACAAGCAAAAATTTCTGTTGTATAAGTGATATTAGAAGCAAAAATCTTATATTACATATTAACTTTCGAGAACAATAAGTGTGCAAAAAGGCTCGTTAAAATAAAAGCATCGTTAAGATAAGCAATATGAGGTATCGAGATGATTAATTGTGTAATTCTTTGCGGGGCTAGTGGCCAGTGGGGATCGACCGCGAGAGGATGTGAAATATTATTTGAAATAGAGTGTAAAAGTGAATTTTGAAAATGAAACGCCTCCCACCACTGACGTCTGCGCTCTAGAACTTCCTAAAGGCTCCTAGATATAATTTTGGAAGCACACAAATTTCTACAAATTATATTCATTCTGCGTGGCATTCAAATTTACACTGGAACGTCAGTTCAAAGCTTTGATTGTTAGGGTTAATTTTTTATCACTTAAAGGAGTCCTAGATTGTTGATGTCTTTTGGATGGCGAGGAAAATGATGACGTGCCTTCAGGATCCACACATGAGAGGAGCGATGAGATTCGGGCATTGGGAATCCTTGGGTAAGTGGTAAGTATCCCGCCAAAGAAATATTTACAAGTTACATTGAAATCTTATATTTCAGTCATTATAAGTGAATCTTATAAATTTAACACAAGTAACTAAATAATTGTGCATTTCTATTGTATTATATATGAGATGTGGTTAATCTGAGTTTGTGGTGTCTGTTACATTTAAAGATTGTTAAATTTGTTTTACTTTCACATAGTAAAGTAGAATTTACTTAGAACAATAGGAAATGATGAGATATTTAAAATTCAATTGCAAGAAGGAAGAAACGTTTTTATATAATCTTTGTCACTTTTATATCGGAAATTTTGTTATTTCGTAATTTTAAACTGGTCTATTTTACAAAAATGAGTGATTTCAATGTTCACTGTTTTATTCGGTTTATCACCTTTACAGAAAATGATCATCGGAGAGCGCCTTCGCACACAACCGAGATGGAAGAGACTTTTAAGGGTCTTAAGGTATAATGAATACAAATTTTCTTTTAATTTCAACTCTAATAGACTTTCTTCTTTATTTTCAGGTAGGTGCACATTTCCTTATGGACACGCCTTTATTATTTTATCATCGTTTGACGTTTCTAAGCTAGTCTGGCCATTGCCGGACATGGTTTCCTTTGGAAAAATCCGAAAAGTTTTCGTGGATCGTGGTGCTTTTAGTGTTTTTCGAGCGAGTTTTATATTTTTTGGTTTTCTGGTAAGTACGTATGTCATACATAAATATTTTTTTTATATTTTCAATAGCATTAATTGTTTTTTTTGTAGGTACCTAAATCTTTTATATGTGAGTAAGGTATATTATGTAATTTTTTTTAAATTCAGGTACTTAAATTTTTTTTAATAGTACCATTTTTTACTTTCAGGTATGTCCTAAGGTGTATTTGTTTTGCATTTTCATGTATTTTTCTCAGGCACCTATATCCATTTTTATCCTTTGGTTTGGTTCCCTTTGTCGTCTGTTTTAGGTAATTTCAGGTATTAGACATTCTTTTTTTCAGGTATACTGCTATTTTGGCATTCAGGTGTTTCTTATGGTATTCTTTTTCATTGTATTTGTTATGTCCATTTAAGTACATCTTTTTCTTTTCATACACTTTTAATAATTTTTTAATTGTTTTCTTACCCTTCGCATTTTTTGTGTTTTAGTTAATTTATGGTACTTAATGTTGTTTTGTTTCAGATGCACTGCTCTTTTTACTTTCAGGTATGTCTCAAGGTGTATTTAATTTGTTTCGTATTTTCAGGGAACTTTTTTTAGATACTTTTAGCTAATTATTAATTGTTATGTTACCCTTTATCCCGTTTTTTTCTGTTTTAGATAATTTAACGTACTTAACATTGTTTTCTTTTCAGATATACTGCTCTTTTTACTTTCAGGTATATCTCAAGGTATTCTTTTTCATTGTATTTGTTATGTATCTTTTTCTCTTCAGATACTTTTAGAGGTGCACATCTTCTAATTCTTCGTCTCCATTCGCACCATTTTGTGTCTTACGTAAAGGATGTAAAAGAAATTACGGGGCCCCATTAAAAATAAAGCCACAAGAGAAAAGTGGATTTATAAATAATTGATTAGTTGATTTAATTGATGGCACATGTTTGTCCCAATGATCATAGGAAGAACATGTTAACTCGCTTAAATGATTGCCAATATTTACGTCACGTAATCGGCCAAACAGTTACTGACTTATTCATTGCTGATAACACTCTTGGGATATGAATTCAGAAAAGTAGCAAACGTTCAGGAAGGGGTGGCAGGAATAATTAAATAAAAACAGCCTCAAAATATACCTAAGTAATAAAAACATATTATAGTCCCAGAGCCCAGGGCTGCCAGACATAACGTATTTTCTGAAAGGCAAAACGTGAGATATACTGAGTAGCTTTAAAGGTTTCAGGTGCCTTTCTCACCTGATACCTGTAAATCGGCCGTCTATCGAACCAAAGACCGTATTTGTCTTTGATCGAACTTAGCAGGTATGCAGGCGTTCAAACTACATATAAAAGCGACTCAGTATTTCACGTTTTGCCTTTCAGAAAATAAGTTATGTCTGGCAGACCTGGGCTCTTAATCTATTACGTTTATGCTAAAGTAAGCCACGCAGAAAAACACAATTTTTATGACGGAATATTAACTTCTAAACAAATTTTCTGTCAATGTACATTTAAGCAAGGATCCGTTTTTAATTCATTTTGCTCTTGGTAATGTGCTTTTTCCACACCATTCGTTGCTGTTGTTGCTTATTCTCCTTCTATACTCAACAATTTTTCCATGATTTCTTATTTCTTTACTACGTTGAAACGTTCTAATTTATCGAAACTGTGAACACTGAATTAAGGTAAATGGAGAACTTTAAGTTCCGCATAAAATTAACGTTAAATCTAAAATCACCGTTACCAGAATAATATAAACCATTAACTTAAGTGCTGATATCGATATAATATATCCAAATCCTCTATAATTTCTCCGATCCCAATTAGTACGTCCCTCATTCCCTCGTTTCCGCTCCCTTCTCGCCTTATTGTTTTCGGTTTCGTCCTTGCGGTCTCTTCCTCTTTAGCGTTTGATCGCCATTAATCAGGACAGCGTTACAATTTAAACTCAATAATTATATAACGGTGATGAACGGTCTGTTTAGTTGTACAACATCAATATCACTAATTATAACGATTTATTGCGCAAACAATACGCCTTGTCGAAGGGACGGGCCCCGTTTTGGGTAATTTGTCCGGTTCTGCTTCGGTTCTTTCGAGACTGGGAGGGGAAAGATTTAGATGTGACAGACGCAATGAACTGAATATTGCTGATCATTCGTGATTGATTGGTTCATGATCATTTTATACCTCATTAATGTAAACAGTCGCCATTCGGAATTATTCTAATAGGTTCAATGGAGTGTTAACGAGGTTTTAAGAAAAGAAAGCTATTAATCCTGAAGGATCGATAGTGAAGCAATCAATAACAAAAATATTCGTCAGTACTATATACGAAGTACACAGCAAAAATCATATAAAAATCATTGTGTTTACAATATATTTAAAAAATCTGGAATCTACAGATACATGTATTTTACAAAAGTATTCGAACGTTTAAAAAACATTATATTATAAATATTTATATTTCTGAACAGGCACTTCTTCCGCTAAATATGCAGTAGTACCACAGAAGGACTATTATCGCTCGGGCATTTTTTACATCAAATTCATTTTTATTTCACATTCTGGATTTCGCAGTCAGACATTTTTAATTTTCTAGATGACATACAACTTAAAAGATGTAAAAATTAATGGCTGCATATACCTTAGGGCGAAAACATTAACTACAAAAATCGTACTGTAACGTTTATTCTAACTTATTTACACTGTCCTAATTACACACTACAATACCTAATTTATTTAAACTATTATTTACTAATTAATTTATATAACACACTTAACGCTAGTCGGTTTATCGCACTGTTTTCACTAGTCGGCGGCTTCTCTTCTAATAATTCCCTCCTATCCTCCCAAAATACCCAAATATCCTCAATAATGTATTCCCGAACTTTCTTGATAGTACTCGATTCTTCTATTCAGTAATAATGTTTATTCTAGAAAGGCCAGGAACGTAATAGATCATCCTTTCTTTAATTGAATATTCGCGATTATTCTCCAAGAGTTTTTATGGCCCAATTAAGCAGAGCGGCCTCCGCTATGAAGTGGCCGCCTAGGTCCAATAAGGAGTACGCTTACGCTGGTTGTTGACATTTCGCGTTACAGTATGTTATTTAAATAACTCAAATTATTATTAATAAATAATAGTAAAATATATATAATATAATAATATATGAAATAAAATAAATAATGGTAAAGTATCATAATACTACACTACTTATTATTTTATTAATTTTAATTTTAACAGGTATTTAAATTACCAAAATAAGTAATATTAATAGACTCCAGATATTAAAAATTATGTTATCATTATATAAAAGAGTTAAATAGTTTTTTTATTGGAGATTTTATTTTATATAGCGTCCATGTGTGAATTTCTTATTTTAGAATCTACATTTGGTAAGGAATCAGTATTAAGTAGAGATATTAAATTAAGTTGAATATGAAAGAAACTTTTGTACTGGTTTTGAGCTACCTCTAAAATTATTTGGGTCATTTAATAATTTGCAGTTACAAAATCAAATTTCAAAATAAGAAGTCGTTACCTACGTTACTAATTCCTAGTTTTGGCATCTTGAGTGTTTCCCCATTCCCTAAAAATGTTGTAATGAAAATGGAGAATCCCCGCGCAATAGGCAGCAAGGACTAATTTTAACTACAGGGCGCAATTGGCTTGCAGCGCTGTAGATAGCGACTTTTACATGGAACATGAGAATTCACTTCAACCATTTTACCTCAATGGGAAGAATGGAGAGGTGAAAGGAGAATTATGGGTTTGTTATGCAGCGATGGGAAGAGATTTGCCTCGCACAAATAATGCGGTGGAAGGATGCCGCAACAGCTTCTGTGCTATTCTCATGCTGTGCACCGCAATGGAACTTTACTAATGCCCTTAAACAAGACGACTGCCTGAACAAGCTGAAAACTGAATAATACATTGCGGGAAATGTGGTGCCACAAAAAAGATGTACAAAGACACCGTTACCCGAATTTAAATAATTGTAACTGAAAATGGCAACAGACCAGTATTGAAGTATTTACGAGGAATCGCCCGCAATTTTCATTTACAAGTTCATACCTTCTATAAATTTTACTGAAAACTTAATAACTTAATTGTTAAAGAAATTTTGAAAAATTATAAACAAATAACCAAATTGACGAAGTTCTGTCATGTAACAAATTTTTAAACACGCCAGTCATTCAGCTGCGTGTCAAGCCTGGATATAATGTGAATTTTTTTAAAATTTAGATGCCTCTTTAGTCCACGTCCTTCTTTCAATATTGCCATTTTTAGTACTAATCCTGTCTTAGACTACTTCTAAACGTCAAACGTTTAGAGTATGCGGTTATCTTATGGATTACTAACCATCACATCTACCATCATACTAGACCATATTGCTTGCATGCCAGTCAACGATCGATGAGTAATACTGTAATGCGAAAAGTAAACAGGGCGAGACGTGTTTACTCGTATCGGACCTGGGCGGCTACCTCAAAAAAATTACCGCGACGCTTAATTGAATTCTATAAAAAAAAGACAGCTCCATGAATACTCCCGGATTATTATTTAAGAAAAGTAATTTATGACCTTCTGGACATTTTCTACGTAAACATTATTAAAAGAACAATCGAGTGCTTTTTGGAAACATCGAGCAAATACTAGTAAATTCGGGAAAACATTATGGGGGGCTATAAAAGTGCACGCGGCGGACGAGAGATTATTAGTAGACGGAAGCCGCGAGAGTAAACGAGCGACATAGCGAAAGCGAGAGCAACTGAAGTGAAATAAATTAACGATTAAGAGTGTGATATAAATTAATTAGTTAAGTGTGTTATATAAATTAGTTTAGTAATAGTGTAAATAAATTACGTAGTATCTAGTGTACAATTAGTGTTAGTGTAAATAAATTAGAAAATAAACGTTACAATACTTTAAATTTTTACCTTATGATGTGAATCCTAAACAAATATTTTTAAAAACTCGGCAGTTTTCATTACTTATTTATAAAAATTACAAATCAGTTTGTTCCAATACTTTCGTACTTGTTGCACTATTAATTGTATTGAGACATGTTTAGGTAGTTTAAATAATGCGCTAATACAATTTTAAATACTTTTACTACCCGATTTTTACCCTGTTATATAAATGAGCCTAATTGCAGGAAACAGATACATTCCAAATGCATAAGAGAACAATACCACTGTCCTCATTCCGTTAACGAAGCTTCCTACCGACTTTCTCTCCCATCTCTCAATTTCTTCTTTTTTCCTTTGTAAAAGCCAATAAATAACGTTCAAGCTAATAAATAACATTTTGCAAACATCGTTTGCTTCGGCTACCGAACACGCGATCCATCAATGCATTAAAAATATGACCGAGGGTATTATTAATCACACCAAGTGTTACGCCCAACGGTTTTTGCAATCGATAATGCCGATGCATTAATAGCGTCGTATTTTATTAATCTCCACGGATGTAATACGAAAAATGCAACGCCTGAACGCAGCAATGGTTTAACTGAGTGAACATCGAGGAAGATATTAATTAAAAGTAGTGATGAGAGATACATCAATAAATGGTTACAAGGTTTTCACAGAAATGTTTGATTACGGGTCTTGAACTGGTCTTTAAATGGACTTCGAAAGCAGCTCAAAACCGCTACTTTCTGAGATGATGACGATTGTAGATGCGTTCAAAAATTACTAAATTTGTTAGGAACGTCTGGTATGCGTTTCTACTGAAGCCCACAACTAATCCATCTAATCGAATACAGGAATTAAGGAATTTTGCCAAAGGCAGACACAGGAAGCTGTGGGTATAGCCTAGTTCCATCGCTGTCGTTGCATATTGATGAGTAAGTTTATTTCGCAGGGTAATTTACTTTTTTCTAGGAACGCTATAAAACTCGATAAAGTATGGCTGGTTCTCCCCTTGTCGCCGCCGGTTGTAAAACGTCATCCGTCTAAGCTGGTAGTTAAAATGGAAATAGGGGGTTGGCATAATTGGTCCGCTTGATCAGCCTGACGATTACGAACGGAGCGCTCCATTGGTTGGGACTCAATTAGCCGAAATAATGTGTTTAGTTCAAATACTACGCTTGTGCCCCATTGTTAGGACGAATGGTTATAATTATAGCCTTAGAAGAACTGAAGAATAAAAAGAAGCCGTTGAGTATAACAGTGAAGATAAAAAGACGCGGTTTATATGAATAATGAAACAAATGGAAGATTTGGCTATGGAAATTTGAGGGGGCCGTTGCTTCTTTTACATGGTATAGAATTGGCAATGTACTGGAAAATATGTCAGGCATGTATTTTGGACCTCTGCACTAAGATTGCTCTCTTGCCTCAAAAATACATTAACAAGAAAATAATAGCAACACCGAAAATCCGTTCCATGTCCGATATCACATCTAGAAAAAATATCAAAGTATTAAATAGTACCTTGTATTTTGGTGTGGACGTTAACCTTATTGCTTTTCGATTTATCGAATAATTTTTTTTTAGTTTTGGAAATGACCGAAATGGTCGCGAAAAAAATTATAATATATGGTTCAATCAGCATATAATGATTATTACCCTTGAAGATGAAATTGAGACACAAGCCGAAAGAGAGGGCAAGTCATTTGAGTACTGTACAGAATCAGTAAATCCAATTTTTACTTCTTTTTATTAAACTAGATATATTTAAGTTAGCAAAAAATGTGAGAATTATTGTATACCAGTTAGTAACAAAATTCATAATTTATTTATACCAAACTAGGCTGATGATAGAAGCCCAACTTTGAGGAGCAATTTTATCTGTGGCATTTTAATAAAGAAATGCAATATGATATTTCAAAAAAAATCTCTTTATATTAAAAAAATATTTTACATAGTATTTATACCAGTTCAAAACTGATTAAAAACACATTTATTTGTATTTTTCTACTTTTTTTTTTATTTTTTCAAATGTGACTGCTTCGTAAAAGGTATGCTGGGGTAGAATTGTTATTCAAATAATTTGGTGTAACGTGATATCATAATTTTATTTAATAACCTTTTAAAGTTGGTACAAAAGAAGAGCTATATTATCCTATTATCCAGAATATAGTATATAATAATAATTGAATAATGAAGGTTTTTGTTACCTCCTTTAATAATAGTCATTCATCATTTTACGGTCTATTTCCTTTTAGTATAACATAAAGTCTAATATCAATCTGATCTTTTCTTTTATATTAGGAAAAATATGATTATCGAAGCATATATATATATATATATATATATATATATATATATATAGAGAGAGAGAGAGAGAGATAGAGAGAGAGAGAGAGAAATGATTTATTTTTTACATTTTAAAACGTGGATGTACATAAAAAATTTGAATTTGTGCTATAATACAAATTTTTCTTTAATTGGTTTCAAATTTACATTAAGGCTATGCAAAGATTCTTGTGATATTATAAATGCATTTTTTGAAAGATCACATTGCATTTATTTACTGAGACGCAACTGGTAAAATGTTTCCTGAATTAGCAAACTAATGGTTGCTAGAAATGGCATATTGTTACCGATGCGGCCCCAATTAGCGAAAATAGGTCGCCGTCTAAGCTTAGTCAGCACCGAGGCGACCTTAAACCGAAGGACGATACGACTCTCGGACAGGTACGACATCACGTTCGTAAACATCCCGCGTGTATTTATACAGCTCGATGATAACGATCAGGAAGTAAGTCAGTCTGTCACCTAGTATCACGTCACGCTGCCCGTCTGAGAGCCCGTCCTTTTCGGCATGCCACTAATTGGAGGAGCCTCGCACCTGCTGCCCTTCGTCACTCTAAAGTAAGCAACCACCTCCCTTTTGACATTTTTCTAATTTCTTATCTTTTGCTCATTTACCTTAATTTTGTATGATGTTCTCTCCCCTATTTTTTGATGCTCAAATAAATATTGTATGTGTTACCATGCTTTCTTTTTAGCTTCCACCTAGCTACACCCCCAACCAGAGCACTCCCTTTGGACCCTAGGTCCTCAGGCGTGTGACAATATTGAAAAATGGAGTACTGAAATTTAGGCCGCCAACTTAACACTGGTTACCACTCAAGATTTTTAAAACATTTTCAGGAAATAAAATTGTATCCTGTTTGCAATGCCACTTTAGTCTTGTATGTATCTTTTGATTTTTCGAGGAGTAGATTTTCCTCTTTCATTCGCAGCTTATGTTGCTAATTCTGGCGGCGTATAAAACTCATGTCGCCTGTCTATTGAGTACATAATCATATACTACTACAATTGATTGACTATGAAATGTTAAAACAATTCGCAACTATGTCAATTTCACCAGCATGAAACATAAACTCTAGACTAGAACAACAGAGGTAAGAGAACACGAAAAAGCAGCAAAATATTAATCAATCTATTCACTGGTTGGTTTGATTTGAATTTGACATAAGAGTGGAGTAATGGTATTAATGCAGTACTCATTATTATTCTATTATGAATAACAATGAATATCATTACCGACCAAAAATTACATATTCATTGAAGTCATTATTTGACAGTTGTAGATAAAATCGTTTTAATCTTAGGCATCGTTTGAGTATGTTCAACTATTTTATGATTCTTCGCGTCTTGTGTAAAACGTATTCCTGTATTTTATATATTTGTATTTCTATACTTTACGACTCTAAAATTCTAAAAATCTAAACCGGTCACTTTACACTACGAAACATATTTTGCTTATAGAAGACTTGGAGTTTCTTTTTTATAATATCTGCACCCACCTTTAAGATGGATAACAACATTTGGGAACTATTTCAACATCTTGGTAACGTTACATGAAATAATGAAGGAATCGGTATTTTTTAAATATTTTGTATACTCTATATCAAGACATATTAATATTGTTTCTAATTTCATAATATAACGAAATTCAAGTTGTATCTGAATAACATAAGTTAATTATTACTTTATTTGGTTCTACCTATACAAATTGTTTAATAGACTTTTCTTATCAATGACGACATTAAGCACGTTACAGGAATTCCCGCGATCTTGTGAAAAAAGTAACAAGGTACACATTTTCCGATATTGGTCGGATTTTCTAGATTCCCGGAATTTCACGAATAACGTAAATTGTTGTGGTCTAGTAAAAACTAGTTCAATGGAATAGACGAGCTCTGTGCAAAACAGTGAAAAGCTGTAATTTTTTGAAATACAACTCTCTTAAGCTTCGAAATTAACAGAAATGTAACAATCCACCGAATAGATGTTTAAATAGTTCCGACAGAATTTAGTTGAAAGTATGAGAATTTATTATGATAGTTTTGTAGAGTCCTTAGAATATACAACCAGAAGCCTTATGAAATGGTACCTCGGTGTTTCAGATATTTGAAACAAATTAGCGGTCTTAGTAGTCATGAACATTTTCTCCAATCGATGAGAATGATTCTGATAAAGAATATGATGCTAGTTACACTGAACACATGGATGAAATAAATATAGATGATAAAATCACACAAATGATTTTTTCTTTTATGTGATATGTCATTGTGTTACACCATGCTTCTTTTTATACAGGTAGAAAGATGCCTTTAATGAGGTTGGTATTGAAGAGAAAAATAATAAGGAGTTTGAAACAAAAGCATGTCAGTGTTTTTGAATTTAGGATTGTAATAACGAAACAAAAGAGATTTCAAACAAAAAGGAAAAATGACAAGAAACAAGTAAATATAGCTATCCCATTTGCTTAATTAATATACATGGTCGTGGAATAGAACATGACAATTCTAAAATGCTCACATACTTCAAACGAACAAGGGTAGAGGTGACTAATTAGAACATTTTGTCAACGAAAATAGGGTGGACTTATTTCCCAGGAATAGCAACTAATGAGGAAGGCATGCACAAAGGACTAAACCTATTGATGACGAATAAAAGGAAACTATTAGAAAACACACCATTCCATTACTTAATTACCAAACATATTAAGACACGAAATGAGTAACTTAACTGTGCATGTCTACAGTTTACCTGTGTTACAAATATTATATTCCTCTGTGCAAGAGAAAGGCATTAAAGTTGGCTTAGGGCACATGCACAGAAAGCTATGTTGTATAGAGTATATGGATTCCCTATACCCAAGATCCAGAACTTCCCCTGAGAGGAATATGAGCACTCAAAATATCTGAAGGACTTCGCACTCATTGGGAAAGTTCAGAGGAAATATGCACTTCCAGTGTACCCCAATAATATGAATCTGAAAACTACAGAAGAGATCGTAAAGAGATGTAACGTTTTTACTATTGACTAAAACTAAAACACTACGCGATTATCCTAATTAATTTATTTCTAACTACACTTTAACACTTATAATTTATTTGACAGAGATGTTTATTTATTTAACGCGCCCGATCTCTCGCTCGAATGTTTACGCACCGGTTCTTCAACTGGCCTGCCTCGGGTCGGGCATTCCATTTTTATGGCAGGTAGAAGGCTTCCCGAACTTTATGACAGTTTCGAGATGGGCGCCGACGAGTTCCTCCCGCGGTCAGTTCGAAAGTAGGAAAACCTTTTAGAGGACCGACGAATTCCTCCCGGACGACCGACGAGTTCCTCCCGGCGGTCAGAAATTCGGTGACCCTAAGGCAGGTAGCTACAAACCAGGGATTAAAGAGATAAATACTCTAAATTCTAAAAGCCAATTGTAAGAAATGAACGGAATTCCCTAATTTCTACTAACACTTTGTATTAGTGAGCACTTATGACCAAAATGGACCGGAATGACCTGGAACTATCGCGAATACAATTGAGGTGTGTATAAGCGGGCTTGCGGTCGGAGATTAGATTAGACGTGAAGCCGCGAGTGAATAAATAAGGCGAAAAGCGAGAGCGTATAAATAAATTAATAATAAAGAGGGCGATATAAATTAATTAGTTAGGAAATAGTTAAGATAAATTAAGTAGTGTGTAGTGTAAAATTAGGATAGTGTAAATAAATTAAGAATAAACGTTACAATATGTATCAATGAGGTAATATTCAGAAAAGTTTTAAATACCATTTTCTGACGTATTTGCCTGATTCATCGCATTTTATTTTATTATGCTTTTTTAGATACTTTCAAATACTTAACATTTTGATGTAATTAAAGAAGTAAATTTAAACGGTTAAAGCTTTTATACAAGAGAAAAATAAATGTTACATAGTATAACCATTTAACAATATTTTTTAGATGGTTAATTCATGTTCAACGGATGAAGCTGCGTCTATTAAGAGAGCTCAAGCAGCAGTAAACTCCAGACATATAAAATCTAATTTGGTATATATTTTTGGGAATTTCGAAAAAATTTCCCAAAATATAATTTGTTTGTACAAGATGCAATTTTTAAAGGAAAGTCTTCAACTCTTTTCTGAGATTGAAAATAGTTTTAAAAATGTTGCTGCTCATGTCGAACAGAAGTTAAAAATTAAAATGGAACAAATAGTGGAAGAATCCCGCTTTAGCAATCCCAAAAAAACGTGTGTAGAATCCATGAAGGTATCAAGAGGAGGTGGATCTGAGCATACCAAAGATAGCATCAATGAGATATGCCTCTGTGTCGTCCTGCGATGTAGAGAGACCTTTCTCAAAACTAATATTTCTTTTGCCAGACAGAAGACAAAATTTGCTACTAACAACCATAGAAAAAATTAGTTTGTTTTTGCCTAATATGTATGTGATTATAATTGCCTAATTGTGCAAGTTTTTCTTGCCTAATTAACTTTTTATTTTAAGAATTTTACGATTTTATAGTGCCTTAATATCCGCTCTTTAATCATCACTATAATATGATTGGTATAAACAATATACAACCCATTATAATACGGGTTGAAAATTAAATTACTTGGGGTTGATACTGAAGAAAAATAATATTGCGTGGTTATACACAAGCGTTCATTTAAATTTTAGAAGCGCTGAGCAGTTGTCCAAAGTCAGTGTTGACGCTAACGTCAACATTATTTTAGGAATAGCACGTTATTTTAGGAAATTTTTAGGGTTAAGAAATTGTAATTTATTGCGAACTACTTCAGGGAGCCTCTTACGTCATTTAATTAAAACACGCTTTGTTTACCGAAACGAAGCATAACACTGACCAAGTAATAAGGTCAAGTGTACCACTAAGGTGCAGAATGTGGATGTCAGCATAATACTTCTTCGCAACTTGATCGCAAATCCGCATCGGAAGCAATTGTCGGACATTGGAAGATAACATTGAACAAAAATTAACAACGTTGTCAAATAATTGAATCCAAAGGGTAACGTAACTCAAAATGACTGTTTATAAAAGCTCGTGAATTTTTGGCAATAAATTAGTATACCTTGTATGCTCAAAAACGACGTGTGTTGTTGGTCTTGATTTAAAGTCACCCTTCATCTTAAAACCGACTGTCAGACTGCATTCGGGAGACCTAACCTCACCCTACACGACTACTCTCACGTTACGCCCTGAGAGTTCTACGAGATCTTCAAGCTACGACAACTCCTAACTTCGAGATCTTCAACCTCAGATCTGCACGTTACGCCCTCAGATCAACCCCGGAGAAGTACGTCACGCCCTCTCTCCATTCTACTAGAACTTCAACTCCAAGAACTTCAAGAGATCACGTAACGCCCTGATCTCCAACCTACGAGACCGTCTTCAGCCTTACAACCTGGAGACAAGATTCATCTTCGCAGCCACCCACGAGCTACGAGAGAGATTACATACAGTCCACTCTCAACAGAGACCACTTCACACTTTCTTTCAGTCAGTTATTTCTCGTTTATCTGAAATTACTGGTGCGTGTTTGTTTTAAGCAACTGATGTTGTCGGTAAAAGTAAATTTTTCATTTTCTGATAAATCAGCAACCACTATTTCCGTTAAGGCGTTTACTTAATATTCCGAATTTCCTCTCTCGCCTATGAATATTCCAAACATAACTTCGCCACAATTTCCCAATTTATCATGTACTACCCGCTCTCCTTCTCTCTTCCTCTCTATCTCTCTCTTTCTCTCTTCATAACGTCGTCGATAAATTTCCGACTGCAGAACGCAGTTTATCTCCCAAGAACAACTAATAGCTGAGTTTGCCGGATATGACGTCGGCGAATTCAGTAGAAATTTATTTTTACCCCTTTTTTAAAAATCGCATCGTTCCCCTCACCCCCCCTATTTATTTTATCAGTCCCCCTCCGCGACTCGACAGATTAATTCCAACTTCAGGCAAAAGTTTCGCGTCTGGCTGCTTATAAATTGCGTCATTAACAATTGCGAATGTCCGAGCGATACCGTCTCTCCCCCCAGAACTCACATAAAACGTGTTGATTAAATTGCAGCAGTAATGTATACCCCCTAATTTCAGCAGATGCCGTGTCATTTTTCAGCCGCGGGGGTGTGAAAAATATTACAGGCAACAAAGGTGGAGGTGAAAGGTGGGGTTTTTTCTCCTTTTCTCCGGTTGTGTATATTTAGGGTTTAAGTTTGTTTAAAGTGTTTCTCCTCGAGGGGTTTTCTGCTGGAAATATTCCGAGATAAATTGTTGAATAAACATCACTGATTTTTGTTTGGAGACATTTTGTTTGTTTTCGGCCACAGCTCCTTCTGACTATTTGAGATTACTATTTCCTAAACGCTTTTCTTCCCAAAAATTGTAGTTAGTCATATGTTTGGGATTACTGAAATATTTGTTCACCCCTGAAAACATTTCCAGGGCTTGTTTACTTACACAACGTTTCATGTATGGACTCGAGACAAATGTAACAAAATGCGGACTAAATTTCCCCACCGATTTGTCAACACTTACCTTATGCAGCAAAGGTGCCAATGTCGATGTTAATACATTTCTTCTATGTTTAACTTATTGTTTCCTGTCTCGCTGAGTTATAATTCGTTCCTTGTTTCGAAGAATGTCGGACGAATCATCCCACTTTCAGCTACATATGTTGCCATCTTTATTGGTCTCACTTTCTATATTCCATTTACTTCCGCCTGCTTACTACTAAACCAGTTTTTTTTCCATTTTTCTACAACACCTGAAGACCCGGTGGTCAACAACAGACTTGTATTTAGTATATAAGTGTGATTCAGTTATATTAATTTCAAATATATTTAATATAAACAGCACTTTCCATTCATTTGGCATTGCCTTTTACATCCAGCAATCACTTACCAGTTGTACGGTTCCAAACAATTCATATAAAACAGTTCAGCTAAAGCAATTCATCTGAAAGACATGATATAACGGTCAATTTATCTAACAGAAATTTCGACCAAAATACAATTTGTCTAAAGTTAAATTATCTAAATAGCAATTCATCAAACAATCGTTTATACAATGTGTTTCAAAATGATTGTAATCTTGTTGGCGTTGAAATTTCTGTGCATGTAATTTTTGATGTGCCGCGCTCTATTGATTTGTACCTATATAATTCTGACAACAAGTGACACTTCGAACATTTATTGTGAAACTGGCAATCAGTACTGCTGGTAATTAACAGCCCTTTTCAGGGCCAAAACAAATATTAGAAATAGACAAATACTCA
Source organism: Cryptocephalus moraei (assembly GCA_946251905.1). NCBI lineage: Eukaryota > Metazoa > Arthropoda > Insecta > Coleoptera > Chrysomelidae > Cryptocephalus > Cryptocephalus moraei. The sequence continues at coordinate 20,236,575 of OX276452.1, forward strand.
GAATTCGTTTTCTTTTGACAGAGAAAAACCAGAGGTCAAAAGAGCTTAAGTAGGTTATTTTGAGGTTATGTATAGCTAGTAGAAACTCCTATTTTCGCAAGGCGGTTTGTTTTTATTTTACATGGGAATTCCACAGCCGACTAGATGACATTCATTTTGAAACACATTGTATAATATAAAAACTAATATACATGTTGCCTTCATTTAGAACTATTACTATGAAAGCATTTAAGTACCTATAGTAACAGGCAAGGATTAGATAAAGACTATCACTATTATTAGCGTTGTTTGGATCTATTATTCAAGGCTTACAGTTAAGAGGTTGGTTAGATAAACATTGTCCAATCAAAGTCTTTCCAGACATTACTCATTACGCGAATAAGGACAACCCTTAATAAAAGGGAACAGATATCCTTAATAATAATCTAATATTAATTCCCTTCATAATATTAATTACCTCTAAATGAACATTTATAGTATTACTTTTGCTATTAAATACACCGCTTGTTGGATGACTTGCTGTTTAGATGATTTAAGATTAGATGAATTACATTTTACACGAATTGTCAATCAGATGAATTGATCGTTATATCGTTAGTTGTCTTTTGATAATTTATTTTATTCAATTTTGCCATATAAACTGTCGTTTATTGACGTCAAATCGAACCTATAAGGTCATTGTTTATTTTGTTTATTTAGGCAGCAGATTAAAATGTTTTAATACGCTGCCTATTCGATTTTGCCGTATAAAGTGACGTTTTATATGTATAAAATTGTTTTCGTCGTTGTCAAGGTTGCGGCACTGAAGTTGTCATCTGTCAAATTTTCTCTTCAAAATTGGACTTACTCCGCTAAACGTCAGTTTATATATGGCAAAATTGAATAAAACGTTGTAATATACTCGCGGATACAATGAACGTTTAACTCGCTTATTCGCTTGTATAATAAATAACTATTAAATATGCCATTTTACATAAATTGTTCACAAGCTATTGTCTGCCCCTACTAGCTATTTTATTTAATTCTATATCTCCTTTTCATACCACAGTTGCTTTCTTGTTTAATTCCTATCGCTTGCTCTTTATTTTCAAATATATATTCAACAATATATCCATTATTCATTTTAATTTTAATACCCATCAAAACTTTAGTTAATTCAAGTTTGTAATTGACTTTGGAATATAATGTGTTTAATTATTGATCCAGTTATTAACAACTTTTCAGATTCCTGAAACTTCATAACCTTGTTTGAGCCTAAAATTCTGCTAAATATTGACCATTTTAATTAAACTGAGTCGAATTTTTAGGCAACAAGGCACATAATATTTTTCGTGCTAATGTTTGATTCCCTTCTGTGATGCGCCTTGATTGCTAAGAAATAAATGGTAATTACCCCATCTGCACAGAGGAAAGTGGTTTAAAATGAGTAAGTTTGAAATGAACAGAACGAAATTCTGGTTAATATTTTTTTTCAATAGTCATTCTGGCTTTCATAAATAATAATTCAAGTCGCCTTTGTTTCAGTTGCCTGGCGAAAGATCAATTAGCTCTTTATAATTGGGTAACCATATGGGCATCCAAAAATGTTATCACAGTTTGATACGTTACATATTTATTATTTTTGAAAATCCTCTATCCTTCTCTTCTTAATAGATTTACATGTATTAACTGGAAGTTAGAGCAATTCAAATGATTTAAATTGTATGTAGTGCAACTGGTTCCTGAAGAATTTTAAAAAAATGTTTAAGAGCTTGTTTTTAAATTCAATATTTTACAGAAATCCTTAAGTGCTTCGTACATTTTGGAAAAATTACAAAATTTGTTAGAATTCCCTAAGTACTTCTCAAGAATCCGACATGTAAACGAAATTTTAAAAAATACATATGTTTACCATTTCTTCTTGTCAATTTTTGATATTCCAGTATCAATAATTGTCTTAGATTAAAGTTGAAGCAACATGGTAAATGTTACAATAATTTTGACTTGCACTATGTCGTTCAAATTGGAATTTCCCTTTTAAATTGTTAGTTCTTGAAAACTTTCCCAATTTAAGAAAATTGCTAAACCAAATTGTGCCCAAAATGGTTATTAGAATGACTTAAAGTGATTTATAGTTATTAAACGTTAAAAAAATGTAGGAGCCATTCCTGGCTATTAAAAAAACAATTCGAATAATGAATTCAGAAGTAAATTTCCTCCTATAAATTTAATTACAACTTCTATAAAGCATGCATCATAACTATTACATAAATTCAATGGCTGATTAATGTGCGCCGTCGTCTCCCAAAACGGATCTTCGTTATTCATGATGTATCGTCTTAATTAAATATTGTTCAGGAAAAATAACTATCATTAGCTTGTATCAGTCGTTACTCGTGTTTCCGCCTCAGGAAATGCCTATTTAATTTCAAGAATGGTCAGTAAATTGTAGTCTATTACACCTCTGAGATTTTAAAAATTCACTGTTATTAAATTTAAAGCAGAGTGCATAACGAACTGTAATGGAAAGCAATAAAAATAATCTGAAAGGTATTTGAAGTGAGCTTGATTCCCATGGGGAATATAGGGGATTGTTAGAATTACACACATTAGAATTGTTGACGCTAACGTCAACATTATTTTAAGTTAAGAAATTATAATTTATGGCGAACTAATTTTGGGAACTTTTTAACACGTTTTGTTTTACAAACAGATAATAATCACTGACGCAGCTTAGGTAACAAGGTTTTTGGGATATCTAATTCAACTAAAAAGCACGTCTTATTTTATTACGAAGAATAACAACGCCGACCGAACGTCAACAAGTCAAGTTCAAAATCACAATAATTAACCGAGTCAGCATAACAAAGGCATTTACGGAATGTGACAAGAAGCGCGCTCCAGTTAAGGTCAATTTCTGCAACGCTAGGTCATTGTAAGAAAACAAATAATATCTCATTTAACCAATGTAAAACAAGATGTATAAAAGCTCTGAAATTTGGGTCAATAAACCAGTATACGATGTATGCTCAAAACGACAGTGTGTTGTGATCTTTCTTCACGCCACCCAAACCGACGACCCCTAACCTCAAGAACTTCAACCCCGGAGAGCACGTTACGCCCTCTCTCCAAACTACTAGAATTTCAACCCGGACCTGCACGTTACGCCCTCAGGTCCACACCGGAGAGCACGATACGCCCTCTCTCCAGACTTCGAGAACTTCAACCCCGGACCTGCACGTTACGCCCTCAGGTCCACACCGGAGAGCACGATACGCCCTCTCTCCACACAACTAGAACTTCAAGAACTTCAAGAGATCTCGTCACGCCCTGACCTCCGCCTATAAGAACGTCTTCAGCCTTACAACCTGGAGACAAGATTCATCTCCGCAGCCACCCACGAGTTACGAGAGATACCTACATACAGTCCACTCTCTACAGAGATCACTTCACACTTCGTTCAGAATTGTTAAAATATGAATATTTTATCGCAAATTACCACAGGTTTTAAAATGAAATCCTGTTTTAATCCCACGAAATACAATTTTTATACACTAGTCTTTAATTAAACAACGATACGAATTGAATAAGAACTACAATAACTCAATAAGTTATTAACCAACTAAGTCCCTTGATTCAGACCCAATTTATTTTCCCCCTCGTCACAACCTGTTTGCGCCTCGCTGAATTTAACGTTATATACGCTCAATTTACGTTTCGACTTTAATTGACTAATTGGCATATTGATGTGACACAGAATTAACCAGTGGTCATGCTCGGGCGATTATTTACACGGAAATACCGTAAATTAACACCGTAAGTGAAAATAAATAAACTACTTACCGCGGACTATTACGTTAAAATTGTTTGAACGAATGACAAAACGACGAGGTGAGAATTGAAAAGAGAAATTACTGATGTCACTATAACAGTTATACCTTGGACAGGACGTTTCTGTTGAAATTTTCCCAAAAAATTATAATGCTGATCAATGGAAATCATACAAGAATTCCCTCACCATGCAAAAACGTCATGTTTCTGTTTCTCTTCTTCTTTGATTAAAATTCTCGTAAAGGAACAGTGCGCTCTGTAATTGTATTAACAATTCTCTTTGATGTGTAAAAAATTCCCGCACATTACAATTAACTGCAATCTAACGAAGCAATCGTGGTTCCTTTTGAAGTGTTCCGATGATCTGTTAATTGGTCTATTATTTGAACAGATGGGGTTTAATTAGGGCAATTGATGAACTCAGAAAAGTGTAGCCGGTTAACATTGAAGATGAGAATGGTACGGTTTGCATAAAACATGGACGAACTGGAAGGTTGTACGGCATAATTACAATTCCTGAATATCAGTTGTTGAGTTGAAAACAAAATATTGTTTCATTAGAGAAGATTGGTGGAATTACATTAATTTTATTGACTGTGAATTGCTGAACATGGGTGTAGATAATAAGATCTATAAGCAGCAGTATCTTACTGTATATGCTGACCTTGTGGTCCTGATAGCGATAATAGCAATTACAGAATGTATGCTAACATTAAGATCCCTAAAATATAGTGTAAGTGTGAAAATAGCAGTTAATATTAATAAAACTATAGTAATAAAAATTAGTAAAGAAGTAGGTGATAAAATTTACAAGAAACAACAAATAAATTATGCAGCGAACAAATCAACGAAGTTAAATAATTGAATAACAGAAATCTGGACTGCAGAGATGCAAACATATGATTAAAAATTAAGATGCATAATGCAATAATAATATCACTAATAAACTACGCAAATGAAAGTTGGATATTAAGGAAGAAATATGAAGACAAGGAAGTTGTAATTGAAAGTAATCGTTTAAGAAGGTTAGTCAACAAAACAAATGAAAACAAAATTATAAACGAGAACATTGAACCAGCAACAAAGTAAGAACCGATTAAGAAGACAAAAAAGTAATCAAAAGAAATACCAGAGCGAATTGGACTTAATGGATAACATTCAGAAGACTGTCTAAGTAGTCTACGATCTTGGATTCAGAAGACTGAGTTTCATTCTAAAAAACAGAAGCAAGAAAAAGAAGTGTACTATTACATTTCCATTATTGTCCATTTTCAGATCAGTTTATGGCGATTTACTGCATTTGCCACAAATATGTAATATTTGTTCGTGACAAGCTCCGGGTGAAGTAATTAATTCAAGAAAGAACTGAACTTAATTTCATGAGAAATATTTCATCCTAATAAACTGATGGTACCACTCATATTTTTTGGTAGGGACCGGTGTTGGTAAATTGGTTCCCGGCAGGTAAGAAATTAAAAGGTAGTACTTAGTGCCTCTTATCTATGTACAAATTGGTTCCTAGGTTTTTTCGTTTACCTGACATTATATGTAAATTGGTTTACACTTACACCCGCTTACCCGAATATTTCATTACCAGGAGCCGTCAGTTGTACCACGGAGGGTACGAAATGAATAAAGCTACCCTACAGGATGTTGCTCGAGGAGATTAACGGCTTACAGTCGAAATAAGTCATCGGTCCTGTTCGTTTTACTAAACCTCAATTGTTTATCCTTGCCCTCTTGCCCTGACAAGCGATAGCGAATAGAACGAAAATAGTGTAGTCCACTTATCCCAGAAGTACAACAGCATTACACGCGAAAAAGGGTTTTGTATAAGCTCAGGTAAGTGAAAACGTTGGGAACCAATTTACACTTAAAGGTCAGGTAAACCAAAAATTTCGGGAACCAATTGGTATATTATTTTTAACCCTGATTAACTTGGGAACCAATTTACGTGATCCCATAGGGACATGTGAAAGTAAAAGTTTATATTAAAATATACTAAAGAGACCTTAATGACCCGGTATCAGAAAAAAAACAATAAACAAATAACTCAAACTATGAATTAAATTGAATAACTAATCAAAACAATATATTGGTGTATTTTTCTGTTCTATTAAATATATTTACTTTTCCTGTTTCGCCCATATAACTTGAGCACTTTTCGTTAAAACTTACTGTTCCTTTCATGGCTATAAAAGCAAAAACAAACACTTTGGAAAGCTGATTACACACAAGGGATGACTAACTAAATTTCTTAATTGGCTTTTAGTTACAGTGTAAAGTCGTTGTCTTAACCTTAAATTACTCTGTAATTAAGAAGTTTTGATGGTTTGGGATTTCTAATGATAAGCAAGTGCGTAAGTATATTACTCTTTTGAATATTTCGAAAAAGAGAACTACAATCACGGTATACAGAATTGTCACGATAACGCACACCCTTTCGACATATTGTACCGCGGTATGAATAAAATCTTACTACAAGGATTTCCAAGAGCTTTTATTATAACCTGAAAAGCTCCAGGTGGTGGCAAGAACCCCGTCCATAAACATCCAAGATAAAATCTCACTATCGGCAAGGGTCCCGGGCGAGCTAATGAAGTTTTTGCTGTCCAAGGGGGATGCAATGTCAACAGGACCGCAAAATCCGTACCCTTACTTTTCGATAAAATGAAAAATTAGCCGTAGTCGACGGGTAGCTAGTGCTGACCCTGCCTTGAGAGAGAAGGAGGGTCAAAGTGATACACGCATCCGACCCAAATTGCCGACATCAACATATATTCAGCATCAGGGCAGGGAGGGATGGAGGGAGAAGTTGGCAAGTCGCCCTCTTCCATCAACATGAAATATTCCAACTATTCTCCAAGTGGACACAGTCTGGGATTGACCGCTAGATTAATGTTTATGAGGATTAACGGGGGCGGTTTCGAGAGGAACAAGTGTTAAGAGATAACGTGAGAGGATTTATTATGGCTCCATTACGGCGGAACTATTACGTACCTTTATCTTCGAATAATGGTGCAGGCCGAAAAATTTCCAAATTGATAAAAAATAGTGGACAGTAAAAACAGTGGGGTGTAAGGGGCGATGGACTAATAATGCCGGCCCAAATGTCAACCTCACCTGCTCGTGTGATAACCACGGTTATCCGGTGCACCCTGCTAGAAAACTGACGAGGCTCTGACGACCGAGTGATCGCCGGAATAAGTGATCCACCTCCAGCTTGTCAACGGCCACGGGCGGATGAACAAGCGGAGGAAAGGGCACTCTTTTGCCCTGAGGCTGAGAAATCAGTCTCAAAGGCGGAGGAATTACTATAGTAATCAACGGCATAAGAATACCGAAGGCAATGGGAAACCACGGTATTAAAGATCGTTATGATATCCCCAGGACATCATTTGTCCATCCTCTTCATCATGGCAAGGAACACAAGAAACATGGCCCTCAGTCCCGGGCAGATGTTAAGTCATCAGAGGGTGCGAAGAATCCCCCGGCTTGACATGATGAAACTACGTATTGGAACATGGAACACCCGCTCTCTTTATGAGGCTGGAAAACTAGACAATGTCACAAAGGAAATGAACAGACTGGAAGTGGACATTATGGGTATAAGCGAGTCGAGGTGGCCAGACAGCGGCACCTGCAAAAAGGGTGACAAGACATTTTACTATTCAGGCAATAATGACCCAGACCACAGAAACGGAGTAGGATTTATCTTGAACCAGAGAACAAACAAATACGTTAAGAACGTAGTAGCCCATTCCGATAGGATTATGTTACTACAGCTAGAGGCTAAACCTGTTAACGTCAACTTGATCCAGGTGTACGCACCGACAGCAGAGAGACCGGATGCAGATGCCGAACATTTTTATGAACAACTCAGGGAAGTACTAACAGCAACTAGAGCGAACGAAATAAATATTGTTCTAGGAGACTTCAATGCAAAGGTCGGTAGTGGGGCTACTCTGGGGGTGACAGGTCCATTCGGGCTGGGTGAACGGAACGAGCGTGGAGACATGCTCATCCAGTTTAGTCAAGAACATCAACTCGTCATCAAGAATACATTCTTTAAACTACACCCACGTCGTCTCTATACGTGGAAATCACCAGGAGATAGAGTAAGGAACCAAATCGATTATCTACTTATAAATCAGAGATACAAAAACTGTATAAAACATGTGGTAGCATATCCTGGTGCAGACATTGGCTCGGACCACAACCCCATCATTGCAAAATTCTACGTTAGACTTAAATTACTGAGCAGAAAAAGGATTCAGCCTAAACCTGACGTCCGAGGTCTAACCGATCCGAACACCAAGGAAAACATGAGAAATGAGCTCCAAAGACTCTGCCTGGTAAACAATCCGAACTGTGAAAACGACTCTGAAGAAATTTGGAAAAAGCTTAAAGACAATATGAACATGGCCACAAAAACCGTCCTTGATAATAACGAGAGAACATTCCGAAAATCCTGGATGACGAAAGAAATATTAGACCTAATGGAACAACGTCGGTTAGTGAAGAACCAAACTGATAAATACAAAGAATACGATCGGTTAATAAAAAATAAAATAAAAAATGCCAAGGAGGCCTGGGTTACCAGTGAATGTGAAGAAGCTGAGAATCTCCACAGGCTTCACGATAGCTTTAACTTCCACAAAAAGCTAAAACAAATAACTGGGATTAGCAGAAACACACCAATAACTGCACTTGTAAATAACCAGGGTAAAATCATTGTAGAACAAGAGGAAATTAAAGAGACTTGGCTGACATATGCGAAAAAACTATTTCATGATGATCGGGAAGACAAAGGGGCCTCCTTTTATGAGCAAAGGACCGGACCAACTATTATCAAATCCGAAGTACAGCAAGCTATAGGAATGCTAAAACATGGTAAATGTCCAGGGCATGACAACATATATGCCGAAGTATTAAAGCTAGTTGATATAGACCATCTGACGCATTTGTTCAACAAAATATATGACTCCGGCAGACTGCCAGAAGACTGGCTTAAATCGACCTTTGTCACCATCCCAAAAAAGCACAATCCCAAGCAGTGTGAAGACTTCCGACTTATTAGCCTGATGAGTCATGCACTCAAGGCCTTTCTCAGGATAATCCACCGTAGGATTTACAGTAAGTGTGAACAAATGAGCGGGGAAACACAGTTTGGATTTATTAGAGGATTAGGAACAAGGGAAGCCTTGTTTTCGTTAAAGCTCTTGGTGCAGAAATGCTATGACCAGCGACAGGATGTATATATATGTTTTATTGATTATCAACGGGCATTCGATAATGTCAAACATGACCTACTTCTGGAAAGACTGCGGGAGATCGGAATAGATGAGAAAGACATCCAAATTATAAAACAGCTATACTGGAACCAGACAGCCGAAGTGAGAATAAGCAACACAGTCACAACCGAAGCATTTGAGGTAACCAGGGGCGTACGTCAGGGCTGCATTTTGTCACCGATGCTTTTTAATATCTATGTGGAGAAAATATTCCAGCTTGCTCTCGAGAACGAATCTAGAGGCATCAAGGTGAATGGGATGCCTATAAATAATATTAGATATGCGGATGACACAGTGGTGATAGCCCACACTTTGGACGATCTTCAATGTCTATTAAACAAAATTAATGATATTGGACAGCAGCACGGTTTACACATTAACATTTCGAAAACGAAGATCATGGTAATAAGTAGGCAAGCCCAAAATGCCAACCTCATTGTAAACGGCGAAATCATTGAACGGGTTAATACATTTAAGTACTTGGGCTCTCTTGTTAATAACGCGTGGGATTGCGATGAGGAAATTAAAGTACGAATTGGCATGGCGAAGACAACATTTCGAAGGCTTCAGAATATCCTACTACAACAACGTCTACCGTTAGACCTCCGACTGAGGGTGATCAGGAGCTATGTGTGGCCCGTTCTGTTATATGGAGCAGAAACCTGGTCAATAAAAGTGAGGTCAATAAATCGCATTGAAGCTTTTGAGATGTGGACTCTTCGCAGACTACTCAAGATCTCATACATAGAACACATTTCAAACGAAGAAGTGCTGCGAAGAGCAGGGGTCGAAAGACAACTATTGGACATAGTAAAGTCCCGAAAAGTGTCTTATCTGGGGCACATCCTAAGAGGACCGCGCTACGCCATTCCGAAGCTCATCCTTCAGGGCAAAATGGAGGGCCGAAGAGGACCAGGCCGAAAACAGCACTCATGGCTCCGGAACATCAGGGATTGGTGCGGCATACCGGACGCGGCAACCATCTTTCGTCGAGCGGAAGACAACACCCTTGTGATTGATTGAGGAGAATGTAAAGATGATCCCCAACGTGCAAGTCTGCATATGGGACCAGAAGAAGAAGAAGAAGTGGACATCGGTTTCACTGACTCGGCATATTAACTTCCGACTTTGTTCTAAGCTTGATAACTCCCATTGTTGATGTATTAGAGCCGTTCAATTGATTAAACGCTCCTTTTTCACACTTTAACATTGAGAAACATTAATATTATTTAACTGATCTTAGAATTAATCCTTCAAATTGTTCCAATGACTTAATGCTAAGTAGTAATGATTACATTAGTACAATGTAGGGATAGCACAATTGAATATTTTAGTGTGAAACAAAGATTAGCAGCAAATGTAACTTTATCGACAATTGGTTTTTAAAATTTGCCACAATATAAGTAAAAATAATATTTGCTTTTTCCACGTCCCAATTAATTTACTCTATGACACATGTATGGGTGTATGTTATAAGGGTACACAAATTATAATAAAAATAGCTAGTGGCATAGTAAAAATATGTTTTGTAACAATTTCAGGATCTTCCTTAGCGCTTTCTTCAGCAATTGGTCGTTTGTATCAAATAGGGGAATTTGAAATGAAAGAAGATGAAGTATGAATGGATAGAGAATGAATAGAAAGGGAAAGGGAAGAATATATGGAAGGCTTTATGAATAAGGTTGTGTTGTAATCAATGTTGAAACGAAAAAGTTTGTACTATTAAAATTTAGTTACTGAAGTTACCAGTGTGTAGAGCTTACTTACTAAATTTTTGTACGAATTGTGCAAAATTTGGAAAAACTTCACTCTTCTATAATTAACTCTCTGTAACGAAACGGCTCGCCGCAATAAACACGCCGGGATCTACACAAGTTCGCCGAATTGCGATACCGGGAAGTACGCGACGGAGCCGACGGCTCGAGAAGCTTCGATGCGATAACGGGTTCCTGGAAAATCGAACATTCTAGCAATTATCTCGAAGGGCGCCGACGAGTTCCTCCCGGCGGTCAGAAATTTGGTGACCCGAAGGCAGGTAGCTACAAACCAGGGATTAAAGGGACGTCGACGAGTTCCTCCCGCGGTCAGTTCGAAAGTAGGTAAATCTTAGAGGACCGACGAGTTCCTCCCCGACGAATGACCATAATAATTTTAATTTGTCACAGTTGTTAGAGGGTAAACTTGATAATCATTTTAGCAGTTTATTTGATAAAAAATAAAATAATGGAATATTCACTACTTTTATGTTTACATATGAAAAACATTATATAGATACAATAATTGAAAAGAATATACATGCTACATAATATATAACAAAATATATAAATTGTCACGACAAAAAACAAATATACATACTTATATACTTAACTAAACAATCTTAAATTAACTTAGGCGGGCAAATTGTGGTGACAAATAGCTTTTATATAGTTGAGGCGACTCAAAGAATGGTTGCTATATTTTTCAATTAGCCCCTCTAAAAATTCCTGACGTTTTTTTACATGTGGCCTTAATTTTTTTTTGTAGCAATTAGCAGACTGCATTTTGCTATACGTAAATGTTTGAAACGTTAATAATACATTTACAAAAATAAATATCGATGGGTGACTCATATAGTTGCTATTTTTAAAGTGGCTGTGAAAACTTTCACAGGCATTAGTTGTGCGCGACATCGATGCGGAAAGTGAAGCCCAAATTTCAGGATGAAACATACAATTATCCTCTATATAGAAATTAACCAAATAATCGGCAAACTGTGTCAAATTTGAATCGTTTGGCATTATTTCCATTAATTCAACAAAAGAATCGCCAATTTCGTTTGGTGGTAAATATGGCAACGCAAATACATATTTCAGCCATTTTCCAATCTCAGATTGACAATTATTGAAATCCTGACTTAAATTTAATTTTTGAATCTTTCGAAACCATGCTTGCTTTAAATGAAATAGACATCCATGAACTTTGGTCTTAGGAAAATATTGCTCTATTGCAATATGTACAGATTTTTCAAAATCGACAATAATGAATTTCGGGGAAAGAACTAAATTAAGTCCTAAGCACTTTTCAATCAAACATTTAAACATATTACCATAGGTATGAACTTGTTTATTCGGTAATAAGGTGAATACCAAAGGTACATATTGCCCATTTTTATACCCATGTATTGAAAACAACTGATAAAAATGTTTTGGACAGTATTGAAAAGTGCCGTCCATGTATACGGTATCAACAGAACATAAAAAGCTTAAATTAGAATAACAAGAAAATATAACTATATTTGTGTTTACATCGTTAATTAATAAAAAATGATCACCTTGAATAGTTTTAATTGGAATAGAGTTTAACGCGTCGTGGGTTTCAGGTAAACTATTAGGCAAGGGAGGTAATGTGGAACGTCTTGCAGCATACATATTCCTTTTTATATTGTTAATACTTTGAATATTTAAAGTTATACCTTGAGTATCAGTCGTTTGTAATTCTTGGTGTATCAGTTTAGCAGGTTTTTCACATATGTCCGCTTTCGCCTTTCTCTTTACCCCGTTGTTAACACGTTGATGAACGAGGGAAGTTGGATCAGTGAAGTCATGGTTGTGCGACAAATCTGTGCTCACGATTTCATCTTCACCTTTAAAATAAAGTTTGCAATGAGAAGCAGTATGAAAAGAATAATGTAAAATAAGAAATTGGAAATTAGAGAAGAAAATTTTCTTTAAAAGAAAAACTATGTTGTAAATTTTTTACATTACTGGAAAATATTTACTTACCATCTGTATATATTTTTGCCGTACACCTTTGTTTCACACAGCGCCATCGTATTTGTCCATTGGTCAGGGTTCTCGCTTTACAAAACTTTTCTCCGTTCACTACTTGCAGTAATTTCCCTTTTTCACTATACATCTTCGAGACTTCCATCATGAACACCGAAAAAGAAATGAGCTCTGTATTCTTAAATTAGCTGCCTTTAAAACCCTTATTCCCTTCATTTTACTAAAAACCTTTCTTTCAATATAAATATAATAGCGTTTGGGTAAGCCCATCATAATCAGGATATTTTCTCGGTATTTCAATACATATTACTTTGCAATCATATTTAGTGCACGTTAGTAACCATAATACTCAGATCATTTTGGACATAAGTGCTCACTAATATAAAGTGTTAGTAGAAATTAGGGAATTCCGTTCATTTCTTACAATTGGCTTTTAGAATTTAGAGTATTTATCTCTTTAATCCCTGGTTTGTAGCTACCTGCCTTAGGGTCACCGAATTTCTGACCGCCGGGAGGAACTCGTCGGTCGTCCGGGAGGAATTCGTCGGTCCTCTAAAAGGTTTTCCTACTTTCGAACTGACCGCGGGAGGAACTCGTCGGCGCCCGTCATTCCTTTCTTAAATAATGTTTACTTAGAAACGTCCAGAAAGGTCCGTCGGCCTCGAACTGCACCGCTTTGACTTTAGCCCCCCCGCTGAGTTAAGTCGGGTCGCTACCTAACCACGGTCGGTGAAAAATCCAAAAGAATCAAGGAAGTGGCTATGCGTGCGCCGTACGCCGTACGGTCGCGTAAATTTTTGGAAATGAAATAGATACTCCGTACTCGTGATAAGAACTGTTACCAAACTGTTTTGCAATGACAAAAAGTATTACTTATTATTTGGTTACGAATAAATACTCTTCTTCTTGTGACTAAATTACAAGGTATTTATACGTATAGGTCGTAGGTAATAATTAGAGCTGGAAAAATATGCTCTGAATACCCGTTTAAATATGCATCCAGTTTGTATTCCGAAATTGAAAGATATGCAATATGTAGTAAGTTTAGTATTAAACCTGTTTAGTATTAAATAAATAAGTATATTTATTACAATTTGATTTAAGTTCATATGAATTTCTTAGAAATTGTGAGTGTAGTCCAGTTAAACCAAATAAAATAGTAAATGTTACCCCCAACTCAATATTAAGGAATCGTCAAATCTCTTAACACTAAATTTAAATTTTAAAATTAAAAAAACGTTATTTTTTTTAATATGACAAAGACTACTAGTCCGCCAGTGGAATTGTTTTATCGAGATGTCCCAAGTATAATATTCGCCCGATATTTCAATATCTTTGGCGGCAATATGTCCAACAGCATTTTTCGTCACCGATGAGCGTACATTTATCCACCGCTTCGCCTGGTTTCCGAGAGCAGTTCGTAAATAATTATCCCTACTTAACGCAGCGGGGTGGCTAAAGTCAAAGCGGTGCAGTTCGGGCCCGTCCGAAAGGTCTAGGAGGTAATAAATCTTCTTCCTTAATAAGATGTTGCCGCGACTCAATTAAGCGTGGCGGTGTTCCTTTGAGGTATGCCGCCGAGGTCCGATAAGAGTAAACACATTTCGCGCTGCTGTTTACATTTTGCGTTACAATATTATTTAAAATTTGTCTTTGGAGTACCTTTTTATCGACTTTTTGACGTGTTTCCAAAAAAGAGTTTAAAATTTATTAAAAATTAAATTTTGGATTGAAAATCGAGCGCTTTATTAAATTTTATAAGATTAAAATATGTATGAAATATCTCAAGTGCTGTAAAATATTAATTATTATTTTCCTATTTGTTTGAATTTTAAAATCCCATATTTTGGTAATAGAACAATTTTGCACCACAGTTCATAGAACAAGCTATCATTCATTTTCAGGTAGAGTCACATCTTCGCATATCATTAACGAACACCCTGTATAAACCTATACGTCTTCAGTAGGAAATATCATTTACCAACAATCTGATAATAATTATAATAAAATAAATGAATTATTAAACCAATGGAACAGGCTGATGTGTCTCGTTTCTCTCGGAGGGCAACCTGACTTCACCACTTTTCCACCCCCTTAGGAATTAAAATTTGGGATTTTGAAATTTTCTTGAAATATCTTATAGCCCAGTCTAAAACCGTACCAAATTTCCGTTTCCAGCTATTTACTGAATATCACATATATTTCACCATCTTTTTCACTCCCTCGTTTAGCGAAATTTGTGGTTTCTCAATCCTTTAGAGTGCTTTGCGGGCCCAAGCTGTTTTCATGTAGAAAATTACTCAATAACTATTTCAGAATAATACTGACAAAAATTAATTCCATCTCTTTATCTAACCCTCAGAGAGGTAAATTTGGGTGAATCATATTTCTTAGAACTATCTGTTGTCACTATCTAACTTATCCTATGTTCTCAGCTATTTAGTAACTATTGTATACATTTTTCCCGATTTCCGCCGACTCGGAACAAGAAATTTGAGATTTTATATGTGTTAATAGTTTTTCTTTTACTTATCTTATTGTTAAAATATACAGATATAAAAAAAATTCAAAGATTTATGTGAATTGAAGTTAATTTAGTTTTATTATTTCCATCAACTTCTAGGGAGACCTAAGGTCTAACGTAGATTAAACATGGGTAAAGTTATTTAGCTATTTACTGACTATTGCATAAATTTCATCACGTTTTGCATCCCTTCGATTAGTGAAATTTGAAAGTTTTTTTTTTCATTTTTCAAAATTTTTTCAAAATCAAAATTTCAAAGTTTTTATTTTATAGGAAATAAATTTGTCCAGCTTTTAAATATCAAACTATCCCTTCCATATAACATTAACACTTGCCATAGAGGAGTCATTGGTTATTAAATTTAGACTCTAACGTTCAGATTCAACTTTCGCTTGCGAAGCAGCGACGGGTAACTAATAGTCATTACTATTTGTTAAATTAGTGACTTTTGTCGATTTACAAAACGAATTAAGGAAAGGGAAGTTGAATACTGTATTCCATTTTTATTTTTAGTTGTAAGGTTTAGAACAAAGTTTTGACTATTGATTTTGTATTAGTCTTGAGATGCCTTAGTGTGAGATTTCAAGACAAATTTGTACCAGTTATAGGTTTCAATTTGTTTTGTATTTTACGACTTTCGTATATGCAAGACACGTATAAACCCCAAAAGTCATCACAATAACGAAAAAACAATAAGTGCATCATCACCTTCATTACTAATTCATGTGCTAACATATTCCATCAAATTACTTCTAATAAACCCCACTTCGTTTTAAAGTTTCGCTCCAACGAGGAAATTTTAATTGTCGGAAGAGTCCCGGGGAGTAATTTTTCTTTTCTCTCGTCATCCTCCCCTCTCCATTTAAAAATTAATTGTCAACTCCGAGGAAAAATTTGATGCAGGCCGTCTTCGCAGAGAAAACGGGGCGGCCTGTCGCGTCACTGGATTTTATGAAAACGGGAGTATAAACTCGAGAATAAAATTTAAAGAAAACCTCGGTTTATTATATTGGTTTATTACCAATGAAACGAAAATGGGAAAAGGAAGTGGGGAGAAAATAGTAGCAACTTAAAAGTTAAGGGCCCCTCGGGGTAAGGGTTAGAGTGCAATTAAAAAAGTACATTATGTGTATAGTACATTACGAGGTGTGCAATAGCGTTAAAAATAAACGGTTTTACGAAGCAACGCTCGTATTAAAGACATTTCAAACCTGATATGGTACTACACATACATAAGCCAGGTGAGTAGCTCATTATTCAGAATATTTTACGCTCGGAGGCAAAATTTACATCACCGGTGAATATGAATATTAAAACTACGAAATGGTTCTGGAAATACGAGTAAAAGGACAAGAGCCAACAAGAGAGGAAACTGCAACTATAATAAGTCTTTGAAAGACGGTATGCGCCCACTTGTATTAATCACTGAGAAATTATTATAACCGAGGTGTATAACATGCCCATGGCGACACTCATTAAAACAAAATTGGAAGGAATAGGCGTAGCGAACATCAATGTGCGAATAGGCTGAAAAGGAACAAGCGACCAAAATTTTCTTGATGAAAGACCGCTTGCTAAGTATACGTATGATAAGTTGACCATTAGTCGTATTCATCGACACAGCATTAACACGAAAAGCAACTATAATGAAAGCAATGACAGGCTTGAATACACCATAAAAGCTAATAAGATTATTTAATGGTAATGGGTAATAAATCAAAGCAAAAGTCAATCGCAAAACCTTAGGTTAGGGTATTTCAATATAGAGACCTTCACCATTATTTTTAATATGTTAGAAGATAATAGATATAATTAAATAACTGTGATAATGAAATAAGAAAAAAATATTAGGTGCGCAAAATACAGAGGACAATGCCTAAAAACCAATAATTAATAGCATATCCTAAAAATGTGACAATAATAGGAAGATGATGGGGAAAAGGGAAAAGTTTCTACGGTTAATAAGGAATGATATTGAATGATTGACATTGATTTTATAGTGAATTTTGTTATACCGTAAAGACAAAGTACTTAAGATATTATATTGAATAAGATATTAATTTCCCTTATTAATCGACGACCATTGTATACAATTTAGCATTGACCCATTGTGAAAAGTAACAGCATAATTTTAACATTGATGATTTTTGGCCTGTATCCGTATGTTTCGATTTTAAAGACTTTTGACGTCAAAAAGTACTAAGAACACTACTAGAAACATGGCATACGATGGGACTCAACCGAACTCAAAATAACAAGAAGAGCGAAGCTTTTCGCTAAAAATTAGCGAAAAACTGAAAACAAAATTGAGTTTTTGTCAAGTTTAACATGGTTTTATTGCTTATCACCAATAGCGGGAGGGTGGGGGAGCAATTGTTTTGTAAGTAATTTGAAGCACATAAATCGTTATTACCGGGATTTGAAACGCAAAAGAAACGTTCATAACACAATGTGTTTCAAAATGATTGTCATCAAGTTGGCGTTGGAATTTCTGTGGATGTAATTTTTGATGTGCAGCGCTCTATTGATTTGAACCTATATAGTTCTGGCAAAAGTGACATTTTGAACATTTGTTGTGAAACTGGCAATCAGTACTGCTGGTAATTAACGGCCCTTTTCAGGGCCAAAACAAAGACTAAAATAGACAACTACAGCAAATACTCAGAATTCGTTTCCCGACTAGATGACAATAATTTTGAAACACGTTGTATAAGTGAAAGAGACACTTATTAATTGATTAATACAAGCAAAAACAATTGTCTCTTTCAATAACATTTAGTGAATACTAGAATTTAAATGTGTTATTTTCTGACATTCCCCTTAACATAAAATTAATAATAACAAATATTTCCCTGATTACCAGAAAAAAAATGGATGAAGCAGTCAGAAATATAAAATTTAGACGTGCTCTACACGTCTACAGTCTTCCAAGACTGTGGAAACTCACTAGGGCACATCTAATATGGAGAGGTAAGGATATTAAATGGCCATCCACCTATAGGTCGATATGTTATTAAATTTTTAGGTAAACTATATGAAAGAATTATCAAGCATAAAATTATTTGGTTGTATAAATGGTTTCGATCTTGTTTGGACTATTTGGAATACGGATTAAGATTGGATTTGAAGAACGAAAAGAACTGTCAGATTTACACTTTGCTTTTAGGAGAGCGAAATCTACATTCTCTACTTTGCAGTTTGTTATTGATTGGGTGTCCACTTCTGAAGTCAAATGGTGTTATCTGATAATCCTAGACATAAAAAATGCATTTTATCCACAATCACCTTATAATTAGACTTTGATCCACACTTATAAACCGTATTGACCAATATTTTATCCACGTGTGGAATAAAATTAGTTTATTTCACTAGAGGTATATAGTTACTTTATTCCACTGTTACTAAAATGAAAAAGTGAGAAAAATCAACAACACCTTAGCTACCAGCGCGCATCATTCTGAGTTTCACCGAGCTTTAAAAAGAACGTTACGGAACAGAAATTTGATGTGATGCTTCAATAATTTTAATAATTTGGGCTTGTAATTTTGGATAAAACGTTATATTGCATTCGAGTTTTATTCGCATTTTATTCACTTAAGAATATTAAATGCTGTCTAACACACTTATACAATGAATATCTGCAATACGGCTTCATGGAACTTCATTATTTCAGAAGTGAAAGAAAGGGGTATTTATAAATATTTAATAAATATTATAGAGGATTACTTTTCACAAAGATTTCTAACAGGTTTGGTAAAAGATAAAGAAATGTTAGAAGTAATCCCAGAGTTCAGCTTTGGGACCAATATTATTAAATAGCCTAAATGATGTTCTGTGTTTAAAAGTTTCTGAAAATGTTAAGCTTGTCATAAATATAGAAACGGAAATTTCTCCCTGTAACTGAGAAACGTAAAATTTATAATGTAGTTATAAATTCGATCGATTTGCATGCGGTTCCTGTATAGACAAATGCTCTAAACGTCATTGAATATAAAAGTTACACAAGTAAAATACAAAGAAAATCTCTAATCCGTGTATCTGCTGCTTAAAGAACAGTTTCTGCAGAAGTTGTTTAAGTGATCCCAGGTGTCCCCCGATGCTTTTACGTGCAATGGAAAGATATAATAGATATAAAAGTTTCGACTCGAAAATTATTACGGATACGTTTTAACAAATGGAAAGAAAAATGAAATGTAATTTCCAGTAAGTAACCATGGACCAATATATTAAGATCAGTTTGGGTGTTTTACTTTTCGTATAGGGAAAAGGGGGACATCTATATATCCGTAATATAATTACTAATTACTAATTATTATAACTTGGTATTAATTAATTAATACCAAATATTTCCATGTGGTACAATTGTAAATTTAGAACTTTGGATTATTTAATAATCCAATTTCGGACGCGTCATGGTTTAGTTAGTTCTTACACTTTTGGTATAGAAAAAAGCGAATCATATGTGTGTCCTTAATGTAATCATATTTTAAAAAATGTAGAGTACGTCATTTTTGATTGTCCACGATGGTTAACTAAACGGTTACATATTAATTTGCAATTAAACACAACTATTTCGGCAACCAACATTATAAGTATAATGATTGTGAACAGAAGATTACGTTCGAATTCATTAATTTACTCAGGAAATTACGTCTGTACAGGAATCAATTGAAAGAAATGTCTAGAGAATAGGTAAGTCTCGATAAAAAAATAGCATAATATTGTTAGGTAATTAAAATCTACTGAATTTTCACAATTGATCTTATTCTTCTTCTAATGAAGAGTTCACCTGACCCGTATCAGTGGATATAGACAGGGGGGATTAGTTCGGGTAACCGCTGAGATTTGAGGCGGCCCACATTATCACATGCCATAGACGATCCATCCCAGTGTTGGAATTTACTTTATCTACTTTGTGTTACTAATGATCTCAGTATTACATCGAAAGTAGTGTAATAATATTCATACTATTACACTACTTTTGGTAACTTTTAGTTTTGTTAAATTGGTACAACAGCCTGTCACGTAGACGTGTGTAGACGTCAAGGTGAAATTATTAGTATTTCAATAAATTTCTTGAGCAGCTTTGCGTATTTCTGGGGGGTGTACAGGCCAATTTTACATTTTTGTCTTCTATTTCGCGCCCGTAAGTAAGTGGTTATTGAGTTTGTCCTAGAGCTACTAGATTTTCAAATTCAAATACGAAAGGGCAATGTCAGTGTAACTAACCCAACAAAATTCCCTAGTGTAATACGAAAATTTAAACACTCAAAATTTAATTAATTAATGAAACAAAGTAGTAAAATAGTATATTACACCCGTTTAATGAGACATATTGTCACACTCCTTCTATAAAAGCACTCCTCGCGTCGCTCGTCGTGATTGAAAACTCACGTGTGACAATACTCCGTCTAATTAAACTAGTATAATAACGGTTTTAAGCAAACTTATCATCTATATATATATATATATAAAAATGGATGTTTGTGTGTATGTTCCGCATAGGCTCCTATACCATTCGTCCGATTGCAACGAAACTTTGGTGAGTTGTAGGGCGCATGTCCGTGAAGGTTTCTGAAATGTTTCCGCGTCGAAAAAAGAGCCAGGGGGGCAGAAACGGCCAAAAAATATAAAACGCATGACAGTTAATATGTCATCTTTATTTGACAGACAAGTGACTGACAGATGGCGCCATCTCGCGGCGAAAAGGTAACTTTTAAATGTCAAACAGTTTGTCAGCGCTTTGAGCATCGAATTGCTTAAAAGCATTCTGTTAATCTATACATATATATAAATGGATGTATGTTTGTTTGTATGTTACGCATAGCTTCAATACCATTCATCCGATTGACAAGAAACTTTGGTGAGTTGTCGGGCGCATGTCCGTGAAGGTTCCTGAAATGGTTCTGCGTCGAAAAAAGACAAGGCGTATCAACTTTAATAGGTTGCCTCTAGCGATCCTGACCTACCACAACAGCGCGAGACCGATCTACGTCACACGGCGACCGGCGATGCAAAAAATATCTTTGAAAAACTCAAAACTGTTGTCAATTACAAACGAAAACGCCAGCCAAACGCCAAACTGTCAGAGTAATACAGAACATAGATTAAACCACAGAGTTAGATTAAACACAGGTAATAAAACGCAGACCTGGGTCGCCAGTCTACGTCACGAACTCCGCCTCCCCCGCGCGACCCCCTCGCCCAGAAGCTGTTCAATGAGGTAACCTATTTAAAGTTAATATACCTTGGGAAAACGAGCCAGTGGGCCGAAACAGCTTAAATATATAAAATGCTACAGTTCGATTGGGCGTATATGCATGACAGGCAATATGTCATATTTATTTGACAGTCGAGTGACTGACAGATGGCGCCATCTCGCGGCGAAAAGGTATCTTTTAAATGTCGAACAGTTTGACAGCGCTTTGAGGATCGAATTGCTTAAAATCATTCTGTTAAAATTAGAAATATTTCTGAACGTGTGTGAGTGTTAGCGGTGTTATTTGTGAACTTTGGACATTGGACAACAAAAAACAAGCCCATTTATTTTATACTTTCGCTGTGAATTATGCCTCCAAAAGAAAAGCGGTTGGCAGATCCATATGTAAAGCAAAAAAATAAAAGACTACGAGCTTCGGAAAATGACGGGCAAAGGGAAGATAGACTAAGGGCCAAATTCAGAAACGCCACTCACCCTACACCTACACTCAATTTTTAAGTAAAATCTTCACTACACTCAATTTGGAATTCATAGACTTTCCTCAATTGAAATGTCCCTTAAATTGAGTATTAGATTGAGTGAGATTTGAGTGGTTGAAATTCACCACTTAAAATAATTCCACACCATACTTTTACGAGTTTTGACTTTCGTGCAGATGGTCATTAGCGTCGTTAGTGACAGTTTTTTGTGCATTTCTGTTTATGTTAGATGGTGTTAGCAATATGGATATCATGGCTAATGAGTTCTACGAATTTGTAGAGTTCATACAATATATTGAGGATGAAAAATATTTACCAGTTCCTACCTATGATAAAATTGTAGGTAGCACCCTAAGATGTAAATGCGTACCGAAGGAAAAGTATGATTTGTTTAATAAGGCAATTAATTGTTTCAGAAATTATATCAGAGATTACAACAATCCCCTTCAGCACTTAACCAACTTGGAGATCTTACAGAGGTATAGATTTGGTGGAGACACTATTCGACATATTATTTTTCCAGTGGTATATAGCAGGCATAGAGGTGGAGACTCTTTTAATTGGAACTTTTTTCCTTGCACACATACTTTTTTGGAATGCTCTTTGCTCATTGTTTCAACGTAAACGATTTTGCAAAATGTGATTCCAAATTAGGTGACGCCTGACATGCGCCTGACAGTCGCTGCCACAAAACACATGATATATGCACAGAACACCAAATTGAACTAACACAGTCAGCAGCGAACACGACGACTTGCGATATTGCCAAACATCCTTCCCTCAAATCATTCTTAAATTGAGATGTATTTGAGTAACTTGATTTGCACGTTTCTGAATTCCAAAATTGAGGAGAAGGCGCACTCACCCTCATTTTGAGATACAATTGAGTGTAGGTAGAAATGAGTGTGAGTGGCGTTTCTGAATTTGCCCCTAAGAAACCCTTAGTTTAAGAAATGCTCAAGCCCGCTTATTTGAAAAAGACGACTAAAGAGAAAATAGACTAGAAACCCTAAGATTAAGAAATGCTCAAGCCCATTTATCTGAAACAGAGGAGCAAAAGGAAGATAGATTAGAAATGCCCAAGCCCCCTTATCTGAAACAGACGAGCAAAGAGGAGCAAGATTGGAAATCGAAGGAGTACGAATTACTCGAGCCCGTTCGTCTGAAACAGACCAGCAAAGGGAAGCAAGATTGGAAATAGCCCAAGTACGTATTGCTCGATCAAGACGAATAACGCACGCTGATTGAAACCATTTTCATGGAGTGTGGAAAAAGGAATGAGACAGGGTCGTCCCCGGCGAAGCCGAGTACCTACATCGGTTATAAAAAATAATTGCAAAGCAATATTATACACCATCACTTTGAATTAATTTCGAGAACATATTTCCACCAATATTTTTTTCCTTTTTCATAACATTCTACAACATAATCACAGCAATGCAATGCATGGTATTGAAATAAATTATGTGTTTTCTCGGTAAATCTATATTCGCTAGATTACCTATTTTTATTTAATTGTTCATTTATTTTATATCAAACTGAGCCACAGCGAAGCGTGGCCGGGTCACGGCTAGTTATATATAAGATTATAACTCATTTATTAATTTCCGTTCATTTCTTTAAGAACGCCTCTGGTTACCGGCGAAATAATCGTTTAATCTTAAAGCTTAACAATTTATTAGCCATCGGTTAGCTTTCTTTAATAGCCTTCTGTTCCTAAAAAAACTGCTGAAAAATTTTAAAGCATTGAAAGCGCCTGGACATTTTGTTGAAATCACGAATACTATCATTTAAAGAGGGGAAATCCTTTATGGACACCAGATCAGTAAAAGACATCTCAAAAAGAGAACAATATTATATTATTATTGTTTTAATAAAAGGTAGACATTACGACCGCGAATGTTATCAACTCAGAAACGCTTCCATTTTTGCCTGATTTGTTGTTAACTTGTCATTAATATAATACATTATAATATCGGAACTCGGTATTTATTTATAATATTTTATGGTAATATTTTTATATCTCCTATTTATAACGATGTGTTGGATATTTGACGTCTATTTTGCAAATTTGTCAATCCAGATATTGGTGATCAAATCTTGAATTTTGCATTACATAAAAATTTCAATTACTGTCACAACCAAATACTCTCAACTTTTTTGTAACTACATTGATTAATACAGACTCATTGATTCTACTAATGTTCCGTCACTAACGTCACTAATGTTAATTTTGTCAGAGCAGGAAGTGACTGTAAAGAGGCATAATAAACATTTTTTACGCAATAAAGATCTTTACTTGTTATGTTTTCAAAGTTCGCTTTCCAAACTAATCCAAGAAGAGACCACAACGGATATTGTCATCTCGGCAATTCTAGGTAAGTTAAGGGAACTGCAGCTGCAAATGCTTGCGTTAACATCTCGGGTGTTTATGTAAATAACATCGGCCCAGTTATTTCATTCAAAATCAGTTTATCAGTAATCAGTCATCATTGCCTAGACGTGCAAGTGTGTGTAATTAGACAGGGGACAGTTTGAATTTCAAAATAAAGACCTGAGATTACCAGGAAACCATTAGTCCTGTGTGTTCATAGTGGTATTTTTAAACTACGGAGATATGTTTTGGAGTATTTGGAGAATTTACCGGGACCATGGAAACGCCCAAAATTAGCGCCGTTCTCAGTTAATGAGAAAGTTTTAATTTTGAATTGTTTCGATTCCATCAAGAATCAAAATTCCTCAAAATTTAGTACTAATTTTCTCCGACCGTACGCCAGAGAGTGTTTATTCCCTGTATATTTACAATAGGCCGACAAACAATATTCGCACGTGTTTCGGGTGAGTCTCTCAAAATACAAAGCGACTCCGTAAGGCAACGTGTAAGAAATTATAAGCCTCCCAAAATTTAGAGGATGCCACCTTGTATGGGTTTTGCATTTATAATGAGATTTTATTACTCCATGGGTTATTTTGACACACTTTTTGTTTAATAATTGCTAATTTTAAGTACACAAATTATTATTAACATGGTGTTAAGTAATAGAGAGTCTTATCTAGTGAGTCTTAAAATATAAACGTTTTATTTTCCAACAGTTGGTCCTTATCGCATGAAAATTACCACTCACTTTCCTGCAAGGATCTGCCTATCAACCGTCCTCAAACGGGGAATTTATGCAGAACGCTTGAATTTTACGAAACAACTGTACAATTTTCTACTGTGTCAAGTATGTCCAGTATTTAAATATTTGACCGAACGCACATCTATAAGCGTTCGATTAGAGTATCCCCCCGGAAGAAGCATCGACCTTCCACTGTTGTCCACGACCCCCAAACCGCAGTCAAAACTTGCTGCAGCGCAACATTTTCATTTTTATCGTTAATTAACAATTTTTTCTCTCATTCTCTTTGTCGTCCGTCGTCTCGACCAGAGTCAAGGTGATTGAAACCCGAAAAAGTGAAAAATGGAATGGCCGCGTCCCCCCTACGTCGGAACGCCGCGTCTGAATATCGAACGATTGTACGCTATCAACGGTCCACAATGCCACGCGATTAGATTGTGGCATACGTACGGCACGGGCGCGATAGTTTGTAAATAAATCGATGTTGTTGTTGTTGTTATTGATTGTCGATCGCGAGAGTAATCGTGACGTTTCTGTGTCGGTTTCAGGCAGGAGTACCGAATTCGAGAAGTAATTGTAAGTCAGAGCAGCAACTCAGTTTAATTAATTAAATTAGTTAGTTACTTAATTAATGAAATTAATTAGTTAGACTAGGTTAGTCAAACGAAAATAGTAGAACATTAGCCCACTTTTTTTAAGTTTTTACTCCATAAAATGTTTCAGTTTTTGAAGATTTTGAACTGATGATGCAGTAAGTTTGTTTTGTAAAGTTAAGAACGTAGTGTTGTACTATAATTTTAGAAAACTAGAGAAACCGGAGCCTGTTTTATGGTGTTATTATGTAAAGACTACAGATTTAAATTTAGCGATTTAAATATGTCGTTAACTTAAAAATGTAGTGATCTTAGAGAAAATCAGTATGAACAGATCATAATTGATACATCTACTACATACAACATACACTCTTGATTTAAATTTGGATGGTGTTTCTTCTTAGATAAATTCATAGAAATCAATTCGTTTCATACACTCCAGATTTTTTGAAATACATCGACAATATTATATGTATATGTAGGCTGGCGCTTCAGATTTTATTTACAATTTAACACTGCAATTATTGTCCCTTCAAAACAAACCTATCACCTAAACTGCTTGAGCTAATTAACTGTTTACACATTTTTAGTGATTTTTCCTTTATTTCACAGGCGAATTATAAGAAAATTTAAGCCTTCTTAAGCTTTAATTCAATTGTAAATAAAATCGGAGTGAGTTAGTCTGCTTAAAATTTGTAATATCATGTTTTTTAACGAAGCTTCTACTTATACATCTGCAGCACAATTGTTCTTAAATCACCTAGGTATGTTTGATATAAGATTTTTTGTGAGATATGATCTTTGGATATACAATACCTTTTTGAAACAAATAATCAAAACATTCAACTAAAACTTTGCATTAATGGGCTAGTAACAATTATTAATACCTTACGTTACTACTCGAAGCCACAGTAGTGCCCCCCTTCAAAGGTAATTCAATTAAACTTTTTACTTATTTCTCAACACCTTACACAAACACTCTTTGCTGCTTTTACACAGACAAAGAGCAATTAATTCTGACACTTTTTCTTGAAGTTATTGTTCGTTCCATTGTTCGATAGAAACTAAAGTTTAGACCATCTCTGGATATAGCATTACAAAAAATTAAATATGTTCACCCTGTCAATAGTTCCCATAGCACAAATATGGGATATTGTGAGTAAACGTTTAAAATGTATTGGATAGAAGGCAAATTAACCAACTTCCACTGCGGTGATTCTGTAATAGTATATTTTAAATTTAAAGACAGAACAAACTGTTCGTTTGAGCTCGTATAACATGTTCCATGACATCTCTGTATTAATATTTCAATAAAATCGCCTGTTAAATAAAGAAACAGATTAACTCTATTTGTTGATAAATTGAAATGCAATGAATCCTCAGATACAATAAAAATGTAACATTTCACAATATTCAGAAGGTTATATTTTAATATTCAAGGACATTATTAATAAATGGTAGTAACAAAAGTAGTAGGTGATGAAAGTACGAAAGAAATTAAGTTGTAAAATCTTTGTTATGAAATACATATGCAAGAGCAAGGAAAATAATAACTTTGAACACTCGCTGACTACATGATGAATTTTCTCTTAAATGGTCCAAAAGTGGAAGGTTTTATGTATTTCACGACAGAACGAGCACCAATTAACAATATTGTAACGTTTTTACTGTCCGAAATAACTAACACTACGCGAAATGTCTTAACTAATTTATTTTAACACTTATTATCTATAAGTGTATTATCAATATTTTATTTTTATTTTTTAGTCCTAATACATGTTTAAAATCTAATTTTTAAAACTATTGAATGAATAAATTGCTGATGTCTATTATATCCTTACCTGAATTTAACGGTGATTCCCATCTCGGCAGCAGGTAAACGATAAAATTATACCCCAACTCGGCATACATCTAGGCAGGTACTCGATTCTACAGTGCCCATCTCGGCATAGGGTGATGCCCATAGGGTGATCCTTGCCCCCTTGCGTTTCCAACGTACTTTCAAGCGTATCACATGACGTTCACTCGCATACGGTGTGCTGCGTATACGAGGTTTCTCAAATATTATGAATTTGGCGCAACAGTCAAGTACCATTATTTTCGACAATACCGTATTATCAAGAAGGTGCCTCCCTAGATTTATGCCGAGTTATTGAGATATTATTGTAGTGTGTACCTACTCCATCTATTGTGCCGAGATGGGTTATTAGAAATGCACCGACAAGGTGTCGTAAAATTGACCGCATAAAATGTGCCGAGATGAGATACACCCGGAATTTAATTGGGCACTATTTAATCTCTCACAAATTTTTACGACCCACCGGTGTTAATCTGTTTCCAAATTTGGCACCGACCCTTATAACAGGTACAAAATATTAGATATTAAAGAGGGCAAGAGGGCAAGGATCAACCGAGTGCCGCGTGGGACATAAGTGGTCTAACTGAACATTTCGACGGTACAAATTCGACAGTACGAAAATAATGAAATAAGTAGGTTTTAATTTAAGTAAGTATTAATTTACCGAATTTGCCCTCATTCCAACTCGTAATGCACATGAGGCGTCTGGTGCCCAATTTACCTGTATCAGTTTACGCTAATCCGGGATTCGGTGCCGAATTTACTTAAAACTATTTCGGTTCAGGTAGTTGGTGCCCAATTTAGACCCGCCGATTTAATTGAGATATTTGCGGTTAACACTGGGAATTCCGGTAATAATCTGACAAACTCACATTCATCAATCATGTCTCAAAGAGAACTGCAATATGTGTGTGAAACTTATGTTTAAATAATTTACTACGGGAAGCATTGAGTTCCGCTACATATTTGAAAGGTAAATTTGGGGTAAACAAGTTTCGCTCCATCCGCCACACCCAACCTAACCTAAAAACTATATTTTATTCAATGGATTATTTCAGAATATTTTTAAATTTTATCAGATACCTATAAAAATAATTTTATTGTAGTGTAAATAAAACTTTAAAATTGCCGATTATGGATGACTAGAATTTCTTAAGGAAGGAGTTATGTAAATTTATTGTGATTTGGTATTAAAATCTCTAATTAGTATTTGGTATTATTTGGTCATGCTCCAAATGATTTTAAACTAAAATTAATTCTCATATAATATTATTAAAAAATATATTATGGAACACGTCAATTATATTTATGATAGTCCTTCAACTGAAACGAGTTTTAAAAAATGTGTTATATAATGTAATTATCATTATTGAGAGAAAAAAAATTATTTGCTCAAAAAAAATAGGGTGATTCATCATTATAAAAAGTACCCTTTAGGGTAAAGTTTACATTATCTATGTGGATTTTAGGGGCGTATAACTCGTGAAAGCTTAATTAATGAGAAAAAATGTAATTATTCGTTGTTTCCCCCAAAAATATTGCTTCATAAAGCTTGAACCAAAGACATATTTACTATTCAACACCTTTTCATTACCATATCTAACATATCTATCATTTTTATACTCGAAACTCACTGAAACAAATAATATTTTGCTTTTAAAAAATAGGGGTTGCCACCCCTTTTCTTAAAATAAATTAAATAAAATCAAAAATTACTTAACCAATTAAATTAAAAATCATGCAGTCGTATACCCATTTTTATTTTAAATATTTTGGCGATGGTTGGTATTATGAAAATGTCTATTCGTTTATGAAATATTGTAACAAACAATTTTCGCAGGTGAATTTAAGAGATGGTTTTTACCAACTAAAAATGAATGTCGGTAAACAAAAAAATACGTGACCCTTATTTTTAGTACTTATTACCATATTATTAACATTTAATATTATTATTTTATGTTAAAGACATGTTGCAGTATTAAAAAAAATTGTACCTTTAACAATATTGCAGACGCAAAAATTAATCTTTTTTACTGTCGAGTATTCTAGCACGAAGCCTAAGCATGTGAAAATATGAAGATATATGAATTGCTCACTAATGCTAATAAACATAGGAGTAGGTAATAGTTAATAAAGAAATGCTATCTTAAGTTCTAATGAATATTTTGCAAAGAAAATTATTTGTAAATTTGGTCAAAAGATATAAGTATATCCAAATCAAGTCAGAAATAAGATTGATTTTTATTTTTTAATTTGCTCATGATTGCAAAAGTTATATTTGTAAGCGAGTAAACAAGCTCTTAATGCATACCCTCTCGTTAAACAATCGTAAATATCTCATCAGCTAATAATTAAACCACAATGAAATTTTGCATTGTTATTAAGAGGCTACAATTGAACAACCCCCAACAATTTCTGAAAGCTCAGGGCTCTTTTTGGGCAGGATTGTTAGAAAATGAAGGAAACAGCGCATTTTACTGCTTTCTCGTTAAGTAATTGATTTTGATCTGCTACTGTTCATTTTGTATATATTAAAACGGAAGTATTCGGAACAGCCGATTTCGGCCACGAACCTTTTTCAGCGTAAGCGGAGGATTATGGTACGTTGATAAGTACGCCGACTTCGGCCACCGTTCTACCTGAATTGCTTAGGGCTTAGCCTAGGGTTTCAGTGGGTCGGTGGAACCCAAATGCGCCCTGCTGTCAAATTGTAAGCGAATCAATAAACCAATGAAATTGCAATGATTTTTAGAAAAATGGTTCATTGGAAAATTTTTAGTATTAACCAATTATCCGCTGGGTAATTCCCTGGCTTTGTGTAGAGAGCAAATGTTTCTTTTTACAATATCTACATTTCCAATATACATTCATGAAAAATTATTCGTCCTATTCGTTTTGCTATACTTCAATTGTTTATCTTTGCCCTTTATCAAGCGATAGCGAATTCATATAATAATTATGGTCGTCGGGGAGGAACTCTTCGGTCCACTGAGAGGTTTTACCTACTTTCGAATTGACCGCGGAAGGAACTCGCCGCCGCTATTTAATAATTTCTCTATTTTCCAATTTACTTTTACTAACTTAAAGCTAAACTGAAAGAAATTAGTAACCGAAATCCACCCAATTTCCTTTTATTGCACCTACCTGTCCTAACGAGCCATAATCCTTACTAATCCTACTAATAAATTCGCGTGGCCGAAGTCGGCTGTGATATTCTTCTCTGTGGGGAATGGTGGCCGAAGTCGGATGTCACCTATTAAAAATGTGCACAATTTTCATACCAGATTGATGTGGATGTGATTGGGACTGATGGCGCAACTCATCTATGTGAGTTGACTACACTCATTTCAATATTTAAATGTAAGCGGGACCAATATTATTTCACCTCTCCTCGCTAACTATTTAAAATTCATGCCATTCTGATGGCGTTTCAAGTGCACTCAACTCCAATTGAAACCAGGGATCGGAACATTTTCACATCTCCCGTTCACCATAGTCGCCATCAGATAAAATTTAATTTACCAAAACGGTAATAACAACAGATCGGACGTGACTCGAGTCATTTCCGGAAACCGAGTAAGCATCAGCAATAAACCACGATTTTATCACCAACAATAAAAGAATAACGCAAGTTTCCTGCCGCACGATCTAATTATTCAGAACAAGGTCGGACGATGGAGTTCGCGAATTTTTACCTGAAATTACATCACGATAAAAGTTCCTTATCAAGAGATCGAGATAATTATACGTCAGACATCGAAGGTCTTGGGAAACTTCACGTTGGGCAAAGTAATAATTAAAATTCACTTTGCGTCGGAGTAACCGAGGGTGTTTCTCTTAGGATAATGTAGTGAATGTATTTTTAGTGAATGTTATTAGAAGTGAGAATGACTAGAAAAGCATAAAGTGAAACCAAAAGCAGTCGCTGTGTTCGCGAGAAAGACTTGGAATTTTGTTATTAATGAAAGCAAGCAAAAAATGGACAAAGAGAGCTGCTGGTTACATAAGCGCAGTAAAAAAAAAATAGCAGAAGTAAGGGCAGTGAATTAACATAAATATTTATGCAGATGCAGAAAAATGACTTTCACCAAAATTTGCCATGATTTCAATGAGTTTGAATCATTTGAACATTTTTTGAAGCAATTTCCAAAATAAATTAACTTCACTTTTACCAAATCAATAATTTTTCAACCCTATTTAACAACGATGCTTTTAATAATTTTCGCTCTTAAGAAATTCTCTTTTGTGCCCTATTTGTCCCATTTTACTTTTTGGAAATGGCTCCTAATTGACGCGCACAAAAATATATCGTTTCTTAATTAACAAATTACCTAAGGTATGTTTACGGCGATTTATCAAAAGCGATAAATTCAAAGTGGATATTATGTATTTCCTTAATTGCCTTTGCTTAACGAGGGAACGTTGCAATTATAAGACCGCTGGAGCTTTATTTATGTTGACTTTTAATGTGATATCTAGATTAGTCTTGAAATGCCGTTTTTAATTAAAATATTAATGGTGTAAACGTACATTGACTTCGATATGTGTGAATGTTCGATAGTTCGATAAGGATAAAAAGGTATAAGGTAACAAGAAAAAAAATTACCATTAATAACGTTAATCCTTTAACAACGACGTATTTTCAAATATATTTTCTTATAAAGGTGGGTATTTCCGAGTGCTTATTTTGGTCTTGTTTTTAGAATTTGTGTAATATTAGGGATTCCCAACCATTAGCGATGTGTGTACAATATACATATTTATGTAGGTATGTGTAGGCGTGTCATTCAGCAAATTATAATTTAAACGGAAGTACATAGTTTGTGAGTCTTGGTGTCTCATTATGTTAATTTAATATATGTTTGAAAAATAATGCATATAAATTATATAGAGGTTTCTGTTTTGACTTCTAAAAGTGATTATGAATGGATATGTTTAAATTTAATACAATTTTTATTGAAGCAAAATCAGAAATTATAAAATATCAAATAAATTAAATAAATAAAATAAATAAATAAATAAATAAATTAATAATAATAATAAATTAATTAATAATAATAATTAACAATAAATTAATAAAATAAATTAAAATTGTATATAATTTCATATCCTTAGGATGTAGAGTAATTGAAATTTCTCCGAAAAATCAATGATAAGACACTTCAAAATACTTAACATCTGTGGCAGTATAAGACCCATTTAGACATATGACTACGATGAATAGTTTATAATAGTTTAATATTTTCCAAGATAGATTTTACATAAAATATATGGCGAACTGCGGTGAGCACAAATGAACCACACATCAGAAAGGTTTTTACATGATGCATTCACAGCATGACACACAAGTAAAAAGGATATCATAGCTTGAAGAATTGGAGGGAATGCAAAGGAATGAAAATAGTTACAGAACAGGCGGCATAGGGACAGACAGCGAGAGAAAGACCTAAGAAACATCGGAAGGATGATTTTTTACAACTGTCATATGTGTCATCTCTCAAATGTTGTATACGCGATTACTGAAATAAATTCAATTTTGATATTTAAATGATGTGGAAACCACCACCTTTTTATTTTAAATTAATCCCTATTTTAAATAATTTAATAATACAATATATTTCGAGTACTAATTTTATTAGGCAGAATATGGTTAAACAAAAAGAAATCAAATCGGCCTTACTCTTTTAATTTTCTACGTTTTATCCTATAGCATTGCTCTAAACAAATTTCATTAATATTTTTTTATCTATAAAAATTAAGGTAGTTCATTCAGGTGCATTTTAAAAAAGATCCCAAAAAAATAACAGGTATACGAGCAATTATATTTATATTTGATATGAATTAGTATTATATCAAGCAGGACTGAACTCCAAAAGATGAATGTTCAACTCCAAAAGGTTTTGACAGTTACACCTATTGAGGCGTAACTGGGACACAGTGTATAATGACGTCACCTGATCACGTGCATAAAAATTTATTTTACTTTTTCTATAGTACTTGATACCTTGCACCAGGTTCTTGAATGCAGTGCATATACATAAAGGCTTCAATAAGTCGATATAAATAAATTCTTTATATATTCAATCAATATCTTCAATGTCAATATATCAATATGAAGAATCAATATATTCAAGAACGCTTTTATGCAAAGATACCACGGTGGTCGATTTAAAGAAATTCTATTTTAGAGGAAGTTAAAACTCTGCTAAATATCTAAAATGTGGAATTAGAAGAGCTTTCATTGTTCAGTTGTGAGCAAATGTAGCAATGTTGAATTTTGCAGTGAAAATTTTTCTTTCATTACGCCTATTCACATGGCAACTAATGGCGAGTGACTTTGTGAAGTTATGTTTGAAATGAAATGATGATGAAACTAAAGTTCTATAAAATAATGGCCACCCCAATATTAACTTATGAAAGTTAGACGTGGGCAACAATGGGAAAAGATATGTCTAAAATACAAGCTACTTTAATGAAATTCCTTAGAAGGGTCAAAGGATGTACAAAAATGGATGACATTAGAACCCGTGATATAAGAAAGCACCTAAGCACGGAATACAGAAATAACGAAAAGAGTGGCATGAGCATGTAAAAAGGATATAACCTTTGAGTATCCCCAAAATTACTTATAAATATAAGCCACAAGGTAAACGCCTTACAGGGTGGCGCAGCCCACTGATAGACGGAACAGGCAATGCCTATGCCATGAAGTGAAGAAGAAGAAGACTTATATGTGCCAATTGTCAAACTAAATTTATTGATCATAGAAAAGAAAGTTCGAACTACTTAAAAGAGTTTAAAGTAATAACCTAACTAGCGACACACTTACCAGTACACCAAGATTTATTGGTTGTAAATTGTTGCGATGCCAGGTGACAAAAAAAAAATCATCTCGTGTAATTGAAATCGACAATAACCGTAAAGAGTGAAAGTAAAATATATTAAAATACACATGACAATCGCACAAATACAGGATTTCTACATGAAAATATTGCAGGACTGTAAATAGGCACGATGACCTTAATGCTTTTTACTAATATGTATTAAGTGCTTTAATAGGCACTTAATATTTTTTTTAAATTGAATTTTTCTTAAATCATAATATTTTGAAATTTATAATAATTGTAATCAGGTTTATTTTTCAGAAAAGTGTAATCCAAAATATATTGTTAAAACTAATTAATATTTTCAGTAACATATGTTTAATATAGTTTTTCACAATATCTCTATTTCATGATTTCGAGTCATGCATCCATCCTTTAACTGCAGAAATTTATAATTCTTTATTCGGGTGATGTTTCCAAGATCATCAGTTTTCCACTCTTTTTTATAATAATTATGTGTTGTTTATTCATCTTTTAAAGACTTATTAAAATTATTAATGTTATTAACATCTTCATTACTTATTTTGACAGTACAAGGTATTTAGAATTTTGCGATACACCCACATTTTAAATGCTTATATTTTATCTATCTGATTTACCATGTAAGTCGAACCTTCGCCTCACATAGAAAAAGGTCAGTCAGATGTCAAGGTCGTAATCGGCATTCATTAGTTTTTCTGGATTCACAAGGAGTTACGAGCATTACCTATACTGCATTTTAACGCATTTTCCAATTGCCAATTCTTAGATAGCCATGTTTCCAAACATTTAAATCTCCCGATTTATCTCTGGCCTTTCTTGTAACGTTAAGCTGATACTTATGTACAAGTTTTTGCTCCAGTTAAAGTTAAATTGTGTTAAGTTAGAGTTAAAGTTAGTTATGCTGGTGCTGATTGTCTATGCTCTTGCTAAATTGGCCAGTTACGTCTATATGTTATCACTTATCACTATGCCGTCAATGAACATTATGTTGTTAATCTTAACCTCATTGTGCCTTATTTCGAATAACGACCCTTTAAGTATTTTCAGCATTATGGCTTCTGAGTGTAGATGAAAAAAAATTGGACGCAATGTACAGCCATCTTTAATTCCTGAGAAGGTAGTAGCACAATCTAAGCGTTTTTTGTATACTGTTGTATGAATTGAGTTGATGAATTAACTATTACGATTTGCATATACACTCACTGGTTTCGTTATACGTAAATCTGCAATAATATTGAGTTTCGATAGAAATGCCAACATCGATTCGTATACTTTCAACGTGATATTTGTTTGTTTACATTGCACTTCGTGATGTATTTTAGATAGATTAAAAAAAAACATAATTAAAGTATATGAGTGATAACAGCAGTTTTATTAAAGATATACGTCAATATTTCAGTTCAGATATCATATAATCCATAACATGTAAAGTGGGTGAGAAATACTTCAATTTTTTTAATAAAACTACAAGTATTTCTTATAGAAATTGTTGAGGGTTCCATATTTCAAGTATGAGGAACTTCTGTTTATTTTCTTTACTTTCTGTCTGGAATGAGTTTACTTCTGTTGTATTCAACTTTTTGAACATTTTATGGATGATGGTCCTGTTGAGGAGCACATTTATTTTTTAATAAAATTTGATTTAAAAAACTGTTTCACCGTTAAAATATACCATGAAACGACAAACTGCTGGAGTAGGTTGCAACAAAGTAGTATAGAATAATATGGTATCAAATAAAGTAGTAAACAAATGAAACTCAATTTTGCTCCCTTTTGACATTTATTATTCATGCGCTTATGGAGAGTTGTCATATTGCCTATACGAATTCGTCAATGGCGGCCACATTTCTTTCCCCCATTGCAACGCGTCCATCATCTATGATGACATGTAAGCATATAATATAATACTTTCTTATGAAAACTCCATGTCTAGCTGTACTAATCGTCAGTCTACGTTTCCCACATTTATTTGTACTGTTTGACGCCACTGAATGTCTTTTTTATTCACACCAAGTTTACTAAGCTGTTCCTTAAATTATATGTGTCAACTCGAAGGGTAGCATGAAAGTAAATCAGACAAAATGGACGGTATACTTCAAGAACACTCATAGTCATTAATGGCAAAGAAGGGAGTAAAATTTTTATTTAACGCCCATGGAAGAAAACAGGATGTGTAATTACGTAAGCTGTGCAAGCAAGATATTGTTAAGTTGGTAGAACAAAGGGCGGAAACAATAATTAGGAAAAATACTATACATATGTGAAATTTAACTAAACTTTTAGGAGGAACAACAATGTTGGATGTATTGTGTTGACAAAGTTATAATCGTATGCCCAGATGTGTAAATCACGAAATAACGCCTAATGCAATTTTGCTTTGTTTGTTATTGGCTGACGAATTTAAACTCAAAGCGAAATTAACGAGTCCTAACACATAGAGAGCGGCACCATAGTCATAAAGACTATGTACCGACATCGAGTTTGATAATTTCGCAGCTCAGTTGTCCGCAAATCAGTCCGATTCCACATGTAATAAATCCATCCGTTTCGCATACAAAGCCTAATGAAACATATTACCCGATCCGATATCAAATTCCTGAAGAACTTCCGCGCCAGGGAATTAATCGACAAATACCGCTCCGACTGCAACTCCTCCTGAATCCGGGACTTTTTTCGCTCTATCCCCCTCTCCCGATTTCCGATTTTCAACGCGTTAAATTGCAGCCGACAAGTTCTCTCTATCACGCTCGCTCCATCGCTCCCCGTTTTAGGACGGAATTCCGATTGTGCGATAAAACATTGATTAATCCGGTAGTACGACATTGTAGTCTCGGGACCCGTGAGCCACCATCAGGGTAATTCACCTTTTCCCCGATTATTAAGACATCCATTATGAATTGAGATATTTCCAGTTTTGTGCGAGACGGATTAATTATTCGCGTAATCGCCTTAATTGGTGTTAACTGGCTTCGGATGTACGACGGGGACGAACAAAAAACGGGGACTGATTTAATTAAGACGAGAGGGTTGGGCTGTACCGCGAGAGATGATCCAGAATCTTGCCTGGGAACTAACACCGGGGTGGATTAATGTGAAATGCGACCGCTACTCGATCTCTTGTTTTTGCATATCTTGTAAAATTTGACGAAACTGACTACAAGAAGGTGATAGTGGGAGACCTTAATGCGAAAGTTGGAGAAGGAAGAGTCGAATATGGACTAGGACTGCGGAATGAGAGAGGCGACACACTGAGTCAGTTTCGTCAATAACACATAATGAACATTCTGCTTTTCAAAAAAGGGGACAGTGGCAGTATTGAGAATTATCGACCAATCAGCCTTCTGTCTCGCATGTACAAGTTACTCACCAAGATTATCACCAACAGGCTAAGCAACAAATTCGATGAGTATCAGCCGGTGGAGCAGGCGGGGTATTGCAGGGGGTTTAGCACCATTGACCATCTACAAACTATGAGAACACTAGTAGAAAAATCAGCCGAGTACAATGTACCACTGTATATGGCATTCATAGATTTCCATAAGGCGTTTGATTCTATTTAATCGTGGGCATTTACACAGGCAATGGACGATGCAAGAATAGATTCTCGCTACACCAACTTACTGAAATATATATATATATATGAAAATGCCTCACTACATGTAAGAATCAACGAGGATACAAGACAGAAAAAATCAAAGTAAATAGGGCAGTCCGACAGGGAGACACCATATCTCCAAAACTGTTCACACTAGCGCTAGAGAATGTCTTTAGGTCATTGCAGTGGGAAACCAAAGGCATAAATATAAATGGATCGTACTTGAATCACCTACGTTTCGCCGACGACATCGTCATTATAAGTAGCAGCATACAGGGGCTGAGGGAGATGTTAAATCAACAACTAAATGATGCTTTTAAAAGGATCGGATTGAAAATGAACATTTCGAAGACCAAAACCTTAAATAACAACACCACAGAACAAATATATATAGACGGTGCAAAACTCGAAAATGTGGAGGAATATATATATTTGGGACACGCAATGACAATAAGAAAAGAAAATCAAAGAGCAGATATTAAGAGAAGGATAAGACTTAACTTGGATAGCCTTCGGAAAGCAGAAATTTATAGTTAGAAACAGTGAGATTCCTATAAACCTAAAAAGAAGAGTTTTCGACACGTGCATATTGCCAGTGGTTACTTATGGCCTGGAAACAATGGCGATAACAAAAAAGACCGCTAATCAATTGAGGGTAATGCAACGAGCCATGGAAAGAACAATGCTTAACATCAGTCTTAGGGATGAAATAAGAAACGAATAAATCCGACGAAGAACTAAGGTCGTAGATATTATAGCCCGTATTGCAGACCTGAGGTGGCAGTGGGTGGGTCATGTCGCACGACAAGATCAGTCGAGATAGACATACAAGCTCGTACACTGGAGACCAAGACTGACAAAGCGCAGCATAGGAAGACCACAGAGAAGATGGCTCAATGATATCAAGCAATATGCGGGAAGGAGGTGGGTCCAGATAGCACTGGACAGATCAGCATGGAGAAGCATAAGGGAGGCCTATGTCCAGCAGTGGACAACAGAGGGCTGACTAAGAAGAAGAGAAGACATAATGAACACATGGTTCAAACTGCCAACTCACTGACTGTACACATGGAAATCAACACAAGGCAACTCGGAACACTCCATTAGAAACCAAATAGACTACATCGTTATGAGCAAAGATTTAAAAACTGCATCAAGAGCGTCAAAACGTACCCCTCTGACCACACTCTACTAGCAACCAAATTTGAAATCACACTGAAAAGAATAAAGGGAAAGAAAAAACAGACAGAGGATAGACACAAACTTACCAAAACACAACGATACAAAACAGAAAACAGAGCAAGAACTGAATAAGAATTGTAAAAAGATAAAGGAAGGAATTGTTGTAGGAGGGAAACAGAAGATCCGGACAACCCATGGAATAGACTAAAATTAATAGTGCAGAGGGCTGAGAAACACTTAAAAGGAACACGACAAACAGCAAAGAAAACCTGAATGACCAGAGAGGTCTTGGAACTGATGGACTCACGACAACAATATAAGGGCAAAAACAAATATATAGAAATACATAGAGTGATAAAACGAAAAACAATTAGAGTAAAAGAAAATTGGACAATGGAAATGTGCGAGAAACTAGATAAATAGATAGATAAAATGATATGATGACAGAATGATTCTTAAGGAATTTAAAGAAATACCCAGAATAAGGGATAACCGGAAATATCAATACACTGACGACAACAGACAACAAAATTTTTAAGGAAGATTGAAGAGAAAAACTAAGAATGGAAGAAATATATACAGGACCTATTTGGAGATAACAGATCACAAAATATCAACCAACATATACCCTACGATAATTATTTCCCTATCTTACAATCTGAAATAAAATATGCACTACAAAACCGATACCGATAATATCTACACCGAAATTATAAAACTCATTGAAGGAGACATTCTGGATCTACACATAAATTCAATAACATATATAATATGGCTTTATATTTTTATAGATCTCTTCTAAAAATATTGAGATTTTTTAAAAGTTCATAAAGAAATTATTAGTTTAAAAGTAACCGCTGGAATTAAATATTTTTGTAAGCTAGTATATTACTACTATCAAAAGTTAGTGAGGTATTAATACATTTAAGATAGAAAACTGATAAAAATTCCCCAGAACATTAAAATGCCGCGTAGAGTATATGTGTTAGGTCACCTTTAAGCTTCCAGTTATGAATTCTAATATTTCGCAATATTAGAAGCGAAAATATAGATTTTCAGGAAAGTTCAGAGCTATTCAATTTGAAGTTTCACATATTGTGAGGGAATTTATCAAGTTGACAGGATGTTCGAACTTCAATAAAATTTATAGAGCTGTTAGACATTCCATTAGCTCTTAAATCGTTCCGGGGATACTAGAGCTTTTGATGAATTTTCCAAATTGGGTTTCAGGAAATTTCAACACACCGAGCTCGTTCCAAAAACCACCTAGACTTACTTGGCGCGTTTCGGTTTCAAGAGATTTGAAGTATCTCATAAGACAGTTTTTCAGTTTTTAAATTTAAAAATTGGTAAAATTGTCTGTGAATATTTGGAAAGGCAAAATGTGCTTTATTGTGATTTAGAGATATAATTATATTTCGAGATATGTGAGTGATTTAGTACGTAAAAGCTTACACGGTATTAACAGCTCACGAATAAAATTTCTACAATGATTACTTACTTTGAAGATATTCAAAATTGCTTCGATATTACTGTGAAGCTTTCAACGTGTTATTAAGTTATCCAAAATATTCAACTAGAAAATTAAGTGTGTAGAACTTTCAGGGCACTCAAAAATCCACTAGACTTTATAGCAGTATTTAGGAAATCACTTAGGACGTTTTTAGACAAATTAAAACACAAATTCCAAGAACGTTTCTCTGGTGTAATAGAGCGCTCTAAAGGAGTTCTAAAATGGTTTCTGGGCGCTAGTACTTGGAACTTTCAATATAATAGAGAATCCTTAGATTTTAATATAGTTGTCAGAGAGCAGCTTAGAACATTCGAAATATTTCTAAATAGTATCCAAAGAAAGTATTCTAAAGAAGTGTACAATGCTTAAACGCCAGCCAAAAGTTCCTGAAAGTAGAGATAGCTTCCAAGCATTCCATGACTTTATGAACGTATCCAGAAGTTAGTTGGTTATTAAGTTAACAGCACACTGCAATATGATTCGAAACAGTAGAAATAATAATGAATTGGTCAGTACTTGTTAACCAAGGGAACTATGCAAAGAAGACCAAAACAAGGAATGTTGTTTCTGCAACGTTTAAAATCTTAGCAAAAATCTTCTGCAAGTTGGCAGAGCTTGAAAGAAATGTCATGAGTTTTGTAAAAGTATCTAGGATTTAATTGATTAATAAGTTCCCTGGTGCTATTGGAAAGTGTGGATAAAGAACTGAAAATTCTGAAACAGTTAAGAAACTAACTGAAATTGAATGACTGAAAGTGAAAAAATGAACGAAATAAACGCATTTTGACGAGAGAACTAAAAGGGCGAAATAGACACTATCATTCAAACAAATACATTCATAGATTACTCCGTTTTGAATATATAATAAATGTAATATATCACGATAGTTCGTACGGCCAAAGGCTATTATAGGGAACATCTGGCTGAGAAAGTTGGCTATCGAGCTTTATTATACCCCTTTCTGTTAAAGCTTTGGATCTCACTCTGTGCCGTTTGCGGGAAATAAACATTTTGCAACATGATCAATACATCAAATCTACCGAAGTAGTTTTGAACGCCAAAGTTTTCAGTCGGCGATGTGTATTTTTCGTTCGTACAAGTAATAAAATAATTGGCACATCATGAAAAGGAGCGGCAAATAAAAATTGTATACCTACTTGGATTCCACGTTATCATCAACAAAGTCCATGAATTTTTAATCAGAAAAACTAGCTACAAACGCTAAAATGAAAAACGTAATGTACAAAGCAGTGAAAAGCTCATCTTATTAGCAAGCTAGGTGTATAAATAGACAAATCCTTTAAAAAAAACAGCTGCGCCAAGTCCGTTATCACGGGAATAGTTTAATTATTTATCAGGAAGCGTAATAACTGAAAAGTAGATTTTGCGGACGGTGCAGTAATTTTAGCTAAAATGTAAAGTGGAGCTGCCGTATAATATACAGTAAGGTTGGAAGATGGGGAGAGGCAGGACGCAATTTTTAAAATTGAATCAGATAAAATGCGAGAGGAGTGTAGCGGTATAATAATATCGCGTGTAGTATATGAATAGGATTTAATCATCGGTATTTTAATAGGGGATTGGTATTTATAAAGATAATATGTCGTGATTCGATTCAGTGAATTATGCTAATGATTGCGTTGTGATAAAAGTTACCTACTCGTAGTTTGTTATATAAAGAAGCTATGATTGATAGTTTTATATTATATTACAAGAAACTTAATTAAGGATATTACTACTTATACCTCTGTATAAATAACCCAATAATAAATACACATTTATTCATAGAAATCAACTACATAAATATCAAAATATGGATCTAGGAAAATTTTTTGGATATACTTATTCGAAAGGTACAATTATTCGTACAAAATTCTCCAAAACAAATTCTGTACTTCAAATTGTAGATTCATTCGACAAATATTTCAAATTCATCTTCAAAAGAACCATAAGAAATATGAAGACTACCCGCGATATTTCACCAGCACTACCACATATACCAGGTAGTTATCAATTTTACCAGAGTCTTATAAAGTAACAACAAGTCGAGAAAGGTTCCTCCAATTTGATTCCGGATGTATGCGGTCCAGGATACCCATTTTTGGGACACATCGTTCTCTTAATGCCCTTAATAACTCCGAACACTAGTATAGGTATGGATGTGACATTTAAGACAGTTAATCATTTATTTTCTGTTATAAACAATCCATGGACTTCTAGCCAATTTAACCATTTCACCGGTTTATGTACTCCTGCTTAACAAAACTGAAGACACCTATTCTAGAATTTTGCAGGAAATTAAGATCCTGTGTCCTGGAGTTGCTCCATAGAGGATATTCATAGATTTTGAGAAATCCACTTCTAGTTTTCTTTAATAATTCGGTATGTAAATAAGTTGGCGTTCGTTCTAGAGGAAAATGTAATGGAAGCATTGATAGAACTTTGCGATATCGATATTTTTCCTCAAGAAGCTCAACATTATTTTGAACACACGTGGTTCTGCAGTCCAGGCAACAGACAACGTCGTCGATGTCCTATCAATCCAAATTTAATGTGAAACTCTTTCCAAGCAGTAGGAAGATAATATATATTAAATTACATTTTAGGTTAGATTAAATTTTTTAAGTCGTAGTATTATTAATACTTAACATTTTTAAAGATGTTCTAGGATTTTTTTCTATGTCATTAACTATTTAAACCTCTCTAAATTTTACAGTTGGTAATTTTTAAGAGTTCCTTATTTGAATTATTTTCCGAATGAATGTTTTACGGCAAGTTTGAAAGCGCAGTATTTTTCTAAAAATTGTTTTTTCGAATTTTTGTAACTACCTTCCTTTC
Source organism: Cryptocephalus moraei (assembly GCA_946251905.1). Lineage (NCBI taxonomy): Eukaryota > Metazoa > Arthropoda > Insecta > Coleoptera > Chrysomelidae > Cryptocephalus > Cryptocephalus moraei. Next base: position 20,280,230 of record OX276452.1, read on the forward strand.
GAATAACTGTTTTCAAAAAATTGTTCATTCCAATAATTTATTGTTCATTTCAAATAATTATTTTTGAATAAATGTTCATTGGAATAATTGTGTTTGTTTTTGTATCATTTTTTAAAATGTGATTAGTGATTAGTGTCATTGTTTCTTTATAGAAAATCTCCAACTTCCTTCAAGCCGTCCAAAATTCTTCAAATATGCCAATTCTATTTGGAACTTCATGTTTTCCTAAGAAAATTGTAACTTTTTAAAAACCGTCATCATAAAAACTCTGAACTTCTTCGCGAAGGTCAACACTTTCATTATAAATTTGACAACTATCTTAACATATTACAATTTTTTTAATAAAGTCGTCGGATCGTTGCAATTGTAACAGGTAGTTTAGAGACTCCACAACTTTTTTCAAAACGTCAGAAGTCCTTATTTTGAACGTTATTTTTTGTTTTAACACAATACGAAAGCATGTACTTGTTAACATTCAGTGTCATTGCTTTATGATTGATATAAGTTTCGTAAAACTCCTCAACTTCCCTTAGAGCATCCGAATTTTGTACCAATTGTATTTTTTTTAAGGAAATTGACAACTTTTTTAAAAATGTCATCATGTATATACTCCTGAACTTCTTTGAAATGGTCAGAACAGACATCATAAATTTCACATCTTTCTTAACATAATTGGAACTGACTTTAACGACATGAAAATATTACTATTATACTCTAACCAGTAGCAATTGGAACACTCAATTAAATCTGAATTTACCGAGGACATTCGAAAGGAGCCCGTTGTCTCTATACAAAACCATGGGACTTATCTTTTTGCTTATTCAGACACGCCCTGGTATTTTTAAAATGCAGGTGTTCAGTTGCCCAAGTGAAATCATATATGTGAATGTATGGATATGTACAGATAAAGAACTAGAGGGTCCACCGGACCGCAAAATTTTTTTTACGACAGCTGTACTTCGTTTGTATCTTCTTCTTCTTATAAAGTGCAGGTGTACAGTCGATCAGTGAAATCGTGTACGAGGAAGTACGCGAGACTCTACGGATACTGGATGGTCCACTGGACCATAACACAGCGGCCACGTGTGCTTTCCTTGTGATGTCTTCTTCGGCACTTATACTCGAGAAAGCAGTGGTGTGTGAATGTGTGTGCCATTTGTTTGTTCGATTTGGAAGTGAATTCATTGTTAGAGTTATTATCCGTAATGATACGCCCATGGACGAACGGGCTTTTCACCACTTAAAAAGCCATTAAGTGTTTTTTTGCCGTTCCAACTCTGACTGGACAAAGATTACAACAAGTAGCTTAGAAAATCTACAATTTCCTTCAAAGCGCCAAATGGCAACTTTTTTTAAAAATGTAATCGTAGCTCCTGAACTTGTTTGAAAAGGTCAGTACTTTCATCATAAACTTCACATATATCTTAACATAATGCAACGGTTTTAATAAAGACTTGGGATTATTACCTACTATTGTAACAGGTAGGTCAGAAACTCGACAAATTCCTTCAAAGCGTCACAAGTCCATAATGAACGTTACTTTTTCTTATCTTAGGAATTGTTTTGAAGTATTATTTAATAATCACACATATTTACGCATGTTACTTGCTTTTTTTGAGAGTACTCAGTAATACAAATCGTTTTGCAAAAATCCAGAACTATTTTAGAGCGTGAGAAACAATCCTACCAGTGCTTAAGTGAAAGCTGAAAGGTCGTAAGAAGACGGTGACATTTCTGAGAAAGATCGTTTAAAAATTGTCTTCCATTTTCAAACACTACAATACAAATGAAAGGAGTGATTGCTTTTCAATTGTCAGAGATTTTAAAGTTCATTGCTGTGACGCCTGTGACTTGAACAAGGAAGTAACAATAAGGATAGTTTGGCGACAAAGGATCGTGATATTATTTCGGGCACCGCTTGAATTCTGTACAAAAATGTATAATACGGTGCTTAGTTGAACAAATCTAGCTGGTACTGTACGATCAAAAAAACCGCCGAGGAATTATAATTTTAGATACACCTCAAAGGTAACCATAGACTACTTGTCAAAAGTTTTGTTGATGGTACAACACGACAGAAAAGTATATTCGAATTAAACATCCACCTCAGCTGCTTACAAGCAAATGTTTAACTTTTGGTAGGACAGGGTGACACTTAACACAGACAGGTACGTTTACACACACACCAAACACATGGACTAGACGACACTTGACAACAACAACAGACTTACTCTTCGGTGCAGGTTTATCGTTTGCCCTACGCAGTGACATCTTAACAAGTACAACAACTAAACTACTTCTATACGACGGGTGCTATAGCTTCCTATCGGTGCTCTAAAAAAAAAGAAGCGAAAAGTAATGCCAATGAAAAATTATACAATATAGGTAGAATTAATATTTGTTGCAAAACGCCAATTTATAATTAAAGATAATTAATAATTTATAACGTTGACGCAAGGTGTAACGATGGCATCCAAATTTTCGATGAAGCAGTTATGCGAGTGGCATGTAATATTCAGTAACAGTGCCGGTGCTTCGTTATTGAAAAAAAGCAATTAACATGTAAATGTACATTTACTTTACAGCGAGTGATTTTTACGGAAATTGCCGCAATTTTTAAACTCCGGAATCCGCGAAGCAGTAATATTCTATACAATACAATTTGTACCTTAATAATTATTTTCTGAAATGTGAGTACAGTTATGTAAAAAATATATTTACAAATTCACAGGAGATAAAAATCTACCAACAATTAATGAAAGGTAATTTCTGTTGACTTGGATTCGGTGTTATTTCCTGGCATTGTGTTCAACGTTTACGACTCTACCGCAATTGTCAGTAAATCTTCTGAAAAATAAACTTTACTATTATTTGTTTACCCTCTTATCAGCGGAAATTCATCGAAAGCTCCATTATAGTAATGGCTACGCATTCGATTAGGTAATGCTGGATTCCCTTGTTATGGTTTTACGTAACGTCAATTAAATCAAACAATTTTCAGTCATCGTCCTGTGGTTAACCGCAAAGTTACGTTTTACGTATTACTACGATAGAATACCCATATGATAATTATAGGTATATCTAAACGTACGCTAGACGTTCAGTCTAGATCTACCGTGTATGCCTACTACTACCGGTGTACCCAAGTAAATATATGCGTTTTAGGAAAACAAGGCCTCGTCGAGTGTTAAATGTGATTTAATATATGTTTCTCTTCGCTGACGAAGACATTAATTTAACATTAGAATTCATATCGGGACATTCGAAGGCCGCCACCACGCCTGATTACTGTTAAAATATTCAAGTAGGTAGCGCGAGGCATTAAGTGGCTGACGACAACCGAAATGTTAAAGAAGTTTTGGCACACGAGGAATTTATATTGACGGAACACTTAGATTATCATATTTGATCGCTATGGGAGAACGAAATTAGCTAATGTTGACCCTTGGGGCAATTCCGGCTGGGGAATTGAGGAGGCATTGTTCTCAAACTTCGACTAGATTAAACATTTACTTTAGTACGTAATATCTTATCTAAGAGAAGAAGATGATTGAAATTTATCGAGATTGTATAATAGGATTTTTATAGACGAATATGAATATTAAACTTGATGTGGGAAGTGAATCAAATCGGTTCGTGCCAGATCGGCAAAAGTGCCATTGGGTAAATTGTATAAGAGGGAGAAACCTTTATAACTGAAGCTCGGATTTTGGGCAAAACGCGTTTTTTCAATTTTTGCCCAATTTTCCGCATATTTTCCACATCTCAGTGATATTATGTATTTTGTGCCTCCCATGTAAATATGTAAAGTATTATCAATTGTACAAAGCAAGCAGTGCTAAAGCCGCTTGTTGTTTCAAATGCGTTTAGAAAAGTATGGAATTTCTAACTATAATGTACGAAGAAACCAGATATGTTATTGTCTTATTGACTGGTTTCAAAACGTTCAATACTTTGTCTGTAATGTTACTGACAGTGTTGACTCACACAGTGCAGTGTTAATTAATTATAAAAGTAAAACTGTTTTCCAAATTTTATGGATTCCACTGTAATCAGAGTTGGCTGTAGATGGAGTTGGCGATTCTTGCACACCTTGTGAAAAAAGCACTAAACGATTTAAATTTAATTCAGTGCCTGTTAAAAGTACACGTTGTTTTTTAAGTTGTTTGTAATTAGTAACATAATCTACTAAATAGTAAATTTCTGTTAAAAATTAATCTAGTGACATATCAAAAACTCTAATAAACATTTTTTTTATTGGTACGCTATTTTGCCTATTTAAAACATGGTTTGGCGTGCGTAAATCGGGCTTTTTTGCACCCGCGTGTTTTAAAGTCGCCATGGAAACGTATCAACAACGGCCATATCAACCAATAACACAGCGCTTTTTGCCGTAGCGGGACGAGATGATTGGCGGCACGACGTGCGACGGGCCGTCACGAAGCGTCCCGAGTGTCATTCAAATTAATCATATTGGGTATGCATTTGGTTTTGGTATAAAAAATGGTACCAATACGTTACATTGATCTAATTTTAGGTACAACGATGTATGATCGTATATCGGTATATTTCTGTGATAGTCGTAAACTGGGAAGGTGATTATTTACCAAGTATGACATTGCCGCTTAAAATTAGAATTTGCCTATTAAATACAATAATTTGATGAAATAACCTATGTGACGTAACTACTACGGATATGTTACCTATCGTTGTTGATAAAATAACAGATGCATGCAGTCAGTACTTAGCAAATTTATTGCTTGGCTTTTGTCTGAAAATACTGCACCTTAAGCTTATTACATTGTTAATGATTTAGAAAAGAGAAATCTTGTAACCATCAGCAGATAGTATCATCTGTAGGTTCCATCAGTAAAAAAGGATTCTGCTATTAAATTATTAAATTCAATTTGATGATTATAGTTTGCAATTACATAACCAATTTTTAGGTTCTTGAACTTTTTAAAAATAGAAACAAAACTGCACACAATTAAATGCATTTGTACAGGATAGGTAAATACTAAATAGCTAATTTATTTATAGTAGATTTATTTAGTTGTTTACTTAGGAAAGTATCGTTTGATGTAGATTTCTCGTCTAACGTCATTTCGTTACAATACACTCTATTAAACTTAACAACAAAATCAATCAGAAACGTTAGCGTTTTATATGAAAAGCATTTATTCTTTTGAAATGTGATAACTCCTAATTGACAAACGAGGCATCAAAAAAAAAAAAAGTTTAATTGTTAACAATAAAAGTAAATTGACTTATTGGGGCACCAATCAATTTTATTTAAAAGTGTGGATCATTATAATTATAACCATTATGTGTTTTTTGTTTCGTTTTTTACAGATTAATTATTTTAATATTTGCATGTAATTTATTTGATTTTTTTGCCAATTGTGCAAATTAATTCCTGCCATTGTCATTTTATAAATTATATTTTAATAATCTGTTAATGACTATACGAACCACTATACTTGGAACAACATACAGGAACATACAGGAACTGTATGTTCCAGGAACTAGAACATACAGTTCTAGTGGAAAAGTTTTACTACTCCAGGTGGCGTAAAGAAATAAATATAAAACTCTAAACTTAAGAAAAGTACTACGCTTATTTTTATTTTCGCCCAAAGTGTTATTCAAAGAAAAAGGTTAGAAATAGATGAAAGCTGAAATACCGTGTTAAAAACTTTAACTACCACAGTGGGTTAGTTTCTTCGCAAAATTACAAGTACTGATGAAAACAATATCCGAACTTAAAAATTATCACTAAGAGTCAAAAATTTTAAAAGTTAAATGTTTGTTTAAATAATCCAAAATTATTGGGTAATGTTTTTTGAAAAATAATTGAAATCAACATCTTTATACGGATATTTAAATAATTTGATTTTGAACACACTTCACGATGAAAGTTTAGACTAAAAAAAAAACATTAATATTAATGCAGGACATTCTATGAACCTTATAAGAAATTGATTAGACAAAAACTAGCTGAAATGCACACCTTTTGATGAACGTTGCCGGTTTATTACTTGTTTTAATATACATGAAATTCCATATTTTTGATCGATACTATTGCTTTTGAAGTGAAACTTTTTTGCGCACGTTGTATATATTGGGATGGGATGTTGGTCGATAAACCGCGTCACGCCTGATGAGAAATCCGAGGACAATGCCGTGTTGCCAGAATGCGCGTAAAGTGTACCACTTCCATCGTGCCCGCGAACCGAGCCGATCGCCAAATCGTTTCCGTGTGCTACCAGCGAGGTCAACGTGGCAACACTGGAGAGTGTCGAGACTTTCGGACAACTGAAACCTAACACCTAACCTAACCTCAAACCACAGAACAAAAACAATCAGAACGCACACTCGACGATGCCGCCTTTGATCTTTGTCAGCCAACGGCAGCCATGTTTTAAGAGGAGAATATCAGGCCCGTATGTGTAAAATGTGAGGTCGAGCGTCAGGTCCGGATTTGCGCAAGTTATAATGGTCAATAAAAACTGAATCGTAGGTACAGTAAAAAATATTTTATTCGTGACGCCAAATAATTAGTTATTGTTCTTATTTGGACATTTCAAATTTATTTTTTGAGGGGGTTCAACATCATTCCCTGGAATGGGTTCTTCAGATTTTGCTGCATTTGAAACCAAATTCAATGGTCGAATTATAGGGGAATTCCAAGTTTTTCCTGATGTAACACAATAATTATTATGTTCGACATGTTTATTTTGACTTGAGCTGCTTTCCAAGCAAGGAAATATTGTTGGCAAAGCAGTTGGCAACAAACGGGTTTTAAGATCGTTCATGAACATTCTGTCTTCGAAGTGTGCACACAATCTATAACTGTCGAGTTTGTCGACTTTTTCAAGAATATCTTCCCGATTGCATGCCACTAACCATCTCTCGGCTCTACATAAACACAAACATAAAAAATATTTTAACATTTTATCTAAAATAACTCGAAAGGTAGGTAGTTTCTTACCTTGCTCGATTGTTTTCTTTTGGAAACGTGAAGAAAGACAAATTACAATTGTAGGCTTTGTTTTCGCAATTTTTTGCCGCACAAACCAAAACACTTTTTCGCTTACTCATATTCGTGTTATTAAAAAACACCACCACTGGCACACAATCGACTACGTGCGACTACCTCAAATGCTGTTAAAACGCTGTTACGCTACTGAATTCTCCTCTGAAAATATGGCCACTGCATCTGCGCGACTTGGATGCGCGTACTTTTCCCGCGCTCAGGAGTTGACATTCTGGATTGTTTTTATTCTGTGCTCAAACGGCGAGAAACAATAACATCGAGCGGCGACAAAACGTTGAGCTGTATTGTTGAATTGCGTGACATGGACATGGAGAAAAGTGAGGAGGCGTCGTGCCTCACGTCAGATGAGATCATAGAGACATCTGTGAAGACCATCGTGAAGGCGGTCGTAGGAGGACTTCAGCAATAGATGGTGGAAGCGGCGAGGCAACAAGCGACCATTGTTGCTCTGAACGTGTCGGGGCAGACAGCGACGTCCAGATCGAGCCGCAGCGAGGAATCCGGAGTGGAGCGGGCGAGTGCTCGACTTCGACAGTCTTTGGCGATGAAGATGGTGAAAGTGTTCGACTCCAGCAGCCCGACGAGCAGTGTGGACACCGCGATGGCTCTCCAAGATCGATCAACCTGGGGGCGATCTACGACTGGACATATTTAGAGAAGAGCACTCTGTTACAGGCGCGGTTGGCAGGAACGGCGAAGCTCTGACAGCGTCTGAATCAGCGTCTCGACAACTATGATCGACCATGGGCAAAGTGGCGAGCCTTGTTAGGGGCGGCGTTCCTTAGGCAGCGATATTTTCACTGGATGATGACGAAGATGATGGGATGGAAAAAGTTGGCCAGCGAGACAATGAGAACCTACTAGCAGGCGAAACTGGCGGGAGAGTGGACGTTACCAGCGAAATGCTGTTTCCTGCATTTTGCTGGATTGCCGGCAGAGCTATGAGCGAGTGCTTATTGCGTCTGTAGCACTTCCCCGGAGCAGGGCAATCGAAAGCTTTTGATGTTACAACTGCCAGTAGGTGGGAGATCACCTGAACCGAGACTGTAGGCAGACTCGAGCAGACCGGTGCAAGCGTTGCGGCAGCAAAAAAATTGTCTTTTATGTTTCATTTATATATCCTGTCTGTCGGTGTGCGTGTGTGTGCGCATATGGCCAAAGAAGTTTCACTTCCACTGTCTGGTCCGACGCAGACTTTTAGGTTTTTTACTAATGGATCACTTTTACATATTTGTTTTTTATATAATGTTTAGTTAATTAAATTTATTTAAATTAAAATTAAAATTAAAAAACATTTACAGTCAAACTTAGAATGAACCATCATGAACATCTTATGTTGTCAATGCAAAGCTTACATTACTGATTCCGTCACTAATAGAGGTCATTTCGTTATTACTTTACTTCATTAAACCTTTCTGGTCAATTTCGTTCCACTCTTGTAAGAAAATTACCATTACCTAATTCTTGTTTAAACAGTAGCAACGCATCTATGATTAGCAGTTTTCAAAGCTAACAATGCTACTGTAGCGACATTTCCTTTAGATTTGCCTTAAAGGAAGTTTTAGAATGATATTCGTCAGCCCTGCAGATTATACTGTAATAGGTAAGAGCAGTCAAAAAATTATATCTAAAAAGGAAGGCAATTACATGAATTAACCTGTATAATATCCATAACACAAGCAATAGGTAAAGGGTGATCTTCTTTATGGGTTCTTATATTCACTATGGAAAGACTGTACCTGCCATGCCAAATAATATCAAAAATCAGATTATTAAAAGTCAACGGGCTATCCGCGCACTTGGTACAAATTCTAGGGGTTCCTATTTTTCAGTTCTAAGTTCAGTTCATGTCTATGTTATGGCATATATAGATATTGTTTTTACACAATCCGACACCCTGTACGTATGTATATATTTTTTCTTATTCGGATTTTGCGTATATTTTGGCGACACGTTCGAAATTCATATGTATAAGCGTGAATAGATGGAAAATCGACAAACCCAATCCTTGTTCCGTATATACGATACATAAGATCTCTCCCGAACCGCTCCCTTATTTAATATTGTCATGGATGAAATAATAAATAAGGCGGCGGGAACGGGAATGGGATACGGGATGATAAGGGGAACGGGAAATCTTTGGTATTTTGATATGCCGCCGACGATGTTGTACTTGTAAATGAAAGCGAAGGCGACATTCGCTGTAATTGTTATTCAAGGAGAGTCGAGAAATTTAATATTTGCGTGAAAAAGAAATTAAACCTTGAGGGATAACTTTCTAAATTTGTAAGGAAACACCTGGAAGTGTGTTAATATACAGATTTACTGAAAGTGTCAAATATATTGGTACGTGTAGTGGTGCTAACGAAGGTGGTCGTGTCAATAAACCGAGTCATTGCGTTGGCGCTAATAAACTTAAAGACGTATCTGTTTAATACATGTTAATTCTCTTTACTAGCTAGAAGCTACACTTCTATGTCGTGCGGAAAATATATTACTGTATGTAAATACTAGATAAAGGTGTTTATAATAATCATTTCAATATTAATTTTTGAATAATCTAGTATAATTTAGTATGTTGTTTTTTAACAACGTTCAATCTTAGGTGTCACTTTAATGAATTTCGCGGTTTTTCCAATTATTTTGTTGTTTCAGGGCAGGATTTATGTAACGTCGGGCCTCTCATAAGATGACGTTCATCCAATAAAATCCATAACTGCGAGATCTCAACTCTACGCTTCCAGGTAAATTAGCAATTACCCTCGAGCGCTTGTAAATACAATAATAAATACCCCCGAGTGAATTATCGCCTTCGAGCCGAAATCAAACAGTCTTGTAAATATTTTTTTCACGGGCCCCAAATAGCATCCAGGTTTTCTGTAAACGTCAGCGCCGACGTCGAAATCGGAACGTAAAACTTCTCGATAGTTTCATTCAGTTTATTTTCCTGCAATCTTGCCGAACCTAAACCGCACACATTGCCACCCCCTCCCTCTCCTTTCTCTCCCTGCGAATCAAAAGCAAACAACATCGAGCAAATCGAATCCCGCCAAAAAATACGACCGACGTCGATTTTTCGTTCGATAAACCGTCACGAGGTTTTCCTCACAATAAAACATTTCAATGCTGTTCAATCGAATACGACCAGCACGAGTTTACGTTTCCTGCTTAATTAATGTATGTTAATGCGACCGAAATCGAAGTAGAAAGTGATTTCGATTGGAGTTTCATGATGACAAGCGGTGTTCAAGGAGGACCTTCAGAACGTTCACGGGTTAGTCACTTGGAAGAATAGTCGTGATTGTAAGATGCCATCTGAAGATGCTATTTAAATACAAAAGAGATGAATGAATCACTTTGTTGTATGTTTATTGGACGTTATTAAAAAATGGTGAGTGAACAAACAACTACTCATTGTTTTAAATTCCCAATGACTATATGACCCGGATGGTTTTCTTAAGGATATTTTCTAAGCTGTGGTTTATTGGATCATGATATGGTATTTTTCTGAGTAAAGTATTAGTGGATCTAAAATGGGCTGTGAAGTTACATAAAATCCGTTTGCAATATGACAACATGGTTTAGAACCACAGACCATTAATATAACTAGACCCGGTGTTCCCATTAGAAACTGATCTTTGTTTACATGCCAACATAGCCGATAGGCGCGGTGTAAAGGGGGAAGAAAATATGGCCGCCTTTGACGAATTTTGACAGCGTACAAAGTAGCTATCCATAGGCGTATCAATAATAAGGGACAAAAAGGAAACAAAATTAAGAAAATAATTTATTTATTATTTAGATCAACGGGCAATGAAGCCCTTTACATGCTAGGTAACAAAGGTGCGAAATAAGTGACAAATGATAAATAAGGACATAGATTATCAAAATCATCATGACAGTAATAATACATACAATAAGTATAGTCCAAGACCCATCTGTCAGAAATTTGCTTTAGATTGGCATAAGAGGTAACCGCAATGTTTTTACATGAATACCTCGGGAATAACGTCTAAAATAAGGATTGACTTATCCCCCAAAGCGCATCGGTCGGGAACATTGTTAAAAATGCAACAATTTAAAAAGAAATTAAAAAACGCGTTTTTCCCGAATTTTTGCTTCTAACTTTTTAATTATTGAATTTAGAAGAAAGTTGAAGAGAAGAAAAAGTTGCAGAATGTATTTTTACATAAAATGGCATAGGTTATAAATGCAAAAATTTATTAGCGGTTTTGCCAAATAGTAATAAACAACAAAAAATCGGCCCAAAAGTGTTTTTTTAATTTATTATTTTAGGCACTTTAAAATGTAGTTAGGACTTCCATATCACAGGTACAAAATCCTCAAGTTATAATAAAAGAATCGAGTAAATTTCGTTTCGATCGGATTATTAGAGTTTGCACAATAATTTTGCAATCCAGAAAAATCGGAAAATATTGAAAATTTTCAAAATTGTTTAAATTTTTTTTCCACTGTTCGATTTTAATAAAACTACCGGTCATATATAAGAGGGAACAAGCTTTCATGTACTTTTGTCAGAATTAAAAAATATTTATTAGAACGGATACAGTCATTGTTTAAAGTTGGTGTCGTTTTTTTTGCTTATAAACAAATAGATTATCTCGGCGAATTTTTTGTTAACTGAAATTCTGAAAACATAGCAGGAAAGTACTCGGAAAGACGCTTCTTTTTATTCATAATAAGTTGCTATTTTGCTCCTTAGCTTCTGAGATATAACTCCTCAAAGTTGTTTAGTGTTTAATAAAATGGTTAATAATGATTAATAAAATTACTATTTTTTCTCATATCTTAAGAAATAATTGTTTCTCACAGTAACCAGTATAATATTTTTGTTGAAATTTACATTGAAAAGATTGAAATTTAAATTCAAAAAATGTCTCGCTTCGAATTTTGACAAATTCATAAATTTGACATTTCTATTAAACACAGTTACATGGTAGAAATTAATTTCCTTGTAGTACTTTTAGGTTCAAAAATTTGATGCATCGGCAATAAAACAGCATCTCTCTTTAAATATCTAGCATTGTCGGTTGCACCTATTTTAGACACAAAATCATCTTTATTGAAATGTTTTGAGCAAATATAGGACGATTTTGTTATGTTATCATTATCGCAAAGTCCCAAAACAGAAATCCAAATATTTCTTTTAATTGGATCTGCTGGAAACCTAAAATAATAACACTGATAGAACGCCACTGAGATGATACATAACCTCAAAAAATTTCATTAATAAATTTCTTTATTTACCTATGAAAAGACAATCCCGAGGCTTTCCCTGCATCGCTATAAACGTTGCATATCTTGCACCTATTAACCATTGTTAAATGTTTCCTATTTTTATCAAAATTACTCCCGGTTAGTTTTGGTTTGGTTAGGTTAGCGGGTGACAGACTAGGACGCGTTGTTGCCACGTGTCGTCTCATAACGAAAGTCTATATTATTTTAGATTTACGTACAACTGACCAACCGCAGGCGAAGTAGGCTGGATGTATAAGCAAATCGTAAGCGAGAATTCTTCATTTGCATTCATGCAACAGCGCAAAAAAACGCTTAGAATGTGCTAAGATCTTGTCAATACATTATTTTGTAAACAAACGGGTCTAGTTATATTAATGGTCTGTGTTTAGAACGAAACTGCGAAAATAATATTTCACTTACCAAGGAGCAGAAGGATTTAAGATAGTGAAAATGGCACTGGGCATTTTAAAAATAAAAAAAATTACTATTAGTTACCACGTACTAAAAAATAATCAAATGTAACTTTGGCGATTATTTTTCCGTAGACACCCCTTTGCTTTTCTAAATTCTAGGCTTTTCAATGCTTACAATACTATATTTTCAAAAAAATATTGGGGTGGAATTCAAATTTTTAGAAACGTATAAGATTTCAAATTGCTCTTGAGAATGCAAATATAAAAAATAATGAAAAACCATATCATACGTATTTTTAATAATCGAATACTCGCAATAAATTTTATTTTGATTTTATTTATCTTGTAGATCATGTCAAAAATTCCAGAAAATGTAATTTCTGTTAATTGTAAATGTTTTTCTTCCATTACTCCTAATGGAAGAAATCAAGTTTTGTTTTTTATTGTACTTTGTAGTACAAAGGTACTCCATATTCGTTGAGAACAGTTAGCCATGAAATAAGGATAATTAGTTTGTGGAACATAATTGAAAACATCACAACTCGCATTTAACCAAATTTAGACATTACTAGGTATTTTTTACGTTTTACCTTTATTACCTTTTGTTACCTTTTATTACCTTTTTTATTACCTTTTTATTTTCACCTTTATTTATTACCTTTTTTAACATTAACCCTAACGGAGCGTTCCATCCAGTTGTTTCTTACTTTGCAGTATAGTAGAAATCTACCCCTTATTCTTACAGAACAATTGGAGCCGTAAAATGTCGTTACAACCATCAAACACTGTATTTCAGTAACGTTGTACCGTGTGTCTTGGTGAAAATGCTTTTTGAACCATAAAATATTTGAACAGTTGAAAATATCCTTTAAGGTTTATTAAAGAAGTCACCTATAATACCACTGTAACACACCAGAAGAACATTTTTGCTCACTTTAGCACCTAATACTGTTTTGTAACGTTCTAATTTTGTTTTGAACCATGTAACGTCATTCAGAAAAACTACATTTTATCTGAGGAGTTTCGACACATAGAAATCAACCTAAATATCTGTAAACCCTATAGAAAAGAAAGCGAAACCTTAAAATAATATATTGTTTTTGTCTATCTAGTAACCCTAAGTTTATTTAATATTCTACAAGCCTATGAAGATATCAAGCAATATTGATTACCTTGTTTTAGCATAGAAATCTGATTGGAAATAGACTTTTGCAATGTGTTTAAACATATGAAATTAAATCAGGTATTAAGTTCCATAGAAAGGTTGGTTTCATCGTTGTTTCACGGCTTATCAAAAAATATTGTGACGAACCAAGTTTCCCAAGAGTGTGTAAATTCACACTCGAATTTACAAGAAGTGCGAAGAACAAATAAGCGACACTCAATTTGGATTTCAGAACGGATTGGGCACTCGAGAAGCCCTCTTCTCCTTAAATGTTTTAGCACAGAGGTACAGAGATATGAGATATGAACATAGTTGTATACGCTTGCTTTATTGACTATAGAAAGGCATTCGACCGTGTTAAGCATCAAAAGATGATACAAATATTATCCGCAACCGGGATTGACAAAAGAGATATTAGATTGATAGCGAATCTCTACTGGAACCAGATTGCCGAAGTGAAAATAGACGGAAGAACATCTGACACTGTGTCAATCCGAAGAGGCGTAAGACAGGGCTGTATATTGTCACCACTCCTATTCAACATCTATTCGGAGGCAATTTTCAAAGAAGCTCTAGCGGAAGACATGGGAGGTATCAAAATAAATGGAGTTTGTATCACCAATATAAGATACGCAGATGACACCGTAGTCCTTGCCGATAACATATCAGAACTACAAAATATGATGAATAGAATAACTGAATATAGTGAGCATCATGGATTGGACATGAATATATCTAAGACCAAACTGTTAGTCTTCTCCAAGAGACCCACTGCTGAAGCAATTTTAATTAACGGCAATAAGATCGAACAAGTCTCGTGTTTTAAATACCTGGGTACCATAGTCAACGCATGGTGCGATCCGAAACAAGCGATCCGTTCCAGAATTGAACAAGCCAGGAAAACATTCATAAACATGAAAAGATTTTTTACTAGTCCTGATCTGAGTTTGGAGCTCAGGGTTCGCATGATTAGATGCTATGTCTTCAGTGCGTTGCTGTACGGATGTGAATGCTGGACCCTGGACCCTGCAACTGAAAAGAAAATTGAGGCGTTTGAAATGAACTTATACCGCCGCATGCTCCGCATCTCATGGGTCCAACGAATTACGAATGTGGAAGTGCTTAATCGGATGAAGAAGCCGAAAGAACTAATGGCCCTCATTAAAGAAAGAAAAACTACATACATAGGCCATATTATGAGAGGCAACAAGTACGAACTGCTGAGAATAATAACTGAAGGAAAGATCCAAGGGAAAAGATCTATCGGTAGAGGTCAGAATTCCTGGTTGAAAGACCTCAGAAGATGGTATGGGTGCACTTCCATTGAAATCTTTCGAGCTGCTGTTTCCAGAACAGTGTTAGCTATGTGGATCGCCAACCTTCGAAAGGAGAGGGCGTCATAAGAAGAAGAAGTTTCCAGTAAACAAAACGCTTAATTATATTTCGTATTTGATATAAACATTTAATAAAAGCTAACTTAATAATTTCATGTTAAAAAACGAAACAAATTATTTATTCCACAATTAAACTATGAAAAACAACATATATTATGAAAACCAATCTAAGTGCATAGCAATTTTTATGTGTAGTAATTCACGTGAATTTATAAATAAAAACTAATAGTTTTTTTTGTTACCCTAATTAATTAGTTTTAAATTCATGATTGCAAAACCATGTATCTTGCGATTTCGATAAATTAAACCTTGCAAAACTCCTCCAAAGATTTATTACCTTATGAAAATATGATATTATAATATGAGTAAAACACGAGGTTTCATAAAAATAAATAGGTATTGGGAAATACTAAAAATGGATATTTAGCGTGCCAAAGGTAATTCATACATATTGATATCGTCTCGTTTAATAAATATTATGGAAAGTGGTCTCTGTTGCAAACTTGTTACAATGATTATCTGAAGGTTATGGGCCAAAAAATGTATTTTTCTTAAAAAAAGTGGTATTATTATAACTGCAAACGTTAGTGTTTCTGATATCTCTGAAAAAAATTGAGATGTATCTTACATATTTTTTTCTCGAATTATTCATGTAGTTATTTTCCCCTAAAATAATACTAGGAATATCAATAATATTTAGAGAACAGCAAGAAACTGAACAAAATACCAATTGATAGTAATATTAACCAATTAAAAAAACAATTAGTAGAACTAAATGATTTTTCATCTACTGTAATAAAATATTGCGTAACATGTAACACCCATAACTCGTGTGTTATAAACATATATAACTCGTAAAATATAATATTTGAATAGCACTTAGTAATTTTTTCTTTCACTTTCCTACTTCCATAAAATTTCTATGGTATTGCAACGTTTATTCTAATTTATTTACACAGTTTTAATTACACACTACACACTACTTAATTTGTCTAGACTATTTCCTAGCTAATTAATTTATGTCACACTCTTTACTGCTAATTTATTTCACTTGACCATTTTACGCACTGTTTACTCACTCGCGGCTTCACGTCTAATCTTTTCTCTCCGACAGCAAGCCCGTTTATATACATATCTCAATTGTATTTGAGATGATTCCAGTTCATTCAGTTCCCTAATAATGTTTATTCTAGAAAGGCCCGGAACGTAATAGAGCATTCTTTGTTTAATAAGATGTTGCCGGACGTTCAGGACTGGTTTTTATTGCCCAATTAAGCGTAGTCTTTGAACTGCGCCGCTTTGATCAGACGCCGTGCGTGCCAATGTTTATATTTCGCGTTACACTATTCTACATTAATGAATTTGGACGCAATAAGTAGGTGTCAACCTAAATAATAACGCAGGGGACATAAAATTCGGGTTGAACGTATACCGTTGCAAGCCGCAATGCAACCTAAATGATTGCAAAATGCTAAACTGCTAAATGATGATTAAAATTAAACGTACAGTTTCTTCACACAAATGTAATTGGGATATTGAATATGCAAAATATGTACACCCTGCATTTTAGTGCTGGGAGTGCTATGAAAGGTTGGAAAAATGGACTAAATGTATTCCCCGATAGCCATAATTGCAGACCTAAATGCATCGCAACTCCTCAATACTTTGTCAACTTTTGTGTTGCGTATTTCTTGGTTCTTAACTCTTTCCATTACTTCTTAAAAATGTGACTACCGTGGATTCTCGAGCCGCCATCATTTTTATACGCTAATGGACAAAAACCGAAAACCGCCCCGTGCCCAAGAAACGCTGAAACTGAAATTACATTAAAACCCGAGCGATTCGTTAGGAGGGAGAAAAGGAGGCAGGAAGGGAAGGGGAAAAGGGGAACCAGCTTTAAAAGTTTGCTCTTTGGAAATTTTCCAAGTGCGCAGCCCGTAATTACATTTGCATTTAAAAGATGATTTCGGATTAAAAAAAATTGCTATCGATTGCGTTTTCCTCCCGCAAGTGCGCCCGAGTTCGCTTTAATGGGTTCGGGGGCCGTTTAATGGGAACGGGAAAGATTGTAAAAGATTTTTGGGGGTACCTACGTTAAAATTCTGGCTTCGAATGCAACAGTTAGGTTGGGTTGCTTGGTGTGAGATATGAGATGGCAAAGCGTGTCTGCTCCAGGAATTTAGATGAATTTAGTAATGATCTGCAGTAATTATTTTATTTGAGGCTTGGGGTAGGATATACCGGGGTGGAGAACCGATACGGTAGATTTATGTACTGTCATTCGTTGCTATGACGTTTTGAGAGATATGATCTTGGTTATACAACGTGTTTCAAAATGAAACGTCATCTAGTCGGCTGTGGAATTCCCAGTAAAATAAAAAAACTCGCCCGGCGAAAATATGAGTTTCTACTAGCTATACATAACCTCAAAATAACCTACTTAACCTCTTTTAACTTCTGGTTTTTCTCTGTCAAAAGAAAACGAATTCTGAGTATTTGTCTATTTGTAGTATTTGTTTTAGGTAATTACTAGCAGTACTGATTGCTAGTTTCAAAATAAATGTTCGAAGTGACACTTGTTGTCAGAATTAAATAGGTCCAAATCAATAGAGCGCGGCACATCAAAAATTACATGCACAAATTACATTACATTCCAACGCCAACTACTTGACAATTATTTTGAAACACGTTATACTTCTCGTGTAATTTCGCCTAAACTTCTGGTCAAAAATTTAACAGAGAATTTGACGGGATAGATGTGATATTCTCGTATAACTATATCATATTGTAACGTTTATTCTAATTTATTTATACAGTTCTTAACACTACCTAGATTATTTAGTCTATTGCTTAACTAATTAATTTATGTTAACCACTTAACGCGCTAATTTATTTGTACACTTATCGCTAGTCCGCTTATCGCACTTTTCACTCACGACGGCTCCATGTCTACTATCTCTGCCACGGCACAGTGTATCGTAATTTATAGCCCCTAATAATGTTTTCTTGAGAAGCTTTCGGTTTATTCTTTCTGTAATTGGGCGTTCTCGATCATTCTCGACCAGTTCTTATGGTCCCCTTAGAAATGCGCCGCCTGTGTCAGATGAGAAGGAGCACGTTTCCCGCTGATGTTTACATTTCGCGTCACAATATAGTATATCGTGTAATCACATAATACAGGTCAACGAAAAACAATTTTGTATTGCTATATTTTAACTACTTTTCCCCGTTTCTCTGCATAGCAATTACCAAAATCCTCATTTATCATTAATAAATTGTTCTTTGGTTTCGTTTAGAATAGTAATTAAAAATTGAAGTTTATGTCAAACCTCCAGTTCGACGTTGAGATAAACAATGGACATCACATTTATCATGTAATAGCTGCAAAAATACTTTAGGAGAGAACAAGACATAATATTATTTTTAAGGAAACTTAAATTATGTTTTTTCAGTGCTGATTATAGGTTTGTGTGTGTTTTTTTTAAATTCTTAACCTGACACTGGTTAGAAACAAAGAAATGGTCAAATTTTCAGTACTAAGATTGTAAGATTGTACTTCATACACTTCTAACAACAAGGATAATACCGATTTCATGATTAAATCAGTGAGATTTAAACCATACTCTATTAATTGAAAAGAGCTAAGTGATTTAGTTAGAGACCTTAACCCACCTAGGAGTTACGGTTCACGGTTGAATAAATGGAATTTACTTGAGGCAAATGTTAGAATGAATATCATAAACGTGTCATATCATTTTCTTGGTTTTTTATTAAAGAAAACGGACTTTGTTATTGCAATGGTGCAAAGGGCTTATTTAATGAAACCGGAATCCCATTCTTATAATCTGACTGCAGCCCTTTTATCGACAGTTCTGCAAAACTGTTAAAAGCTCTTCTTCTTTACAATGAAAATGTTCCTCCCTTAGTTCATTTCGCAATGTTAAAAACTGACAGTGAAAATTTTAAAGTATAAATAGTCAAATAAGCAAAGGGTACGTTTCTCCGAAGTAGCGTCTTGAAGTTTTTTAGCAGGGCGTAAGGTGCAGCGCAGAAGTAAAATTGCCAAAGTAAGTTAGTGAGCATAACTACTAAACTGATTTATTTAAATAATTCCAGCGCTTTTATACAGAGATTTGTGCTGAGTGTAATTACACAATTATAATTTCATTCCTTTTTGGTCTATTATAATTTTCTGAGTACCTTTTTCCTAAATGTGATTGATGATATGCGTAATATACACAAGTACAAAGTTTAATCAGTTCCCGTCTAGTGAACTAATGTAGGTTAGCAGTATGAAATTAAAACAAATGGACTAATGATTAGTCAGAGAGACAAAGCTTGAGGTCGTTTCATATAGTGGGTTCAATAAACATATTTATTTTGCAAAATTAAGTAAGGATGTCCTGAATTCATTGAATTAATTCGCTTAACCTGCCTAATTGTTTTAGAGGATTTACCTAATTTAATGGAGTTAAAGGTTCCCCAGTTCAGTGCATAATTAATTAAACATCCTTATTGAAATAGTGATTTAATTTTTCAAATTAGATGATTAATTAAGAAATGAAGATATTTTATAGAATTTTTATATAGTGTTGGCATTAGTGTCAATAGCCAATGATAGGGGATTTTAAGATGTATGGTTTTCTGATGGCTAGTAGAGCAAATCCAATGGAATACCGGCAGCATCCATGACCTAAATGAATCGAGTTTCAGACAGTTTTAGACATTGTTGAGCCTAAAAGTATCATCATCATCATCATCATCATCATCATCATCATCAATCAGCTATTCTCGTCCACTGCTGGACATAAGCCTCCCGTAGTAATTTCCACCCTCTTCTGTCCTGAGCTGCGTTCATCCAGTTGGAATAGATACGCTTTATATCATCGGACCATCGGGTTGGTGGTCGTCCTCTGCTGCAGAATGCATCGACTCGCGGTCTCCACTCTGTCACCATTTTCGTCCATCTGTCGTCACTGACCCTGGCCAGGTGTCCGGCCCAGTTACATTTAAGGGTAGCAATCTTCTCGATGGCGTCGATTACTTTACTTCTTACCCTTATACTTGTAATTGAAAACCCTGTCTCTCAGAGACAGACCTAGCATTGCTCTTTCCATGGCTCTCTGTGCAACTCCGATTCTATTAACTGTCCTTGTCAGGGTTAAAGTCTCAGCGCCGTATGTAAGCACAGGCAAGACACATTGGTTAAAGACTTTCCTTTTAAGACAGATGGGGATATCTGATTTTAGGACATGGCTTAACTATCCGAAGGCTGCCCAAGTTAGTCCAATTCTTCTTGACAATTCACAAGTTTGGTTGTCTCTACCTAAGCGAATCTCATGGCCTAAATACTTATATGAGTGGACTTGTTCTATTTTTGAGTTGTTGAGGGTTGAATAAGTACTTGCAACCAGATTAGTCATGAACATAGTTTTATTGGTGTTAACACTCAGACCCACCTTCTCGGAGGCTTGTTCAAGCTCCTGCAATATCATTTGTGCTTCTTCCAGACAATCTGTAATCAGTACTATGTCGTCAGCGAATCTTAGGTGGTTCAGTTTTTCGCCGTTAATATTGATACCGAAGTTCTCCACGTTAGCACCACGAGAATAACTATCAATCAGAAGACCAACAGAAAGAGAGGTCCGATAATCTGGTAGGTTGTCCGTCGGACTTTGGAGGAACTTGGAGGAACGGGTGCTTACGGCGCTAATCGGCAAATATTAAAGCACGTGCGTTCAGGGTCATTGAGGACCGTATCGGACCTCTCTTTCTGTTGGTCTTCTGACTGTTAGTTATTCTTGTGTTAGCACTTTTGAACACAAATTCAAGCAGGGTTGTAAACAACTTGGGGGAAATAACATCTCACTGTCGCACACCTCGTCCTATTTTGACGCTTGGAGTGTCCTCGTGCAGCCTGATGCAAGCAGTTGCGTTTTTGTATGAGTGTTTAATGATGTCTGTGTAGCGATGGTCAATTCTACAGTCCGCCATAGCCTTGAACAATGCACTGTGATCGATTGTGTCAAAGGCCTTTTCGTAGTCGACGAAGACAAGAACAAGATTGTTGTGCTCCACGCACTTTTCGATGAGGACCTTGATTGTATGGAGGTGGTCATTAACGCCGTAACCGGCACGGAATCCCGCTTGTTCCCGTGGTTGATAGAAATCTAGTTTCGCCGTCAGCCTCTTCGTTATGATTCTCATGAACAATTTATACAACTGGGAGAGCAGACTGATAGGTCGATAGTTTTGGATCTTTGCTATATCTCCTTTCTTATGGATCAATACAACAAGAGCTCTGTTCCATTTCTCGGGTGTTGTACAATTTCTCAGACATGCGTTAAATAATTTACACAATAGTCTTAAAAATGTGTTTCCTCCCATTTTGATGTGTTCGATGCTGACCGCATCATCTCCGGGCGATTTATTGTTTTTCATGTCTTTAAGGCTGCTTTTGAGTTCGTCCATGTTGATATGTGGGATTTCATCGGATCCTTTATTTTTTATCTCGGAAATGTTTTGATATTTATTCAAGGTCTCATCATTTTTATACAAATTTGCGTAGATCTCTCTTATGATATTTAAAATCTCCTGTCTGTTCGTTGTTGGTTGTCCATTTTTATGGTAAACCTTACCTATTTGTTTCTTTCCATGTGACAGTTGTTTCCTCAGTACCTTCATTCCTCTATTCTTTTCTATTGCCTTATATCTTTCTGCTGTGTTGTGTTGTCTGATGGCCTTAGATATTTCTTTGTTAAGTTCGCTTAGTTGTCCCGCGTTTGTCAAGTGATTGTGTTCCAGGTTTCTTCTTTTTTCCATTAGTTGTTTAGTATTTTCGCTCAATTTTTCTCTTTTATGACTCACCCCTGCTTGACACTCGTTTTCCGCATTCTTTTTGGCCGTTATTATTTGGCTATTCATTTCTTCGATACCCACATCTTCTTGCTGCTCATATTTTAAAGTTGTTAAATTTAATTCGAGGAATTGTCTGTATTGGTCTGCATTATGGGTTGTTATTGGTCTTCTCTGTGAAGGGTTTTTCACTAACTTTAATCGTTGTTTTTTTTACATTTAGGATGATTTTTGCTCGGACGGCCCTATGGTCACTTCCTATGGAGAACTTATTTAGTACAGTGACGTCTTGGATAATATTTTTTTTGTTGCAGATTATGAAGTCAATTTGGTCCTTTGTTACTCCAACTGGGCTGGCCCACGTCCACTTCCTCTGTGGGGTCTTTTCAAAGAAAGTGTTCATACCTAAAACACAGTGTTCAACACCTAAAAGTATATTGATGCCTATATTAAGGCTTTATGGAACTATTTGTAAAACCTCTTCGTTAGCACTGAAGCTTTTTTATGTTTAAAGAGTTATTTTTCATAATTTTCTGAAGTCAAGTTACCACAAATACAGAACATAATGGTCAATCATATTTACGAATTTTCACAGCTATGTAACACTCACCAAAACATTCCTGAAGCAGCCTTAAAGCTGTAATTCATGGTATTTTCGGAAACAAGAGAGTGTAAATTATAAAGAGCAAACTGAAACTACGCTTAATAATTTAAACTCATGGGTTGCAGAATGTCACTTAAGGTGCATGTGTTACTTGCTCACTTGGGCCAACTTAATCACAATGAATGCCTATAAAGACGAGAAGCATATTTTCACCAGCATTAGTTTGAACGACGTTATCAAGAGCAATATAATAAGAAGCTGCTTTTACTTCAATTAATTATGCGGGAAAATCAAACTCGGATATGCAGAACCCAGAATCAAAATTCATATATTCATGTTAACCTCAGAGAAATAATGAAATCCTGAAAATACAAAATAATTTACAATTCTGGTATTTAGTGCCTTAGAATTTGTATTTAAATTATTTATGTATTGACAGATATGTTTAAATGGATAAAAGATATTGAATACAAATCTGATTTCAAATGCGATCGTGATCAAATCACGAAATTATTAATAACAAAAAATATTTCATATCGAATTTAAATAGGTAAAATAGAAGATGTTCCTTGGTTGAAAGTTACAGTAAGCAATAATTTATTTTAAAAACATAAGATCTCAAAGCAATAAAACAATAGGCTCGACGTCTCAAAACGCCACTTAGAGAAAATTAAGGGATTTCAGAAATTCCCGAATTAATTTAAGCAGCCTGCAACAACAAATCTTATCCACTACATCCAATATTTCAAGAGAGGAAAATTAAAACCCAAATTCCTAATTTAACGATTTACCGCCCACAAAGTGAATCCAAAGTTTCCCCGAAAAACACCTGAATTAATTAATTCCCCCTTCCGCCTCTCCATTCTCCCTTACAGAACCGTATAAACCAGTTAATAGAACCTTCCGTGCTCCTAAGTTCATAATTCAGAATTAAACCTGTTCGGCTTCATTTTTGTGGCAGGCCGCGGGAGTTTAAAGGGGGATTAATTTTCAGGAGAGCTTTTCGCTACTGAAGACTTTCATATTGGCGAGGTGGAGGGCGAAAGTGCACTTGTTTCGACGTTAATGCTGTTTTGAAAGTCAGCGTATTAGCCGGGAAGGGCACCAATTACTAGATGGAAGTGGCGTTGGTTTTAAAACAGAGCGTTCTTTATTCGGCAGTACAGAAAGGGAAATGTAAACATGACTGTATGTGTGCAAAATTGAAAATGGCACTAACACGGCGTAAAAATTTTAAATCAAACTGGGGCACAGAAATACCCTCACATTCCCTAAATATATGGCGTATGAAATTAGCATAAGTAGGGATGACTTCAATATTTGCCAGTATTTTAATAAAGTAACTATATTAGTCAATACAATAGTGAATTTAAAGGACAATAGCTTCCACGGCAGTTCGCAGGTTTTTGAAATTAATATACTTCGCACTGGAAATGCGAATCTCAAAATAGCTGAAATTTGTCTCAAAAAGAAAAGTGAAGAGTGGAAATTTTAAATGACTGAAATAGTCTACCTATCTTACATTTTTCAAAAATAACGTTGCTTTTAAAATACAAATTACACGAATATTTAGAGACAATTTCATTTTCAATACATCATCTTCTGAAGGAAAGAATTGCCATAATTTCATACAGAAAACAATGTGAATATAATAATGAAGCAGTCTTCTCAACATGCTACCCGACAATATATTTTCAGTTTCAGTGAATTCAATTCGGTGAACCATAAACGGTATACACATTTACAATGTTCATTATTGGGAACTGGTTATTGGTAACGTCGTTGGTAAAAAAGTTGCGTATCTTAATGGTCCTTGAAATTTTCTAATTTGTATAGTTTTCTTACTCGAGTGAAATTTTATATACAACTTTTAATTTTTTTATAAGTATTCTTAGAAGTTCAACAATATAGCTTAAGAATAATCTGCCTAATATACCTCCCACAATAGTTACAATACGTTAGTGAGATAGATGATGAGGTACATCTGTGGCTATAAAAAGTATTTTTCACGTGATATACGTCTTATAAATCGATGTGCGGGGGCTACACATCCCAGAAAACATTGTAACGTTCCATGCGTGGAAGCGAGAGCGAGAACAAGTGACAGAGATCGACCTTCGTTTGGCTTGCGACGCATTGTACGCACGCGTATGTTAGCGTTTCGCTTCTGCCGCATCCATCTCCCTTCTATTCTGCATGGCGCTTGGGTCCGCGTGAAAAACCGAAAGAGAGACAGCGGCAGTACACAGCTTGACGGTAACGTATTGTCGGCTATTCATATAGTGAACTGGTTATTTCCAGTCAATACCATTGCTTATTGCAATCACAATTGCGGCAATAATGTAATTGATTCTTGTATGATTAATGTTTAACAACACACATGTCATAACGATGTGTCTAAAATGACAAGTTGGACCGGCCAACCGCAGTGCGAAAAATCTTCTATAATATAAAACTGGTTTACGCAGGCTTTTTAAAAGCAGCAAAATATTCAATGATAATTTAGTGATAATAATTCAGTGCAATTCATAAACGTATGCAATTTTTCATCAATGTTTTCTTATGACGTTATCACGTAAAATTATCGTCCGTAAACCGACTTCACAGACAACCAAATTTTTCTTTTTCTTTTCTTAAAATTGAAACAGGAGTATAATTACTTCCACCTTGTTTTTCAAAAAAGCGTGATAAAAAGAGATTAATTCTTCCCTTGAATTCACCACTAACGGGTATGTCTGATTTCGGTGTTATCTTTAGATCTGGAATCATGGCAGTGTCCTAAATTAAGCTGAAAATTTTAATTGGGAATCCTGAAGCGTTTAGGAAATATCAGAAGAGGCCGTCCTTTTCTCGAAATATTCGACACAATTTTATACCCTTTCTGATGTTTTTTATAACAGTTAAAGCATGAATTACCATGTACATAACATGCAAAATGACTGAAATTAGATTTCAACTTTCAAGAGCATCAAATATTTTATCCTTCAATTCTCACACACCGGTGTTACCTAACGGAGTTTCATGTAAACAAAGTATCAACGTGTCAATAATTCGAACAGACTGCGCCAAAGCACCAAAAACAACTTTAAACTGATTACATTCGTGTACAGTACTTAAACACTCGTTGTTTGTAATTGTCCAATGAATTCCCGCGTCGCAACCCTTAACTGTGTTCATTATTTCGGTCTTGTACGAGGGAAATTTATACAGCCTGAAACTTTCAGGACGAAACTAACTAAGACTTAAATTTAGAAGCTGCTGCCTTCACTGTGGAATGATAATACATTGGGAGTTGTTTCGCGGAAAGCTTTAACTCACTATATACTTCCCCGTTAAAAATTAACGGAAAATTTAATTAAGGAATGAAAATTTTGTTTACGCTGAAGTAGAATATGAAGAAAAAGTAGAATGGATAAGGTTGTGTATGGTATCGAAGTTAGCACATCATTTTGTTTAGTGTCTGGTACAATAACAATTTTGGCATCGTAAACTTGATATATCTTGGTGTTTGCATTTAAAACAGACTTATTCATAAATAAACAATTGAAAATAATTGATTGAGAGCAGTTAGTTATTTAAAATCGAATCGCTACTCACACTTCATCTGATCAACAAGTGAAACTTATAATTACTGCTCATCAAATTTAAGACAGAGTTTATGGTTGTTACATAATAAATTAGTCGCGACTGAAACCCTTCGGGTATTTCTATTGAAACCACATTAAGAAGATGTTTAACTAGTAAGGCTAAGTTGTTACTGAAGCGTACAAGGGAAGTTTGCGCAAACCAAAATTTCAAATGTGTATGGGTGAAAAATGGAACCATAGTTGTGCGGAAGGAGCATACATCCAAAGTGATCAGTATTGGAAATGAAGGAGATACCAATGTGGGATTTTCTACAGCTCAAATACTCTTTGGGAATCCATCAAGTTTCAAGTTATAGAAGCTCAAATGTAACTTGAATTTTCGACGTATATATGTTAGTGATATTTCAGACTGCTTTAAGTTCTCAAAGTTCTTAGTGCAGTACGCAAATGATCTGAAACTATTTGACATAGTGAAACATTTCAAAGAAACATTGTCCATTCAAGATCTTAATAAACTAAAAATGGCGATGTGTAACATCCTAAGACTTTCTCATATGGCCGGACAAAATATTCATAGCAACATTATCACCGTTTTATAACATAAATTTAGTATTGAATATTAACATATTCTCTTATTATTGAATATTTCATTTGGTTGTTAGATGACAAAGGATTCTGAAAAATGTTTTTGAATAAAACTTACTTTATCCAAATATTTTATAAATTTACTTATGTAATATAACAACAAATTTTTAATGTTCATACTTCGAAATAACAATCCAATGATCGACATAAAATAAATAAAAACAACTTTACTTGATAGAGATATATCAGTTAAACTGAACAATTACTCTACAAACCGATGCACTCAAGGAAGTGCCCTTTAGGACAGTCTTAGGGAAACATGTTTCGAATAAAAGGTAGGTAGAGACATTAAACAGCTAACTTAAGCTATGATATTTGGTATAAATCACCTAAACAGTTTTAAAGAAAATTATACAACAAGATAAAAAATCTTACTAATAAAGTGCCCTTTAGGACAATGTTAGATAAAAATGTTTCAAATAAAAGGAATAGGCATTATAAAATTACCTTAAGTTATGAGATTTGATATGAATCTCTAAAACATTTTTAAAGAAAATTGTACAACAAAATAAAAATTCTTAAGAGAAAAGTACCCTTAAGGGCAGTTTTTGGATAAAATATTTTTGATAAAAAGTGCATACATTTAATAATATGTTAATTCAAATAAAGTTTAGTGAAAACATTGAAAGCCTTTTTAAAACAATAATTTGAGAAATTGAATATGTTCATAAGTGCCCTTTAGGGAGGTCTTAGAAAAAAATGTTTCAAATGAAGGTTATAGCCATTAAGTAGGTGAGTACAAATCTAAAATTTGGTAACAATCGGCATTGCCGTTTTCGCGAAAATTGAGAAAAATTGAAAATTTGCAAAACTAGAGGGCCCTTCCCAGAAGATCAGCCAAGATAACGATAATGGCAAACAATAAGGATTGAATAATATAGTAAACATACGAAGTTTAAAAAAATACGTTTTACCAGTTTTTGAGATAATCCAAAAAACCTAATAAAATTAAAAAATTACGAGTCAGATGCCCTTTGGCCTCAACTGATTGTGATGAAATTTATGTAGTCTCGAGTTCTTAGGGGACTTAGAGGTTGAAAAATTTCAACTTTCCACTGTTTATTGTTTCTGAGAAAACATTGACCACATACACTATATATACACACACATACACACATTTACGCATACAGCCATGTTTACAAAAACATGTTTTTCGAATTCAGGGGACCTCAAGACGTCCAGAAATGCCAATATCTCAAATTCAGGAAGTCAGCACGATTACAATACTTTCGCTTATTATATGGGAAAGTAAAAAATGCTGTATTACCAATGGTCGTAAGGTTTTCTTATTAATCATTAATTTCATTATTTTTATTATTACTATTATTAATTTTAGCAAACATCATCAAATGGTTTTCAGTCGTAATAACTCAGTAAGCTAGATCATAACTATACGTTGCAGAGTTATTAAAAGGGAAGATATTTTTATTTATTTTTATTAAAGAAATATTTTTCTAATTTTCCTCATAACAAATATTTGGTAAAACAAGCCAAGTTTAATCAGCCTAGCCAAAAGGAGGCTTATTGTTTCCACGAGGTGCTTTTTCCAGATATTGAACTTCTTGAAGCACTTCGATAAGTGATTTAATCTACTTCAGTGTCCAGCAAGCTTTTACCCGCTGTCATAATTTATTCTATATATCCATTTCGAACACAAATTATTGTTTAAGCCCTCCGTTACTCGGTTGTTTAAAACTCCATTTTGAAAATAACGAACCTAGATATTATTTGTCCTGATTCTTTCACTACATTTATAAGAAACATTTTCTTATTGTTTCCATATATTAAATGAAGGTTAAATTAATGGTTCTTTTTGTATAATAAATTTGTATATAAATCTATATCTTCTATACAAGTATACTATCTTGTGTGTACCTACTTAGACCTCGTGATTTGTTCTTTGTTATAATTTTCAGTGTATATATTTTTTGTGTTTTTTCCTTAATTCTTTATTAATCAAAGTAATTAAATGTTGAACATATTGTTGCCAATTCGTTATTACCGTTTCTGGTTCCATCCTGCTTGAATGGCGATTATATAAAAAATTGTTCCAACTTCGTCATTTGAAGTACTAAGTCTTACCAACAGATTTCCCGAAATAGCTCCGGAATTTTCCCAGTCAATGAAGTTTCCTTCTCCGCTGCCAGGCGATTAAATTCCCACATTTCACTAACTCCAAGCTCGAAATCAATTCGTAACAACTGCTCGCACGTCATTTCAAACTTATAGGATTTAACGTAGCTGTTGAGCCCGATCCACTTTAAAAATCCTCCCCCGTAGTCACTATAAATCTACCCCGACGTTCGCCACGGATCCTAAGCGGCTTTAATTTTTTCTCTCCGTCCCATATTCGGACAGGGACCGAGCGGCACCCGAAACAGGCAACTAGGATTTCCACTTTTTCCGAATTTGACGATGCAACGTACGCCGCGAGATCCGGCTCGAAGGACCGAGAATCCTCCCGGACTTGTGAAAAATTTCTATCCGTCGATTTCTTCGTTAATCTCCCACGAACAAAAGAACGGGCAAATCCTTAAAACAATCGACGGCTCGTGATCGACGAATTACTGGGAGTTTTTTTTGATTTATTGGTCGAAAATAACGAAAAAACCGGATCGTTTCCGAGAAAGAGCCTTGGTATTTTTTATAATCAGTCTGATTGATTATTCCTTAATCGAGAACTCTTGTTAATATATTAACTGCACTTATTAGCCCGATGACAATCTGCTATAAATCTGAAGCTGGAATCCTGGGAAGTTTCAGTTATATATAACGTTTGCAACTAAGTGGCTGTATTTCATGACGACAAACTTTAGTCCACTTACAAGGTAACATAACTTTTGACTTAAATTATTGGTATTGGACTCTAACTATTGCCATCTGTTTATGCCTTTAATCTTAATAGAGGTATTACAAATCAACTTGTCATACTTTTAAGCCAGTATTTATAGTTCTAAACTCAAGATGAACTTGGGTAAGAAAGTCTCAAGCATAAGCTTTTGCTAATAATTTGTTTTGTTGTATAGTCATCTGTTCGGCTAAACTCGGGTGATACAATCACAAGTGGTATGTTGCCATAGTTTATATCAACCCCTGCCAATTTTGAAAGATATTTTTCATTACGCTCATTACGGCTGCGTGTGTTGTTTCCAATTTAGTACGTAACTTCGGCTAAGGCAGGAAAATCTTCATTTCCACGTCCCAAAAATCCTGTCAATTACATTTCTGTCTGTGAGCTCTATTGTACCTTGCTTTTTGATCATTTTGGGGTTGAAGCAGAGAAGTTGGCAAATAAGGTCTACAGG
Source organism: Cryptocephalus moraei (assembly GCA_946251905.1). Classification (NCBI taxonomy): domain Eukaryota; kingdom Metazoa; phylum Arthropoda; class Insecta; order Coleoptera; family Chrysomelidae; genus Cryptocephalus; species Cryptocephalus moraei. The sequence goes on from OX276452.1 coordinate 20,310,514, forward strand.
CGTATCCGTTATCTCCCAATAATAATCCTCGAATACTTCCCTGTTCAAATGTAACTCTTGCAACACTACGATTAAATATGACGCTATCATGGGTTGATCCAGGATGCCTTAGGACGATATCTCAAGTTTCTAAGCGAGGACCGCTTATGACCTAAAATGTAAGTTATATAAGTACTAAAAAAAGTTGTGTTTTAATACTTGCATATTTAAAGAAAATATTCCCTTTCAATTTCTAAAATTCTCTGCATTTATTCTACCTGAATTCTGGATTGGTATGAGTTCCATCAATTACTCCTGCAACACAAGGAAAGCCGTAAATTTGATTAAAACTCGCAATTAAATTGCGTTGTCCCTCTTCATTAAAAGGAAATTTGACAAAATTTGCTGTGTTTTCAGCCAATAACACTGATACCATTTTTACTACCTGTGATACTGTTGCTTGGTTGATACCTTGTAAATTACCATCAACCATCTGTAATTAATAAAAATGTAATTGTACTTTCAAACGTTACTTCTGATAATTCTAACATTACTTACTTAGAATTTTCCTGTAGCATAAAATCGTAACGTTATCAGTACTTGTACCAGTGGAGAAATTGAAAGTCTGCAGTTATTAATTTTTTGAAGACCCACAATTACCAAAGGAAGTATTATATCAATTACAGTGTCGTTGCTAAACGATATCGCATTTCAAATTCACTATCTCGGAACTACTCGAATGCGATATTTCTATTCCTTATACAGGGTGTTAGGGGTTTGACTGCCTTTTTTTAATAGGTGATAGTATTCATCGAAACAAACAAAAAAAACCTTATATAACGGAGGTCCTAAACCAACCGTTTTCGAGAAAAGTCGAGTTATTTTGTCAAGGTATTTCACTACAACTTGGCAACACCGACAAGACAGGAAACGTAAACATGACGTTTTTGGTGATGGCTTTCGATAAACATGACGTGTACACAGCTGATCGTGCGAGATTAACGTTTTTGCGAACTCTTCCTAAATGCCGTCTTTACGCTGTACGTAATAGTAAACGAAATAATTGTAAGTGATTCCAATTGATTTAATTATGTAATTATTACACTTGCATGTATAAATGGTAAATCAATAACGATCAGTAATTCAGGGCCACTAACAGCATTAGAAAAGGATCATGCTGTTATTGATATGTTGTAATTTTCAATATTTACCTGGTTATTACAGCATGTGTTCAAAATGTCCACCGTTGTCCTCTCACTTCACAAATCTTCTAGGGTTAGGCAGTCGCCGTTGAGGAAATCGTTCGTGATAGATACGACGTGCACTTGTATAACTACAACGCGCCTCCCCGTAAATTAATAGCATATCGTGATATTCACGTATACTGAACATTATAAGAACCGAAAAATTTACACGCACCGAAAAGAAACCGTAACGATCACACGTATCTTTCGAATTCAAAGATGCACACTGTCACTGTCGCTAGTGTCACTGTCTGGCTCTCATTTCGCGACGCGTGCGATACCTTCGCTTTGTTGCCACACCATATCGTAGCCATTTTATCGAGTTCTATTGATTGGAAAAAAAAATTTAAAGAAAAGATTGTTTTGTTACAAATTAAACATAAATACATTAAAAGAATACATCTTATAGTCATTTCGTGTACAAAATGATCTGACATTCTTTAATAAAACTGAATTTTCACACCTTAATATTAGAAGTTTGCTATCGTTTTTTTCTAAAACGGTTGGTTTTAGGATACCTGTTATATAAGGTTTTTCTGTTTGTTTTGATGAATACTATCACCTATTAAAAAAAGGCAGTCAAACCCTTAACACCCTGTATAACTTTTAGGTAAACGTCTTCTTTGATTATGTTCAATATCTTATACCACATATACTAGATGCCCAAATAATAATATTCCATTATGTTCCAGGAGGTCTGGTTTACAAATTAAACTTCGTAATATTTCTTTTTGATAGGAGTGAAGTTTTCATATCAATGTAATTCACTTGTATTAAATAGGCTTAAGTCTGGGTTTGAGGTGACTCAAACTCATCCCGGGCTTGAGTTGAACTTGACACTCAATTTCGTTTTATGAAATGAAATTTGAGAACTTAAGTCAGACTCTTGATAAGACAAACTCAAGTGGCAACTACAGATACGGCCCTTAATGTTTCAAATTCTTTAACTGTTTCCCCGACTCTTTAAACAGTTGAAAATGGCAGTTGTCACTGAAGCTATACATTAAGTTATCATTTGATTAAATATTATTTATTATTTAGCTAACTGAAGTCAACTTCCTAAAAAATCCTTTCAGAATTCATGTTATGAGCTACAAGATTTAGGTCTTTAGATTATTTTGAGTCCCATAATAAACGAATGTCGTGAAGACGTGTCATTTTCGAGATGCAGGGTGTAAGATATTGTCAGAAGAAATATTTTCTAGAGAAATGTATCTAATGGCTTATATCGCTTTGTAAAACTTTGTAACATACCCTAGTGAAACATCTCCTGCTGTCTTGAGACGACAGGATTACATGAGCTATTTAACTATGGTTATCGTCTGTATCTTCTTCTCGTCTTCTGGTGCACTCCATTACTGGAGGTTTGCGATCACTACATCAAAATCTTCCCTATTCTGTGCCACTCCTAGTAATTGTTGAACGTTCATGCCTGTCCAAACTCTGATGTTACGGATCCATGGCATTGTTCTTCTGCCTACTCCTCTCCGGCCTTCTATGTTTCCTTTGATAATTAGCCTTAGCAAGTTGTATTTGTCATTTCTCATTATGTGGCCTAGGTTCGAGGTCTTTCTCTTCTCAATCGATGTTATTAGTTCTAGTTCTCTGTTTATGGTGTTCAATATTGCTTGATTCGTTATGTGTTTTGTCCATGATATTCTGAGCATTCTGCGATAGAGCCACGTTTCATAGATTTCTAGGCGTCTCATGGTATTTAATTTTAGTGTCCACGCTTCAACTCCATATAGAAGGACAGACCACACGTAACATTTAATAACTCTGATCCGAATGGTTAAGCTTAGTTTACGATTACACATAATTTGCTTCCATTTGTTGTACATATTCCTGGCCTGTTCTATTCTTGTTTTTATTTCTACATCTAGATCCCACTTATCATTTAGTATTACTCCTAAGTATCTGAACTTGTGGACTTGTTCTAGTTGGGTGTTATTTAGGTAAATGTGACAGTATTGCATCCGTTTTGTTAATTACCATTACTTTAGTTTTTTAAACATTTATCGTCAGTCCCATTGCCTTACTTGCATTATTAACTCTATCTAATATGTTTTGTAAATCTTCTATAGTTTCTGCAATTAGTACGGTATCGTCTGCATATCTAATGTTGTTAATATATTTACCGTTTATTTTTATACCAATTTCGACATCGTCTAGTGCTTCTTTAAATATGCATTCAGAGTATAAGTTGAAGAGCAATGGAGACATGACGCAGCCCTGTCGTACATCTCTTTGAATGTGGACGCCTTTAGTGATATTGCCGGAATATTTTGGGCGGGTGCGAGTTCGGTCCCTCTACCCTTTCACACAGCGGAGTTTCAATACGAGTTCGGACCCAGCCTACCTGCTCGCAGTGAGTCTGATTTCGGATTCGAATTACAAGTAGAATGAAATGTTTTTCAAGGGGGCAAGGAAAAATAGGCAAGGAAACTGATTCGGATTCGAATTATAAGTAGAATGAAATATTTTTCAAGGGGGCAAGAGAAAAGAGGCAAGGAAACTAATTTTGGGGGATCATAGGGGGATGTTTAATAGGGCGAAAATATATCTTTCCTAGAAAACTTACGAAAACCCGACGATAGTACCCTTACTTTTCTGGAATTGGTCGGTATGAATCGCACCTGTGTGGGTCCGAATTCGTCCCTATAGCGGGTCCGAATCCTTGACTACCTGACCCCGGTGGATCCGAACTCGCATCCTCCGAATATTTTAAGGTTGCCTCTTGGTTCCAATAAAGATTTTAAATTATGCGGAGATTTTCTCCGTCTAACTTTATCTACTGCAATTCATTTAACAGCTTTCCATGTTGCACCCTATCAAAGGCCTAACGATAACCAATGAAGCATGGATATATTATTTTTTTGGTGATCGAGGCATTTCTGAATTAGGGTTTGAGTTGTAAAGGGAGCCTCTCTAGTCCCTAAGGCCTTTCTAAACCCAAATTGAGAGTCACTTATGTCTAGTTCACATTTTCTGTAGATACCACTCTGTATGATCTTCAATCTTCTGTATCTCAAATATTTCAAATAACGGTTGTTTTTTTAACGAAAAAATTGTTTTTCCTGCAATTTTTGCCACTCTTTTTGAAAACCGGTATTCCAGAATATTGGTTTAAAAACGTTAGGATAATAATCACCCAAGGCTTATATTACACCCTTTAATGAAATCATAATTTCTAACTTAATAACTTAATAACATTTTATTTTGTATGGTATTAATTTTAATTTATGTTTATGAAATCGTATTGAGCTACGTTGTACTCCTTAAATTTTAATAACTGCAATAAGTTGCGTCAGTTTTAGGGTTTGAATTACTTTGATCTGCGATGACAAAAGTGAAAGCAAGCAGTTATGTATGGTTAGATCGTTCAGTCCATTGATTTCCCTAATAAGCTATAAGTGTTTCTGATAGGTCATTTTCGATACACCATCACCTGAATTTAATATGGTCATTATTGCCTTATTTACTTATTTGCTTTTTATTGCCTTTTTTGCTTAATCCCTATCCTCTAGTGAAGTTCATTTAAATGATACTCATGACATCCGGAAACATCTAGATTTTATTTTATCAAAACTTTATTAGAGCTAATTAACTTCTGAACTATACCTTGTCCTGAAAAGTTTATACAAAGTTCCTTATTAGAACTTCGGTCTCTATCGCCTGAAATCGGAATTTTTAGAATTGGAAAATGTTCACTTTTTAGGATATTTTAATATTGTGTGAGGTTTCCCTTTAAATAACTGTTGAACTATACTTTCTACAAAAAAATATCATTTAACTGTTCTCTTTAAAACGTCATTTTCTACTATATGAAATCGCAGATTTCAAGATCAAAAGGGGTTCACTTTTTTAAGGGAATTGGGTATTTTTCCAGGGTTCGTTTTAAATAACTTCTGAGGTATACTTTATACAGAAAATTCGATTGAACTGTTTTCTTCATAATATCATACTCTGTTTCATGAAATCAGAGTTTTTAGGATCGTACCAGGTTCACTTTTTTGGGCTAATTTAGGATTTTTATAGATTTCCTTTTAAATTTCAACTGGTTCTCTTTAGAATGTCATTTTCTATTACCTGAAATGGGAATTTTTAGAGTCAAAACAGGTTTATTTTTTTATGATATTTTAGTGTTTTTCCTTTAAATACCTCGCGAACTATAGTTTCTACAGAAAATTCCATTTAACTGTTACTTTCAGAACTCTTATTCTATTATCTAAATTTAAAATTTGCAAGATCGAAAGAGGCTCACTGTTTTAGGATATTCTAGTATTCTTCTAGAATTTCCCTCAAATATCTTATTAACTATACTTTTTCCAGAAAATTCAATTCAACATTCTTCATATTCTTAAGAATGTCGTTCTCTAATACTAAATTCGGAATTTTCAGGATCGAAAGAGGTTCACTTTTCTGGCATACTCTGTTCTTCTTCCAAATAGCACTTTAAACACCTCCTAAGTTATACTTACTACAAAAATTTTCATTTTCTCTCCAGAACGTCGTTATCTATAACCTGAAATCGGAATTTTCATGATGGAGAGGAGTTAATTTTTCGGGGATATTTTAGTATCACTTCATATGTTCTTTTAAATAACTTCCGAGCTATACTTTGTACGGAAAACTCAATTCAATTGTCCTCCTCACAACGTCGTGCTCTATTACCTGAATCCGAAATTTTCAGGATTGTGATAGGTTCACTTGTCTGGGACAATTTAGTATTGTATCAGATTTCCCTTCAAATAATTTCTGAATTATAATTTATATTTTTTATTCAATTTTGCCATACAAACTGACGTTTATTGACGTCAAATCGAAGCTATAAAGTCATTATTTATTTTGTATATTTAAGCAGCGGATTAATAGTTATTTATTCAATTTTTCTGTATAAAGTGACGTTTTATATGTTTAAAATTGTTTTCGTCGTTGTCAAGGTTGCGGCACTGAAGTTGTCATCTTGTCAAATTTTCTCTTCAAAATTGGACTTACTCCGCTAAACGTCAGTTTATATATGGCAAAGTTGAATAAAACGTTGTAATACACTCGCGGATAATGAACGTTTAACTCGCTCCGCTTGTATAATAATAGTTATTTATTATACAGGCGGATAAAATGAACGTTTAACGCGCGAGCGGCGTAGCCGCAAGCGCGTTAATATCGCGAGTTGAACGTTCATTGTATTCGCGAGTGTATTACAACGTTTTATTTAAGTTTGCCATATATAAACTGACGTTTAGCGGAGTAAGTACCATTTTGAAGAGAAAATTTGACAAGATGACAACTTCAGTGCCGCAACCTTGACAACGACGACAACAATTTTAAACATATAAAACGTCACTTTATACGCCAAAATTGAATAGGCAGCGGATTAAAACACTTTAATCCCCTGCATAAGTAAACAAAATAACCAATGACTTTATAGGTTCCATTTGACGTCAATAAACGTCAGTTTATATGGCAAAATTGAATAAATAACTATTAATTATATTTCTGTTTTAAAGTTATATTTAACTGTTCCCCCGAGAACATCGTCTTATTTTACCTGATATCGGAATGTCCAGGATTGAAAGAGGTTCACTTTTCTGGGATGCTTTAGTATTCTTTCAGGTTTCCATTTAAATAACTTCTGAGATAAAGTTCCATTTACTTGTATTTTCTTCATAACATCATACCGTATTGCCTGAAGTCGGAATTGTCATGATCGGAAAATGTTCACTTTTTTGCAATAATTTAGCATTTTTCCAGATTTCCTTTTAACTAAATTATATCCCTATAACCTGAAATCAAAATTTTCGGGATCGGCAAGGCTGTACTCCTTTGGAATATTTCAGTATCCCTTTCAGGTTTCCCTTTAGAAGTCAACACAAATGAGCTCTTAGGAATAATCATTACACGTCGCAGAATACGATGAATCACGTTGTACCAATTATTCTTGAAGCGTACTGCCATTTTAACCTTCCGCACTCCTCCAATATGAAATTATTAAAGATTTAGTGCACGTCGAAACTGGTTTATTATTTCCCCACATAACATCTACGTTCCACTTTAAAGCTAAAACACCCATCAAATATTCATGAATCTATTTGTTGACTTGAAAGCCACTCGATAAAAGGTTCGGTACCGTGTTCATTAGGAATATTTACATAACAATCGCTCCAGAAATAAATAATAAATAATAGCGAATTTAGGACGAGGAAATGAACTAGTGCAGAGTCCTAGGACGTAATCTGGGGTGAGTTGTAAACTGTGGATGATAGAAACGTAGGAGTAAAAGTGAGGTTTATTACGTTTTACTAAGCCAGTCTAATTAACACTGACACTTAACACGTCATTATTTAAAGTAACCATTAACACAATTGTTAGCAAACATTTTTATCAAGTGTAAAAATACTTTTGTCTGACTGATTGTATCAGATTAATGTACCTAAGAATTTCAAAAATATACCATTACATGCATTAAGAATATATCTTCATGCAGTCCTGGATATTTTATGTAATTTTAAATCAGATTCTTATTTTAATAATTATGTAATCTATTTCTGAGCCGGATCTAAGAGGAAGGATTTTCCTGTTAAATAAGCTGTGATTTTATTGCATTATTAGTTACGAATAAATCTCTATAAATAATTAACATGTTCGATAAATGTAAAGAATAAGCAAACAAAAATTTACAAGTTTAGAGGTACCGACAATGGTTAATTAAAGTTTTATAACATCAAATACATAATATTTGTTCAATTAGCCTTCGCTATTCGCAAGATTTTTTACTCACAAAATTTATCAACGGTTATTACGGGAAACCTTCAAAACGCAACCATTTACTTCGATATAGAAACCATCAATTGCCCACAACGCTAATTAACACTTTCAGATTTTGAAAAATAGATTTTTTGACATGTTGATTAACCTTGATATTACGTACATATGTATGTATGTGATTCTCCACACGTACTCTTATCGAAAAAGCCCACCTTGCCCCTCGTACAACCTCCGATTGCAATAACAAATATTGTATTCAAATGAACTTATCTCGCTTTATCCGTTTCCTCAAATCGGTCGATTTTCCCGCCACGACCGAATTACCCGCTGTTCCAGAAAAAAGGTTGAATAAACCATTCGAATTTGGATGTGACACATTGGACGAGGATGACTGTCGGTTTCATTTCGAAAATGTCGCCGACGCTTCGAGCATTAATATTCGTCGGGTGGGTGTGTAATTGTACTTTGTTGTGGCGTCTGGAGATTATGGGTATTAATCTTGAGTTCGACATTTTTTCGGAGTGAATCACAACGCAAACAGATAGAGATGCTTCGTTTGTTTAACTTTCTGGGTTATTCGTTATCATTATGTCTGAAAATGTGTTGACTGTATTGTTAATAATACAAATATGAACAATTAGTCATGGTCCATCAGATGGCAGAAATCAAATCAGCGTGTTGATCAAACTAACAAAGTAGAGCGCTCAATTAGCTTTGACCAGTTGAGACCTTTGGTACAAGCAAGGTGAGCGTAATATTTTGATAAACAATATTTCGGTATGTTTTCAAACGCGTGGATTTCAAATTCAAGTTACGTTAATTGATACGGCAGAATCTTGACGAAGCAGTTTTGCAAATATGGACCTTATGCAAGCCATTTCCATTATACTCCGTACTTTCATTTTACATTCAAATCAATACCCTTTGAAGCGTAAAGATTTTAACTACTGTATGAAGCGTACATTTTGAAGTGATAGGTGACTTTCTGTATGTTTTCGAACGCCTGGATTTCAAATTCAAGTTACGGTAATTGATGCGACAGAATTTTTATGAAGAAGTTCTGCAAATATGGACCTTATGCAAGCCATTTCTAATATACTCCGTACTTTCATTTTACTTTCAAATCAATAATCTTTGAAGCGTAAAGATTTTAACTACTGTGTGAAGCCTACACTTTCAAGTGATGGGTGATGGGTGACTAAACATTTTTTTGGGATTTTTATGTTTTGCGTCTTGGTCATTGTATTTCTTTTTCGAATTTCTCATTTATCTAATTCAGAATATACAGTCTTGCATTATTCATCAATGATCCAATTTTTAACTGTGCCTTCTAACGAAACTTCCATTTGACATACTTTGGCAAATTTCACATTGATCATACATGACTTCATAGCAACAAAATTATTTTAGTAGTCGTGGGCGGTCTATCAGCTTCCAGGTACAATTCCCGTTTGGTAACCCATTAAATTGTTTAATGGACCAATTTTCGGCGGCAGACAAACAAACAAATTTTTAACGGGTAATTAAACTCAATTACCCGAAACGTATGTAACATAAAATTGTAGGAAACCCGAACTTGAACAGAGACTGAGTAATTCCGATGTTGCCAAGAAATAGGAGGAGGAAGCCTAAAATACTTATTAGGAACTTTCCTGTGAAATGAATGCTGAATCAGATTTTTTTGCGAAATCTACACATGCAGGATAATAGTTAAATAATTTATTTAGTGCGCGTCCACAATGGCTAAATCAGTTTGAATGTCTTTGTCATTTAAGTTGGGGCTATATTTGTTCTCAATTCTACAGAATAAAATAAAAACCTTCCTCTTCGATTACCTCCGTATATGTGTTTGTTTGATAGATGAATCCCATGCACCATCTTGTGGAGAAAGTACATATTTTAAACAATCAAGGTATTTGACTGCGCTGAGTTTGTTTTCCATACAGCGACGCCACCTCTCGGAGAAAATCGTACATTAAAATGATCGAGCTATTTGACAGACTCCAGTTATGCTATGTTTATCATGGCTTCACAAAATGAGTTGTAATAGTAATAATATTAGTAATAACTCTAAAAAAAACTTAAAGAAATATACAGGTCAAAAATATTAAATTAGTAACTTAATATAAAAACGAGATTAAAAAGTTGGAAGAGAGACTATGGAGCATTTAAATGAGTGAGCCAGCGAAGCCGCAACGGGTTACGGCAAGTACTTATTAAAGTAATATATCTCCGTATAATCACTGCGTCAAAGCATTCTTTTGAAATATTAAAATCTGCCTACGATTCCTTCACTAATTATTAGATGTGTTCCATCAGAAGTAGTAAATTGTTTCCAATAAATAAAATGGTTAATTTGCCTTCTGACTGCCCTCGTAACTGTATTTATATATTGCTTTGGTTAGAACTGGATTCGTGTGAATTTTGTTCTTATTTCAAACATGCCACATAGAAGGCACATTAATAGAAGATATTAGACTTATTTCCGAGACAACCTTAAAATCCCAAAGTCATTGGAGAATCTAAGAACTTCAAACTGTGTCAAATGGCTTTCAAACATTGAGCGTAGTGGCAAAATTCACGGAACGTTAACTTTAAAATTCTTGTGGTGTCGAAAAATTTAAATAATGTGAACAAATTGTCGGATAAGTATTAATAGCCACATAATAAAACACCAAAAAGTTGCCAAGATTTTAGACACTTACCAATATTCAATCACTTAATAATTAAACTAAATTTAATCAATTGTGATTAAAATACATACAATTTGGCCACGTACAGAGAATGCCAGAAACAAGGCTACCTAAACAAATTTCACTTTGGAGACCAGGAGGAAGAAGAAAACCAGGCAGACCCAGAAAGAGCTGGCAGAGCGGAATTGACAAAGAGATGAGAGAGAGAGGATTAGGAGAAGATCTTTGGAAGGATCGAGACCAGTGGCGATTGGGTATCGGAAGACGTAGAACGTTGTAAACCGATTGTTTTATATATATATATATATATATATATATATATTATATATATAATACATACAATAATACAATAATATTAAGGTAATTAAACAAATTGACTTAAATTTAATGGGTTTAAATTTGTCATGAAAAATATTCGGGAGACTTCCAAAACCGTAATATAGGTAACTTCTTAAACTCTAAAGTTAAAATGTCAACTTTAGTGAAATAAAATCGAAACTCGAACGCAATATTTTTTTAAATTGTGAGGAAACTCATGCCACGCTAAAAGACGTCAGAAACATTGAGATTGTATATGGTACAGTTTTAGAAAACTTGCCAAACACTAACCATAATAATACAGTTCACAGAATTTCGTTTTTTAAATATGAAATACGTAAAAACTAAACTTACAAATATTACAAATATAGAAACTTAAAAATAAACGAGATATTTCTCAAATTGAGAATCCCAATGTTTTTGAAATTGAACTATTAAACAACTTTCAAAATTTCTTAGAGGTCTCGTTAGACTGACGTAAATCTACGAATTTTTGTGGACAGTGAACAATTCAGCACACCTCAAAACATGTCACGTAGTTTTCAAAGTTTTAATTTTGAATTAAATATTAATGGAGTATAGGAACGTCTTATAAATGTTTAGAAGTTTCCCAAGCTTTCACTTGAAAATTTTTAACGTTGAAATGGGGAAGTTTCAAATTATCAAAATTGCCTAAAACTTTCCCGATACTTTTTGGTAAACTTTCCATTTTGTAAGACCTTCCGGAATACTAATATGGAAAGTCCTACTTGAAATTTTAAATTGCCAGGAAACCTTCTAAAATGTTTCACAAATGAGAATTTGGGATGGAGATATTTTTAAGTAATTACAGCGAGTTTAAATTTGAAATTGTGAATGCCAAAAATGTCCATTGATCTCCTATGACGGACGAGATTTTTTTAACTAAGCTTCAACAAACTGGAAACTGGGTTCTCAATTTCTCATTACCAAAATGGAGAATTTATCTAAAAATTCAAATATGTGGTATGTGTGTATTTTGGTAATGATTTATATTTATTTGGAGATTACCGTAATCCTCGAGAAATTGTTTGGAGATTGCTCGAAGTGTATAAGCATTTTCAGAAGTTTAAAGTTTCAGCTTTTTTCTTTGCAGTTTGCAAATGTATTTGGAATGTTTGGAAAAAACGCGGATTTTTCAGTTCACGACGTTATGACGATACAAAAATTTCAGATTACTTGCATGAATTTATAATGAGAATGTTTCAAAGTTCACGATTTTTTTAAACAATTATGACTATGACTGTCTAGAATGAATAGCGAGCTGGGATTAAACGTGAACTTCGTAGGTCGGCATCGGTTGTCCCGATCGGATGATTCACGCGCGCTTTTGAGTTTTCGAGGTCCTGACTCGTGGAAATAGCTGAGATGTTCTCAGCAGGATGACGTAGTCCGGAAAATCGCACACCAAAAGCGGACGGATACCGAAATATATTTATAAAACGGCGCGTCTATCGGGAATCGCTCATTGCTCGCTCTGAAAACACCGCGAGGAGAGTTTCGCTTTCCTTCGTAACGAAAAAATTTATTTAATTATAGTGTTGCGCGCGTTCGTGTGAAGTGAAATACACCGTGCTCATTGACATCGACGTTTATTAGGTAATTGTTTTATGATTTATTGATCGACGGGATAATTATGTGTATATTTTGTAAATTGGATACGCGGTCAACTCGAGTATAACTATTAATTTCTGTCGGGGATGTGTCAATAATCATTAGAAACTACGCTATCTGATAAAGATTAATTGAAAATTTAAACAGTCGGACTTCTATCCCAACGAAGAGTAACAGTAAATATCCTCATACTATGACATATTACCTTCATTAAAATTTTTCCTTTTAGTTTCAAACAAGAAACAAAAAGAAATTTAATTTCACGTTTGTATGTAGTATTTTGGTTAAAAAATGAATTTATCTTAATGATTTGAATATTAACTCTAATAGACACGGTATAGTAATTACCCCGTAAATAATAGTTGGAAAACGATTTCAGAAAATGTTTCTCGTAATTAGGGAAGAGGGTAATTGCGTGTTTATTGTTTTAGATAAGCAAGAAGTATCTAAAAAGTTAATTATTTTTTCTGTAATATTAATGGTATTCAGTCAATACTAATGACACATGTGAAAGAAATTTGAGTAGGTCAGAGAATTATTATAAGTGTTTCTAGACCTAATAAGGTTCAAAAAGCACATTCAGTATTTTTAGAGGGAATAAAATGTATAATTATATTACCTACACATTTTAAATACACAGAATTTCGGTCTACATAGTACATTGAAAACAATACAATCTGAAGTGTTGTTGAACTCAGAAAAATATGCGAGTTTGTTTCATTTAGGTACTGATTGAAAATCAATATTACACTAAACGGTTTTTGTCTAATATTTAGCTCGTTAAGCGATGCAGGGTAAACCCCTGTTAATGTGAAATATTAAACGATAACTATTATCTACTAATCCTGTCCAAGTAGTGCTTCTAGCATTTTTATAATTATGAATTGAAATTTGAGCAGTAGCTGCCATACTACATATTTCTGTATATATTGTTAAACGCCAACAACTGTAATTTTGAAAATATAATTCAGACAGAAGAAATAATTGATTCTTGTATACCTATATCAAGCAGGACTAATTTTCCACTAAATCAGTTTAAATGAAATATATCCAAATGCGATGAGTATCTATAATATATCAAAAAATTCTGCGGAAATATGAAGTTTAAAAAATAATTGGCAAATAGAATTTCTTAGATATTAGATTATATTTTAGGTTAAATAGATAATTAGTTCCATATGTAGACATTACCTGAATATGCTAGGTAATTAGTGGTTTTACGTTACCGTTCTAACATACAGATAATGACGATGTGTCCATTGGATCAAGCCCTCATCATATTTTGTTTTAAATATTCGATACTAGAATAAATATGCAGTGTTTAAAACAATAAACCGAAAAACGACAAGTGTAAAGTACCCTCCTTAGAAGATTTATCTAAAAATGTCATTAAAGTTAGTTATACCTTACCTACTAAATAGTAAATCAATATTAAAAATTTAGGAACAATTTTTAAGGCGGATTTATAGAAAATTGAGAAAAACCGCAAACCGACAAGAGTAAAGTGCCCTTGATGGGCAATTAAGGTGTTAATTGTGGGCCACTAAAATGTTATTAACCTTTATTGTACATATTAGTTACTAGAATAGATATTCAAAGGTTACACACGATATTATAGTGGATTTTGACTACATTGAAGGAGAATGACAAATGTAAAGTGACTTACAAAGTAGATTTAGCTAAAAATATTATTGAACTCTAATGTAAATAAAATAAATCTTATTTATTTAAAATTATTTTACATTAATTATATTAATTTAATGATAATAATATAATAATAAAATATATAAATAATAAATAATAATTTAATATAATTAATTAAAAAATATATTTATGTAATATAAATAAGTCTTTGAAGTTTAAAGTTTAAAATTATATAATATAAAACAAATAAAAAAATAACGATTTCATATTGAACCGCTTCGGACCTTTCGGAAACAAAGAAATCGTATCGGTTACAATTAAATCATCGTCGCTTATCAGAACAATTACGTTACGAGATTTATCTCCCGTTCGAAACCGTAATCACCGTCAGTCTAACGTACTGTACGGTCGAGGTGGGACGTGTCAGTCTCCGCTTATGGATATGTGTAAATTTCGTGAGTTACCGTGCGAGTTGTGTGTTAGCGTCGTGACGCCTTGGTCTTGGACTTCCGATTGGTTTAAAATTATAATCTTGGTAAGTCATTTGCCCAAAAGCATATTTTCTGAGTTACATACGTTTACTGTGTTTCCAAAATGTTTCCAAAAATCAAAAATGGTAAAAGGTCTATTTTATTAACAACCTTGTTGGAAGGTCTTGGTATTATACAAAGTCTAAATACAAAGACCCTAAAACATCGAGAAATTCTGATAACTTAAATTCGAATTCCATTGGATAAATTCGATTTCGAGTATAATACTCATACATGGGTGCTTCATATGAGAAAGCAAATAACCAATAGGCGTTTTTCATCAATTGAAACACTTGATCATTTCCACAACAGCGATAATATAAAACAATTCGTCTGAATGAAAATTAATATTCTTATCCATTTTGACACAAGACATTGAATAATCAATTAATAACAAATGTAACATTTGTTGTAAATTGTGTGTTTCTTGATTGTGCCTCCAATCGCAATATATTACACTTCACTTCAAAGAGGGCCGAGAAATTGAAAAAGAAGATACTGTCTCTCCTAAGTTGTACACGGTGATCCTGGAATCTACATTTAAGAAGCAACTCTTGGATGAAAATGGGATAAATTTGGACGGAAAAACTGTAAGCCACTTACGATGTGCAGATCACAACGATTTTACAACTGAAAATTTCAGCTCAGCTCGTTAAAAGAACTACAAGATAGCAGTTTGAGATGGATATACTAATACACAGATACTAATATGTGCATTACTTGTGATTAAGTGGTTCAGTGAGCTTGCCCAGACCAAAAATATGTTCATAAACTCAGAACAGGCCGTAATAGAGAAAGAAGGACAGGAAATGAGGACTGTTGAAATTGGTGGAGAATACATATATCGCTTGGAGTAGGTGAATGTCCTATTGCAGTATTTTGTAGCCTCGATAATGCATTCGATGGTGTCAATTATTCAAATTGCATTGAATATAAATGGGAAATCTTCATAATTCCGTTCAATTAACTAACAAATACGCATCGAAACATTATAAATATGCCGATAAACTACCGGAAGTATCCGACTTCTATCAGAGGTAGATCTAACCATAATCCTTTTTTCTTGCTTTCAGAAAGTGAAATTTAGGAATATGGAATTGTTCTGAGTCACCTGGAAACTCAATCTATAACCATTCCAAATTCACATCTGTTTAGTAACACTTAAATAAATGTCATCCCATTTTGCACCATAATGATAGGTGAAATTTGGGTTTTGCAAATGTTTGCTAAATTTTTTAATTAATTGGCTAACAATTTGATTTTCCATGCCACATAATTTTTGCTAAGCCATTTCAAATGATTTCCGAAAAGTGTCCCCCTTCGTTGTTTATTACGCATTCGAAAATGGTCATGAAATATTAATTTTGTGAGGTAGATAATACGATTACGACATAATATCTGAAGTATGATTTTAAGCTTTCGAAACCTTATTTGCGACGTAAATAGGGGTCCCTCTCTCATTTTGTTGTATAGTTTCGTGTATATATTAGTCTCCCCTTCTGTCAAATAAAATTATCAACAATCTCGTATGTTGATACCAAGGTGGGTTTTTAGTATTCAATGTCCTATTGTATAAGTGTATGAAATTATAAGAGTGATGCATTTCAGATACTTGGGCATCCTAGAACTCATGAGTAATCAATTTTCTAAGTTTGTGACACACACGAGCAGAGCAGAGTCTAATCCTTCCAAAACACTAATATAAGTTGTCCTCCCCTAGTTAGCTACGTCCCCATTCGGGTCCTTATACCATTTGAAGGGTCGTTTGGTTTCGCTAAAAATTGTAGATTTAAAGGGAATTCGTAAAAATTCCTTAAAAATCATTCAGGGTAATTGAACCCTTTGAAAAATATTTCCGAAATGTTTATGAGTAACTATGCTTTCCTGTATTCCTCTGTTTTTTAATACACTTAATTCAGGATATGGGACACCGTTCAAGTAATTGTCTTGATCAATTTATGAACTCATTGGAATATTGTTTAACTTAGAGCATTTTCATAAATGTTTTAATAGTAAAACTTCGAGCAATTGTATTTTTTCCAATTTAAATCTTATGAAATTTAGTAAAACATTCCCCTAACATTCTTCAGGGTAACAGACGACTTCCTTGGCAACAACTACTGAATTAATTTCATTGTTTCCACATTGGATTGTAGCTTCTGGAGGCATGATATACTAAATACAATTGAACTGCATCAAATAGCATGACTGTTTTAGAGCTTTGTCTTCGCCGCGAGATGGCCCCAGTCTATCATCTCTCAAATGAGACCATGTATACGGGGGCATAGAAGAGTCTATTTTTGAGACGAAATCGTGTTAAAAATTTTGAGGGCATGAACACAGCAACTACCCAAAATTTTGAAGGAAATAACAGCATTTTAAAATACATAACAAAAAATTCTACTGATGTAATACATACCTACGGCTTATAACTAATCAGGCAGCGAAATTAATGAACGATGTTAAAGAAGCATATGTAAAATTAGTCTTTGAAAAATTATCTAAATGTCAATACACCAAAAACTCGATCAGCAAAATTTCACAAAATCAGAAAAAAAATTGGCCCTCACCTATTCTTTATTAAAGATGGATGCTCACTTCTACAAGAAACAAACTGAATAGAAACGCTTGTCTCTTCCTACGTAACTCGGAATAAGTAAATTCTCCAACACCACACCCTAATAAATAACATCTTTCGAGCTAGCATCCTTCCACCTTTTATTAGTCCGCTTGTAAATCTCGACTCCGTTACTGTTAAAGCAGAAAAAGTCCCACTTTCCATTTCGCTACGGACCTCACGCTATAATTTTTCGAATTCGCGAAGAGAGCAGCGAAAATTACTGAAAAGCGCCGAAAAGTTCGGCCCCTCGGGCGCTTTTTATCGACGTAATTTCCTGTCCTTTATTTTCAGCGGTTCTCGCGGAAAGTGCCTCTCGCGGATTTCCATCGCGCTTTTCAGGTGTCGAAAAATATAATTAGACAATTTACTTGTAAATATCTTGTCGACGAGCGAGAGGGGAAGAGAGAAAGAGAGAGAGGGAGAGAGAGAGAGAGAGAGAGAGAGAGAGAGAGAGAGAGAGAGAGAGAGAGAGAGAAGTGAAGGTTGGAGGGGGAAACACCTGGAGGAAAAAAATTAATAAGCTGAAAAGAGTTTTGGTGATATATGTATATACATTCATTTTCTGTTCTTTTCGGGAACGATATTAAGCGACAAGGGAAACCCATTGTAACGTTATTTTTTTGAGAGGCGGCCTGAATCGACAACCTTAGCCAGTTAATTGGAAATTATTTAAGATCCCTGGATATGCAACCAACTTAGCCCTTTACTTAGTAACTCTACTTAACTTTATATTCACACATTTTACGTAATTCACGTCCCCGGGAGCCAAACTGACCTGTTGACATAGCTCGTTTGCCCCTAAGGCCAACAGGAGTCAGGTAATAAAGGTAAATGTAAATCATAACCTCTAACAGGCCACATGTAATTCAATACCAGGGAATAGGGCACAATATTTTAGTGGTTGCATATCCGAGAGTGGGGTACTATATCAAACTATAGTATATTAAATTCATTTATGAGAGTTGTTCAAGTTTTATTTTTCGGATCTAACCTCAACCTCTCTCTTGGATGCGAATAAGCCTTCGTAAAGGTAAGTGAGACATCTGATAGCTGTGAGACGGTATCGTCTCCTCTTAACAACTAAAGGGGAGATCGAAGTATCAGTCAGGGCCGGGCTTTGTAGTTGTTGGCGCCCTTTTTTTCATCGCATTATTTGGTCAACTTGTAGTTCACCCACGACCACTCACCGACGAGTTGAGTTAGTCGGGCCCTGTGAGTAAGATCATCGAACGTCTTGTAACGTTAATAGAAGTTAACGTTGCAAAAGTGGCACCCTAAAACGTGGGGCCATCGAAATACAGCTATCAATTGTTTCACTTATTATTGTTTCAATTAAGTAGTTTTTTTAGTTTATTAACAGAGTTCTAGGTGATTTTGATTATAGTTTCAAGTAATTAGTTGTTACAGTGATTATTTTGGTTCGATTGTTTTGGTCTTGAGAAGTTGAGAATGGAAGGTTTCAGAATGAATGTGAACCGCCTTGACAAGGAGGAATTATTATATGAATTACAGTGTCGAGTGATAGACGTGAACCCCGATATGACGGTGATGAAGATGCGCACAGCTCTCAGTAACTTGTTAAAAATTGAGAAGAGTGGTGCAGCCTTTTCAATACCGGAATATAGTATATCGTTTGTAGATGATATAGCTGCGGTGGTAAAGAAACTTTCAGAGATTCAATCTTTAATTAAGGCATTGGCCGAAGATGAACGTAGTGTTCCGTATATGAAAATTTCCACCAAGTTATGGCATGTACATGAAAGGCTCAAGCGTACGAAAGCTGTTTCCAATGAAGAGTTGTTAATACGTTCTAAACATTTATTAGAGGTAATGCAACTCAATTCCGATTTAAAACGGAGATTAAAGAGAGTGAAACAACTATCGCAGGCTGTAAGTAGTGTAGATATTGTCGAAGTATTATCGTCCACAGTTCTTTCGAAAGATTCCCCCGAGGATAGTAATTCAGAGATTAGCTCTGATGAGGAAGTTGAGGAAGATGCTAAACCTTCAGTAGGAAATTCTGTAGGCCCTATTAGTGAGGGTAATTTTAAACCATATTCTGTTCCGGTATATAAGTGGGACTTAAAATATGATGGGGAATCAACATCTTCCCTGAATGCTTTTTTGGAATCAGTGTGTGAGTTGAGTGAATCAAGGAATGTTTCAAAAACTCAGTTGTTTACCTCTGCAGGTGATTTATTTGTCGGAAAAGCAAAAATTTGGTTTAAATCTAGGAAGAATACTCTCCATTCCTGGGATGATCTCGTGTTAGCTCTTCGAAAGCAATTCCTTCCTAGCAATTATAATGAGAAATTGTTAGATGAAATCAAAACTCGTACACAGGGTCCGAATGAGAATATGGGCATGTATGTGGCTACTATGAGCAATATGTTTAATCGGCTGACTTGTCCTATATCCGAACGAGTTCAATTAAGTATTCTCTTGAGAAATATCGCTCCCTTCTACCAAACTCAATTAGGATTGACAACCATTAATACTTTGGAAGAATTACTTGATGTTGGGCAAAAGTTAGAAGAACGAAAGGAAGCGATCGAGGCATTTATCCCCCCCTCACGGAGTAGGAAAAGTTTGGAACCTGATCTAGCTTATGTACACTCAGAATCTAGCACTCATAATGTTGTTCCAGGTCGGCGATGTTATAATTGTACTGCTACTGGTCATTTAGCTGTGAATTGTCCTCGATCTAATGGTACTCGTGTTAACAATCCTCCGCCAAATCGGTCTAGACCGAATAACCTTCCATCTAAGGGTCCTCAACCGAATCGTTCTTCAGATAGTGGGCGACCGCCTAGAAATATTCAATGTTTTAAGTGTGGATTACAGGGTCATACAGTGCGTTCATGTCCTCGTTGTAATCAGAATTCGGAAAACTTCCAAGGGAGGCCCTAAGGGACCGGTTAGGTGCCTTCCCATCTACGGTCGATATTACAAGTAATCATCGAACAGCTTTAGATTTTATTTTGTCACATGTTCAGGGTGATGAGCGACCCTATCTTTCTGTGAAAATTTTTGGGATACCGTTTCAGGGATTATTAGACAGTGGAGCCTCCGTTAGTATAATTGGAGCTCCCGGTTGGTTTTCGTTACAGAAGATAGGTGTGTCTTTGCAGTCTAGTGTTGTTAATAGTTGTACCTTGGCTGATGGTACGCCATGTCATAGTATAGGTTATGTTGTGTTACCGATCGAGGTTGAAGATCGAGTGAAAGCTGTTCGACTGTTAGTTATGCCTACGTTACCCCATCCACTTATCCTAGGAGCCGATTTCTGGCAACGCATGGGTATTGTCCCGGATTTAAGGAGTGGTAGTTGGAAATTTTCTGTGGAGTCCTCTGTGTGCAAATCTTTAGATGTAGTTGCCTTAAAGTCTAAAACTCAATTAACCCGGGAACAGTATAGAAAGTTGGATAATTTGGTACAAGATGCTTTCCGAGCAATGGGTGATGGACTTGGATGTACGAATCTCGTAGAACATTCGATCAAAACTAATTCTGCTCCTATCAAACAACGATATTATCCTGTTTCACCCGTTATGCAGAATCATATTAGCCAAGAGCTAGATAAATTACTGGAGCAAGGAGTAGTCGAGCCTAGTTCTAGTCCCTGGTCATCCCCAATATTATTGGTTAAGAAGTCGGATGGTTCATGGCGATTCGTAGTGGATTATCGAAAGCTGAATGAGGTAACAGAAAAGGATGCCTATCCGATACCATATATTTCTGCGACGTTGGATAAGTTAAGGGATGCTCGTTACTTGTCATCATTAGATATTAAGTCCGCTTATTTTCAAGTGCCCCTAAGCAAGGAATCCAAGCCTTTGACGGCCTTCACTGTCCCAGGTCGTGGCCTCTTCCAATTTCGCAGGTTACCCATGGGATTGTCCAATGCTCCTGCCACTTGGCAGCGACTTGCTGATCGTATCTTAGGTCCTGAGTTAGACGATCACGTCTTTGTCTATTTGGATGACATTATTGTTGTTACCCAAACCTTTGAGAAACACATTGAAATCCTTCGAGAAATTTTTAGACGATTAAAAGAGGCTAATATTACTGTCTCAAAAGAGAAATGTTCCTTTTGTCGGCCTGAACTGAAATATTTAGGTTATGTGGTGGATTCCGAAGGATTGCATTGTGACCCCGAAAAGGTTAGAGCCATTCTCGAATTACCAGCTCCACGTAATGTCAAAGCAGTCAGACAAGTTATTGGAATAGCTTCGTGGTACAGACGTTTCGTACCTAACTTTTCGACCATCATAGCCCCCTTAGCCCGGCTAACGAGGAAAAATCAGTCGTTTGATTGGTCTCCTCAGTGTGAAGAAGCGTTTAATAAAATAAAGGACTGTTTAGTTAGAGCTCCTGTCCTTACTTGTCCAGATTTTTCTCGGCCTTTTATTGTTCAGACAGATGCGTCTGGGTTTGGTGTTGGTGCGGTTCTCAGTCAGGAACACCCAGAGGGAGAGAAAGTGATCGCATATATTTCCCGATCTTTGACTCGACAAGAACGTAACTATTCAGTTACAGAGCGGGAATGTCTCGCTGTGATTTGGGCAATTGAGAAATTAAGACCTTACTTGGAAGGGAGTCATTTCACTGTCATCACTGATCATCATTCTCTAGTCTGGTTAAGTAACCTGAAGAATCCCACAGGACGTTTAGCTCGTTGGGCGGTTCGTATGCAACAATTCGATTTTAAGATCATTCATCGAAAAGGGAAAGAACATGTAGTTCCCGATACTTTATCCCGGTCAGTACCCGTCGTCGATGTTATCAATGTAAAGTTCAATCATACTACCGATCCTTGGTTCAATAAGATGCTTAGTCGTGTTTCTACCACTCCGGAGCGTTATCCTGGTTTCCGGAAAACAGGTAACCAATTGTATAAGCATTTAAAAATGCGTTATCCCGAATTGATGACTCCTGAAGATTGTTGGCGGGAAGTGGTACCTAAAGATCATCGACCAGCTTTGATCAAAAATACTCATGAGCAGTTGCTTCATCTAGGCACTTTCAAAACATTCCGGTATCTGGCCCAGAAGTACTATTGGCCCAAGATGTATGCTGATGTAGCTAAGTTTGTTCGACGTTGTCCTACTTGTATTTCCATTAAACCCGAACAAAAGAAGCCGGCTGGACTAATGTTGAGTTCTCAAGTTTCAATATCCAAACCATTTGAGTTGTTGTGTGCTGATATAATAGGTCCGTTACCCCGTAGCACTTCTGGACATGCTTATATATTAGTGGTAGTAGACTGTTTTAGTAAATTCCCATTGTTATTCCCATTGCGTTCCGCCAAGGCGGCAGGTGTTGCTAAGATAATCGAGGATCATGTGATCTCTGTGTTTGGTTGTCCGAAGACTTTTATTGTCGATAATGGTGTTCAGTTTCAGTCCAAGGAGTTTCAGAATTTGATGTCCAAATATAACATCAGTATTAAATATACCCCACATTACCATCCTCAAGCAAACCCAACGGAGCGAGTAAACAAAGTTGTCAAAACATTAATCATGTCTTATGTTGGTGACAATCATAAAACGTGGGATATGAAATTATCCCAGGCTGGTAGTGCGATTCGATCTACGGTACATGAAGTCACCGGTTACACTCCTAACCTCATTGTTTTTGGACGAGAGTTGTGTACCCGCAATAAAAATCCAGAGGATCCCCTGAGGGATAATCCTATCTCGTTTGACCGAACGTCCAGTATAGAGTCTCGGACGAATGGTTTGTCGAAACTTTTCCTTGAAGTCCGTTCTAAGTTAGCGAAAGCATATGAAGCTAACAAAAAGGTCTACGATCTTAGACGTAGGGATGTGCAGTTATATCCAAATCAGTTAGTCTGGCGAAAGAATTATGTCCTGTCCGATGCGGCTAAATACTTCTCAGCTAAGCTAGCCCCTAAGTTTATAGGACCGTTCCTTGTTTCTAAACGTCTCTCCCCATGGACTTATGAGTTGAGGGATGAATCAGGGAAAAGTGCAGGTACCTGGCACATCAAAGACCTAAAAGCCCATCCTCCCGAAGAGGGCGTGTAGATGGCAGGACTGTTGTAGTTAATCGTCGTTAAGGTTTTCGTTTTGGAATTATGATTTGGATAATGATTTGGTTACGACAGATGAGCGGGTCTCGGCTAATTTTACCACATTTAGAGTTTAGTTGAGGTGATTTTTTTTTTAGGGTGATATCCCTTGGTTGGTTTTGGAGTCGAGTCAGGCCTTGTTAGGTCTTTAGCTAGTGTCTGTGGGCATAAGGGTAGGAAAGTAGGTGTTTTATCCCCATTTTAAGAGTTATCTCGCTTGGCGAGGATTTAGGAATGAGTTGTGTTCTCTGTCGTAATGTTTCCACTGGCCTAGTGTAATAATGGCTTCGGGAAACGTCTTGGTGTGCAAGGAATAATACGAAGAGATCAGCACTCATGCCGTTCTTGTGTGGGAGGCGAAGTAATGGTGTACTTTCGGCCTCTGGAGTTCGTGACGTTGTTGTGGGGGACTAATTATCCGAAATATCCTACCGGAATGCGACAGAGTTACTTCCATCTACTCGTGGGTGTGGTAAAGTTAGAGAAGATTTATTAAGGGAAGCTTTTACTTGTAATGCTCGCTGAGCGGATGACGGCGGTAGAATATCTCCGTAGGGCTGTTGGGAGTCCTGGCGGTAAAACTCCGACCTAAATTTCACCCCCAACAATTTTCAGGCTTTCATGTGGGTTTGTTTGTGAGGTCAGAAATCACCGGTGTCATTCAATGCCGGGAGGGATATTAGCTCGCGGAGTAGTTGTTTCCGGTGATAGCTGTGTTTCAGAAACTGCATTTGGAGTCAGTCGTTTCATTTTCGTTTCCTCATTGGAGCTTCCCTTTGTCAGTCTTTAAAGCTGGATTGAGAAGATTTGATAGAATTCCCTTTCGATAATAGGAATTTAGTGGAGCCTCGAATATGTGTGGGAATAGAGGGTTAATTGTTTCTTTTTTGGTCTAGCCGAACCATTTTCCCATCCGGGCATGATCCCGGTAGAATCGGTGTGTAGTTTTCTGTAACCCTCTTAGGGCAGAAGTCCAATAGTTCATTTATTTAGGATGGAGGTTCTCCATCGATCGATCACCTCGTGTGATCGATCTTCGCGTTTGGGTGCAAGGAGTCTTGGGGTGAACCGTGTGCGGACATCGTCGCGACGGGTGCCGTAAGGCAAGCGCGATTGACCTGGGAGTGCGTCGGGGGGTGTGGTCTGGATGCCAGCCACTGGTGAAAACCAGGAGCAGTTCCTTCCTCTTGGGAGGGGGTTGCTAGCCTGAGGGTTGTGCCCGGCACGAGGGTCCACTACTGCGTCCTTTTGGGTCATCGCGTAGGCTCGCGCGCGGGATTTGCCCGCAGGGATCACCACCGAGCGGTCTCCTGCTTTATCCCTTTTTGGGCGGACTTAGCGTGGGGGCTAAGTGCCGCATTTCAGTAGTTTTAAGGTAGGTGTCGTTGGTTCTGACCCAGCGCACCCCAGTTATTGTGGGAAACTGGTATAAATTCGTAGAGTCTTCTTATCGTTTTTTTTTTTGTATTGATTGCCCCACATGGGACTAGGGGTGACCGATTCCCCTAGCTCCCATTCTGACGTGTAATATAATGAAATTCCCGATAGAGGTTTCGTCAGCTTTACTAGGTTAAGTGAACACTTGGAATTGGGACGCTTCACGTCCTAAATTCTTTTTATTTTGTAGCCTGTTTCGTTCCTTCGGTTCTATTTAAAGCTTTAGCTTGGTTGTAATTGACTGGTGCTGGATTGTCGCAAGTTCCATCAGAGTTTTTTTTGCAAATCCTTCTTTCTCTCGATATCCCGCCCCATACACTAATGTGAGTTGACCGATTAGGCTTGTTGTGGTGAGATTCTTGATGGATGATTTGTAGATGTTGCTGTAGTTGCAGACTATGTTTACCTCGGTATGAGGGATTTAGCCGTCAGAAGTTTCTCCACATCGGTCTGTTTGCCATCAAAGAGTTTACCATGCGTAAGACATTTCAGTATGGATGTGAGTATTACCGTTGTAATTACTGGTCACATAATTCTCAGAGTGAGAGATTAAAACTGGATGTCTATGGTTATGTTAAGTAGTGTGTATGCGCAGGGCTAAGTACTTGAAACTCCGAATTAGGTATGTTTTAATTCTTTTGGGGAAAGAAATTTGGGTAAATTTCTTTAAAGTGAGGGGGGATTGTAACGTTATTTTTTTGAGAGGCGGCCTGAATCGACAACCTTAGCCAGTTAATTGGAAATTATTTAAGATCCCTGGATATGCAACCAACTTAGCCCTTTACTTAGTAACTCTACTTAACTTTATATTCACACATTTTACGTAATTCACGTCCCCGGGAGCCAAACTGACCTGTTGACATAGCTCGTTTGCCCCTAAGGCCAACAGGAGTCAGGTAATAAAGGTAAATGTAAATCATAACCTCTAACAGGCCACATGTAATTCAATACCAGGGAATAGGGCACAATATTTTAGTGGTTGCATATCCGAGAGTGGGGTACTATATCAAACTATAGTATATTAAATTCATTTATGAGAGTTGTTCAAGTTTTATTTTTCGGATCTAACCTCAACCTCTCTCTTGGATGCGAATAAGCCTTCGTAAAGGTAAGTGAGACATCTGATAGCTGTGAGACGGTATCGTCTCCTCTTAACAACTAAAGGGGAGATCGAAGTATCAGTCAGGGCCGGGCTTTGTAGTTGTTGGCGCCCTTCTTTCATCGCATTATTTGGTCAACTTGTAGTTCACCCACGACCACTCACCGACGAGTTGAGTTAGTCGGGCCCTGTGAGTAAGATCATCGAACGTCTTGTAACGTTAATAGAAGTTAACGTTGCACCATAAAGGGAATGATGTTTCACCGATATAAATCTGAAGTTATTTCGGGATTACTGAGAAAAATAGGAATATTCATCGGTTTATGAAATTTTTATAAGTGATGCCCATACTGAAACTTTGGCCCACTGAGTAACTAAAAGAAACAAACACGTATATGATTCAGTAATGAAAGTTTCTTATAGAGCCATGTAAATTTCTGAAGGGGCAGATAGTAAAATATATATATTTCGAGAATCGTACCGAGAGGGTCTAATTTTCCTTACAATTTCTTATAAAAATTTTCTCTTGAATTTATGAAAAGCAGTTTAATGAAACACGTATAAAAATAAAAAATACCACTTTTTCATTGAACGTTTCAAACGATTTAACCATTCATCTTCAGTGAATCGACTTACTAATCATGAAACGTCTTCCTCGCCTCATGCAGCGCTTCCGGTGTCACCGACATGAGTAGAAATGACAGCTGTGACAGGTTTCTTGTGTGTTGTTAAAGTAATTCCATTCCTATCTGCTCCTGTAAATCTCTATCCCTCTCAATTACACCAAGTGTTGAAAATCTGGATTTCTCAACATATCGTCTGTACCTGTGGCAACGCCCATGTTTTCATGTAGAAGAATAAATATATGTACTATACTTCAGTTTTCGCCAGCATGTTCACCTTTATTCTTTAAACAAAGTTTTCATGCTTCCTATATTTGGTGGTTTCAACTTTTAAGTAAGAACTAAGTCTGGCAGCATTTCAACTTTCTGTTTATGGTGTATTTGGGTCTTTTCATGAATGTTTTCAATTCATTTGGCATAACTGTTATAGATTGGAAATCATAATTTCGAGAGACTCAGTAATATAGTTTTCTGCTTTAAATAGGTAATATACGTTGGATTTGCTTTTTTATTTTTGCGTGCAATGCAGATTTCTTTTGGTATTAGAGAGTTATTGCCAAGGTGCCTTATGCTATCATCCAGTACTTAAGTCAATCTCTTTAAAATTGTGCAAAACATAACAACTTCTCCTGTAAGGAGAATAAGGAGTCTCCTCTATAAATCTAATAATATTTGTAAATTGTGTTTAAGGGTTTTATTCAAATTTTTCCAGCTAAAAATTTGATTTAACATTGGAGCTGCTTGTCTTTTTCTAGTTCAATCGTTCAATGTAGAATAATAAGTAAAAGTTTAGCTAGTAGAGTATTATTTTTTCGGGTGTGTCAATCTTAGTTTGCAATATTTCACATTTACATTATAACTAATTATACCTTTGGAAAGCATGGTTCGACTGATCAAAAATACTTAACAAAAATTGTTGTAGTCGGAAAATATGTGAATACATATTTGGGGCCTGATTGCATATGTTACAAATAAGCAATTTAACATATGCATTTACCTTATTTCTCTTTTGTGCAAGTTGCCGATGCAAGTTTTATATTTTACACTTCTTTGCAGTTACATAACATTGCATTACAATACTTAAATTACATTACATGTGTAACGTGAATGTGACCAAGGGGGCACTTACATTGTCTAATACTGTAGTTTTCAACATAAAAATTTTTATAAGGGCGCCTTTACGAATACAGTAATATGACGATAAATTGCATTTGCTACATGAGCGAATTTAAAAAGATAAGGTTTCTTGGTTAAATTTATTTAATTTTGTGGCCTATTTTTCGGTGAGAATTATCAAATTGAACTTTAAATTTGTCCCTTACCAACCACTTTGTCCAAAAAAATAAAATCTTTAAGTTGTAAATTCTGCATATGGAGAGCAATTTTGTTTGTGTTTCTGAAATTAAGTAAATAGGAATGTAGAAATATTGCTGGAGAAGTGATAATAATAGGTATATTCAAAAACAAGATAATGGATTACCAATTACCAGCAATAGTACAAATTTGAATATACTTTTAGAAACAAATTAAGACCATAAAGTGCTACTTTATATAGTAAATACTACAACAAGCGAAATTCTAATAAGTTTATATAATCTTCTATATTTATATCGATATAAAATTATACTTACTATTTATAAATAAGTACAGATGGCGATCAAACATGAATCATTTGAAACAAAAAGGGCATTAGGCATGTACAAAATTCCATACAAAATAACCAAATTTGTAAACACGATTTTTTTTAGTAATAAATTCATAAATCTGATTTTTATTAATTTCTGTAACATGTTAATATAACCCGCACATGTAATAAGTTACATATTAGGTGTATTGAGAATAATCTTAAATATTTAGAATATGAATTTTTCATAACAGAACATGAACAGATTTCGAGAAAATAACCAAAGATCTTAAATATTAAGATACTAATAAATATTAAATAATGTTAATAAAATTAAACAAACAAAAATCTTAAAATTGATATGTATATACATTAAATTTTAAAGTGTATATGGAGCTGTTTGTATATATGTATTTTTGTTGGTTATCAACGGTCGCTTTATTGAGCCTGTCATAGATGTCAGCACCTACACAGTGGAGTGTGGTCTTCGTGTGTTTTGTGGGTTCGGTTGGTACTATGTTTTTGGGAGCAAGAAGAAGCAATGCGCCTTTACTTTAGTGACGGTTTTTTGTACGTGTTTTTCTTTGTTCAGTTGTAGGCAGTTTTCATAGCGATTAATAATAAAGTAATCCAACCAGAGCTGATCACGTTTTTTATACAATCCACTCAATCATTGAAGAGTAATCTTCACCAGTATATCATAACTTTGATTTGAAATCAATTCCTTAGCCTGATTTCGAGAAAATTCCGCAAAACCGAAAAAATGGCAGGAGTAAAACGCCTTTAAGTCATACGAAGTTGTGAATGTTCTCGGGGTTATGAGTATATTGAGACATATAGACCGTTTCTACAGTGTCGCCATATGGTATAAACATAAGAGCGAAAGAAAGACCGTATATTTCTCGTTGGCTAAACAGAGAAAGAACTTTTGCGACGTTTCTAGCTCGCGAAACATCACAGTCATCGCCCCACTCTACCGGATCATTCGCTATATAGCCTCCGACGGGAATATTTGGAATGTGTTACGGACCGGCCGGCCGGCAACGTTGCAAAACTTCCTTCTCTGTCATACTTACGAACTACTATTAGTTTCTCTTTTGCTCTTGTTGATTTCGGACCCTGCATTCCAATAGAATGGGTCCGTATATGGATATATAGTTATAAGATTATTCTCCACCGTTAATCGTCTTGTCATTGGGACTACCGGAGAAATAAACAAGCTAAACCTTTAAGTGATAGTTTAGCTTTAAACATTATGCATATGCGACATTAAAATAAATATTCAAAATTTTTTTATGAAAATTTTAAAAAACTGAAAAATGATATGTAAAATATATTTTAGTGACGATTTCACCAAAAATTTTATCACACTGTATTGGATTTATTTTACAGTGGGATAACATTAAAATTAAGAAAAAACCGCAAGCAAATTTCAACTACTCCTTTATCATAAGCTAAAAAGCTTATTACAAAGTCCTGATACAGTAAAAAGTTTAAATTTGCAGTTTGACATCAATTTTGATTTTTTATTACCAAGAAAATCGCACCACTGCACATACACCTATACACAGACGTTCAAAAAGATGTTTTGGGTTCAGGGTACCTTACAACTTCTAGAAATGCTAATAACTCAAATTTAAAAAATTATTCATGATTGTTTCATTTAAGTGAGAGAGTATGTGAAAAAGTGGTGCATACCTTTGTACATATTTCGCAGTTTATAGGGTACATATTTCCTGACTATTGAGAAATACTTTTAGTGCATATTTTCTGAGCCTTCGTAATAATACCACTGTAATTACGGTAGAGTACCACCAACGATGTAAGATTTTTATGGCATCCATTCCTCGTGAGCGCTATTATCAAGTCATTTACATAATATTTATGTAATATGGTTGAAATGCTTTAATCAAATTTAGCCACACGCCTGAAAATTTAAAAACAGTATTTATAATAATTGAAAGAGTTTTTTGATTTTATATAATTAACAATTTCAAATTGTACTTAAGTTTGAACTCGTAATAGAATTTCATATAAATTGAAAATCAGAAGTAGAATTAGTAGAATTAGAATCATAACTTTCCTCCACAGCAACTTAAGGGTATAAATAATTCATTACGACGCCCCACCCGTCGTACACACTTGATCCTTATAAAAATTTCACAAAACAATATCTTGTATATCGGTTTCCCCCTCCTTTTTTTAACCCATTCCGTCGTTCGTCTATTCCGTCAGAATACGAAAACAAAAGGAACTCGAAATATCTATTTTTAACGCAACACCCGTCGACATTGTATATATTGCTGTTCGGCATTCCCGAGTGCGTGGGAGGTAATAAAATTCCTCAGCAGCTTTCTGGATACGTAATACTTTCCCCCTTCGTATCTTTCCCTCGGAACGGGAAACTAATAAACTTTCAGGGGGGAGGTCTCGTGTGATCGATCAAGTGTTATCCCGCCTAATAGAGATAATGATTTAATACTTTGTTGTCAGTCTGACGATGAATTCATTTCAAATCAAAGTTTAATGATTGGACTAAATTGGAGTTGGTTGCTGAAAGCAACTTATGTGATAAAGCTTGAGGGCTTATTTTCTTCGTGTTTCCTGTCAGATGAGATATGCTAGACAATTTGTTTAGTTAATTACCTATAGGACGTGTAATTTGTAGGTACTTATGTAAATTTTCCTTGGGTGATACAAATGCAGAAAATACATTTTGGTATATTGTTTGCCATTTCTTATCAAGATACCGGTCCTCAGATGTTTGAACAAGCATTCCATTACTTACTAAACAAAAAGTTTAAATTTTATGATAACAACTACTGAAATATTCTTTATATAATATATTTCTAGTTACTTGTAATTAATATTTGAGATGAAAGTGATAAACTAAAAACGATGATTGATATGAAAAAGGAACAGATTGACATTAACATTGTAATGTTATTTAAAATTCCCCTTAAGTAGCAGATTACCAAGTTAGAGTTTT
This sequence comes from Cryptocephalus moraei, assembly GCA_946251905.1. Lineage (NCBI taxonomy): Eukaryota > Metazoa > Arthropoda > Insecta > Coleoptera > Chrysomelidae > Cryptocephalus > Cryptocephalus moraei. The sequence goes on from OX276452.1 coordinate 20,341,808, forward strand.
ATATAGTTGCAACTTTTATTCTAATTTATTTACACAGTTTTAATTACACACTACACGCTACATAATTTATCTTAACTATTTCCTAACTAATAAACACTCTTAATTGTTAATTTATTTCACTTGTCCGTTTTTCGCACTGTTTACTCACTCGCGGCTTCACGTCTAATCTCCTCACTCCGACTGCAAGCCCATTTATATACATTTCTCAATTGATGATTCCAGCTCATTCTTACCCCTAATGTTTATTCTAGAAAGGCCCGGAACGTAATAAATCATTCTTTCTTTAATAAGATGTTCGAGATTATTCTCCATTCTCCTTTTATGGCCCAATTAACGGAGCGCTTTGAAGTGGCCGCCGAGGTCCGATAAGAGTAAACACGTTTCGCGTTGCTGTTTACATTTCGCGTTACATAATTATAAAATGCACAAATAGCACTAATGTTGATAATGTGTGTCATATAGCAGCAATATAAACTTAATATTCAAAAAATTAACTATTTTGTTTAACGACCTTTTATACGAGTGCGAACTAAATCTAGTTTATCCATTAATACTTATTTAATTTATAAACTAACGCATTAAGTGCGAATTATGAGTGGAACAACAGATTTACAATTTGCATGCGTGGCGTTGTGATTAATAATGTTATTTGTATTTTTACACTTTACTCTGTCCTGTGCATTCCAGGATCGAGGTTCGAATACTATAAAAGTGTAAATGGGAAAAAGTGTTAGAGTTGAAATTTAATCTTAGACAGGTTAGCTCTGGATCTTTGAGAAAGTGACGCTTACCAAATCTAATTATCTGTAATAGAGGGTATTCTGTAGAAAATTTAGGATATTTATACCAAGATAAACTAAAGTTTTCATGAACACAATGGTTTATTGACAAACGTTGTTTTGGGTTAATATTCACACTTCAACTCGTATAGACAATTGGTCAATTTTGGAAGAAAAATTATTACATTACAAGTACACTGACAGGCAGGGTTCGTGAAAGGCAAAGGCACCAGAGAACAGGTGCTTAATCTACGACAACTCATAGAGAAATGCAGAGAATTCAATATCCCAATGGTCATCTGCTTTTTGGACTACCAAAAGGCCTTTGACTGTGTTAACTGGAAAATGCTGTGGAGAGTTCTTCGAGAGATGGGACTGCCTGAACATCTAATTGTACTCATAAGAAACCTTTACGACAGCAGCATGGCCAAGGTGAGAATAGAGAACCAGCACTCGCTCCCATTCAAGACCTGCAGGGGAGTTCGTCATATCTCTGAGATATGCAGACGATACAACATAAATATCTGCGTCAGAAGAGGAAATGTTGGATCTCCTAAACCGAGTGGAGACAGAGAGCAACAACTGTGGCCTTATGATAAACGCGGAGAAAACTAAAATTATGATAGTCGATCGTTCCAACATTCTGCAATTGACAGATGCTCTAAAAAGATTTCAATTCGTTGACCACATCTTGTACCTGGGCTCATATATTAGTAACACGGGTTCAAGTGAAAGTGATATCCGAAGGAGAATAGGACTAGCTAAAAGTGCAATGAGTCGACTATCCAAGATTTGGAAAGACAGATCTATTACGAATGACACTAAAATGAAACTAGTTCAATCGCTGATCTTTTCCATCTTCCAATATGGAGCTGAAACGTGGACAACTAAAGCAGCAGACAGAAAAAGGATTGATGCCTTCGAGATGTGGTGCTGGAGACGCATGCTTCGAATTCCGTGGACGGCGCACAGGACGAACGAGTCAATCCTTAGAGAACTGAACATCGGCAATAGACTCTCTTCTACCTGCCTGGCGAACATATTGAGATTTTTTGGACACATCGTGCGAAGAGATGAAAACAACCTGGAGAGGCTCATAGTTTCGGGAAACACAGAAGGGCGAAGGTCTAGAGGGGGCTCACCAACCAGTTGGACTGATCAGATCCAAAAGGCCACCGGTAGTTCGTTCTGCGTTTCTGTAAACATAGCTCGGGATCGAAGTCAATGGAGTGAAATAACGTCACAAGTTGTCAGTGATCACGATTCTCAGTAATGAGAGAACGACGATAAAGAAGAAAGACACTGACTGGTCACGGTTGTTTATGGCGGTATAAAAAGTTAATCATTTTTTAAATGTATGATATGAAAATAATCGTATTTGTCAGGTCATTTTTCAATATTCAAGGCTAAAAAACTTGAAGTATACAAGAAAAATTTATATACGAGTATCTTATCCCATTTTTCTTTAAATCTTGACATATTAGAACACGATCATTAACTGATTCTTATTGTCCTTAGATTCATGATTATAACGATGAGTATCAATTGCTATAAATTCCCAACTCCCTTTCCCGTTGTTTTTCATCACGAAAGAAGACACTTCCCTCCAATCTCCAGTTTCCCCAGACCGTCGATCATCCCTTCGCGGACCCGTAAAGCTTCCGACCGGGAAAAGAAACTAATAAACTCGAAACTTGTCTCCCGCGGGTAATCAATCAATCAGTTTCAAATGGCTACACGTAATAAGGATAAAATTTTATAACACGACGGCGAAGAATTTGCGCAAAATTAACGATGTAATTCCCGACGTCTCCACTAGTTTCAAGAGAAATCGAAGGGAAAATCGGCGAAGTTTGTCAAGTATTTTGCGTGGAAGTACGTCAAAGGGTTTAAGTCAAAGAGAGCACGACATTGATGTTTGTGGAGCTGCAAGTCGTAGATTCTAAAGAAAATTAACTCAATTAATGAGAACAAAATTATGTTAGGAGTCCTCGTGGAGGTAATGAATATGGTCGGGTTTCAAGTTTCCCAAATAAACTAAAAAGTGCCACAAATCCTAAAGCCAAAAATAGGTTCCTAAAATCCAGAAAGGCATTTTTGAATGGTTTGTTTTATTAGGAAAATATTGCCAAATTTACACACCAGAGTAGGTATATTTTGAATAACGTTCAACGAATGAACAGAAACCGACATTCCTTTAAACCATAGCGAATAACCGTATTAAAAATTCATCTTGTTTCTTGTTTCTCTCCATACATTCATTATTAATATAGGAGCGGTTTCTATAAATACTGTTACCTACTCCTTTCATATCCAATGATGTGGTTTACTGTAGTAAAAAGCCTTAAATAGAAAATTTATATGGTCTATTGTTTTACAAGCTTGAACAGGGGAGCTAAACTCAGTAAAGTGTGGTAAGTGATTATTCAAACAATTGGGGGTACGGGTAAATGTTCAATCAAAAAACGTATTCAGTTTCAACAGTGGGCGATAACAAGAAAATGAGATATAATCCAATTGCCTTTTATATGATATACTTTTTATAACTTCATTCTATTTTGCGAAATTGATAATGGAATCTGTCTATGCAGATTTAGTGGAGATTTTCAGTAGTAAAAGTCATCTAGATTAAGGAGGCAATTGATCTGCATTTAAACTATTTGGGCACGTTAGGTTGCTTTGGGTGAATTTGTGAGAATCAATTTAGGGATTTAAAGTGCTGTGAGGTTAGGATGTAAAGCAAGGTTTACACGTGCAATAATGTGCTGGTGCCATTGTTAACACCATTTGAACTATTTGCAGTCTCTTTTGTTAAGCCTATGCTGTTAATCATTGTATAGCAAAGCGTCCCATTCCATGTAAATGCGCCACGTGAACTGATTCGAACAAGCCGACAAATAATAACAGCTAGCACGACGATATGATTAACTATTTGCTATGAAAAAATAATCACAAGTGAAAAGGTCGTGTATAAATAAAAACAATGGATTTTCCGGAGGCAAAGTGTAGGTGCGTCTGAAATGCTTTTAAGGCAACTTTCAATTAAAGACCTTGCATCTTTTACAAACCATTTATGTACAACAAAAATCGGATTTTGATCATGCGATACAATATGCAACAACATACAATGAAAACGTGGTAACGCAGTTTGGAATGTCTGCCTACTGAACTGAAATTTTAAAATGCATTGAGATATTTTGCCGCTGTTGATCCTTTGTACCAAGAACATGTTCAAAAATTGCAACATGAAAGTACCTGACAAAAGCTTATCATGCTATCGACTACATACTCACGTACTACATATATTAAAATATTAATTGTATTTTCACAAATATAGGTACTTTTATTAGTAACAAGCCGTACCCGGCATGCGTCGCAATGCCACGTAAAGTTTAAAAAATAAAGATAAATAAAAATTATAGATTACCCGGTAAACTCCGTATCACCTACATATATTTTTGAAAAATATGGTCAAAACGTAATACAAATTTTTTATCTGCATTAAATTAAATGCAACACAGTTATACACATAATCAATTTGAGGCTTTCTGATCTACTATATTTTTTGTCTTTTTTTGCGGTGCGCAAATATATAAAGATGATGGTTTTACGACTCTCGAATGCGCGGCGTATAATTGCCCATGCGCGAAACCGGGAAACTCCAAGTTGATTCCGCAAACTGTCCTTGTATTTGCAATTGTATATTATCTTTTTAAATTTTTAATGAATAATTTATCAAAAACTACCCTGAAAGTAGGTATGAAATTTTCCTGTACAATATGCGTTGAACTAAACGACGTCATTTGAAAGCAATTATTATATTTTTGGATGTTGGCCAAGAAATGTTTAGTCATTTCCCACCCCAAAAACTAATGAGCGTAATGGATCTGGTGGTGGGAACTACCAGCGGTGAATCCAGTAGATTTACCTCTGTATTTTAACGCTTTACAATATTGACAAATGATTGTCAATTCTCCAATCGCTACGGATTGGTCGACACACCCAATAATCTATTTCCGGGTTGTAGTGGAATGCTACTCGTTCCAGGTTTACAGGAACACTGCGTCTGCGGAATCGCTCTATTTTATTGTGTCTTGAAGTGCGCTCCATGTTTTGGATATTTGTTGCTCGTCGTACGTGTGACCATCTTGGTGTTGATTCTGCCTTGTCTTCTTCAGCTTGTCTAAGTAATTTTTTGTTTGTTTATTATTTTTACCTTTAGTTTGATTCGTCGGTAATCCTGTTCGGTCTGTTGTTTAGATTTCTTCACTTCCGGTTATGGGTCTTGTATTTGTACCTCATAGACTTGTTTCTTGTGTATTTTATATTCCTCGTGTGACGTCAGGTACAGCCGAATTGTCTTGTAGTTTTCCTCCATCCTTTTGAAATAGTGTGATTTTTCATAATTGTGCTGATCGCCAAACCCAAGTTCATGGAACGCCTCGTTGTTCCATTGGGCTTTCCCCCATAGTGCTTCTAGGTGATCAATCCTTTTTTGTAGTATTCCTTGGGTTTTCTTGCACTTCCGTCTTTCTTGCAATTGTTATGTAGTTATATGATTTCTTGGGCTATTTTTGCTTGTTCTTGAAGTTGTGAACTTTGTAACTTAGTTTTCCGGAAAAAGTGGCTGTGACTTACTCAGGGCTTTGCTTGTATTCTTGACTATTTGCCGTTGTGTTGGCGTCGAAGTTCTTGAAGCTTTGGAGTTGTAATCACTGGCGCCTTTTCCTCCGGCTGCAGTGATTGGATGTGTCCGTCGTTTCTAATTTGTAGACTCGGTGTCCTGGTGAAGTTGGTTTGACTTACTCAGGACTCTTCTTGCTTACTTGACTTCCCGATTTTGTGTTGGCGTCGAAGTTCTTGAAGTTTTTAAAGTTGAAATCCTGGCGGTTTTTCTTCCGGCTGCAGTGACTCGATGCGTACGTTTTTTCGAACTTGTAGAATTTGTAGACTAGATGTCCTGTGTTGTGTTTGATTTGCCCTAACTCGTTCCATTCTAAGCCTTTCTACTTCATAATTATTCACTCTTGAACGCAATTCTCTCATACCAATACGAACGTTATTATTATCTGCCTCTCGCTGGTCGTCAGTGCGATTTGCACGTGAGGTAGCTCGTAGCACATTTGAATTACTCCGACGTCCGACGACCTAAATCAGATCGTTTTCTCCCTGGCATTTTAAAATGAATAAATGGTTTTGACAACAACTCGTTCAAGTCCTGCACAACAGATGGCACCTAAAACATGAAAATTTAAATATTGGTGGGAAATTTAACAACAAAAAAATGAATGAAAATTGTTCACCCATTTGGGGCCCCAGTGAGGACGTTCCGTTTCTCATTGTGTGCTGAATATTGCTCATGCAAGGGTTTCTATTCTTGAATTCAGGAATAATGGCCCCTTTTTGATCTTGGTCCCTCATTTGTGAGCAAAGTACTTTTGTGGATCTTTTGACCTTTCCATCGCACATTAGATAAGGCTCTATGCTTTTGTACCTGTAAAATGTAAGTGTTTTTGGAAAATTGTTACATCATATACTTACCTAGACCATTATAGCGCCATGAGTATGTCCTTGATCCGGGACGAAACGTCGGCTGAATTATTAAAGATTGGATTTTGAAACGAGTGTTTCATTTTGGGGGTTCCACCTAGAACACCAACTCAGCTTAAAATGAATAAAGTTTTCGCGCACTGACAAACTGATGACAGAATTTGACAACCAACTGACAGTATGATTGGTTGCCTTGGCGATTTATCCCCAAAATTACAAAACGTACCTTTTTCAGTATTTCCGTTACTTATTATTTATGTTTCTTACCGAAAAACCTTCCCTGAACTTCCACAAATATTTCAAGATCAAAATTAGCAAAATCCGTCCAGACGTTCTCCAGTTCAAGCCCAGACAAACGAACAGCATTTCATTTTTATATATATATATATATATATATATATATAGAGATAGAGGTAGTCATGATAATCTTCACTAAATAGAGAACAAACTGTTTTTGGTGATGGACCCGAAACAAGACGAGACAAAAAATGATATCGTCTTGTCTCGGTTTCAAAAAATACCTACAAGTTATGTATCGTCTCGTCTCGAATTAAGTCGGGTATCGTCTCGTCTCGTCTCGTCTCGTCTCGTCTTGGTTTCATCTTGGTCTTGAAAAATCTCAGAATAAATGAATGTGTTCTTTCTTGACAACAATCACTGATTTTCTTGAATTACCTATAAAGCTGTGTTAAAGTATTGTGTACATAAATTAGTTATCGATTTCATATTGTAATGCAGGACATATATTTTTTTTAAAATATATCATAAACAATATAAAAAGTTATTTGAAAAATCGAAAATCAATTTTATTAATAAATGGGTTTGTTAGGATTCAACTGAAACTATTTTGTTTCAATTATTTTCATTATAAGGACAAATAGGAAATTAGTGTAAACACTATATTGTATGAGAAATTGACATTATTTAATAGAATTATCGAATCTTGAAATTAGAATTACCCACCAAGATCACAAAAATGTATTGCAATTGTACCTATTCTACTAAGCTGATTCTCCGGAAAGTAAAAATGTTAAGCTTAACCCATAAGCTTACTGTTTCGAAATAAAATTATGAGGCATCAATAAGGCCAGTATTAGAGATTTGAAAAACCTATTTTTGGAAATAATTTTGTTCGTTACGGTAATTCGTCCGTTCATTCGTTGGGAGGTGTCGAGTTCGACCACCAATTCAGGTAGCCTGAAATAAGGATGTCGAAGTCGACCACCACTTTCTGTTTAGAGGATTATGGGATTATCTAATTGACCACCGGGTGGTAAAATTACCCATGTAATGAATTCCGAAATTATAACTTCACTGGTAATAAATAATATATATCTTTAAGTTTAGCCATACATTGTATTATTTTCAATTATTTTGCACAGATTCATTTTACAATTTTTACGTATGACTATTATAGTTGGTATTAAACAGAAACTTATATAATATGTATTTTCTATCATTTTGCGGATAATGATACATTTTAAAATAATTAGGTAGGAATATTATTAATATAAAAAATTATTAAACAAAATAAAACTAGGCAATAGGCACTAGACTACATTATTTTCAGTCATTTACAAATACAAGAATATTATAAATACAAAACATATAACGTAAAAATACACAAAATTAGAAGAGATCCTTGAAACTAACCTCCTTAACAAATAATTATTTAGATATTGTTTCTGACTTATATTCTGTAATTTTTTGTTCAATTAAATGTACATTTTCTTGAATGTTACTTCTTTGTTGATTCAAAGAAGAATTAGCGCTTCGAATTTATATGTAGGTCTCCGTTGGTACCTACATCTAATACTACATGACCAATTCTTGAATTATGGTTTCGATATTCGGAAACTAGGCGCAGACTTAAAATTTTTTTAAACCAATTTTGTGTTAAATGAAATCTACACCCAACTATTTTAGCCTGAATTCACACTTCGGCGCAAACAAAATGTATCGATATTTCAAAATCAATAGCGATTTCAGCGGGATTAAATATCAAATTATTCTCTGTAATTTTTTCTTGTATTGTTTATTTAAACCTATTTCCCTTACCTTGGTGGACATTATCGCTTTCTTAACTCTCGTCGTTTACGGGGTTGGGTCGTAAACCAGTGGTCGAACTCCACCATCCCCTTAATCCCTAAAGCTGAAAACTACCTGACATTTCTTATGTCGTGGTCGAAGTCGGTTGCAGCCCATTCGTTCTCTAATTTTCTCAAAAACGGCTGAACAGGTTTTGATAAAATTTTATAGTTAGGCTTCTATCTGGCGTCACAAGATTTGAAGTCCTGATAATATATTTTATTGGCATATTAGCTGCATCTTCGTCTTTCTTGCCTTTGGTGGATTTACAAGTATGAGAATGCAGAGGTAGAATTCCTGAGATAGAACTTGTCTCGTATCGAAATTTCAATGTTTAACCTCGTCTCGATCTCATGGCCATCACTATAACAACTTCAGGTGAAATGTCTGTACCATCAATTGTTTGAATATTCAAAATTGTTGTTTGACGAACTCGATTTTGAACTGAACTAGACATGGTGAACTTGGTAGGTTTAAAAATAACATCCATTTTTGATATTCTATGGTGTAATGTGATACTTATGATTTCAGTGTATAGTATCAGTCAAATTTACAGAAGTGGGCAATACAATTTTAATGACTTCTGAAACAGTGTATTCCGGTTTTACTTTCTCATATGAGCTATAAGTATTGTGATCGGGTCAATTTTTCAAATTTGAGTTATTGGCATTTCTAGACGCTTTAAGATCCCCTGAATCCAAAAATTTTGAATTTCCTCGCAAATTAAAAAAAAATTCAAAAACTTTCATATGTATTTTATATTAGATTTGGACCTTTCAATAAGTATCTTATTACAATATGTCGGAAAAAAGGTACTTCACTCTTGTCATTTTTCGTCTTTATATATTCTCTAATTAGGAATTTCCTTTTCATTTTGAACATGTATTTTATTATCGAATATGTATAATAAAGCTTGTTGACATTTTTAGCTAAATCTTGTCTGAAGGGCATTTTGCACTTTTCGTTTTTCGACTTTTTGAGATTTTCTCGAAATGTTCTCCAAGAATTTTTTTAGATTTTTGAATACCCATTCTACTGTCCAATATGCATGACAAACTATGATAAAATTTTTACTAACTCTTTTCTGAAGGGCATTTTATATTTGTCATTTTTTGTTTTTTTTTTAAATTTTATCGAAAACCGCTCAAAAATTATTTTTTTTGTATACTAAAAATACAGTGAAATATTTTCACTTCAAAGCTAATTAACTTCAAATATTTAATACGTTTAAACACATATAAAGAATGGAAAAAAAAATATAAGGCATTTTTACCTAAGGGAACTATCATTATTATTTTATACTGATAGATGCCAAGTCCTGTTTTCAATACATTGTAAACGTTGGATCAGATGGAAGTCTTTATCGGGGAACCTTTTCCACATTCAACAACGAAGATTGATTAGGAGGTAATTAATAATAATAAATAAACTCGGAAGTTCTATAATAATCAAGTTTGGTTTAGATACAAATTAGCCAATTAGCTAAAACTTCAAACATGGACATCGTTCATAACCTACAAATTGAATAATTTCTTCGCTACTTCATTAAATATTGTAAACACATTTAAAGAACTAGTTAAGATAAACGCAATTCGAGGTATGATAAACTGGAACGTAGTAATACTGGCATGTTTAAAGAGGTTTAAGCCTGCCAATTTTATTGGTACTTAGAATGCTGTAATTGTTTATTCGTGCTTGCACTGGTGAAAATTGCCCGACTTTACGTATGAAATTTTATTTTACTGGCGCCATTAAATCTATGTTCGTGTGAAACCAATACAACGCTTCAAGATTTTTGTCCACTAATAATTTTAATGTTTAACTAAATCGGCACAAAAGAATAAATGCATTAACTTGGGATCAAGTTTCGCCTTCTTTCATAATTAACGTTTAAAGGTTTCCATACAATTAGCTTTAAATTACCGTAATGCCTTTACACTACCAATAAACTAATCCTAGTCGAATATTACCCGGAACCGACATCGACGTCAAGTACGATATCACCACCTACTAATCCTCTTACTCTTAACTTTTTAATTTCGAGTGGTGGCGATTATCCCCCTGATTTCGGTGTCAAACTGAGAGGACGTCTCGCCTTTTCTCTTGAGCGCCTTTTGTCATCTCGAGAGCTTAATCCAATTGTTCGTTGTCATCATGTTCGAGTACCTACCTGCTCGATGGTTACCGATCTGCGAGAATTTTGGCAGAGAAGAGCTAGTTTGCAGACGAGAGTGGTTCGAACAGTAGTGCAATAAGTTAATATTACGAAATCCGGAAGAGGAGAGTCCTGAAGGTCTGATTGTAGGTAGGACAACATTTATTTTATGTGTGATTGTCGCGGTAGGGGAATTTATGGGAAAGTACCAATAAGAAGGTTAAATATGTTATTAAAATTTTTACTCGTTGTGGCGGTGTAAATCTGGTCGTGGAATGTATTTTGGCACGCTTTCTATCTTTTATTGACGTCTTTTCATTATAAATTCTTTTCCTAGGCTCAACTGGATGCTTTTGAATGTATATATTATTAAAGACCGAAAAGGGGATTAATATTAATAACGATTAAGCCTCTTTCATTACCATTTTACGCAACACTGATCCCAAGATGGATTTTAATAAAGCCCAGGAGAAATGCGATTATTGTAACGTATAAGGCAAGTGAATTTTCGTTAGAAATGCCAGAATTATTTGGGGGGAGAAAGCGTTTCCTTTTTTAGACGTTTTAATTACTACGACGACGCTGCACGATTTATTGTGAAATTAGTGACCGATCGTTAAATTTTAATTTTTAAAATAATGTACCTATTGTATATTGCGATAAACGGTAAAAACAATTACATATCGTAAAATACCGCCAATGACTTGTTTCAAACGTGAAGCGTTTAAAACTTTATAGCCCAGACTACATACTGAAAAATTATAGTTTTCACGGCATAATGTTCTACAGATATTTGAAAGTTTTAAATGGTAGGGGGGACCTATAGAAAGATCACTGTAGGACCATATACAGCTAGAATGTCCCTGTTTTTTATAAACAATGGATTAAGGTGTGAAAATCTATTTTTTCCTCATAGAATTTTCCGGTTGCATTTTAGAAAAAAGTGGTCAAGAGGAAAGTTGTAGAGAATAAAAAGACGGTTAATTTGGTTTTTTATAAATTAAAATCGATAAATAAACAATTGAGTTATTAGCAAATAACCATAAATTTTTCATTATTTTATACATGTTAATAACTTTTGCAATAATAGTGATAAGTGAAAAGTAATACACGATTTATGAGGCCTTTAGGGGTCTTTATAAGTGTGCAAAATTTCAGCCAGATCGGGTTATTAGTTTACGGGCTATCTTATTTGTTTATCCGAGAGACTCAATGTTTAAACAATTACAGGCTGCAATTCTACAGATATTTAATAAGGTGGAATAGTTTCCTTGAATGCCGAACTATAAGTTAAGTTTGAGAACAAACTCATTTTTAATTAAATTGTTGTTAAAAAAATCATTTTATAAGGGGGCTAATTTTTTGCTTATAAACAAATTAAATAACTTTTTTGTATATTGTTACACACGTTTTTAATAAATTGCATTGAAAAGGTGGTAAAAAACCTTTCATTAAAAAAAAGGTTCTACTATCAATAGAAGCCTAGATATGAACATTTAAAAAAAAAATCATATCTTCATTATTTATAAATATTAAGAGCCTAAATTTTCACCAGTTTTACATAAAGATCTAAATTTTAATACAGGATTTATAGGTTTAATATCTATGCACCTTGAAAAAAGTTATAGCCCTTTAAAGTTAAGGTTTTTCGCTCAAGTCTACGATGTCGTAGTGGAGGGGATAGCAGATCGTTTTAAAACCAAAACTTCAAATTGGACGCGCTAATTTTTTTTTTTCGATATCTCGGCTTCTAGGCAACGTAGAACCTTATTTTTGTTTTATTCTGGGGTATCTCGACGAAATATTAACATCTAACCTATTTTTATCGCCGTAGAAAATTGGAAAATCCCGGAAAATTCAATAGATACAATTATAAGAATTTTCTTACAATTTAAATGCTACTATTTTGCAGCAGTCTTTGTTTTTTAAATGTTGTATAAAATTGGTATATTTTACAATTTCATTGTTATTAATATTACAAATATTTGCTTCAGATATTTATAAAATGATGAAAATTGTCTGTTTTAGTAAAATGCTATTTATTATTATAATTAATATTATTGAATTCAGGTTCATTAAAAGTAAAATCAGGAAATTTAAGAAAATCATCAATCAAGAACTTCACTATTCCTCGATTTTTTCTCTGCCCTCTCTTCTAATTCATCTTCAAGGACCATTTCATGCAAGAAGTCATCTTCAAGTTCTTCACCGTTTGAATCTTCTTCGATAACAATTGTGCCCAGATGAAGACATTTTTTTTCATCATTATTATAATTACAGTTAATACAAAGAGCTGTGCAATTTAGGAAAAAAAATTGTTAAAAACACATAATTGTCTTTATTTATTAGTAAATATTTTAACATGTATAACAATTAACTTGCAAATATATATTAATTGTATAAAAAATATATACATCAAGGAGTTTGTTTCAAAATAGTAGCATTTAAATTGTAAGAAAATTCTTATAATTGTATCTATTGAATTTTCCGTGATTTTCCAATTTTCCACGGCGATGAAAATAGGTTAGATGTTAATATTTCGTCGAGTTACCCCAGAATAAAAAAAATTAAGGTTCTACGTTGCCTAGAAGCCGAGATATCGAAAAAAAGTTTAGCGCGTCCAATGTGAAGTTTTGGTTTCAAAACGATCTGCTATCCCCTCCACTACGACATCGTAGACTGGAGCGAAAAACCTTAACTTTAAAGGGCTATAACTTTTTTCAATGTGCATAGATATTAAACCTATAATTGCTATATTAACATTTAGAGCTTTATGTAAAACTGGTGAAAATTTCGGCTCTTAATATTTATAAATAATGAAGATATGATTTTTTTACAAAATTTTGCTATCTAGGCTTCTATTGACAGTAGAACCTTTTTTTTAAATGAAAGGTTTTTTTACCACCTTTTCAATGCAATTTATTAAAAACGTGTGTAACAATAGAAAAAAAGTTATTTAATTTGTTTATAAGCAAAAAATTAAGCCCCCTTTTAAAATGATTTTTTTAACAACAATTTCATTAAAAATGAGTTGGTTTTCAAACTTAACTTATAGTTCGGCATTCAAGGAAACTATTCCACCTTATTAAATATCTGTAGGATTGCAGCTTGGGCAAGCTCATATGTTTAAACATTGAGTCTCTGGGATAAACAAATAAGATATCTCGTAAACTAATAACCCTATCTGGCTGACATTTTGCACACTTATAAAGACCCCTAAAGGCTTCACAATTCGGGTATTACATTTCACTTATGACTATTATTGCAAAATTTATTAACATTTATAAAATAATGAAAAATTGAAGGTTTTTGGCCAATAACTCAATTGTTTATTTATCTATTTATCGATCAAATTAACCGTCTTTTTATTCTCTACAACTTTCCTGTTGGGCACTTTTCTCTAAAATGCAACCGGAAAATTCTATAGGGAAAAAATTGATTTTCACACCTTAACCCATTGTTTATAAAAAAAGAGGGACATTCTAGCTGTATATGGTCATACAGTGATCTTTCTATAGGTCCCCCCTACCATTTAAAACTCAGATATCTGTAGAACATTAAATCAACTTTTTTTGTAGCCTGGCCTATTATGTCTAAAATTAGTTACGAACATTTAAAATTTATTATTGATTTAAATTAATCAACTCTATTATATGAAACAAAATTTTAACCAATTAAATTAATTGAATTATTCAAATATATCAGACCTTACAAAATAAATTTACCAACAGCGAACAACTATGACCCGTTCTATTTAATTAGGAATAAATACAAATTCCGAACATTCCGTGAAATGCCGGTTGGCGGATTTACACTCCAATTAACTTTTTATAATTTTTTATTACAAACAAAATTTCCATTAATAAATTTAATACTGGTTGGATAATGGTGCCAAAAAGTCGACCTTAACTAAAAATACACTGCGAACCTTCGGCAGTGTCGCGTGGTGGAATAATTGCTCCCATTGTTTAATCATAATTAGACGCGTTTGCTTAAAATGTGAAAACCGCTCCGCAATGTGATCAATAGTCGATTTAATGTCACAGATAACGGTTTATGACGTTATTTTTTCCTCTTAATTAAGCAGATTCGGTTGGAAGCACGAACTGATCAAGGTTTAAGTAAATATATGTATATATAGGAAACACAGTTAATTATAGCTAGTAATGGAAAATTCCTTGGGATGTAAAGAGTCTAACGGATTTATTAACATTTTTTTGTGCTTAAAGGTGACTCGCCAGGAATGTAAATCGCTTGACGTTTTAGATAAAAAAAGCAATATATATTAATCCAATTAAGCAATGAAAGCCAGCTAACCGGCGGCGCTTATCACTCCTACCATCTTTACTTCATAATTTAAAAACTTTTTAACCCGATTCAATTCAGGTAATCACCGTTGACTGTTAATCTCGCGACTTGTCCCGCGCTCCGCGAGGACAAATTTCCCAATATTTTCCGTTTTTCGGCCGATTTAAAAATATAATACAAAACAGAGAAGCCAGTCGATGTCAGACCTCCTGCGGCTTTTCAGTCGAAGCGTTACTGGGGCTTTTGTAGTTTGCATGTATATCCGAGCGTTACGCCGATTAAAAGCGTTCTAAAAGGATTTAAAAGGAATAAAGAGGGCCTTTGATCAAAGGGAGAACAAACGGAAAGAGGAGAAAGGGGTTGTGATAGAAATTAAAATGTAATTCACCTCATGTGGTACAGTTGTTGATGATGGGAAAGTTGTAAAGTAGGTAATTTGAAGCCAGCAGGATTTTCGGATTGAATTTGCCCGGGATGGTATTTTAAGTGGTGGACAAAATTTCACATATAATACCGACCTTGCCTGTACTCGTTACAAGATAAAAATTCTTGTTATCGTTTGTTATCGACCCCTGAGTTAGTACAAGGAACGAATTACATGGAATTTTTTTAATACGAGAATGATTTTATCACTTTATTATGAATAACTATTTCTTCTCTTTTCCATAAACCGAAATATGCAATCAGCTCAAAAAAATGTGTTGATCTTGTTTTGGATTCATCTGGGAAAATAATGACAACAAGCCAACTTTTACGAAATATACCATTGTTTAAACCCCATGTATTAGTTCAATTATTTTCTTAATACATGGACATTTGAGCAGATTAAGCAAAGAGTATGTAAGCTAGATTTTGATACCCACATAGACATTCTAATAAAAACATTCATTTACCAATGGATGGTTTTCCTTACTAATGAATAAGTTTGTCTTGATTCAAACGAAAAATTGTTCAAAAATACTGAAATGCGAATCTGAAAAAGAACTCTGAGAAAGCTTAACTTGTTCTAGGTATTTGTTTCTGCCTTAGTAGTATTAAAGGCATATATTGAGTCATTATGAACATCATTTATTCCTTAAGCTAGACGTGTCTTGATGAGTTTATGGATTTTTCTGGAAAAATAGTAAAAAAATGTATATTATTGTATGTACATTTGGGAGCATTATACAAAATTTGGGTGAATTTTCTTGCAAGTGATTAAAGAATTGTAAATATCTTATAAAATACTACAAATATTACGTTTGATTGTTTTCTAAATATTTGCACGTTTAAGGATATTAAGCAAATGGTTTGCTAGGAAAGATTTTGTTATAAATACAGAAGTTTTAATAATAAATCCATTAATATATAGCTAATTCAATTCTGTTACAAAAAAATACAACTATTACTTACTGTTTAAAGGACGTGGTGGTTTGGTGTAAAATAATTATTACTAAAGCATACTTTTAAAATAGCTTATTATCAAATGCTCAAAATTATGCTGAAGAAAATTTTTGGTTAATTATAATTTAGTAATTTAATAGTGGATCTGATAATTCCTATCAGAATTACGTTTATAAATGGAAAACTTCTTTCAACGTCCATAGTGTATCGAATTTGTCTACTATGTCGATACAAATATTATTTGTCGAAATATTACTACAGTGAAACCTCTATAATACGGACACCCGGGGGAGCAAACATTTTGTCCACATTAGGGAGTTAAACATGAATATTGTGAATAATTTGCCTGAAATGGTTTTACATAAATAATTACTTTTTTAGAAGTATACAAAAAAAGAAACCATTTAAATGAATAATTTGTATTTCACATGTATTTCCTCATATACATAATACATAGTACATAATTTAATATTTATATATGTACCTGGTACGTTCCACGCCGAATTTAGATTTTTTTTAGATTTGGCCCAAAATCAACTAAAACGGTCCTTTTGGGTCCCTGAAACTCTCCCTAAATTTTTAGGGCCCCAAGTGGAATTGAACTCAAGTTATGGACAATTGAAAGTTGAAATTTTCAGGTTCGGCTCCAAAACCAAAAATTTTCAACCATCCACAACTTGTAAAAATACCCATTTTTATGAAAAAAGTTTTAAACAAAAGTTGTTTGCAATGCTTTAAACTTTCGGAAACTGCTAAAAAAAGTTCATCCGACATGGTTCACTATTGACGAGTCTTGGCGCCATTAGTCGTCAGGCCGCCAAAAAAAAAAACATTATCAGCTTTCCTGACCAAAAAAATCAGGAGCGTAGCTGGATTCGATATAAAATCTTTCAGCCCAAACAAAAGTTAGCCAGACCTAAGGGCTTAGAGAAAAAAAATGGTTTTCAGGTTCAGCTTGAAAACCAAAAATTTTCAACCATCCATAATTTGTAAAAATACCCATTTTTATGAAAAAAGTTTTAAACAAAAGTTGTTTGCAATGCTTTAAACTTTTGGAAACTGCTAAAAAAAAGTTCATCCAGCACGGTTCACTGTTGACGGGTCTGGGCGCCATTATTCGTCAGGCCGCCAAAAAAAAAAAAAATTATCAGCTTTCCTGACCAAAAAAATCAGGAACGTAGGTGGATCCGATACAAAACGTTTGAGCCCACACAGAAGTTCGCCAGACCTAAGAGCTGGTCCCTAATTTGAAAATTTGTGTTGAAAATTCAAATTTCCAGAACAATTCGTGCGGAAGGTTGCTTCAGCGTTGTCGTCAACCGTTGTGGACCTTCAAAAACATCAACAAGAGCAACAATTTGGGTGAGAGTCGCTTCTTGGATAAAAAATGTGCGTCAAGCGAAGTCATCTGGGATCAAAATTCAAGTATTTTGAGGAATTTTGAGTTTTTGAGCCGCCGGGGACTTGGAAAGTGCTCTATTTATATGAAAATAGCATGCCAACCTTAGTGATGTTGATCCCCAGTCAACTTCTAGAAAAAATGTCGCTCATGGTTTGAGATTAACTGGCAAACAGTGGATTTCTGGGGGCTCAATGGAATTTTGTTGATATCAAGGGATTTTTGCCGGATTTCACCATTTTTTTTCTCGGAGCCCTTTGGTCTGGCTAACTTCTGTTTGGGCTCAAAAGTTTTGTATCGAATCCAGCTACGCTCCTGATTTTTTTGGTCAGGAAAGCTGATAATGTTTTTTTTTTGGCGGCCTGACGACTAATGGCGCCAAGACTCGTCAATAGTGAACCATGTCGGATAAACTCTTTTTTAGCAGTTTCCAATAATTTAAAGCATTGCAAACAACTTTTGTTTAAAACTTTTTTCATAAAAATGGGTATTTTTACAAATTATGAATGGTTGAAAATTTTTGGTTTTGAAGCTGAACCTGAAAACCATTTTTTTTCTCGAAGCCCTTAGGTCTGGCTAACTTTTGTTTGGGCTGAAAAGTTTTGTATCGAATCCAGCTACGCTCCTGATTTTCTTGGTCAGGAAAGCTGATAATGTTTTTTTTTTGGCGGCCTGACGACTAATGGCGCCAAGACTCGGCAACAGTAAACCATGTCGGATGAACTTTTTTTTAGCAGTTTCCAAAAGTTCAAAGCATTGCAAACAACTTTTGTTTAAAACTTTTTTCATAAAAATTGGTATTTTTACAAGTTATGGATGGTTGAATATTTTTGGTTTTGGAGCTGAACCTGAAAATTTCAATTTTCAATTGTCCATAACTTGAGTTCTATTCCATTTGGGGCCCTAAAACTTTAGGAGAAGTTTCGGGGGCCCAAAAGGAACGTTTAATTTGATTTTGGGCCAAATCTAAAAAAAAATCTAAATTCGGCGTGGAACGTACCACCTATATATAATTGTATGTAATATTAATAATTGTACGTAATTAACAGCTGCTGATTACTGCAAAAATTCTGTAGTTTTTAATTGTTTTTTGGACACTATGTGCTTTTCTAAATGAAGTTGAAAATTGTTAAAACTTTATAACATCAAGTGTGTTACTAACGGTTAATTCTTTCCGCCGTGCCATAGCAATGCTTATGATAGACACGACAGTTTCAAAGTAAATATGTTATGCCCTTTTACTTAACGATAAACCAAAATATAGTGTCCACATTTGCCGAAAATAAAGTGTCCATGTCCAGATTAGAGAAGGTCCCTATTGTAGAGAAAATTTTCCATTAATATCTTATGGCAAAGTGACGGTTACAAAGAAAAAGTGTCCATATACCTATGTGTCCATATTGCAGAGGTGTCCACAACAGGAGGTTTTACTGTATTTACTACAGTTTATAGAGTATATACGATATATACGATACGATAAGGTATTACTATATGTACTATGTTGATATAATCGATACTATGTTAAGGTACAATAGATCTATACTTCTACAAATAGTGGGGGGGTCATCTTTAGTAGCAATTCTCAGAAATGTATTTCACATTTTAACATTTAAAGATTAAAGAATGTAAAGATGTAAAATGTGCTACTTCTGTATAAATATGTATAAGAATGCCAAAATATGCATTACATATGGTTAATAATTAGCGATAATTACTTTAATGCAAATGATACGTTAGCCTACAGATTTATTTTTATATATTTTATTTATTTATTTATATTTAATGATATCCAAAAAATGAAACGCATGCACTTTGCATGCGTTCCGACATCTACGTACGATAACCCAAGAAAAACAAAAGAAAGGAAAGCATGTTTTCTGTTATTGTAAATGTTGGGAGATACTATTAATAGGCTAATTTAGATATAGTCAGTTTTTGTGTGCTTATGAGAATATCTACGCAAATAGTAGGACAACCAGGCAGGCAGAGAAGGTCTTTTGTAAAACAAAATTCAATGATTTTAAAAGTTAATTACAAGTTTGTCAATCAATGTTAACGGAAGATGCTGTGGAAAAAGAGCCAAGTGACGATGTTGAAATGAACGAAATAACCCTTTTATAATGCAATATTGGTACTCAATAATCGCCAGGAGTAAATATACCAGAATCTCTAGCCATCTACGACAGTATGACAATATATGTACATGAATTCACCAATACTCAAATAAGCATATTTTGTTTTATTTGAAACTATCATTAACAGAAAAGATGTATTCAAAGGGGTTTTTAGTCGGTACACAATATGGACTGCTATTCCTAACGACAAATCTCAGTTTTACATAATGTACCATAAAAATCTGCAGACAACAATTAGTTTATCGTAGTTATAAACCTAAGAGTAATTCAAATTGCTATTAAGGCAAACGAGAGTAAAGATTTAAGTCGCCTTGGACAAATCATTCGTCACATTTGAAATAAATGTTTCAAAAGAAAAATGGAATCGCATTAAATCTCGATTTATCAACGGCAGAAGTATTGCTTGAATTGGCTGACATCCACGTGAACATGTAAGAAAATTTATGATGATTGACTATTATATAAATCTGCTGCTTTTGTTTTATTTTAAAAATCTCATATTAAAATTTGAAAAAAGATTCAACATGACGCATGGTTAAAATTACTGCTTAGTTCCTTAATAATAATTCATAAAATATTGCAAATTTATTTCATCCGTATGGAATAAACAATTACTGCTTGACTGTAATTACATTTTCCCAAGGTTATTAAAAAATATTGATTTTAAATTTATATACGTTTCAGCCTCGTACTACGCTTCAACCGATCTCGCTTCACGGATTTTTGCCATGTTAAAGCTCTTAGCTTCTTATTAATGCCGCCTGCTGCAATTTATCGTACAATTTAATGAAAAAATTTTTCATAAAAAAATATAATTTAATCGTTTCAAACTCAGTGATTTAATATGAATATTTGTGACATGTAGGAAAATGATTCGTATGTGTGGTGGATGCGCTCTTTGTAAATTCACCATTTCATTAGATGTTATCCATTAGACCAGAGGTGGTCATTGTGGCCAACAGAAATGATCTTGCTAGCCACTCTGGAAATGCACCATAACACCGTGGGCCACATATAAAATTATTTATCTTCATATTGGATTTATATGCACTATAGATGACATTTTTTTGGAGGGAAAAATTGAATCATTATGGGTTATTATTATTTGGTTTATTTTGATTTTTACATACAAACATAGATAATATAATAATAATGAAACTAAACGTTCATTGTAAGGAAACACATATTACTAAAAATTTAATACGAAATACATATATAGTAAGTATAAATGAAATCATTAAAAAATATTTATGTTACTAGTGCGATTGTATTTGTTTCTCCACCCTTTCACTTAGCTTTTGCAAATTGATCTCAATTTGGGTATTTGCATATCATTCTCTTTTGTAACGTAAGTGTTATTATAATCTATTTTTGATTTTGATGTTTAAAATATGTTTCAATGCAATATTACACTGTATGTCAACCAGTTCGGCTTGGAGATATTCTGGGGCCGACTCGATTTCAACATGAAAACGAGATGAATATATTTCAAATATTTTGATGTATTTGTCTAACTCTAAATTACTGAATCGGCTTTGAAAGCTAGCTGTAGCCTTTCTTACTTCTTTTGCATATTTGATAGAATTGTTACATTTTGATTTCTTAAACGATTTCAACGATGGAAAGTGATGGATGAGTGTTATTATATTACCTTCCAACTGCCATTTTAATATCAATTTCTTCTGAAATGCTTTGATGTAATTAAATTTATCGATTATAATCTTATCTTTTAGTTGCAATAATATATTTGATGGATTGAAATAATTTATACTCTTTTTCCTCAACAAGATCGAAGCACATTAATGAGCTGGCCGCCAACCGAGGGATTTTTAATGTACTGGAGGAAAAAAATATTCGCAGTTTTCGTAAGCAGTATACCTGTATTTTTACCTGTTTTTGTATAATTTTGAAGGGGCCACCCTGTTTAGTGGTGTCAGAACAAAGGTTCAAAGGCTAGGAAGAAGAAGAAGCTAAGTGATAAGCAGAAATCCGGCGACCGGATATTGAGATATCAATGGCGTTCATGTTTAAATAACCTTATTTCAACGAAAAATACAGTAATTATTGGTACTCCGTTATCCTAAATAATATTGTTACATGCTCGCCTATGACCTTGACGGTCAGCTCATTGTCATGCGTCTATCTTCTTGGGAAAAAGAGTATAGTTATCTTGCGAACTCTAGACTCATGAACAAAACAGGCAATATCTGTTATATATTCGTAGGAATATCATTTTATATTGAAAGTTAATTTTTCACATAATTTCGACAGTTAATGTTTCAATACATGGATGCACAGATAATGTATTTTTTTAATACATGGGTTTTCCACTACTTTGGTCAGTATAAAATAAATTTATTTTTTAAAAGTGTGATGAATCCTGCGTGCCGGAAAATTGTGCAAGGCGCATGCGGGTTGGCCACTCCTGCATTAAACCAATGTTTTTCGCGTTTCAACACAACTATACTCTTTATGTTTCTGTTATAGGTTGTTCTACATTGTTTCGTAATATTATATAGTTTCTTGTTTGTATGAAACTTTTTCTGAATGTGTCGAAATCGATTGGAATTGCTTGGGAATTATCAATATCGATATTTAGTTTTAAAGAAAAATGCTCATTTTAATTAAACCAAATGAATCAAACAATCTAAGAGGCAATATGTAGAGTTGTTCGCTGGTATAGTTTAGTATCCCCTTTTTGGTAGTTCTGGAACACTTAATACCTTTAAGTTCACACAAACATTGGTCGTGCTGCTTAACAATATGGATCAAGTACCGCGTGGTCGTTTAAATTTATGTTCAACACAAGACTTAGGTTCATCACCACTGAACTTCTAGTCTAGTCGACATGCACCATTTTTTAAATTTTTTGTATAGTCACCGAAAATTATGATTATGGTGTCCTTTGATTCGTAATGAAGTGAAATTTCACGAAGTGAAAGTTTAAGTTCAATAATTATCGGGGTTTTTATGTTAAATTCAGTTTAGGAAAATTTATTAATTAACAAATGCATAATTTATGGAGAAATTGGGGTAAAAATTTTTAACCGCGGATTATTGTTAATTGATGTATCCCAATAAGACACGAATTTTTTTATTCCTTATTATTCATATGTTAAAATAGTTAATATGTTAAAATAATATGTTAGAAGCGCGGAAGCCATACTACCCGTTTTTGGCTGCATTTTCGGGGCTCTATAAAAATTGTAAATATTGGAAGTACAGTTTCGGGAGTCGGAAGTACCTACCTTTCAGCAAATTTGCTGATCTTGTCAGATCTTTTTTAATACTTTGAAAATCTCTATTATTTTTCGAGATATTGAAAAAAAAAACAAAAGGCCCACTTTTTTCACTTAACTTATGCAATTTTTTTCGGCCCCTTTCCTTAAACTTTCTACGACATGACATTACGAATTGAATGACACCGTGATCATAATTTTCCGTGACTATAGAAAAAAGTTTTAAAAAATGGTACATGTTGACTAGACTATTCAGCCACCGACCTGGCGAAAGTGGTTCTGAATCCAACCGTTCTGAGAGCCTTCTGTAACGGGCTACGCCCTATACGATTCACATCGTCGGAAAAGTCATATCCAGAGTCGGAAAAAGCGATTTAGAACAAATTGGCGGAGCGCGAGTTACCTTTGCGAGATCCCGCGAAATCTCGCCCGACATGGCGGAGGGGGCGAAAGGGGATTTCACGCAACGGGGAGGTTCGTAATGATGTAAACTTTAAAATTCCGTGTCTGTTTTCCAGCATGGCACCGAGGCTCTTCCTGTTAGCGATGATCCTGTTGGTCGCGGATCGATACGGGGGCATCGCGGGAGCGGAATCGGCGGCGACGGGAGCGGCAGCAACAGGAGCGGCGTCATCGTCGGCGTCGCCTTCGGGAGCAACAGATCCGGCCGAGCCGCGGCTCGCCGACTGGAACGGCAGGAGGAAAAGGGGATACGCCAGATGGGCTTATCCCGGCGAGCAATTTCAGGGGTAAATAGGGTTAATTTTCTGCGAAATTGTTATCGATTGTTTTTAAACGGTTCGTGATTAACGACGTGGGGGTGGACGGGTCTCCCTTACCTGCGGCGAAGGTTAATGGGGCACCTGAGGGTTCGATTACGTTTCTAGGCGGAGATCACGTCTCCCGCCTCCTGTTAGACGGTTCGATGCAGCGACCTTTTTGTCGTAGACCTGACGAGCTTCTAAAGTGAATCCACAACGGCCGTAAGCATAAGATCCGCGTAGCAACTAAGTAACATTACCATAAATGGCTCTGTTCACAATGCGAGGCACATTTCGTTATTAGGCAATTTAATAGAATTCCGTAAAGCATATATAACAAAGAAGACATGGAGAAGTTGAAATTCAAATGCTTTAGCCAGATGCACAGAAAATGGTTTTGTACTAATAAACGAATTGCTGTCGTCAATTTTGTCAACATTAATACCATGAATCTGTGATTGTTACAATAATGTCTCGTCATAAACTAATAACTTCATGCTTTGGACCAATATATGAGCCACCATTAAACAGTGAACGCAGCACATTAAAATTAAATATTTAATCTGTCACTATAATGGAATAATTCATTGAACTGATGCTTAAGGATCATTAAATACCGTTCATCGTTATAATGCTAAATATTTTGTAATAGTTCGATGAACGGCAAACATAAAAATTCAATGAACGTTCTTCGTAGTTTCAACTAAGATCAAACATTGATTTTGCGAAACCAATTATTACCTTGTAAAAAAACCGTCATATTTAATGATACCTGATCATGGAACAATAACCGCGTACCTTAATATTACAAATCGGCATTATAGACTTTGCATACGCCTTTTTGGAATTTTTCGATTATGTCTTCAGTCGATCTTATAAAGTTGAAAAATCAGTATCCGCGTTTTAACTTTATTGTGCCAGATTATGTTGTGATATATGGGCATTGATCCAACTGTGAATTTTCGAAATGTAAATCTTGTACGCTTGCAGAGATCACTGGAAATATTTATTCTCTTCTGCTTTGTAATGTAATAATGTAAAAATGTTTTATAAATCTGTTAAATTTCTGGGTGTTACTACAATTTTTGATGTTGTTCCAAATTTCTGTCTATTTTCGACATTAAGTAAAACATGTAACAAATTTCAACCAATTGTCGACCGAAATGTGCCAAATAGAGGTATTAATTAGTGTTTAAAGAGTAAAAATTCAACGCCTGCATCTCATAAACCAAGAATTTGTGGATTAATGTTTGTTACACTTTTTATCTTATTTTCAAGAGTAATACGCAGATTAGTTTTCGAACACGTTTTTATTAATCCAGCTATTTAAAAACATCTTGGTGTGAAATTTAAACTAAATAAGAAAATATTACAATAACTATATATCTTCATTCAGACCGCTCTAATATTAATACAATATGTATATTTTACCAGTTTTATAGGTGCCATTTATATGGCCAATTAATAGACGTAGATTATCAGCACACATAGTTTACGTGATGTTGTGTAAACCGTGCTTTCAACAACATCAGTTTGTTGGTTTGTTTGGAGCAATTTCAAAGTTGAAGTTTGGTTCAGCGATCTGCTACTTGAATGCTCTTAAAACGAATTTATTCATTTTGATCAGTCCCAAAATCTCGTCATCCAAAGAATATTCCTAACCATCCCTCTACTTTTGAGCTATAATAAAATTCATCTTTTTACTTATTTGTGATGGTTAAGGCTATCACGCTTAAGCCGAGGATGTAATGTTCAGAATCAAAAAATACGGAAAACGCTTCAAACAGTGTTCCATTGCCAACATAAATGCCAGGGGAACATTGGGATTTGCATCTTTTCCCGCAATGGTGACTTTCGGTAGAAATATTTTACTCATAACAGTTCACCTAAGATATTTTTCATTTTATGTTTTATTCCCCAAAAAGGTGAAACCATAAACCTTTGTTTATATTTTACCTCGAATTTACATATTTAACAAACCGAAATTTTATGAGACAAAAATGTGCCTGGGAGAGCTTAACTTGCTTATGAACCTCCGTTATTTTTTTTTATAAATTGAACCAAAAATTTTTAAGTAAAAATAAAGTAATAAAGGTGTAAAATTGCAGCGTTATTGCGAAACGTTCAATCAAGTTTTTTTAATGGAAGTATGTGGTTTGTTGCAATTAATTGTGCTTGACAACGAAACAATCTATCACATTAATAGTATATGGCAGTGGTTTTAATAATTACTGAATACCAACTTTCAGTGTAATTATCATTAATTAAGTTAAATATGAACAACGGTCCAATAATATATGCAATGCAAAGTAATTTTAATTTTAATTTTAACAGCGCAACCATTATTAAACTTCAATTAAAAGTGGAAATATTTTTATTATTACATTTTGCGAAAATCTATTATATATTGTCGTCAAACCATCCCAGCAGGAATTATAATCATATTCCAAAAGTTATCTACATAATGAAATGCCATGTAATTAATCACGAGTAGGAACATAACAAACTACAACTTCTCTTGGACAAAACAAGTTCATTACATTTACTGAAGCAAACCTAGTAATTCATTCTGATATCTCAAAAAAATCCACAGCTTATGAGAGATCCATATTTATATTTACTTCCCACATATATACCCTTTTTAATTTTTAACTTAAACAAATCATTTGGCCCTATTTGTTGCGCATATTTGTTTTGATCTACAGTAGGACCTTTACCAGTAGGATCAATGGTAATTATTCTTAAATGAACCATGTTTTTAAAATTTTGCTCCTTGAATTATGCATCATGCTTCGACGCAGTGGCAGTAAAATTGTTTAAAAGCTGCATTTTCATGATGTCATGAGAAACTTAATTTTACATCTAACATTGGAGCTAGGTGATTATCTTAAACGATACAAAAGTAGACGATTAGTAAATATTTTTACGGTTGTTACTGTTGTTCTGCGATACCGTACATATTCCTAAGGCTTCCTTAGCAGCATTGTAAATGTTTTCCTTCAGTTCATTCCATGCTGTGTTAGGAGTATCACGCTGCACTATTGGGTAGAGAGTAAGATATTATGCATGAGCAATTATATCTTCTTCTTATGTTCTCTACCTTTTGGGTGAAGGCCTCTCCAAAAATTTTTCATCTACTTCTGGTTTGGACTATCTGGTATCAGTTTAGTCCGGCAGTTTTCTTTATGTCATCGCTCCATCTCATCTGTGGGCGCCAGATCGATCTTTTTTCCGCCCATGGTATCCATCTTACGAGACTTCGACTCCAGTTTTCCAAGTGTCGAGCGACGTGGCGAGCCCAGTTCCACTTTAACTCTGCAATTCGGCGAGAAACACCCATCACTTTAGTTCTTTCCCTTATCCATTCATTTGTTTTTCAATCTTTCAGCGACTCCTAAAATATCTCTCTCTATCGCCCTTTGGTTGATTTGCAATTTATCAATATTCCTTTTTGTAAAGGTCCAGGTTTCAGAGCCATAGGCAGTGACCGGTAGTATGCATTGCTTGTATAGTTTTAACTTCAACGATATAGGTATATTCATTTGAAAGATATCTTTAAGTTTCGCATATGCTGCCCAAGTGAGTCTGAGTCTCCGGTTTACCTCGCGTTCTTGCAGCTCTTTTCGATAGTCACTTCTTGTCCAAGATATGTATATGTTTCTACTTGTTCTATTTCTTCATGACCTAACCTACTTCTATTTTGTCAGTATTTTTGTTTTGGTTTGTCATGAATTTGGTTTTGCCCGTATTCAGTTAAAGGCATTCTTGCATTTCAAGCATTTATTCTACTTGAAAAATTGGACACGTTTCTTACTTTTTTTGTAACCAGGTGCAACTGTTTTAGTTTTTGAAAGTAAAGTACTGGTGAGTAAAATCTTGTAATTAAGCCCAGTTTCATTACAGTTGTGTATTTGATCTTCAACATAACCATTTTCTTCAACTATTCTTTCAAAAATTCTCTATGAGACATGCTATATCAGCTATATCAGCTGACTTATCAGCTTATAATTTTTCACCACAAATTTTTAAATTTCTTATACCATGCCTTTCCTTCCATCTTACCAGCTAGGTATCACTCGCAGTAAAAGTGTCCGGTGCTTCAAACACTGGAAGATCTTTGCCAATACTGATTGCCTTTTCCTGTAAAATTGAACCTGACTGTGGGATTCCCCTATCCCGTTGCTGAGTGAACCAGAGATATAATACCTCTTGCGTTCACCAGATTTCATGCTTAGGAGACGCTAAATCACTACTCCACTGCTCTATTTTATCACCACTTTTTCGTCACTCTGATACACTGCTTACTCCTACGGCATATTCTGCGGCAACTTTTTTTAACAAGCCCCCTTTATCGAGACGCTTAATTGCTTCCAGTTTCTGGGCAATTCTCATAACTTTTCCTTCACGCTTTTCCACTATTATTCACTTTTTATAAACGTAATACGATAGAATCAAGTTGATACTGGCAAAATCTCGACTGCGTTATTTGGAGATTAAAACAAAAGCAATTTTTATTATTTCTAATAATGCATAAAGTTTCTAAGAAAACAGAAGAAAGAAAGACGTGCAATTTCTGATAATACATCGGCAAGTTGCAACCATTTCGGATAGTTGAGGAACCATTACAGCGAAATCGGTTTTTAACTCCATTCCATATTATCCATATTATCCAAGATAAACAAACGGAGATCTCACTTTCCATCCCCAAAGCTAGACTGCCCGTACTACTCAACACCCTAATCTAATTCGTCTTCTTCTTGCAGCTTCAGCTTCTCGTACTTCAAACCGCAATCGTCGGAATTCACCCGCCCGTACTTCATCCCGGTGTACGGCGTGGCGGGTAAGGCCCCGATCTACTTCCCACCGCAGCCGATCTACATCAACCCCGGGATACCCCCCGACAACCCCGTGCGACCCTTCATGGGTCCGACGTACCTCCCGCCGAAGGAGTCGCCCCTGACGACCACCCCGAGGACGACGACGAAGAAGCCGAAGATAACCGACAGGAACTACGACGACGAGGACGAGGAGGAACGCCCGCGCTGGGGCGTCGTGCAGAACGGCGAGGGCGGCACCGGAGCGGCGGCGGGGGCGGCACCGACGAGGGTACCGAGGCCGCCGGGCCTGCAGGAGTTCCCGCCGCTGCTCCACGACCCAAACGGCGGTACCAATCAGCTGGCGGCGCAGGCACCTCCAGCTCCTCCGTCGACCAGGCGTACCACCACCACCACCTCCAGCACCACCACGACAACTGCGAGACCTGTGGCAGCCGCAGCGCCACCTGCCGCACCCGGTATCCCGTCCGGTCCGAGCAACTGCGTGTGGGCCGTCATCTCCTGCTGCTCGGCGTCTTCGGATCGCTACCCAGAGAGCTGTTTCGAGCAGAGGGGATGTCCGGGTCCTTTCTGGGATCGCAGTCCCTGCGAGAGCGATTTCGCCAAGTCAGCAATAGACGCGGCTTTGAACTATTACTCGCAGTGATCAAAGTTTAGTAGGTTTCAGGGCAGCTGGATCGGGAACGTCGGGCTTTGAGTCGTGTGAAGCGAGCTTGTACTCTAGCTCAAGACTTTTCAATATTCCAAAGGATATTTTAAATTCTACGTAGAGGGTATGATAGTTTTGGTTTTACGTCAACTCATCGCGGGTCCATTTATCGCGCGATAATTCATCGCCGTCAATTCATCACTCGCTAATTTATCTAAAATGGTGATCACTATCTAATTATTCTATTACATGTACGATTTACCATGTACAATGTACATTTAATACAAAATTGTGTACAGTACTTATGCAGTTATAACATAATCATAACGACAGGCCATAGACATATATTCAGATGAATTACCCGGATATCAATATATCGATTATTTTATTATTGCGGCACTTTAACGAGCAATTCACACCCTTTCAGAGCTATGTCAAAATTCAGCTTTTATTGAATTTATTAAATTGAGAAACGGGAGAATGAAATTCGGGACATAATTTTATGATTTCGAGTGTCATACATCATCCTTGACATGACGTTTAAAATTGCAACACTGAATAGTTTTCCATTGTATTATTATACATCTGAAGAAAACTGTAATTTTTAAAACACAGTTAAAAACTTTTAAAATACTTTGGTGCAACATGTACCAGATTACCTGCAAAACGTTACGGCGAAATCGAGTTTTCCAAAGATTTTGATGAAAATTTGGAAATTTCAACATAGGCTCTAATGGGAAAATCGCTGCACTCGTTACTTTAATATATTTTCTTTAAACTTGTAGCTTGTTCGGAACTATTTTAGAAGAAAAATGTCCCAAAGGCAGAAATTTTCACTGATTCGATCTTTAGACATCTCAACACAAAGTGTAGTTCAGTTAAAAATACCTATCTGGAATTTCAATTTCCAAATCCAATCTCAAGGGAAGTAAATAATGTTAAACATGCTACGAGTCTAGAAAATGAAAGGCCATAACGAGTGCAATTAATCGTAGCTTTATAAAGCGGTGTAAATATTTTCCGAAACTAATTTATTATTGGGAAATTCTCATTTTGATAGAGAACCGCACTTTCCTTAATCTTGGTCAATTTAATAGTGACTTTTAGGTCAGGTTACGAATGTATCATAACGAATAAAGGCAGCATTCGTTAAAACTATGAATTTCTAATAAAATGGTAGCATTCTGATCTGACCTGTTTTAACTTGAGCTAACCTGACACAACATTACCTAAATTGAGATTGATGTGATAAGGTGTGTTAAGGTTATAGATACGAACCTAAATATCACTGTTAAGTAATAATTCATCTGGAGATATCATATAAAGCATAAATGGGGGTTTTAAAAAAGATTCTTTACGTTTGAAAAAGATTAAAATAAAGTTACAATTAACCAGGAGATTTAATATAAGGTATCCAAAGAGTAGTTTATAACGATTATTTTTTATCTACTAATTTACAAGGTATGAAATAGGTGATTCACACACGTTATCGGGAAATGCTTTATAAAGTTTTAGGGAACATATGTCCGAATTCTATTTGTTTTTAAATTACAGGGCGTCAAATTTTACCGGGAGTAATCATTCTTCTTCTTATTATCTATATAATTAATTTCAATAGCTAATCAAAATTCAGTCTTAGTACTAAATTTGGTGTAAATGTGTTTTTTAGAACTGGGAATGGTAAAAACTTCCCATAACATTTTTGTACGTAGCTGTTTAGGGATTTCCACTAAAAGAAAAAAAGAAACTTTTGATGTAAAGCATATATTCTTGCTTCATTTCGTAATGAGCAGAAGTTTTCCAGAAAATTGAAAAAAATTGAATTTACAAAATTGGAAATCTTATTACATTGTTAAAAATATTTTTAGTGTTCAAAATAGCATAATGAATTTTGGTTCATTTTCACCAAAGTTTCTGATACCATAAAAGTTTTTACTATTGTAATAAAATTTTCATCCATA
The DNA here is from genome assembly GCA_946251905.1 of Cryptocephalus moraei. Classification (NCBI taxonomy): domain Eukaryota; kingdom Metazoa; phylum Arthropoda; class Insecta; order Coleoptera; family Chrysomelidae; genus Cryptocephalus; species Cryptocephalus moraei. The sequence goes on from OX276452.1 coordinate 20,373,050, forward strand.
ACTAACTTGAAATTGGCCGTTCCTATCGAAATAAAACAAGAGTCCAATGTCAATAGTCAATATGTTAAAAGCTTCATTTTTTCACAAATTTCCGTCAAAGTATCTAAATTGTTTTGTAAAAACAAGTTAGGGTCGTTTTTGCCCTTCACAACTCCTAAAAAATTAGTTTTCCTTGAAAAGGGTCCATTTTCGAAACTGTAATTGTACCCCAGCCCAACAAATCTAGTACTATACCTGATTTTCGCGTAACAATTGAAACCAGATTTATAACCAATGAATAAACTACTTGTTTTTTTTAAGCTTAATGCCCTGTATCTTCAAAAACTAAGCGTTTTCGGACACATATTCAAGACTTTTCTGCATATTTTGGGCCGTACCATCCTCCCATAACTTGTGACACTTGTTTTTAATCTCCCCGTATGATATGTACATTGTTACTTCAAAGAACTGAAAATATGTGTACAAATAAATATTCTGCATTGCAGCATCTTGCCAGAATATTGACTTTGTACTTTCGTGATTCAAGCGATGAATAGATAGTCGATGAATTGTCGTCACGAAAATGCCTCGCGACAAATTGACAAGAGGCCGTTTGTTTTCAAACATTTTTATGTGTATTTGTTATTCCGTATTGTTCAGCAAGATTGATTCTCCATACCAAAGCGTCTGATTTGTCAACTTTAAAAGTTGTACTTTGAATGCAACAAAAACCCGTTTCATGTGCAACAAATAATAAATTAAGTGTAAGTATAAAATATGATGGTTAAAATATATGTACGCCTGTATACTTGTATGTTGGTTCGACGAAGAGGCCTTTTCGATTATAAAGCGTACGTTTTGTCGCTTTTTTTAAAATTTCACGATAGTCTGTTTGAAATTTGGCAATCTACAAATACGAAATCAAACTTCAAAATCAACAAACTAAATGTTATATTTGTGTTTGTGATACTTGCAGGAGTAAAATGTGGTTATAATATAATTACTGCCAATACGAAATTCACTGCGATCAATTATCATTGTATGTTTAGTAAGTAACTTAATAAAAAAATAGGATTTATTTTGTAATGTATAAAATATTTCGTATCATTTTCTCTAATTTTATGTGACCAACAGTATTAAAATTTTTAATATATAATTGTACCATTAGACATATTTGAACTTGTAATTGGATGAGCCCCATGGTGCTACTAGAACGTTATAAAACAATCATATTAGCATATAATAGGTGTAAATCCGAATTTTAATTTATTCATATTTATTTTTATAGAAATTTAGTTTAGGTATAGAATTGTGCTTGTGTAGCTGTGTATATATGTAATGAATAAACTCGTACTTATTTAAATACTAACTAATATTTGTGAAATAGCCAGTTGAACCCACGGTACGTTCCCGTTTGTTGAAACTAATTTGATCTCTTCCTCGAGAACTAATTGGAAAATCCATATGAGAGCAGTCGGCACGGAAAAAAGCAGAAAATAAATGGCACGGAAATAATAATTACGCCGCCGCTCCAGGGTGCCCGTAAAATCCTCTCGTTTATGGAATCGGTTAAATTATTTGCGAGACGTAAAAAGAATTAGGTATTTATTCCCGAGGGTGATGGATTAAAATTAAAAACTAATTACCGGTACTTTGTAATTACCGCGAAAATACAGGCAGTAAAGTGTAATTTTATCGGCAATTTCAGGAGTCGAGGGATTGCGTGGATTCTCATTTCGATTCAGTGAAACGAAATAAATTCTTGGATGTCGGGGGTGCAGTGCTATGATGCTCGCCAGGCCGCTATTGATTTCGATAAATTTACCAAAGGGTGTTGTAATTTTTGAGTAAGAAATGAAATGTTACAGCACGGAAGATTGAATTTGAAAATATAAAATTAAATTTAGTAATATTTATGTACAACCCTTTTACAATTTTGATTAGAAATATATAGACAACATAGAAAATGTATTAGAATAAATGTAGCAATGCGCAATAAAAATGTAGCAACGTATGAATTTTGGGAAAAGTATTATTCTTCGTAAGAAACATTTGGCACAATCTGTAACATTTTCTAATTTATGTAACAAACTCTAACTTATTTATACAGTTCTTAACACTTCCTAATTTATTTAGTCTATTCCTTAACTAACTAATTTATGTTAAACACTTAACGTGCTAATTTATTTGTACACTTATCGCTAGTCGGTTTTTCACTCAAGACGGCTCCTTGTCTACTGTACTGTTACGGAACCATATAGTAATTTATAGCCAATAATGTCTTTTCGAGAACTTTCCGCGTTATCTTTTCTCTTATTGCACGTTCCCGATTATCCGAGAAGAATGGTCCCCTTTGAAATGCGCCGCCTGCGTCAGATAAGAAGGAGCACGCTTCACACTGATGTTTACATTTCGCGTCAGAATATGTGTCTCACTCACCTTTAAAACATTCAGTAATTTTATCCTTTTTGGGTCCTCAAATCAACTTAATCTAATTAACTGTTGATACAGTGTTTCAAGAAAAAGTTGTTAGATTTTAAATTTCCAAAAAAATATGTGTGTTCTATACAAAGTAGTGTGCAAAAATTGAAACTAAGAGAAATACAACCATACATAAGGGTGAAATCTGGATATTTGATAATATTTTTGGAATTAGTAATTCTACAGAATTAAAATTTACAAAGAATTTAAGACTATTCTGTTTCCAAACGTAATTCCAAGAAAGAGAAATTAAATTACGAAGCTACATTAAAAAGAAAATACTGAAGTAATTACAAACTTCAAAACCCAGTCATTTCGACAAATGAGGCAAGCAAAAGATATGTGCATCCATTATACATCCAGCACCTTTCTTGAGTGATTGTGGAAGTGATTGCACCTCACTGAAAGTTAAAGATTCTGCCAATTTTCTAAATGGTATCGCACATTTTCGAAGAAAAGGAAAAGCCTTTTCAATAATCGAATCAAATTGGATTGAGTAGGTACGTTACTTCACCAGGAAAATTACAGAGAACTTAGAAAAGTATATCTAGCAATGTAATACTTCTACTCTGATTTAATATAATTAGGTAACTACCAGTAAAACCGAATTACGCCTGTATGAAAAGGGGAAAGGGAAAGTAGAAATCAAGCGAAAGGTACTTAGACAAATAGCAATTTTGAAAACATTCATTCCGACAATAAAACTAATTAAAATCGACGTGTATGTCCGGCCATAAAACGTTTAGCATGTATTTCCAATAAGCAAAATTTATCGAAATAACTCTTAGATCGTACCTAACTGAAAATCAAAGGATTTTTACACTCTTAAATTTTGTAATTCATATCTGTCAAGTTCCGGGGAAAACATCTAAGAAAAATCAAACAAACTAGACTGATTTCACCATTTAGAGAAAGTCGTAAAAAATTGATAAAGCGCTTCTGACAATGTAACAAATCTACCCCGATTTGGACCTGTTCGTAGCCGTCAGTAAAAATAAATTGTCTGTCCGTCTACGTGCGGTTGATATAGACCAATTTCTCGAAAAACAATTAAGTTGAGGAGAAAGAGCTTGAGGTCTTTGTTGTACTAACGAGTGGTAAGCTACAAAAGGAAGTAAATATATTTGTCTCACTATGTGAAATAATGTGACAATCAACGTTCCCTTAGAATTTAGATCGTCATATTTTTTGTACTTCATATAAAAATAACTAGAAAGTTCCAGAAATTTGGATGGCGCTTAGTCTTATAATTAAGGACTGGAAAACATGCGCTATAAAATGTGCAGATATGCATGTAATATGCACTAAAAGTTACCTAAATATGCAGTTAATATGCATTTTTTATGAACGGTATGATGCGCAATTATTATTTTGTGAAAACTATACATATTTAATTAATATATACAAATGTTCATTATTATTATTAGGTACTTATTTTTTATTACAATATACAATTATATATTTATTTAAATTATCCATAGTTAAATTGTGTCTTCACTCCGAAAATATATGTTTATAGGATGAAAAAGTTCCTTCTACATCGCCAAATGTGATCGGCGCATTTCTTAAACTGGGTATTAATGGGAGCTTACATTAATGCCTTCACAAAAATTACCATTTATCACATTATTTATGGATTTTAGTGGAGCAAAGCCTTCATTTTTGTTTATAACTTCGGCTAATTTGTCTTTAATTTTTTCCCCAATTAACCCTTTGGCTTTTTCAATTTTTTTCTCAATATTGTTTATGGTGCCAGTGTCATCATATAAAGATAATTTATTATCCTCTAATCGAGTTATCCCCTCCCCATTAATTTCAAAATTAGATTTTATATACCACAACTGATTTTTTTATTCTAGAATCTTTAAATATTGTGATACACTTTTCTATGGCAAACTGGTTGTTGGATCAAACTGTTACGATACTTTTGATACCTTGATAATTGTCGGTAAGAAATATAGCAAATCTATGCCATGCTCCCCATCTTGTTGAGATAGGTTCTGGGGGCAACGGAATTCCGGGAAACGTCTTGTTATACAGGGTGTTAGGGGTTTGACTGCCTTTGTTTTAATAGGTGATGGTATTTATCAAAACAAACAAAAAAACCTTATATAACGGGGGTCCTAAAACCAACCGTTTTCGAGAAAAGTCGATTTATTTTATCAAGGCATTTCACCACAACTTGGCAACACCGACAAGAAAAGATACGTATACATGTAAACAGCTGTGCGGGGTCAATGATTCGCGGTGTTGCCACACCACAGCATAGTCACTTCATCGAGTTGTATTGATTGGAAACATTTTTTTAAAGAAAAAATTGCTTTGTTAAAAATTAAACATAAATACATTAAAACATTACATCTTATGGTCATTTCATGTACCAAATTATTTTGGATTCTTTAATAAAATGGAATTTTTACACCTTAAAGTTAGAAGTTTGCTAATTTTTTGACCCCTGTTATATAAGGTTTTTTTTTTGTTTATTTTGATGAATATTATACCCTGTTAAAATAAAGGCAGTCAAACCCCTAACACCCTGTATAACTGCACTCGTAAAGGCCCTTTCAAAAACAGTTTCTTTATGTTACTAATTAAACTATTTACATCAGAAAATTCTTATCTAACTTTTTTAGTGACCTTATTTAATCCACGAACCAAACAAGTACTATAATGTATTAAATGCGGGAAAATATTTTTTTAAGACTTTCAGCCGAGTTTACCACATATGAAGCTTCCATTTCATTTAGTTTTTTTTTCCAGAAGGTACTTTATCGGTTAAAAAGAAATTAGCTAAGCACTCATTAACAAATATGGCTATGGTTACATGATTGGTTTTGTCTAAATTATCTACATTAATCAAATGTTCTTTCGAATGATCTGACCCATTTAAAGTCCCAACAATTTAGCATTTTAAGCAACAATTTAATTAAATCATCAACCTGACGACCCTTTCTGTCATTGGTTTCATCGACAGAGATCCAAAGATTTTGATTTTGAATTTTGAAAATTATTGAACATTTTTTCAATTTATTATAACTCGGAATCGAATTATGTACTTTATTAAAAACTATATTTTAGAAATATACTTAACCTTTTATTACAGAGTGTGCAAAAACACTTTCCTCAACAATGATTTTCAATACCTTGCAACCACCAAACCAACTTTTCTGAAGAGGTATCTCGGTTTTGGGCACAATCGCCATTTTTAAAAATTCAAATTCTATTTATTTCACAAGAGCAAAACGCATAACCGTTTGTTCACACGTGGATCAATGAACCAAATAATAATGAATCTATTTTCCTTTTCTTTAACTCAAATTTTCTACATGGTGACAATTTTTTAAAAAAGGTTTCTTATCTAGGCTCTAGTTCCACTGTGTACTGTAAAGCGATTGGGTTGTTTTGTAAGTACTTACCATTATGTTCTCATAAAGATGGCTAAAATATGCTTAAATAAGCAAAATAAACGAGAAATGTGCACTTGCATTTGCATTTATCGGAAAATACTCAGATATGCATTACATACAGTAAAAGAAACTACAAGAAATGCATTCTTGGTGTGGGAAGTGGACAAGTACATAGTGTTAAAGCAATGTACCAAAAAATGAACATAGTATGTATTGTGCATAAAATCCAGTCTCTACGTATATTCCAGTATTGGATAATTCTTAAGACGCCTTTACACTATGTGATTTTTCATATGATTTCGTCATGTGATTTGATCACAACTAAATTTTTAGTATTTATACTATGTGCTTTATCATACAGAATAAGTCACAAGGTCTGTCACAAGCCAAAACACATTCAGTAACAAGTTGTTTGATAAAATAGAACTGTTTCTATTTCTGTATGATATTCGGTGTGATTGCCGATAATGCAGAAAACTGTTCTATCGGCATTTGACAGATTTGGCACATTAATACGTCTTTTAAGTTGAGGTTGGGGCGGCGGTGGTCGTGTGGTTTAAGGCGCTGGCTTTGAGTCAGGCGGTCACTGTCGTCGTGGGTTCGAATCCCACGTAATCCATGGATGTTGTGATTGTTGCGGGAAGTGTGTAAAATGTATCCAAAATCCTGTTCCTATTCACGCCGGTAACCAGGCCGGATAGGATCGGATATCCTGTAGGAGGGCGGGACTAGGATACACTAACCCTGAGTCGGTAGAGCACGGAGTGGATCAATTGGGGTGAGAGCCTTAGGGGGTACAACCTTGCTCGAGGACCGTGGTTCGGAGCCCACGTTAAGCTGTAGGTCTCGTCCAGTTTAGCCTTGCAGCAAAAAGGAGACGTTAACTACAATTCACACATACACATAAGTTGAGGTTATAATAATATTTTGTGGTTATCTGGTTATCTTGATTCCGAGCAATAAAAAGTCCTGTGGAATCATTTTGTAATACACCGTTTAATCACAATCAATACGAATATTACGAATGACATTATAAAACCTTTAACTCAAAATGTTGAATATTTTATTTTATTTATATTATTATTTTTATTATTAAATTATTTTATAAAATCACATGACAAAATCATATGAAAAATCACGTAGTGTAAAGGCGTCTTAAGTTGATAATTTCCGAACGGGCTGGAGGGACTGCTTTCGGTGTATCGTTTAGCCCTTTGTCGTCCCAAGCATTTAAGCTTGATTGAAATAAGAAATCTCCAAAAGGGTGTTTTCGAGATAACGCGGAGAAAATTCCGTCTCCCGACGATTTTCCTCCTCTAAGAGCAACAATAGCTTTCGATCCACTCTCTGTCGATATGTGCTTACCCTCTCGACTATCCTGGTGAAAAATTGAAAATTTATCATTCCACGCACATTCTCATAATGCCGTCGCCCGATATTTTCATCGTCTCCTCCGCCATAAATCAAACAAGGAATCGAGTCTCGGCTAATACAGGTTCGTTCGAGCTTGAACTCTTGTCACTTTGAATATTACACGGCGGGTTTCTGTCGGTCTCGTGTTTTAATATGGCGATAAATCAGGACGAATGTCGGATTACTCGAGGTCCTTTGACGGTTCCGGGATTGGCGACATCGGGGAGATGGAAATTGGCGTCGAGTGCTTTTTTTAAATTTCCACCCTTCCTCTCCCCACCCTCACCCGTTAAGCGTCCTCACGTCTGTTGAGATTAGTCGATGCAGGGCTGGGAATATTTGAATGGGAAGGGGAGGCAAATTTCACAGTCTTCCAGGATCCGGTAAAAAAATATCAAACAAGCCGTTCCCTGAAAATGTACACGAGGAAAGGCAGTGAGGAATTAAACCGAAATTTGCTTAACTAATGAGGTTTACATAAACTTCAAATGCATGACGAATCATCAACTTCCTCAAATATTCATTCACAAAAAGTTTGTGTAGGAGCTCTGGAATATATTTGCCTCACAATGTTGATAAAAAGTAATAAAATTTCATACGGAACGTTGTATCAAATTTGCGATTTAAATTAAACAGACGCGGACACTAATCCCCAAACGTGAGACAAAAATATTCCAATATGAAGTTAAACGGAACAGTTATTTTAACAGTAGTAGAACAACACAACTGAAAATTAAAGTCCCAAAAGGGTACACATAAAGGGAAATTTCCGAAAGTGCCTATAAATTAAATATCAACGATTGTGCTGGTGGACCGTACTGCGAGTCCCAAAAGGGCACACAGTATTAGAGCACTTTCATAAATTAAAGGGAAATTGTAATAGTGGCAATAAATTAAATACCAACGATTTTGCTGACGGCGTAACGTGTAATGTAATTATATTAGAAAGTTTAAATCAAATCCTTGAAGTTTTGTGAACCTATGTTATTTGTAATACATTAGCGCCTTACCAGAGAAACTGTAAATGGTAAATGTGGAAGGGCTAAACTAAACATAACGATTTTTTTAAATTTTTTTTTAAGAATTATACGAAAATGGCATTTCTATCAGGATAAGGTAATGTAAATGTTGAATATTAGTAATAAAAATCAAATAAAAATTTTGCCCTCAATACATTTAAAAAATTTACGTAGCATTAAAGCAACATAAATTTTTGTAATTTGCTGTGCCAAAATGGACAGTTATTGCGGTTGAGTCTTTCATAATTGTTAAGCTTTTGGAAATATCGCTGTTCCTTTCTTGATGTCATCTAAGAAGGATAAGTATATACAGTTTTCTATTGCAATTTACAGAATGCTCCAAGTTTGACATGACACACTCAGCCCAAGTAACAACTAACATTAACATTATGAGTTAAAGTACTGATACATATTACATTTTATTGCCCCCAAATTGAGGTGTGAGAACTAGTTATATATTGAATTGAGTCCACTTACAGCTAATCTTTTGTCAGATGAAGTCACAAATTATATAAGGGATAATTTCTTGTTTAGAAATTCGCTGCCAAGAACTTAAAGCTGTACAATGATATGACGATTCTTACATGAACAAGAAAATAAAAAAGAGACAGGAATACCAGTAGGATGGACTCTCACCAACAAATAATCTTGATCGCAAGCAACAATAAACAAATAGTAGATCAAGAGAAAATAGCAGATAAGGACAAACTTTATTTAAGACATTTAAATCAGTACACCAGAACCAAACAGATCAAGAAAGCCGACCACGAAGAATATTAATATCAGAAGTAAAATATTCAATGAAAATATAAAACTTCACGTGAAGACATCTACTCCGAATTACTAAAGCCGTCAGATATGGAAGCCTAGATTTCCGCAAAGAATTTTGCATACTCATTCAGAATCCTAAGAAAAATGAAACAAAGACATATGTGTTCAAAGTGTAGCTTGCTTTAATTTATGGGACAAGCACTTAAGATGAAAATCATACATTAACGAATACACAAAAATGTAACCAATAAGTGGGAGACAAACAATTTGGTCACTGATTAGTATTTGTAACCAGAAAAACATTGTTTTGGTTTACCATACGTCTCTGTAGATCTAGAGGTCGATCACAGGATATCCATATATTTTCCATAGTTTATGGAAAACGCTTTAATTGAGGGCGCTTCACGTTGTACAACAAGGAGTAGACCAAAATGGCATCATATAATGGGGGAAAACTGAAATAATAAAGATGGATGATATGGAACCATTTATGTTACCGTCAAAAGAGTAGTGCAACATGTACACTTTCGACATCCTTAAAATATTTGCGGACCACGCTTACATTAGCTACAAGCCAAGAAGTTCTTCAAAAAGTTATGGATGCAATAACTAGGGAAAGCGATGCAACCTGTCTCAAGATACGTACAGAAAGACCGAAAACCATGATTATCTCCAAAAACGCAAGGATGAATATTAACATAAACATATATAAAATAAGCGAATAGAGCTAGTTCACAAAATTATATAAATTGTTTGTTGAATAATAGCCTCGAGCTGGAAATGGAAATATATTGCCGAATAGAAACAGCAAGAAGTATATTCCTCGAATTCTAAAAATTACTCACCAAACTGAACACTATCGATCGATATCAGATATCGTTTTTTCATATATGTACATACACGTACATATACATATAAAACATACTCATACGCACATATGTCCTACGACATATATACAATTCTATCACATAGAATCGAACCGAATACCATATGGTATCGAAAATAGTCTTTGGAAGTACGTTGTATGAGGAGACTGGGAACATTTGAAATATAGTTAGCGGTTAGGCTGCTTAGAATATCAATGAATAGAACACATTTCTAACGAAAAGGTAATAAGAATACATGTAGACTCAGAGGGTATTTGTATTTTTTTAGACTTGAATGATTAAATATGAAATACCTGAAATAAATAAATGAATAAAATGAATAAATAATTGTGAAATAACTGGGGACATATGACAGAGGTGTTGAGGTATTTTGAAGTAAGTAGGCAGTGTAAACGCAAAGAATAGTGTAACTTTATTACTAATTAGATTACGGATACAAAAAGTGTGTGTTATCTATTTGGCAGGTTCTTAGAGACTAACAACACATGGAAAACCGTTACCGAAAGTCAAGTGCCCTTAAGTACCTGACTCCCTATTTCTAAGAAAGGTCAGACCAGATGTTCCCTTAAAAATATCGTCCATAATGATGTAGAGGTTTTCTACTAACAATTTTGCCATACTGTAACACCCTCCCTAAAACTCTACATCCTCAATAACATATAACTTAACTAATGCACACATTTTTAGCTCACATTTCTTCACATCTTATTGCTAACACAAAACACAAAATATTTTATCATTAGCGATATCTATATTCAAATTTTTCAAAAAGCTTTTAACATGGCGAACGTTTTGGTGACACAGTCGCTCGTGCCATAATTGCAACTTTCCCCTGTTTTCAATATCAGCGTTTTCCTTACTACTTAAATTGCAATTTTTCGGTATTGAAACACGAATATTAATTTTATACAAAGTACCAGCATCTGATCCTGTTGCTATAATTTTACCTTCGCGTGTAAACAAACATTGCTTCCCATTTTAAGTAATTGAAAAATCTATCCCCTTTTTTGCAGCAACTTTAACCGAAAATAGATTTTGTTTTAGTGACGGAACAAACAGCACATTGTACATCGTACCTTTTATAAATTCACCGCTTACAAAAGTTTCTATTTCTATGTTACCTTTACCATGTGCAGCCATATATGTGCCATCCCCAATTCTTATGTTGACTGCATCCCGGAATTCTTGAAACTCACTGAACCAATCTCGCCGATTCGTCATGTGATCCGATGCTCCTGAGTCAATCAACCAGATGTCTTGTCCTTCAGCAACTCTGGTTCCCACAAATGCTAGTTTTGTCGAGTCGTGCCCCTGAGTCTCCGAACCTTGGTGATAGTAACTCGCGCCATTACCTTGATTGGGTCTGCTGCTGTTGTTGAAACAATTCTTGCTCGTGTGCCCCTTTCGCTTGCAGGTGAAACATCTGAAGCAATCTTTCTTCAAGTGACCTGGTCTACCACAGTTAAAGCAATTTGGCCCGGAATTCTTCTCTCTTCGTCTCTCTTCGTTACTTGTTTGCTTACTTCTTTGTTGGATTTCACATGTACTGTTCCTATTTGTCACCAACGCTGTCGATGACTGTTGAGTCTCTTCTTCTTGATCCTTCACTCGAATTTCATCTGCCATCAATCTCGCCGTCAAATTTTCCAAAGTCTTCCTTTGTTCATCAACTGAGTCCCATGCACTATGAAAATGGTTAAATTTCTTGGGTAAAGTAGACAGAATACGCGTCAACAACATTGTTTCTGGAACTCCACCTCCAAGACTTTTCATTTTTGTTGATAATTGTTCTATCTTCGACAAATTGTGTGCCACACTTTCACTTGTATCCCACTTGAAATCAAAAAACAGTTTCTGGACCATTGATAAATTTTCATCTGATTTCATATCATACACAGTATTCAGTTTCTTCCACATTTCTCTCGCAGTTGTGCAACTTAACAGCAAATCTAACGGTTTCTTCTCTACAGTCGTGACGATCAACTTCTTTGCAGCTTTATCTGCCTTCAAAAACTTCTTTATATTGGTTTCATAATTAGTTGAACCCTCTTCTGGACGAATTAATGTACCTTCACATACGTTGATCACATCATCGTCTTCCTCCAAAAGTGTACGTAGAACAAAACGCTCATAAAAAGCGCTCATGGCTGAAGATTATAAGACACTGGACTGGCCTAAATTCACAAATGTTACTAAGAACAAACACAAACAGAGTTAAGAAATAGATCTACTGTGCACTACTAAATACTTTAAATCTTGTTAAAATAATAAATAGTAAAAATGTGGTTTCCAAAATGAGCACAGATTACTGCATAGTTTCCCCATTTGATGTAAACCCTCCTAGTTGCCATTTAATGTAGCACTGACATTTCCCATGAAAATAATTCCCTTTAATGATCAATAAACCGACTTCTTTTCGTAACTGTTCTAAATTTAAATTTACCAATTGATCACCTCTTATCCCCAAACATCGCCATCGATCTACCGCATCAACGTATCCGACGTGTGTAATTCGGGACGGTGATAAGTTCCCAAAAACGCATTTTCCGCGTTTAATCGGATAGCCTCGTCGCGGAATGGAAACAAAACGTCACAATTGGTTGCCACAGAACCGCGAATTTCAATTAGTAGCGGTATTTTCGACGCTACGTAATCAAGTACTTCAAAGGGGCGCGAGATTGGTGGGCGTTACGAGTTTATAACGAATTTTTGGCGATGGGGGAAAAATTGAAAATTTCGGTTAGTGAGATTTGGGCGAAATGAGATTGTGGCACTGACAAATTGGGGTTTTTTTTGGTGGACGCAGTATGTTTTAATTGATAAAGACAGATATGTTTGTACACTAAAATTGGTCAATATGTGCATTTCCAATAACAATTAATTGAGTCAATATTAAACAAGTCTGTGGTAATATTCATCATGACAGAATTTGCCGAATCGTTTCAACATAAGTGAAATACAGTGTGATCAACAAAATAGTGATTAAGTATGTAGGGATGTTCTGGTATACCGAATACTAATTAAGTTCGCACCACGCTTGAGACAACTGAACGCATAGAAAGTGTTTAGCGTGCCCTTTTGGTAGAGCGGGTTCAGAAAACTTCTATTAAAATTGTTTTTGAAAATAGCAGTAGCATAAGACTTATAAAAATACAAAGAGCAACAAAGTTGAAACTGGGTAAACCTTTAATGAAAATCTTTTCTGAAAACCGGCAACACCAAATTAAGAAATTATGCTCAATAAAAAGGAGAATCATGAACTTCCTATAGAGGACAACCAATACAACCATTATGTTTATTCTCACATCATAGAAAAATACATGATATATTTCATTCAAGTGGAAACAATTTTTTAAAATCCCTACAATATTCCACACAGGAAATGGAACTGTAAGTGAGCTGTGCCTTGCTTTTGTATTCCGGAATGAAGACAGCTGCTGGTAATTTAGTTGGACTGTCACTTATAGTACAAGTTCTTGAAGTCTTTGGTAGTGAAGAAATTAATACACAGGGCGGAAATCTGTATATAAGGAAATCAAATGTAGAATCGAAGTAGCCCGCAACAGCTTCCTTGAATTTAAGAATATACTTACAAATCGGGAGATTAGCGTAAACTTAGGAATGCGTTCTCAAAACGTTATTTATGGTCTGTTTTGCTCTATGGCGTCGAAACTTGGACATTGGAAGCGTCATTAAATAGTATACTAGAAGCATTCAAAATGTGGACCTACCGCAGAATGCTTAAGATTCCATGGTCAGACAGAATAACCAATGAAGAGGTTTTGGGCAGAATGGGATGCTAAAGCGAGATGCTACCCTACATAAAAAAGTGAAAAACAGCTTATTTCGAAAACATTACGAGAAAATCTAAGTACAGACTACTGCAGCTTATTATCGAGGGCAAGACAAAGGGCAGACGTGGAGTCGGAAGAAAGTAGATGTCCTGGCTGAGAAACATAAGAGCATGGGCTGATATATGAAACATCGGAGACCTTGTACTCACTGCCATAGATAGAGATGTTTTTAGAGGTATGATCGCCAACGTCCAGTAGTGGATAGACAGTTGAAGAACAAATCTGTAGATTGGTTGTAGGGTAAATATGCTTAAAGGATCAAGTGGATCAAATGGGGTTTTCGGAGACAAATGCTGATTTATAATTATTTATATTATTATTTATTTTAAATTATCAACAAGTTTCATTGGGTGAGCCCACCTAGTATACAAATTTATTGAGTCAATTCGGAAGCATTCCATACACCATTTTGATACTTAGATAATATCAAAATTACCTTACTCTGATTTGTTTAACGTCTCAATGTTTTATCCTATTTGCGATGTCTTTCAATCACATGGTATAGCTTGCCTCTTTATTGCAACTGACCTCATACGTGCATACATATCTCACGTTACAAGTGGCGTTACATAAACTAATATCAAAAATAATAACAAAAACTAATGTATTAAGCAAGCGTAATGGATACGACATTAAACGACTAATTGAGCTAATTAAAAAAGGTTCCAATGTTAAATCAAATAAATCAATTTTGCTGCAGTAATTCATTAATTAAACTAGTAGCTGACTAATTGATATTAAAATATTTGTAGTTTCCTTAATATAATGTTGACGTTTGCTTCAACAGAAGTATCCGCCTATCACAATTCACCGATTGCAATTCACCAAGGTGGTTTAAGGTTATACTTTAACGGAGTATTAAGGAGTGTATTAATGCACCAATTTCATTCATGAATTAACTTTCAGACTGAGTATATATATATATATATATACATATATATAAAAATTAATAATAAGAAAGACATTTGTAACATTATAACGACACGTCAGTTGTAATTTAAAAATACGCAAAAAGAAACATAAAGGAATAAAATAAGTCCAATGAAAAATTGTAAAAAAATTTTTATTCAAAGGGCATTTCATTTTCAAAGGAAAGAAATCACCATTTTTTTGTCACAGTTCTCACTTATTTCAGTACGTTTTCACAATACACGGATTGAATAGAATACGTCGGTGCCTATATCTATGCCACTCTTCCTGATTTGTGTTAGGAGACGTACCCAATCTTCTTTAGAGTGCATGAGAATTAGGAACCTCAGTAGTTACCAAGGAAAATTTCAACGGATTTCGAGAAACCCATCCACAATGCATTTTGCACAGAATATCCTGATGCAAGGAAATGACGTCGTGCCCCTCTTACACAATGCATTTATCAGGCTATTCAAATGAAGGGCCTAAAGTGGCCGTATGAAACTCATGCAAATTTCGCATTAAGTATGGAGATCCTGCAAGCTAACACATTTGTGTCAGCGTATTCGGCCATATATGCATTCGATAAATCTGACGAACGTAATATTTATCGGTCATGGGCCCAAAATTGGAGAGTACTTTGAAACAGATAATGATAATGAAATGTGGAGGGTATACTAATAACCGCTTGATGCTCTACCAAAATAAAATAGTCTCATTGAAGGGTGGCTTCGATGATATTAAGAACAAAATCGCAAAACAGAGTCAAATATATAGAATATCTCACAAAGGAATTATCAAATGAAAATTTTGCAAGAGCTAAAAAAGTAAGACATCTCATCAGCGTAAGTCAGCATAAAATGACTTCCTTCTTTTATTGCCTCCTCCTCATAACGCTTTTATGAGAGTAATAAACTGTGAAGAGACTTGTGCTAAAGCTAGTCATGGATCTGTAGATTCATTCTGCTTTTGTTCATTCATAAAATCAGAGTAATCTCATAAAGTTGTTGGTTACAGTACTTCAGTCTACCATGTATTCTTGGACAAAACTTGCAAAGACCGTTAATTCACATATTTCAAAAATAATTTAATATATCTAGGGAGAAATATGTGCACGTGTGGTGTAAATCTCAGACATAAGTTACATATACATATAAGAATCATAGATATTTTATGTGATAGGGCAATTTGACGGACAGTAAATGAAATACAATTATTCGGGTAGATTTACTTATCGATACATCTA
This sequence comes from Cryptocephalus moraei, assembly GCA_946251905.1. NCBI lineage: Eukaryota > Metazoa > Arthropoda > Insecta > Coleoptera > Chrysomelidae > Cryptocephalus > Cryptocephalus moraei. The sequence continues at coordinate 20,389,016 of OX276452.1, forward strand.
CATAACTTGTAAAATTTGAAAGTGTTAGAGATGGAATGTCATATCTGTCAAAAAACTCGTAGTGAGGCGACATGTTAAGGAAGGAAATGTGTTCTAGTTCTGAACGGAACGCCAGTTGAAGCAATTTGAGCAATATTTATATTGAAGAATGAACGTTTAACACACATTTACAAAATTTCAAATTTGTCAAATTGCTAAAAAAATTTGTTTGTAAAATTAATCAACCTGTGTAATTCAGTAGTAAAACCAAACAAAACCTACATTTAATTATCAATAACGTGGATAAATTAACAATTTATTTAATTCGGATAATAATTGAAACGGTGTTTTGTAGACCCAAGTTGAATTATCATTAATTATTGTGCCCTTGCATGAATGCTCCATGCAATGCAATATAATTGCGGTTTTTTCAGTATTTATTTAAACTTCCTCACTCAATCTACAACGGATAAATTTGATTGTATAATTAAATTTCAAACCTGAAAACAATTCACAAAATCTATTTTTTTTAATTTACCATCCAATTCAAAATACGCTGTTGTCGTGTGTTATATCAGCCCCTAACAATAGACCCTTTTAATAAAGTAAAGTGCATAGCTAATCACTATTAGGATTGTATAAATATAGGTTCCGTAGAACAAAGCTTTAGTCTTGGTCAATTTGCCGTACCGATCGTACCGAACGTAGTCTTGGTCAATTTGCCGTACCGATCGTACCGAACGTAGTCTTGGTCAATTTGCCGTACCGATCGTACCGAACGTAGTCTTATTCAATTTGTCATACCGAACGTATCGTCTCCATAAATAATATTGTATCTACATGTATTGTTTTGCAACCTAAAGTAGTGTAAATAAATAGTTAGTAGTTTTTTAAAAACGTGTTTCTCGGCCCGGAAACCGTAACTGGCGCAGTCAGCACGGATCATCTCAACGCAGATCATCCACGAACCAAACGAAGATTAGGACCCACATCGCCCAAATCTTGCGAGGACCACAGCATCCAGGACAAGCATCGCCTCAACCGCCGTCGGACCTCATAGACGATAGGACAACCGAAGTTTGGGACCCATATCGCCCAAATTTGCGAGGACAACGAACAGCGTCAAGGACACGCATCGCCTTTTTCGCCGTTGGACCTCATAGCAGTTAAGAAGAAACAGAAACGAAGGTCAAAGAGACCTATATTCCAGAAAAGCAGAGACAACGGAGACATGAAAGTCGTCGTGTTTCACATGTAAGTCGTTTTAATGTTATAAAACAATTGTCCAAATATTTAATGTCAAAAGAAGATCTTTCCAAATTGACCAACACTCTCGAAAATTTGAGCGTAACGAGTTCAAATTCTCGATTAAACGTAATAAGACGCGCAATCCTTAACCCACCTACTCCAAAAACCACAAAAATGAACCAATTGAAACCCGAATATTTATCCTGTATCCCAGATTTTAGTGGAGACCCAAATGACCTTAACAGATTCCTTAGTGTAAGTGAAGCTTTAATAAATCAATTTTATGATAAAGTCAATCCGGCAAATTTTCAGAATATTTACTTATTAAATTCGATTATTTCGAAATTAAAAGGGAACGCAAAAACAATCGTTAACATACAGGGCACTACCGATTGGGAAAGCCTGAAAAAACTACTGTTAGCAAATTTCTCTGATCAAAGAGATGAAATTTGTTTAAATCGTGACCTAATCATGTTGAAACAGAATCCTAATGAAACTGCTCAGAATTTTTACGACAGAGTTCTACACATCCTAAATTTATTATGCTGTTACATAACGGCTCATGAAGAAACCGTAGCAGCCCAAGATTTAAAACGAAATCTATATCAAAACCTAGCATTAAAAACGTTCTTGTCAGGTCTTAGGGAACCGTTAGCGACAACCTTACGGTGCATGAAACCAAAGTCACTAAGTGAAGCCATGCAATACGTAATTGAGGAAGAGAATGTCCAGTACTTTCAAAATTTTGCTCATAAAAACCCAAATAAATTTCCAAATTCTTTTAAACCAAACCATCAACCCCAATTTAACCAACATTCACACTATAATCCTCGTCAATTTAATCAACATCCACATTATAATTCTCGTCAACAATTCAACCAACATACCCCAAATAATTTCTTCAAAAATCAAAACAACTTTCCTTCGCAACCAATCAACGTTCAACCAAGAAATCTACCACCACAAAAATTCCTAAGTAACGCCCAAGTTTTCAAACAACCTCAAAACGTCAACGTCTTTAAGCCAAATTCCGCAATGAGAAAAAATCTTCCACCGCCAACTCCAATGAGTACGTCTACTCGAAATACGTATCAACCGAGACCCTCAACGTCTAACCAAAATTTCCGAAATCCCCAAAATTACCAATATCGTCCCAATATGTTCCAGAATACATATAGAGCCAACAATCAAAAACCTCCTTTCATAGCCGAAGAGCTATACAACACAGACATTTACAAAAACGTACAAGAGACAAATAACGAATACGAAGACGAACAAAATTCTGAATATTATGATGATGAACAAAATTTTACCAAACCAGCCGAAAAATTCAAAAAGAAATGACACCACCAATAATAACTTTGAACACAATTTCTGAAAAAATGAGCGAATTACCGTACATAATTTTCCCAGAATATAATATTAAATTATTAATTGATTCAGGATCAACAAAGTCATTTATAAATCCAGAAATTGCGAACAAATACTTTCCAAACTTAATTAAAAATGACCCATTTATTGTTTCCACAGTATTCCAAAAATCATCACATCAGTTTAGTGCCTCGATTCCGCCATCGAAAATTTTCAACTTAGATCCTTCTAATAAATTAAAATTCTATCTTTTCAAATTTCATGACACTTTTGACGGTTTAATCGGAATTGACAATTTAACGACACTTCAGGCAGTTCTTAACTTCAATACTAATCACTTGATAACACCTTTCGCCAAAATTAAATTTCATTTTTATCAAACCAAACGTTTTGAAGATTTAAATCAAATTACAATTCAACCACGTATGGAACAAGTTATAAAAGTAAAAACTTCAATTCAAAATGGTGAAATAATCATTCCACACCAAAAAATCCAAAATTGTGAAATTCCTGAGTGCCTAACAATTGCGAAAAACGGATACGCACTCACAACAATTTTAAACAGTAATGTAAAACCAAGTACAATTGATTTTTCTGCACCAATTCCAGTAGAAAAGTTTGATCCAGTAGAACTTCAAAACTTCGACTTAAATCACATTGATACTCCAAATTATAAAACATTCGACTCATCAAAAATCAGAACCGACCATTTGAACAAGGAAGAAAAAGCCAAAATTATCAAGTTATGTGAACAATTTTCAGATATTTTCCATCAGGAAAATGCACCCTTAACTTTTACGAACAAAATAAAACACCAAATTAAATTAACTGACGAAATTCCAGTATACACTAAAACTTATCGCTATCCATTTATCCATAAACAAGAGGTTCAAAATCAAATTAAAAAAATGTTAGATTCAAATATTATCAGACCAAGTACTTCACCATGGTCATCTCCAATTTGGATAGTTCCAAAAAAATTAGATGCTTCTGGAAAACAGAAATGGAGAATAGTAATTGATTACAGGAAACTTAATGAGAAAACAATCGATGACAAATACCCATTACCAAATATTAATGACATTTTGGATAAATTAGGAAAATGCCAGTATTTTTCAACTCTTGATTTGGCAAGCGGTTATCACCAAATTGAAATGACTGAAACAGACATTGAGAAAACAGCCTTTAACGTAGAAAATGGTCACTACGAATTTTTAAGAATGCCTTTTGGATTAAAAAATGCCCCAGCAACGTTTCAACGCGTAATGGACAATATCCTCCGCGGTATTCAAAATGAAAAATGTTTAGTATATTTAGACGATATCATTGTATTTTCAACCTCTCTTCAAGAACACATAGAAAGAATAAAATCAGTTTTCCAAAGACTACGAGAATCAAATTTCAAAATTCAATTAGACAAATCAGAATTTTTATGTAAAGAAGTTGCTTATTTAGGACATATAATAACTCCACAAGGTGTAAAACCAAATCCAGACAAAATTAAAGCCATTAAAAATTTTCCAATTCCAAAATCAACAAAACAAATTAAAGGATTCTTAGGTTTATTAGGTTATTATCGAAAGTTCATAAAAGACTTTGCGAAATTGACAAAACCTTTAACTAAATGTTTAAAGAAAGGCGCAAAAATAGAATTAAATGATGAATACGTAAATTGTTTTGAAAAATGTAAAAATTTATTAATTAACGAACCAATTCTACAATATCCAGACTTTTCAAAGAAATTTAATCTAACAACCGACGCATCGAACGTAGCGTTAGGTGCAGTTTTATCGCAAGGACCAATAGGTAACGACCTCCCAATAGCTTTCGCTTCTAGAACATTAAATGATTCAGAGCAAAATTATTCGACAATCGAAAAAGAACTTTTGGCAATAGTATGGGCAACCAAATATTTTCGACCTTATCTATATGGAAGAAAATTTAACATTATAACGGATCATAAACCTTTACAATGGTTATTTTCGCTAAAAGACCCTAGTTCAAAATTACATAGATGGAAAATTAAATTAGAAGAATTTGACTACCAAATTATTTATAAGCCAGGTAAAGCAAATACAAACGCAGACGCACTTTCTCGTATCGAAATCCATACGAAAGAATTAAATGATTATTGGAAACAATTCGATGATTTAATTGGTGACCCAAATAGAACAGTAACGTTTGATAAACCTCCTGAACAAAACGCAAACACTGACCTAGACAACATGTCCCTTATCGTACAAGTAGACGACAATGAACAGACGCAACAAGACGCGAACGAAAGTGAAAATATTACGATTCATTCGAACGTAGATTGTAATCCTATTATAAATATCCCCATTGTCGAACATGCAGTAAATTACGGTCAAAATCAAATTATAATAAGCTCAGTCCTACATTCACCAGCTGCACCAAAAATAACTAACTTATTTGATAAAAAACAAAGAATTAATGTTCAAATTTCGCAAAATAATTTTGAAAATGACATAGTAAATTTTGTTAAAAATTATACCGTACCTGACGTAAATTATTTTCTGTATTTTGAAAACCCAGATATATACGAACCATTTTCTTTAGCATTACAACGAAATTTCAAATGGACATCTTTACGATTTAAACGCTGTAAAAAGAAATTGATTGATATTATTGATAAGAATGACATTAAAGACACAATCCAAAATTATCACGAAAGCAAAACTAATCACAGAGGTATAGAGGAGACCCTAAATAGAATAAAAGAAAAATACTTCTGGCCAAAAATGAAAGAATCAATACAAACTTATATAAATCAATGCGAAATATGTCAACAAGCAAAATACGATAGGAAACCAGTAAAAACGCAACTAAATCAAACACCAACTGCATTGAAACCTTTCGAAATAATTCATTTAGATACTTTTACTTTTGAACAGTCAAAATTTTTAACCATAATTGATAGTTTTTCCAAATATGCACAAGCCTACTATTTAACCTCATTAAATAGCACGGAGATTGCTGACAATATAATAAATTTCTTTTCACATCATGGAATACCTAAAATGATCATTGTAGATAATGGAACCGAATTTAAAAATTCAGTGATTACAGAACTTTTATCTTTGCACAGAATCCAAATTCATTTTTGTTCACCAAACCACCCTCAGTCAAACGGTATTATAGAAAGATTTCATTCAACATTAAATGAACATTTGAGAATATTAAATACACAAGGTTACAAAAATACCCCAGTTAAGATGAAGATGATTTACGCACTCCTAGCTTACAATCATTCAATTCATTCAGCTACAAAGTATAAACCTATTGACGTAATTAACGGGCATATAACCAACAATGACCCATTTAACTTGGAAATAGATAAAATTCTGTTAAACGATTATGTGCAGCAACATAAGGATAAAACAACGGTATTATATTCGAAGATAAACGCTGATTTAATTAGGAATAAGGAAAACCTTTTAGAGAAAATAAATAAAGACCGTGACAATCCGGAAATCTTTCAACCCGAACAATTAGCTTTTGTAAAGAAAAATATAAGGCAGAAAAACGTAAACAAGTTTGAAAAATCGAAAATGATAACAGCCGTGAATCCAGATAGGAAAGTAATCGCTACAAGCTCACAATCTAAAATACATATGGATAACGTGAAACGTCCACTTAGACAGACCTATTCATTTGACTAAAACCAATGTTTTTATTCTTTTCAGATTATGCTTGTTAAGCATCCTTACGAAAACTTTCGGAAAAGAAGAAATAAATTACAAAAATTTAGAAAACAATCCCGGCATAATCCCCTTAAAAATAGGTACGTCAAAAATAAAAGAGTACTCTCATACTTTAATTCATTTTTATGATTTAAATCCGATCATTTACGAAATAAACAAATTAAAAATACAGTCGGAAAATATAACTAGTCACTTAACTATTAATCAACATTATTATAACGAAGTATCTAACTACTTCAAAATATTAAATTTTGTAGAGGAAAAAGTAGAAAATAGAATAATAGAATTATCGCCACATCCAAGTAGAGTTAAAAGAGGCTTAATTAACGGCTTAGGATCTATTTTTAAGACTATAACTGGTAATTTAGACACTAATGATGGAGAAAGATACGAAACATTAATTAAAAACTTACAAGAAAATCAAAAAGCACTAAGCACCTCAGTAAAAAATCAAAATTCCTTAGCAGTATCATTAATCAACAAGTTTAACGAAACAGTAACAAAAATTATGCACAATGAAGAAATCCTAAATTCAAGAATTAAACAAATTTCAGGAATTGTTCAGGGAACTGTAAACAGAGATTATACTAGATTTATCAAGGACACATTGATCCAAATAATCAATATGTTCGAGATAATAAATTCAATTTTACAAGATATTGAAACATCAATCGTTTTCACTAAACTAGGCACTGTACATCCAAGTATAATTAAAACCACAGACTTATTTCACGAATTAAAAAGATTAAATGAAAAATTTAAAACAAATCAATTACCATTAAATATTACCTTAGAAAACATATCAAATTTCAAAAAATTAATAAAAATCGATTCTTTTATACTAAATAATAAAATCATTTACCTATTCCATTTACCAATAACCTATCCCTATTTATTTGAAATGTACCATTTGTACTCGTTACCTACATTTTCGAAAGGGAAATTTAAGGCCATAATACCAAAATCAAAATTTGTCGCAAAGGACACATTGTTTTATGTACCGATAAGCGAACCTTGCATTGAAGCATCGGCGAATTTCTTCATCTGCGATAAGAGCGCACTTCTCCAAATGTCCAAAGACAGCCCTTGCGAAATTCAACTTCTAGAAATGAAAACGCCTACAGGATGTATCCAGACGGAAGTCCAGATCGCTGACAGCATGTACCAGAAAACAGAAAACTCCAACCAATGGATCGTTATTCTACCCCAAGAAGAAGTACTTCAACTTCATTGTCACGAGCAGAGGGAAATCGTTCGACTAAAAGGAACATATATTTTTGACATACCCGCAGGATGTCAACTTTCAACAAAACGAAAACTTATCACCAACGAAGAAGATATAACTACTGGTCAAGTCATCCTACTTCCGAAATTGAATCCGAACTACGACGTTCCACTTCAATCGAATTACACCCTTAACCTGGAGAAAAGCAACCTGGATGAACTTCACGTCATCAAGCAGGAATTTATCAAAAACGACCCTGTGCTCAACGAACCGGTAACTTACACCCCAAGTGCCTGGACTATCATCGTATACATAATTATCGTCATAGCTCTGGTGATTGTCACAAAACGAAGACTCCAGAGAAAATTCCAAAGAAGACGAGAAACCACCGCAGCCCTAGAACTGGAAGACGTTCGACTTCCGCCCTCGTAGCCGGAACTCGAATCTTCGGGGGGAGGTGTTATATCAGCCCCTAACAATAGACCCTTTTAATAAAGTAAAGTGCATAGCTAATCACTATTAGGATTGTATAAATATAGGTTCCGTAGAACAAAGCTTTAGTCTTGGTCAATTTGCCGTACCGATCGTACCGAACGTAGTCTTGGTCAATTTGCCGTACCGATCGTACCGAACGTAGTCTTGGTCAATTTGCCGTACCGATCGTACCGAACGTAGTCTTGGTCAATTTGCCGTACCGATCGTACCGAACGTAGTCTTGGTCAATTTGCCGTACCGATCGTACCGAACGTAGTCTTATTCAATTTGTCATACCGAACGTATCGTCTCCATAAATAATATTGTATCTACATGTATTGTTTTGCAACCTAAAGTAGTGTAAATAAATAGTTAGTAGTTTTTTAAAAACGTGTTTCTCGGCCCGGAAACCGTAACTCGTGCAAATTAAAATGGAAACGTCGAAAGCAATTAATGGAAATTCTCAGCGGATAAAAATATTATCTATGGAAATTTACAACCGTTTTCGATGGAATGAATAAATACTCGCATAACTGGTAATCACGGACGGATTAAAAAATTCGCGGGGATTAAATAATGGAAACTCGTATTAATTTCCAAACTTCTGTAGTGGGGGATACATTTTAATTGGTCGGCAAACTCGTATATTGAAAATTGGAGCGGTTCTTTTTTACAAATCAATATTCCGATACAATTTCCAGGATAAATCGAAAAATAAATATTTCAAGAGCCAGTGGCTGCAGGATTTTCCGTTTTCAAAAATTAAATCCTTATGTCAACACTGAGTATTTGCTAAATCCTTAATTCGTTGTTTTATATTTCACATTGTAGATATACACACAAAAATACGATACTCGGAAATTAACAACTTGCTTCATACGTCTCTGAGCATCACAGCAAATACTATGATAATTCAGTTTACAAAACATTGAATGAAGGCTGCTTGCTTCAATTAAATGGAGTAAAATACAAGGATCTCACGAGAAACAACAATATCAACAGAAAGATCTACACCTAAATGTTTTAAATTGCATGTATTGCGCATGTAACTATAATAAATCCACTGAGAAGAAAACTTCCATGAAACGTCGAAGTTCAAAGCGAGCGACCAACTAGCGAATAAAAACAGGGTCGCATTAAGAATGATCGTCTTGACTATAATTTATCTTTTACTAAGATTTTACTAATGTTCATTTCTTTCTTTTCTCTATACATTTAAAATAATGGTTTTCTCCCCGCAGCATAAGTATGTTCCAGGACTCTTTTTGGGAGGCGAGCAGGGAAGGTGTCTTTCCATAATTGCAATGGATCACAGAAATATGTTTATACAAATTTATATCAAAAACCTGAATAACAATAGCGATACGTATAAATAAACCAACAACTAAAAGTCCATTATCCACTTCCACCAATAGCGAACGACGTGTATTAGGTGTTGTCTAACTTTACTACCTTTTCTTGTTTCGTGGGTGTTTTCTTCTCAGCGGATTTACTATAAGGTATACTTGGTTGGCAGCTCCAATTCGTCGAATTGGGAACATTCCACCTCAAATGTAAGTGAATGAAATTTAACATGGAATGTCAAAATTCCATGCTTAACTGTGAGTTGGGAATTAGAAGCAAACAAGTATCACAAGTTTTCTGCATTGCCATTCGTTTTTATTAACTGTATTTCTAGCACTTAGGATGAGTATATTCGATTAAGGAACTTTCACTCTTATGGCAAGGTTGGAGTTAGCCCTAAAAGTTTTCATTGAAGAATGGCACAGCATTGTAATGGGTGTTAACTCAACGATTTTTAAATATCTAAGTACATCAGTTTCTCAATTTTGAAGTAAACGAAAGCATCGGGTATGTTACTGTTGACGTTAACGTCAACATTATTTTAGGAAATTTTTAGGGTTAAGAAATTTTAATTTATTGCTAACTAATTCAGGGAGCCTCTTATATCATTTAATAAGAACACGCTTTGTTTTAAGAAAACGAAGCATAACACTGACCCAGTAATAAGGTCAATTGTGTACCACTAAGGTGCAGAATGTGGATATCAGCATAATACTCCTTCGCAACTTGATCGCAAATCCGCATCGGTAAGGTCAGTGAAGCAATTCTCGGACATTGGAAGATAACATTCAACAAAAATTAACAACGTTATCAAATAATTGAAACGAAAGGGTAACGTAACTCAAAATGACTGTGTATAAAAGCTAGTGAATTTTTAGCAATAAATTAGTATACCTAGTATGCTCAAAACGACAGTGTGTTGTGGTCTTGATTCTTAAACCCAACCTACAAGCTCTCACGTTACGCCTTGAGAGTCTACGAGATCATCAAGCTACAACTTCTATCTTCAAGATCTTCAATCCCAGATCTGTACGTTACGCCCTCAGATCCAACCCGGAGAGTACGTTACGCCCTCTCTCCATACTTCGAGAACTTCAAGAGATCACGTCACGCCCTGATCTACAAACTACGAGACCACCTTCAGCCTTACAACCTGGAGACAAGATTCATCTCCGCAGCCACCCACGAGCTACGAGAGAGAGCTATACAGACCAGTCTCTATAGAGATCACTTCACACTTTCGTTCAGTTACCATCTTCTGGAATTGTTTATACAGACTAGTTTTTTTATTATTTTATTTAGTTTATAATTTCGGTTTGTTTTTAATAAAAATTCTTCTATTTAAATACTTCTGCATATTGGAAATTTTGCGATTCTCTACGGGGATACAAGAGTGAGATTTAGTTATGTAATATGGCGAAAACTATTTACCTGCCTCAAGAAATAGTCATTTGGCGAAAGCGCGCAATAAGAATTGCGTTAGACTAACATAATAATAAAAAGGAAATGTAGGTGACGTTAGTAATACCTAAATTGGATTACAAAGTTAGCAGGAATTTTAGATATTTTAAAATTTATGCTCTGTGAATTATGTTATATATTTATGTTCCTACATATGGACTCTCTCTCTCCCCTGAATGAACCACCACTAGTCCCTACTTGCCAATAAATGTTGTTAAATTTGTTTGGTCTTTTTCTCTCCATCTGAGTTACCACTTCAAACCAGAGCACCCCTCTGGGCCTTAGGCCCTTAGGACCGTCACAATATACATCTAAATTTAGGCAAACGCTCAGATTTTCCACTGAGATGGACAAGAAGTTATTAAAAATGGCGAATGGGTTTTGGTGGATGCGCGGAGATATGAAAATTATAAACAGCCAATTTGCATTTTCTTCTATTAATATGATATGCCATACATTTTTCATTACCAGGTTAACAAAGCAAACTATTTTGCTGAAAATTTTCCGCTTTCACATTTTTCTTCTCAATCATCTCAATCAAAAAAAAAAATTAGCTTCGAGAAGGACGACTTTATAAATATTACGTTGATTGTTTTATTTCCCTAGTGGATTCGTACATTTTTTTTTTTTCGCGAAGGACCCCCTTATTGTTTCCGACGCGTTTCACTTAATAAATTCGACAATATACCATACCCCCCCAAGAGCGTAAACCAATCAACTTACTCCCCACGGAAGGAGAGCGAGGCACTCTCCCTCTCCCTTTCTCTCTCTCGCCTCAGAGGCCTCAAATGGAATTTAACTGGGAGTTTACGTGAACTTCAGAGTATCGCGTTTGTTTATCGGCATGTAAAGTAAATTTTCTTTCTGTTCTCCGTAAGAGCTCTAGGCGATAAAATTCCATCGCTCACAATGAGGAGAAATTGGCCACAATCCTGTAGGATTTGCTGACAAGCGCCCTCTTATTAGTTTCAATTTTTAAAACGCCATCGTACTGCCAACTAGTCTATCAGTTTTAAAATTTCATTGCGGGCCACGGGGAAATATCGCCGACGATATAACATTGATGATGGATCAAGTTTATTGCCATTAAAGTTTAAGGAGACGGTTTGTTTTGATTTCTCGGACTGATTCCTGGGGCGCAATGGAGAATGAACAATAAAATACTGCCTCTATGGTTTTCTATTATAAGTTTTATAGACTCGCCCAAATTTTCGAGCGAAGCATAACATTTATATGCAAAAGGAGAAGAAGTATGGTCATTATTAGCTCAAATAAAGCATATAATCTTAGAGCACTAAAAATTAAGTTAACCACTGTAAGTGACTAGTTGCGACAACCAGAACGTTGTAAATTGATTCATTGATTGATATAAGTTTCCATATTCTGAATACTCGAATACGCTGAATACGATCAATGCAAACATATGACTTATCAATATCGATTCTGAACAAAATGAATTTATAAATCAGTTTGTTAACATGGCGGAGGACCAAAAATTATTTACAGGATTTAATACTAATGACGCTTTGTTAACGAAACGCGATTAAATAAATATTTGTTCTGATATTATCCCAAAACTAAATTAACGCTTGTAATAATAAGCCTATGTTTGTTAGATTTATTTGTGTGTTAAAGTATCCATACAAAATACAATTGGTTAGCGGAGGGCAAGCGAATCGCAAACAATGTATTTATATATAAGTTATTGTATTATTATTATAAAAAGTTTAATAGTACTACATAACAAACTACTGTATATCTGTGAAATATATTTTTAATTAAATCCGAATTAATTTAACATACTTTTACAAAGATACAAAATGATTTATAAATTAATTTTTTTTAAAACTAAATTAGAAAGTTTTGTTAAATTGCAAACTTGGTTGAAATAATCTGCGCATATTGGCACAGAGCCTGTATTATATTCAGCTACTAATAGGCTATTGACTATGTCATTTAATAAGGAACTAACTCTGGTAAGATATTTTATTTTTTCATACGGTCAATTGACCTTTATAGAAATAAAATCCAAAAGTGCTACTAAATTTAGCCGTGCGTTTTTGAGAACGGGTAAGTTTGTCCACTTTTCAATTTTTCGGCTATAGCGCAAAAACTATGCATTTTTCGAAGATATGTGCAGTAAGATTTCTTGTAGAGAATTAAATTTCCTATGAAAATGATATTTTTGAGATAAAAAAAATTTTTTTTAATGAAATAAAATCAAAACACAAAGTTAAAAAAGGGAAAAGTTCAGAAATGTTTTTTTTTGAATTTTTGGCTATAACTTTTTTCTGAGTGAATTTAGGTATCGACATTGCTTCACAGAAAAGAAAGCCTATGAAATTCTCTTTAAATTGGTGTCTTGTAAGACTTTATATGTTTAATATTGACTGATATATAAACGTTTGAATTCAGCATTTTTTCTCTATTTTTCACTTTTTCTTTAAAATGCGTATTGTTTCATATTTTTACCTGAAAAAAAAAAGATTTTTATGCAATAACAATCTTATGAAAATAAATTTATCAATAATATTGGCTATTATTCTATTAGAAGATATTCTACATATTTAATTTAAATGGATATAGTCATTTTCCCGAATAGTCATTTTCCCGAATACTCATTTTCCCGAATGTCCATCTTCCCGAATAGTCCTTTCCCGAATATCCCTCTTCCCGAATAGTCATTTTCTGAGGATACCATTGCAAGCTACATAGTACTATTTCCATAATATGTTCTCTACCTTCATTTTTATATTCTCGGGAATTCCGTTTTAGGACACTCGTTAAACCTCAATTATACCTGCTCGGGTAGCTCAATGAGAGATTCTTATAATCTATTTAGCTCTTCTAACAGGAAGACCATAGTTTTTGGTATTTATACTACGTTTACTGCGTGGAAAATATAATTTTGATGATGGAAAAAGTGCAGTGATTTTCGGTGCCAAACTGACTTCAAATATAAATAAATAAGATCATTTTTTATATTAAATTATCCGTACCTAAGTTATTTATTGCATAAAAATTATCTTTTTCAGGTAAAAATATGAAACAATAAGTATTTAAAAAAATAGTAAAATATAGAGGAAAAATGGTTGAATTCAAACGTTTATATCTCAGTCAATATTAAACATATAAAGTCTTACTAGCCACCGTTTTAAAGAGAATTTCATAAGCTTTATTCTACCTATACCTAAATTCACTCAGAAAAAAGTTATAGTCAAAAATTCACTACAAAAACATTTGTTTGAAATTTTTCCATTTTTTAAGTATGTTTTTTGAATTTATGTCACGAAAAAAATATTTTTTTTGTTTAAAAAAATATCATTTTCATAGGAAATTTAATTCTCTACATGAAATGTTACGCCACATATCTTCGAAAAATGCATAGTTTTTGCGCTATAGCCGAAAAATCGAAAAGTGGACAACCTTACCCCGTTCTCAAAAACGCAGGGCTAAATGTAGTAGCACTTTTGGATTTCATTTCTTTAGAGGTCAACTGACCGTATAAAAAAATAAAATATCTTGCACGCGTTAATTCCTTTTACCCCTGTTATTTTCGACATAGTCAGTAGCCTATAAGATCAAAAAATTGTTAAAACATGCCATACATCTTATTTATCTTATATATCAAAGGAAAGTTGAAACCTGAACCTAGCTCTTGTGTGTTTTGAAATAGTAGTTCGTGGAAAGTATTTTTAGGAAACACATCTAAATATATGACTCAATTTCCACGAAACAATTGTTTCTCTCCACATATCTTCCATTAGCCCAACTAATCATCTTATCCATGGTTATCACTACTGTGGCCGGAGCAAATTAGTGGAATTTTTAATTAGAGTAATAATTAACGTCGATTTCTAAACAACAAATAAAATATTTTTTTGGTATTAAGCATAAAGAGTCAAAAGTACAAAATTGATCACATCTGGCGTCTAGATTGAAAAGTTTCCAAATTGTAAAGGCATTTCTATTACAATCTTTAAAATGTTTGTAATTAAGTACCAAAAAAGTGGCCAACACATGACGTTCACATTGGAAAAGTATCGAAAATGAGAAGTTTCACTGTAATAGTATGGTGGTACAACCGACAAAAATTTGAGGTTATTTTCATTATTTATATTTTAATTAGGAACCACCTATTTAACCACTCTTTTCTTATTGGTAATGCGGCCGGTACATCGTATGATGTAAATAGAAATTGATAAACTTATATTGAAATTTGACGGGACACAAGTAATTTCAAAGGAAAAACGTTTAAAACGTCGTTTCATAGGCTCCTTGGTAAATTTTTAACTTTTCAAATTAAAATGTAAAGTCGATGAAGAAAAGTTGGGACGTACTCTTCCCACGCAAGGATAAATAGAGACTCGCCTCCTTACGAAAACTATTTCGGTTTTAGAAAATTCGTAAAATGAAAATATCACATGTTCATAGGGAGGAAAAGAGAAGCTAAATAATAATTAACTGTTTTGTAGGTTACCTCATTCGGCGTCTCATATTGAAAAACACTAAAATATTTCTTTTGGAAAAAAAATTGAAAAAATTTCATTGACACAAATTGACCCCATGATTCATGCGGCGTTTAAGCTAATCACATATCTTTTAAAAATCATTTAACTATGAGGAATCAAACCAAAAGTCTTAAGCCTCCTTTTTTAAGCTTTCATAGAAAATATTTAATTCTAACCTCCTATATTCGTTCTTAGGATATCGGTAGAGAATTTAAAAGACGGAAAAGGAAACAGATTTTCGGTGAAAACACCGTTAAACGGGGTTTTCGAAAATATTACAATGAGAAATGTCGCTGGGGAGTCAATCACAATATTGTAAAAGCTTTGGGGAGGAATTTTCCAAAACACATGGAAAAAATATTTTCTAAAACAGCACAAAATTTCTTTTACGTAGTAATACTGTTCTAATAAGTCCCTAACAGGAAATATGACGCTACCCTCTTAGAGCACCGTGATTCCCCTATTCGCAGACGTTATTAGACCATTATCCGACACCCTCTCAACCGCTAATTCTATTACCTAATCACCGAAAACCCAGTTATAAAGAGTCTTCACACGCCAGGACTTTAGAAACGCCCCTTTGGAAACACTCAGTTGTAGGGTTTCACCCCTCTGTAGGGGCAGTTTGATCATTCCAAACCTTTTAGCAACTTTTTCTGTAATTTTCCTCGCGAAAACCCTGTTTTAATAAGTATCGCACGCCTATATCCTGTACAACCGTAACAGGGGAGGTTTTTGGTCATAGGAATGTCAGTGTTTCAGGGTGTCCCGAATTCGTGTTGAGCATCCCCGGGAACATAAGTAAGCAGGTGTAGCTATTACCCTTAGTTTTGACATTTGTAGGTCTCTTGGTTACCAAATGACATAATTTCATCGTATTAAACACGGTTAGTATTAAATGTAGAACCAATGATACATCTTCCTACGAGCCAATGGTATTCTAAATGGTGATTCTAGAACAAATAGTGATGACATTTTGGTAGGAACCCAAACTTTCTATTTGAATATTTTGTCCAAATCTTCCTTCTATATAGAGAGAACTTTCTCTAGTCTCTATATATATAAAAATGGATTGCTGTTCGTTAGTCTACCTTTAACTCGAGAACGGCTGGACGGATTTTGGTGATTTTGATCTTGAAATATTTGTGGAAGTTCAGGGAAGGTTTTTATTGTGAGAAACATAAATAATAAGTAAGGGAAATACTGAAAAAGTGCGTTTTGTAATTTGACATTTATAATCAAACAAATGAAAGTATAGTGTCAGTTGGTTGTCAAATAAATAAATGTCAAGACGATTATTACAATCTATCATCAGTTTGTCAGTGCGCGAGAACTTTATTGATTTTAAAATGCTAAGGAGAAGATGGACTTAGGTCGTCGAAGTTAATCAAATGTGCAACGAGACGAGCTCTCACGTCCAAATGGTACTGACGACTGACGACCGGTGAGAGACAGATAACATTCGTATTGGTATGACAGAATTACGTTTAACAGTATATTATGGAATCGAACGAGTTCGGGCACGTCTTATACAACAGCATTTAGATCGACAGGGCACCGACTCTACAAAGTCTACACGACGCCAACACAAAAGCGGGAAGTCAAGAAACCAAGAAGAGTCCTGAGTAAGTCAAAGCAACTTCACCAGGACACCAAGTCTACAAATTCTACAAATTTGAAACGACGGACATATCCAGTCACTGCAGCTGGAGGAAAAGCCGCCAGTGATTACAACTCCAAAACTTCAAGAACTTCGACACCAACACAACGTCGGGAAGTCAAGAAGACAACCAAAGTCCTGAGTAAGTCACAACCACCTTTTCCAGAGAATTAAGTTAAAAATTTCACAATTTCAACTACGACAAGATATAACAAGCAGATGAGTTGATTCAAGAACAAGAAAAAATAGCCCAAGAAATCATATAACTACAAAATAATTGCAAGAAAAACGGAAGTGCAAGAAAAACCAAGGAATACTTACAAAAAAGGATTGATCACTTAGAAGCACTATGGGGGAAAGCCCAAGAGAACAACGAGGCGTTCCATGAACTTGGGTTTGACGATCAGCGCAATTATATTAGATCACACTATTTCAAAAGGATCGAGGAAAACTACAAGACAATTCGACTGACGTCAAACGAATAAAACACCCAAGAAATAAGTCTATGAGGTACAAATACAAGACCCAAAACCGAAAGTGAAGAAACCCAAACAACAGACCGAACAGAATTACCGACGAATCGAACTAAAGGTAAAAATAACAAACAAACAAAAATCTACTTAGACAATCTGAAAAAGACATGGCAGAATAAACACCAAGATAGTCATGCACGTACTACGAGCAACAAATGCCCAAAACATGGAGCGCACTTCAAGACATCATGAAATAGAGCGATTCCGCAGACGCAGTGTTCCTTTAAATATGGAACGAGTAGCATTCCACTACGACCCGGAAATAGATTATTGTGCCGAAGAATCCGTAACGATTGGAAAAATGACAATAGTTTGTCAATATTGTAAAGCGTTAAAATGCAGCGGTGAAGCTACTGGATTATGTTGTGCTGGTGGTAAAGTAAAATTGCCGTAATTGTTCCCAGCACCAGATCCATTACCTTCTTTAGTTTCTGGGGTGGGAAATGACTCTAAATTTTTCTTGGCCAACATTCCAACGTATAATAATTGCTTTTAAATGACGTCGTATGGTGCAACGCATATTGTACAGGGAAATTTCATACCTAATTTCAGGGTAGTTTTTCATAAACTATTTATTAAAAATTTAAAAAGATAATATACAATTGCTAATACAAGGACAGTTTGCGGAATAAACTTGGAGTTTC
Organism: Cryptocephalus moraei; assembly: GCA_946251905.1. Classification (NCBI taxonomy): domain Eukaryota; kingdom Metazoa; phylum Arthropoda; class Insecta; order Coleoptera; family Chrysomelidae; genus Cryptocephalus; species Cryptocephalus moraei. The sequence goes on from OX276452.1 coordinate 20,407,188, forward strand.
CCGGTTTCGCGCATGGACAATTATACGTCGCGTGTTCGCGAGTCGTAAAACCATCATCTTTATAAATTTACGCACCGCAAAAAAAAAGACGGAAAATATAGTAGATCCGAAAGCCTTAAATTGATTATGTGTATAACTGTGTTGCATTTAATTTAATGTAGATAAAAATTTTGTATTATTTTGACATTATTTTTCAAAAATATATGTAGATGATAGGAATTTCACCGGGTCATCAATAATTTTTATTTATCTTATTTCTTTAAACTTTACGTGGCATTGCGACGCATGCCGGGTACGGCTTGTTTAAAATAATTTTAGAAACAATAATCTTCAAACTTCCTTATTGAGAATACTGAAAAGAATTATTTGTTGCGATAAATGAAGATATCTGTAAAGCATGAGCAAATTAGCTGAAATATGTAATTTTTCTTAGCGTTTAACTCGATTTTGTAATTAAATTATTAATTCTGTTTGTTGTTTCAATAATTATAACTTGTTTCAGCTTAAAGTGCGTCTATAAATATTAATAATCTCCTATTATTGTATAAGTTTAGATTCATCTTTTTTATTGATTACATCGTCATGTCAGGGACCTCAACATCCTTATCTTAGTTAACAGTAACCTAATTAATACCTATCATGGTGAGATCTGTTACGATAATTTCACGGACACGTGTGTCACGGGGCATGATTTCCGTCATGTTGATTACAGTTAGGAGCTACAATATTCGAATTTATCGTTTGTCAACATTAAATAATAACACGATAGAGACGCTTTGTCAACGGGATCAAGTGTTAAAAATACAACGCCTTAAACATATGAGGACAGTTAGAGACACGGATCGAGTTCATAACGATCATATAGCTAGGTCTCTTCGAGGCGGGACAACTACCTATTGCTCCTGGAACAAAAGTAAGCTACCCCTAACGTTATCATTTTCGTTGAAATCTAATCATTCAATCCTATTTTTGTAATTATTATTCTCTACGTCTAATACCTGATATACCATTTTTCGGGCATTTATCAGCTCCTTGTTTTAGTTAGTACGTACGTAAATAAACGTACCAGTTTTCAACTCTTTCGTGTGTTACACCCTCAGTTACCTCCTAGCCAACACACAGGTAAGCTATATCTCCATAGGCGTGACAATATTACAATTTCAGCACATACTTTGTGCATATATTGACAAATTTTTACTGCATATCATCGCGTATATATACCAGTTCTTTACGGCATATAATATGCTCAACCCTTGTTTCCTGCAGTGTGGATATTTTTAAATTTGTTAGGGTTATTTTAATACTCATTTAATTACAGTCTTATCAAAATCTACTTAAATATTTTTTGGAAGTATAGCTTTCTTATGGCGGGCTTCGATCGTACGAGATAATTCTTCACGGAAACGTTTCTGGGCCTACGATTACGGTCCAGAAGGTTGGGTTTGCTTGGTTTGGCTTGGATAAAAGTATAAAGAAGAATAAGTAGTACATTATATCGGGTGTTTTATTTAGCTTTGCCATATATAAACTGACGTTTAGCGGAGTGAGTCCAATTTTCAAGAGAAAATTTGAAAAGATCACAACTTCTGTGCCGCAACATTGACAACGACGGAAACAATTTTAAACATATAAAACGTCACTTTATACGGCAAAATTGAATAGGCAGCGGATTAAAATTTTTAATCCGCTGCCTAAATAAACAAAATAACTCACTTAAGAAGGCAACGAGGGAGAGAACGTATGAACCATAACAATAAATCTGTCTAATTATATGTATACCTTACTGGCTCCTTAGCAGTTTTGTCGATAAAGCACAAATTCAACTGGTACGAATGTACAACTCTATTGAGTTCATTAATAGACGATTTCTTCTATCCAGAAGAACTTGTATCCTCGAGCGAAATTTTTCCTCCAAAATTTGAATCTTTTTAATAAAATATATTTGAACAAAACTATTTGGAGTCTTGGACAGGTTTAAACAAATATTAATTGCTATGATAAATGGCCTCAAATTTGACATCGTGTTAAAGTTCCTCGTCACAAACTTCATTTCTCCTAGGAATTTTCCAGATGTAAATTTCCCCATGTTTTACCGCACACCGATTCAATTTGCGTACAACCTAACAAACTTCCCGTTTTTCACCGAATCATCCCCTTTTCTTTCTCGGCCTCCCCATCTGCCTCCGTTGGAATCCGCATCCGTAATGTGCACCTTTGCGCTGCCAATTAGATTTGTATCTAGCATGTTGAGAGCGACGCGGCGGCATTAAATTCTCTCTCTCTTTCTCTCTCTCCCTTTCCCGGGGTCTCCTCGTTCATTCTCTTTTTGTCGCAAGATCAAAGCGGGCGGGTAAATAATTTCGAATCGAACTTACAGCGTCCGGAAAATGGGTCCCGTCCCTTTTAATTCCGGCCCGGAATGGAGTCGTCGACTGGCACACATGTACCACGCGCAATTATGTCGAATCCGGGACGGTCTTGTACCTTTCGGAGGGTATTTAATTCGGTCGAACGTGTTCGGACGTGTAAGGGAAAGTCAAAAGGACGAAAACCCGACGCGCGGACGTCGGGCTTTAATTGAATTCGAACGGGGCGACGCGAGCGTCGAAAATATCACGGCCGAGGACTAAGTAAATATTGTTACACGATAGGGGGATTTGAAAAAACAAGAGATACCAGAGATACGGAATTCCGGATGTGGTACGATATGTAGGGAGTTTTCCGTAAAACATAAAAGGATTCACCAACTAGAATACCTACATTTTCCGAGTGTTATTTGTTGAAAGTCTTCATGTGACGTACTTCTGTAATAATCGGCCCTTTTCTATTTAAACGAATCGACTCACTGATGAAGGTATAGGTACCGATATTACTTATTGGTGGGATCGATTGATTTAACTCCTTGATTTCAAAATTAATTGGTTCCCTATTTAAATATGGGCGCGGGCATAAGTATAATAGCTGATAGCCAGAAAGCACTACAACGTCTTATCGATAGAATAACCACCGAAGGAGAACGTCTCGGTTTAAGGACGAACATAGACAAAACGACGGCTATGCTGGTCAGCAGAACACCAAATGTGCACCTGAATATTACAGTGAACGGCAAGAATATCGAACATATCTCCAAGTTCAGGCATCTCACAAGCTGGATATCTGAAGACCTGGATGCACACTTACAGATATGCAGCAGAGTTGAACAGGCGAGAGTAGCATTTAGGAACATAAGAGCTCTTCTTAGCTACAACAGTCTGAATTTAATGCTGCTGTACCGTTTAGTAAAATGTTACATTTTCTCGGTGTTTCTGTAGATATGGAGTGGAGACCTGGACAATAAAGGCCAATGTCATGAACCGACTTGAAGCTTTTGAAATGTGGGTGTTTAGACGATTACTTGAAATTCCGAGGACAGATCGTATAACGAACGCTGAAGTCATAAACCGACTGTTACAAATAGTGAAAAGACGGAGGTTGCTTATCTGAGTCTCTTATTCAGAAATTCCAAGTACTAGTTCTTAAAGCTAATTACGGAAGGAAAGATCGAAAGAAGAAGAGGCATCGAGAGAAAAAAATAGTCATGTCTTAAGAACATATGAGACTGGACAAACCTCGATGCCCACACACACTCTTCAGAAACGCACAGTACCGAATAGGTATGTCAGAATTGTCGCCAATATTCATTAAACAAATATGGTGCCTTAAGAATAAGAAATTGATTTTATTTTGGGCGCCACAATTTTTATCGAATATTTTATAAACATCTGCAAAATTTCCCTATATATAAAAATGAATTGCTGTTCGTTCGTCTCGCTTATACTCGAGAATGGCTGGACCGATTTTACTAATTTTGATCTTGAAATATTTGTGGAAGTTCAGGGAAGGTTTGTCAAGACGTTTATTAAATTCCATCATCAGTTTGTCAGTGCGCGAGAACTTTATTGATTTTAAAATGCCAAGAAGAAGACGAACTGACTTAAGTCGTCGAAGTCAATCAAATGTGCGACGAGCTACCTCACGTGCAAATCGCACTGACGACCAGCGAGAGACAGATAATGATAACATTTGTATTGGTCTGACAGAATTACGTTCAACAGTGAATTATTGTGAAGTAGGTAGGCTTAGAATAAATTCTGTCTACAAGAAAGGAGACAAAAAAGTATGTGCAAACTATCGAGGAATTAGTGTTATTAGCTCTGTAGGAAGGCTGTACGGTAAGTTGCTAAAAAATAGAATCGAGAAAAATCTTGCGGTAGTAGAAGATCAAAATGGATTTCGGGCAGGAAGATCGTGTATCGACAATGTATTTGTACTCCAACAAATAATGGAAAAAAGAAAAGCGAGAAATCTATCTACTCACTTAATATTCATCGATTTGGAAAAAGCATTCGACATGGTACCCTTAAGCAAACTTTTTGAAATTTTGACGAAACATGGTACAAACGAAATTTATGTTAGAGCCATTTGGAACATGTATAAAAATGCCAAGAGTGCAGTAAAATTGGGAAATAGACTTTCGGAAACATTTCCGATAACAAAGGGTCTCAAACAGGGATGCAGTTTGTCACCCACTTTATTTAAAATTTATATTCAAGAAGCTTTAGCCAACTGGAGAAAAAAAATCGGGAAAATGGGGGTACAATTAGACGACGACAAGTATTTAACAAACCTATTATTTGCCGATGATCAAGTTGTTATAACCTGTGATGAAGAAGACTCAGATTTCATGTTTCGAAAACTGGAAGAAGAATATCAAAAGTGGGGATTAAGAATAAATATTAGAAAAACTGAATATATGAAAGTGAATGAACAACAACAAGAAGATCCGAATTTATACATAAATAAAAGCATAAAAAGATGCAAGGAATTCAAATATTTGGGAACTGTTTTATCAGACGCAGGAACAACAGAAAGGGCGGTACAATACAGAGTACAGCAAGGTAACAAGGCCACCCGTATAATGAATTCACTACTATGGTCGACAGGACTTAAATTAAAAACAAAAATAACCATGTACAGAGCCATAGTAGAGCCTATATTAACATATGGCTCAGAGTGCTGGGCAGTGACTGAGTCTGATAAAAAGAAAGTACAAACTGCTGAAATGGACTTTTTAAGAAGATCGGCTAGAATATCAAGATTACAACATGTCACGAATGCAGAAATCAGGATCCGGACAGGAAGAATATTCACAACTACAGACATGATAGAGACAAAGCAGTTACTATGGTATGGCCACGTAATGAGGATGGAGGAAGAAAGGTGGCCAAAAATTGCCCTAAATTACAGTCCCAAATGTAGGAGACGAAAAGGAAGACCACGTAAAACTTGGATTTCTGGTGTAACACAAATTATGGAAGATAGAGCAATAAACGAGGACGACTGGAGGAATAGAGAGGTTTGGAGATCAAAATGCGGGAAACGACAAAGGCTGTAGGATCCCCGCCTGTATATGTATATAGGTAGGCTTAGAATGGAACGACTTCGGGCACATCAAATACAACAGCAGCGAGCACGACACAATGCAATAGAGCGATTCCGCAGACGCAGTGTTCCTGTAAACCTAGAACGAGTAGCATTCCACTACGACCCGGAAATAGATTATTGTGAAAAGACTTATGAAGCTATACAATATTTTACAATTATGCCAGGCATAACATATTTATTGAATTATAGTTAAACAGTTTTGTTACAGTTTACACAAGTAAAATGTTAGTTGTTTCATTGCAGTAATTGACAAATATTTATTTTTAATGCGCCTTTAAGTAACGAAGAGGTTGTATCCGCCTACTATGTCAATTATGATAGCGGAATTACTAGTCATTTTTATAGTAACCATTATTTTGACAGAAAGAGAAACAATCGTTTTGCAACCTTAGATGTAATATTGCGCATTGAAATAAATTTCCCTGCGAAATATGTGGCTCACACAGAGCAAAATTTTCAACACCTACACATATAAAGACAATTTTTATAGTTTTGTTAAAAATTCAAAAAACAATAATCTTCGATTGACCAACCGATAAAACTGCGCATTTTCCGACCTTCACGGTTAAGGATCGAGCATTTTCCGACCTCACCGTGCTGGTAGGAGCATCGTCAATTAAAGCCGTGACCGACAGATAAAACAGCGAATTTCCCGACCTTCGCGAATTGAGATCGCCTATTTTCCGACTGCACCGTGTTAGCATCAGTACTATCAATTGAATTCGCGACCCATTTTTCGACCTTAGCGACTTATGGTCGCGAATGTTCCGACCTCTCTTTAATATTAGTACTCTCCTTGACCGAACACAAGGATTAGCACCAAGAATACTCAGAACTCCGTAAAATTAAGGTAGCGAATTGTCCCGTCTCTGACTTGTTCATATAATTTTATAAATACGTTTACGTTTTTGAAATACAATGTTAGTTTAACTACAGCCACCGATTTAATATAAATACCCTTAGGGTTAGTTGTTACCCGCACCGCTCTCCTGCTTTGTATAAATACCGCTTTGCTTGCACCTACCCGCAGATCTCCGCTTTAATATACTTAAGCGCTTTTACTAATTAAACGCTTGATTAAATGCGTGAGTTTCCTTAGATTAGTTAAATTGTTTGCGTATTGGCTGTATAAATTTAGGTCAGTGTAAACGTTTCCGTTAGATCTACCCAAAATTAACTGAGTTGTTTACTCCCCGTCTTGTGAGTTTTATTTTCACGGACACACGGGCATTTTTCTGAGTATCAAAACTGACTCGTGGCTATAGGGAGTAAACTATATAAAAGCTGACGCCCTAGTAAACCAATCTTTAACTCCGAATACTCCGAATGAAGCACCAATTCGATTAGTACCAATGACGACCAGTGTTTACAAGTGAGAAAATGTAATTTAATAATCTATGGAACCTAGTGTGGAAGTCCATTCATCCTAAAACTTTTCAAAGAGACCTTCTTGCATTCCCTGACAAATCAGTTCAATGTTGATGAAAAAGTTACAATTGGAAATGGTTACATCATCTCCCTGAGTAAGGAATTAAAACTTCTGCCTGCTCATTCCCCGTGATATTTACTACCATTGGGCTGAGAGGTCAAAACTTTTAAAGTAGGCATTAGCCCCCAGAGTTAAACCGTTGAAATTAAAAATAGGAACACCGACGTTAGATAACGGGATTCGACAGAAACACCCGCAGAGAAAAAAATCCCGAATTAAGATTATAAAGTCCTGACGAATCTAATTAAAGCGCCGGGTAATCCCCCGTCGCCCGAAGACTACCCTAATTTAATAAAAACCTGTAAAGAGAGAAAAGACGGAGGAAAAGGGAGTGAGGGAGGGGGAGGGGAAGGGAACGAAGCGAACGTACAGGAGCGGTCGAACGTGCCTCTCCCGACGAATCACGTATCCGGCGTTCCCGGAAATGCGACGCCGTCCGGACACAAAACTCCGGAACTTCGTCCCGGGGCCGACTACGCCGCGACGACGACGTCGAGATTTAAGCTGCTAAATAACTTTCTGCTCGTTCGACGGTAACGGACGCGTCAGGGGCGGGGGTTTAATAGATCACTGATTTGATGGAGAAAAATTAATAGAGAGAGAAAGATGCACGTTTCCCGGCTACGCGTTTCAGATGATCCTACGGCAGTCCCGTTAGATAGTTTAATCCTGCGTGACTTCTATCGAGGTAGTAAGAATTAAGGAGAGAAAGGCAAACCTGAGGAAAACCTGCTAAAATGACGCAAAAAGAGAGATCGAAGGCAAAAGTTGGTTGCTGTAAACTTCTGTTTGGTATGTGTCAAACGTTATTAAGTAAAATATTTGCCGGATCACTTCTCCGATCCTCCACGTACATGTCGCTCAAAATGGCACTTGTACCTAGGGTAAATGTACAGGTTATGGTGTGAAATATAGATGGAATATGTTCTCGAAATTTATTCAAAGTGATGGTGTATGTGAAACAAATGTAAGAGAATCTGAAAATGAAATTTGTGGCTCAGCCGAGATACGAACCCGGATCTCCCAATATCGCGTCGGGTGTTCTAACCAAAGCCGGGTTCGTATCCCGGCTGAGCCACAAATTTCATTTTCAGATTCTCTTACATTTGTTTCATATACACCATCACTTTGAATAAATTTCGAGAACATATTCCATCTGTTTCATTTGTATATCAGAGAACACGTAAGAGACCACATTATTGACGTGAGAGGAGGTACAGTGTGTTGCGTACAACCAATACGTCCTCCGTATCATCCTCTCAAAAACGTTTAACACGAACATCGAAAATGAAATTGATAGGTGTCTCGGTAGTTCAATTGGTTAGAACACCCGACGCGATATTGGGAGATCCGGGTTCGTATCCCGGCTGAGCCACAAATTTCATTTTCAGATTCTCTTACATTTGTTTCATATATACAAATATACATATAAGTCTGTCCTTCTTTTGACAAAATTGGCTACCGGAAAACTCCCCATCGAAGCAATAAATTGGATAAATCTGTATCTATGACTTCTATAAAAGCCCATGTTCAAAAATTATGTTTTTACATACTCTCTATTTATACTTAATATTTTTTTGTGTTTGAATTCGTACCCAACTTCAATTTTAAGATTTTTATTTTTAATGTAAATCTAATCTTTATCTAATAAATTGATATATCTAATCCAATTATTTTAAATATTAAGAAGCTTTCTTCTTTTTGTCGCCTTTCTTCCAGATTGGTATGGTGATACTTAATTTCGAGAATTGTGGTATTTCTCCTTGGCACATTATGAATTCGAAGAGTTTTGTCAATTCCTCAACGAGATTATGTGAAGTTCTTGTTCCTCAGTGTTGTTATTTTCTTTAGTGTCATTGTCTTTATATATTTCTTAGAAATAATTTACCCAAGATTGTTCATTTACTGTTCGAGATTCTGTGTATTTGTTTGCCTTCTGTCTTCTTAGCCTCAGCAAACCCCATACCTTCTTTTGAGTCCCATACATGTCGTGTTCCATGTCCTTTGTGAATCCCTCATAATAATCCCTCTTATGTTTTGATATTTGTGAGTAATAATGTTTTTTATTTCATGGTACCTCCTTCGTTCCTCCTCTGTTCTGTTGTTAAGGTATTTAATGTATGCTGCCTTCTTTCATTTGCCAAGTTTTTTATTTCTGGGGTAAACGACGGTTAAATCCACCAATCAGATGTACTAAATATGCTGAAACAATCCGATATACCCGAAGAGATAACAAGAATAATTAAAGAGCTGTACACCGACACAGATACTAGAATAAGAATTAATCACAAACTAACATCAAACATAGGCACCCCTTCAGGAGTAAGGCAAGGTGACTCTCTTAGTCCAATGTTACTTAACCTAGTCTTAGATCAGATTATAACTGAAGTAAAACAGACAAATATAGGCTATTATCTCGGCAATGATGTGATCAGTTTGATAACATATGGTGACATACATAACAAGCAATGGTGATATCCAAGGAACCGCGAAGATGCAAACTATCCATCAATAACAAAACAATAGAACAAACTATGGCATTTAAATATCTTGACATAAAAAGAAATAGTATGGAAAACAAATTTATGTCCAGGAAGGCTAAATCCCGAATCTACAAGACATATGTCCGCCCAATAATGACATACGCGGCCGAAACCCGAGCGGACACATCCATCACAAAAAAACTATTAAGAACATCCGAAATGAAGATACTGCAAATGGTGGCCGGCTACACACTGATGGATAGAATAAAGAACAGCGAGGTACGAGAAATATGTAAGACACAGGACGTGGTTAGATGGCCAAGACAGCGTCGAAGAGAATGGAATGCACATGTGACACGGATGAAAAGTAGAAGACGGTCAAAAATTGCTATGGATAATAAACGTAACACAAGAAGCCTCCAGGGCAGACCACCAAAGAGATGGGCAGATAGCTGGACTTCTGGTTCGCGGGAAGCCCCAGACTGAGGCAAAAAATAAATAATCAGACTGTTTTGTTATTAAAAGAAGAAGAAAAAGAAGAAGAAGCTTTTATGCTATGCAGGTGCTAAATATTTAAAATGATTAAAATTACTTATTATTATTAATTACTACCATTACTACAAATTATGAATAATTTAAAGAGTGCTCTAGAAAAACAATTTGAAACTGACATAGTTAGTAGATGCAGTTTTTAGACTTAGGTATATACTGTCGCGAGGCGATCTCACGAAACGGGACCAGCTCAAGCTGGATCAGCACTTAACCAAATCAACATGGCCTGACAAAAGAATCTCCCGGTCAGGCACGAATAGTCAAACAACCTGCAGCGTAAAGGAAATTATATACATTATTAATACGAACAAATACGGGTAATCTGAACCGATCAGGCAGTCACTGTAGTATACGGGCATCCTGTGACGCTGCCCGTTGACCTGCGTGCCCGCCTGCTGCCCGTTGACCTGCGTGCCCGCCTGCTGCCCTTTTGAGAGGGGAGATGTTCATCGTGCTGAGAGCCCTGAACCAGCCCCCTTGGGACTATTGTAAGTACAGATCGTTATACACCATTTTGCCCTTTTTTGTCCTCTTGTGTTTTGCCTTTTGCCTTTTTATTAAATATTCACTTTTTGCCGCTGTCTCTCTCTCTCTCCTCTGTACTTAGTTAATAAACATTATTAAATTCGTTTACGCCTCTTCTGAGCTACCATCCCCCAACCAATGCACCCCTCTGGGCCCTAGGTTCTTAGGACCGTGACAATACCATTGATGTAGAAGCTAACGCGTTGTAGTGATACCTATACCTATCAAACCGCTACATGAAATTTCTTCCTATAGGCCAATCTCTATCCTGGCTGTATTATCGAAACTGTTCGAAAAAATTATATTAAGGTTGTGCGATACAATATAACCCTGTATGCTTTACAATGCAAACTGATTTCAATGACAACTCAAGATCGAATCATAAGAATTGAATATTTATAGTACCAATCGATTAAGAAAATATAAATGTATGTTTTTAAGAGATTACTTTTGTTTGAAACTTATTACATTTCTGGAAATATCGTTTTGAACATAAAAAAGAACTAAAAAAAATTCTAAAACCTATTCAATCGTACAATAGTAAAGTTTGACATCTTAATATCGTGGAGAATGAAGTATTGTACGATGCCTATTAAAATATTATGAGCTTGTAAAAGTATCTTAGTAGTTATTGTTGAAATTAGAATAACTGACACGCCCCTCGAACGGGCGAATGAATTTATTCTTAAGGAAAAACAATATGATTCCGTCACAACAGTTTGTGTACAGTTGAAGAGACTATTGAACAGATTCATAGAACCACAAATATAATAATAGAGTCAATAGAAGACTCAACGTCTTTGACGTCTGTCAACGAAGAGGCAGTAGCCTACTTACACGATTATCCATATTAGAAAGAAGAATTTTTGAACAAGTTGTTTAATCGGCGAAACTCATTTAAATTAATTTGAACAAACCCTCTTACACTTTCGTGCTCGTGAGGGTGGCTACGTAGCGAACATTATTCCATCGAGAAAACGAAATCATCGAATAACAAACTCCTCAAGTGTTCTTAACGTTTAGGTAAGACGAAAAGTTCAGGGATCAAACGAAATACCTCGAGACCTCGAATCCGTTCTATACGTTCAAATAATCTGTCCGTCCCTGAGAAATACGAAATTACTCTCGCACTCGAAGCAATAAAGAAACAATTCTTAGATGTTTATTCCCCTCTAATCCGTCGCAATATTACTCCATAACAACACCGAATTCAAAACTTTCCACTTGCTCCCGAGTAAATTCCGGGAGCGTTTCCCTCTCCGTCCCCTTCACGTTTTTCTTCCTTCCCTTCTATCTTTCTCTTCCTCGTTCCCCGGATGGTTTCCCGTCCGCTTTCCCCGAGTTAAGAACCAAGAATGAAACATTTTATAAAATCCATTTTAATCTTTTCAGACGCAGTCGACGCGGATAAATCTTTTTCCATTTCCCTAAGTTTGAGCATTTAAATCGGGGAAGTGAGCGAGAGACAGAGAGGAATGGTGTCTGTGCGGACTTAAAAGCTTCTTCATCTCCTCTATCCGCCGGAGTAGATGGTGGCTTACGTACTTCTATCATACGCCAGACTTAACGACGTATACCCTCCGGTTTATTTTTCAGATTTGCCACGGAGCGGAGAACCATGGCGATAATTGGCGTTTATTTTGATACGATTTTATCGACGACGTCTTTTACTGTAATTTGTCAGTTCAAAGGGATCCCGGGACCTGAGGAGATTCTCAAAGTGGATTCTAGATTGCTTCCCCAATCCCTGTCGCCCTCACACGTCTATTGAAATACTTTGGGATAAAATTGGGATTTGTCGTTTTAGTATCTAGTGGAAAGTATATAGTGATCGCTCATTGTCAAGATTTATGATTAATGGCGATTTAGGGATATATTTTCTTGTCGAGTTGAAATTGTAGCTGTCTAGAAATAACTACGACGGGGATTGAACATGGCTTCTTGCCTAAGCTTCATAAATGAGTGAAGGCTCCGAAGCCAGGATTATATGGCAAATTTTTCATTCTGGTTGGGATTATCATAGTCCAGTCATCTTAGGCAAAATGAGGTGAATATCTCGAAAAATCGACATACCCAGTATATTAACACGTAAAAACTTCTATTTTGGCATCCTAAAACTTTCCTCAAAATTCACATGTAATTGGATGGCTGCAAGTTTTAAAGTCGGTGGTCAAAAGTCACACAAATCGATTTTTTCTATATTTTTTGCAAATATCTCGTTTTCTATGGGTTCTACGCTATTTATATTTATTATCAATATTGTAGAGAATCAAATTCTCTACAACTTTTGTATTTAACATTTCTTCATATCTTGAACTGTTTTCGAGATAGAAGGCGGAGAGCGCTGGTCAGAGAATCATGTGAAGTCAACTGGTATTACTGGTAGTCCCGATCAAAAACTCGTAATATTAAGGTTATAAATTATTGCTAAATATATAAATACCATTTTTTATTAACTTTTTCATTAAATTCATTTTGTTTGGTTACTTATCTATTTTTAGTTAAGTGTCAATTTATTTAATAACACTTACCTGGCCATGTAAGTAAAAAATTGTTGAGGAAAATAATTAAATTAGATTTTAATTGTAATCTAATTTATACTAATACCTTTTGAAGTAAATAAAAAAGAAAACAATTAAATTTGTAATTAACGTTTTTAGTAAAAGTGTCATTTGATTAATTTAATATTGTCAAAATTAATATAAAAGAATAAAAATTTCGAGAAGAACAATTTCTAAATGCAATTCTTTTCTTTTTCTTCTTCTGACTATAAGTTTTTAAAGTTATGAAAGAATTTAAGAGTTTACGGATTTTAAACAAGATTTACTTAATTATTTTTTACTTCAAATGCAATTAGTGTAAATGAGAATATAATTAAAATGTAATTAAAGTACGTCCCTTAATAATTTTTCAATTACAGAAAGAGATTAAAAGTGTTATTGAATTGATAAATTTTAGAATTATTAGAAAGAAAGATTGAACTTAATTTAAAAGTTAATAATAAATGCTAATTAAATATTTAGCAATAATTTATAACCTTAATACACGAGTTTTTGATCGGGACTACCTGTTGACCTCACATGATTCTCTGACCAGCGCTCTCCGCCCTGTATCTCGAAAACACTTCGAAATATGAAGAAATGTTAAATACAAAAGTTGTAGAGAATTTGATTCTCTACAATATCGATAATGAATACAAGTAGCGTAAAACCCATAGAAAACGAGATATTTGCAAAGTATGTAGAAAAAATCGATTTCTGTGACTTTTGACCCCCGACTTTAAAACTTGCGGCCATCCAATTATATGTGAATTTTGGGGAAAGTTTTAGGATGCCAAAATAGAAGTTTATACGTTTTAATTTCTAGGTGAACCCCCTATAATGACGACTATCATTTATTTTGACATTTAGTACATTTTCAGAAGGAACAAAATTTGAACATTTTTATAAACATACTGCCCTGTGAAAACTGAAACAACAATCATAGATATCTCTTCTTTCAAAAAGATTTTTACGTAATACTGTGAAGGTAAATGGCTTACATATTTTTATATTCGAAAATAAGTTCATAATTGTTGAAGATCCTTATGATGTGAGTATTGGAATCGAAGTAAGTAGCTGTAAGCCATATCCCTATGCAAATAAGAAAACAAATTTATGGTCGATATACCTTATTTACGAATCATGTTTTTGGTAGTTTTATACCCAACTTCAGTTATATCTACAAAAGGAAAGTCGTTGTAGACTTGAGGAAACCAAACAATAATACTTTCTTAATTTATGATGTGTCATAGATGAATTTATTTAGTTGAGTAGTTTTTATAGTGAGTTTGTAGTAATTAGTCAGTAGTTAGTGAGTATAGTTTGTTAGTGAGTAGTTTGAATAGTTTATTAGCCATAAATAAAAACAACAGATGGATACATGACAAACTAAAGTTATTAGTGTTTAGGGAAATAAATTGTAATAAATTGATAAATAAATAATAAATTGAAGGTAATTAAACCAATAAGAAAATATCATCTCAGTAGACACCAGTAAGCATGTATACTTTAACCACTAGCAATTGGAACACTCAATAAAATCTGAATTTACCGAGGGCATTCGAAAAGAGCCCGTTGTCTCTATACAAAACCATGGGACTTATCTTTTTGCTTATTCAGAAACGCCCTGGTATTTTTAAAAACCAGGTGTTCAGTTGCCCAAGTGAAATCATATATGTGAATGTATGGATATGTACAGATAAAGAACTAGAGGGTCCATTGGACCGCAAATTCTTTTTTTACTGCGGCGGCATTTCGTTTGTTTCTTCATCTACTTATGAAGTGCAGGTGTACAGTCGATCAGTGAAATCGTGTACGAGGAAGTACGCGAGACTCTACGGATACCGGATGGTCCACTGGACAGCGGCCACGTGTGCTTTCCTTGTGATCTCTTTTTCGGCACTTATACTCCAGAAGCAGTGGTGTGTGAATGTGTGTGCCATTTGTTTGTGCGATTTGGAAGTAAATTCATTGTTAGAGTTATTATCCGTAATGATACGCCCATGGAGAACAAGGCGGCATCGCTCTTCACTACCTAAAAAGCCATTAAGTGTTTTTTTTTTTTTGGTGTTCCAATTGCTACTGGTTAAAGTATAAGAAAATTGTGTTTTCTATGACATACACCAATAATTAGATGGCATAAAGGCTAGGGTGAAATGTCAACCAAGATAAGCAATGAACTCTATCATGTAAAGTTACATAATATGTCCTTAAATATTAAAGACGACCGTACAACATAGAGCCCAATCAACTTGACTTGAATATGTGGAAGTTTAGTATTAAATATTAATTAATATGTATGCCTTAGCGTCCTCTATCACTTGTGCAAATTAATAATTAATAAAAAATGTATTATATTTCTACCTACTTTAAGTGTTGTTTTATATTAATTTTTATTTATTTCTTACATGAGCAATGATATTGGTGTATGATCTAAATGTTATGATATAAGTTTATAAACGTATGAAAATAGTCATTATTTCTAAAAGACCGTACCTTCCGAACGGCGCGAAATGGCAACATAAATGGTTTGAATAAACTATTGAAAATTTAACAAAATAGAGTGTGCCCTTTTTGAGATATTTAGTTTTGAAATAATGACTTTTGCATTGAAAAATTCATATGGATTGGAGGGAAGATCAAGCCAGACATTCAAAAAGAGAAACTGAGAGGAAATGGAAAAGGTATTATTTATGGGGCTCCTGATTAAGACATTATTAATTTTCCTCAAATCGTATTTCATGCATCCGGAGATTTAGTTTGTCACTCGTCTTCCACTCAGACCAATGTACATTCCATTGCAAGATCAATCAGTCGGATGTTTACGATATCAATCAATATCGTAAACATCCAATTATCATTAGAGGAGGCACGACCTTTTATGTTGGATAGAGGGAGATAACATTGAACCATTACGATGGCTACTCTTATAATTAAAATATAATTTGGTGATTGCATGAAAGATATAATTACCAGCAATATGAAAGGAGTTGGCTAGGTGAAGGTTAAAGCTTTCCTTGGATAAAGGTATATTAAATAATGTCTGGAAAAGATGGTGAGAGGCCGCCAAGTTTGTGACGTGGAATAGTCAGAAAATGAGAAATTTACTGTGTCTGCATGAGTTGATTTCCTATATGTAGAGAGTTTAAGCCAACATTCAAAATTCCTATGAATTTTCAACACAAGAAATGAAAGGAATTACTACTCCTTACTCCCATGGTGAATTTTATGAAGGAATGTATGCCACTTAGGAAATCAAGTAGATGTAGGAAGACTACTTTTGGTGTAACACAATAATATCATCAATCAATAATCTGCACCGAAAGAACAAGGTATTGAACCTTAGACAATAAGTTAAATGAAATTACTTAGAGTTCAGTCAATATAGTAGAACATAGAACATAGTAGAACAGATTCAACTCTTGTGAGTTGTGATACAAACTCCTGATTAAATATATAATATTTTATATTTAAGCTCCCAGGAAGGTCCCAACAAACAAGTTCTAACATTAAAAGATATTGATAAAGTTTTGGGGGGATGGAAAAACTAACGATTTTGTTTACTAGGTCCCTCGAGATGTTAAGTACTCCAGGATTATAGACATCTGTAATATCTCTAATTACGTCATTTAATCATCAATAGGCAATAACGATTTAGAAAGACCTATATAAGAAACTAGCGGTCTAATAGGATTATGGGGTTTCAGAATTTTGTGAAGGCTATACAGTTTTGGAAATACTGGGTTCATATGCATCAAAGACCTGCCTCCATAATAATCTATGATTTCCTACTCACAGGATGAAACACATTGTATTTCTGACCCTTGTTTAATAACTGCTCTTCTTAGGATGAAAGGACGTGGATACAAAATATGTTTTTTTCCATTTCTAATTATTACACCCACCCTTTCTTCGCTATACAATGGTGAATACGTTTTAATCAGAAAACCTAAGCGTCATATATTCTTACTAATAATGCATTTATTTGTTTCGTATTATCCCCGGAGATATTAATTGAACTACTCAACCGTCGTCAACGTCACAGGTTATACTAATAAATTTTACCCACAACTGTTAAATTACAGCTCCGTTACGTAAACGATTTTAATATACCGAAATAATAATGACCTATTATTAACTACGGCAATAATATTACCCTAATCCTATTATGCCAAATTCAAATCAATGAATACATAATGATATTATTCTATGTATCTCTCAGATTATTACGTAAACCAGCCGTCGATAAAGCCGGGGCGGGTATATTCCTTGAAAACCATTCTTCCAAAGAACAATTGGAAGGGCAGCAATAAAGGGTTCAAATAACTATAATAAATATATAAACTTAAGGACACATTTATGTAAGTACCTGAAGTTTAATTTGTTTCCAGAAATATTTATCTTAAAAAAAATTATTATAATATATAATTTATAAATTTAAATTTAATAAAATAAATTTAATATATATATATATATATATATATATATATATATGGTACGTTCCACGCCGAATTTAGATTTTTTTTTAGATTTGGCCCAAAATCAACTTAAACGTTCCTTTTGGGCCCCCGAAACTCCCCCAAAATTTTTAGGGCCACAAGTGGAATAGAACTCAAGTTATGGATAATTGAAAATTGAAATTTTCAGGTCCGGCTCCAAAACAAAAAATTTTCAACCATCCATAATTTGTAAAAATACCCATTTTTGTGAAAAAAGTTTCAAACAAAAGTTGTTTGCAATGCTTTAAACTTTCGGAAACTGCTAAAAAAAAGTTCATCCGACATGATTCACTATTGACGAGTCTTGGCGCCATTAGTCGTCTGGCCGCCATAAAAAAACATTATCAGCTTTCCTGACCAAAAAAATCAGGAGCGTAGCTGGATTCGATACAAAACTTTTCAGCCCAAACAAAAGTTAGCCAGACCTAAGGGCTTCGAGAAAAAAAATGGTTTTCAGGTTCAGCTTCAAAACCAAAAATTTTCAACCATCCATAATTTGTAAAAATACCCATTTTTATGAAAAAAGTTTTAAACAAAAGTTGTTTGCAATGCTTTAAACTATTGGAAACTGCTAAAAAAGAGTTCATCCGACATGGTTCACTATTGACGAGTCTTGGCGCCATTAGACGTCAGGCCGCCAAAAAAAAAAACATTATCAGCTTTCCTGACCAAAAAAATCAGGAGCGTAGCTGGATTCGATACAAAACTTTTGAGCGCAAACAGAAGTTAGCCAGACCAAAGAGCTCCGAGAAAAAATGGTGAAATCCGGCAAAAATCCCTTGATATCAACAAAATTCCATTGAGCCCCCAGAAATCCATTGTTTGCCAGTTAATCTCAAACCATGAGCGACATTTTTTCTAGAAGTTGACTGGGGATCAACATCACTAAGGTTGGCATGCTATTTTCATATAAATAGAGCACTTTCCAAGTCCCCGGCGGCTCAAAAACTCAAAATTCCTCAAAATACTTGAAATTTGATCCCAGATGACTTCGCTTGACGCACATTTTTTATCCAAGAAGCGACTCTCACCCAAATTGTTGCTCTTGTTGATGTTTTTGAAGGTCCACAACGGTTGACGACAACGCTGAAGCAACCTTCCACAAGAATTGTTCTGGAAATTTCAATTTTCAACACAAATTTTCAAATTTGGGACCAGCCCTTAGGTCTGGCGAACTTCTGTGTGGGCTCAAACGTTTTGTATCGGATCCACCTACGTTCCAGATTTTTTGGGTCAGGAAAGCTGATAATGTTTTTTTTTTTGGCGGCCTGACGAATAATGGCGCCCAGACCCGTCAACAGTGAACCGTGCTGTATGAACTTTTTTTAGCAGTTTCCAAAAGTTTAAAGCATTGCAAACAACTTTTGTTTAAAACTTTTTTCATAAAAATGGGTATTTTTACAAATTATGGATGGTTGAAAATTTTTGGTTTTCAAGCTGAACCTGAAAACCTTTTTTTTCTCTAAGCCCTTAGGGCTGGCTAACTTTTGTTTGGGCTGAAAAGTTTTATATCGAATCCAGCTACGCTCCTGATTTTTTTGGTCAGGAAAGCTGATAATGTTTTTTTTTTGGCGGCCTGACGACTAATGGCGCCAAGACTCGTCAATAGTGAACCATGTCGGATGAACTTTTTTTTAGCAGTTTCCGAAAGTTTAAAGCATTGCAAACAACTTTTGTTTAAAACTTTTTTCATAAAAATGGGTATTTTTACAAGTTATGGATGGTTGAAAATTTTTGGTTTTGGAGCCGAACCTGAAAATTTCAACTTTCAATTGTCCATAACTTGAGTTCAATTCCACTTGGGGCCCTAAAAATTTAGGGAGAGTTTCAGGGACCCAAAAGGACCGTTTTAGTTGATTTTGGGCCAAATCTAAAAAAAAAATCTAAATTCGGCGTGGAACGTACCATATATACAGACCGATTCTACAGAGTCGCAGGATGGAATAAACGTGAGAGCGAGAGAAAGGCCATACATTTCTCGTTGGCTGAACAGAGAAACAACTTTTGCGAAGTTGCTAGCTCACGAAATATCTCAGTCATCCGCCTCGCAGGAGACGACCCGAGACCGAAAAGCGTAAAGCGATACGCGTTAGATGCTTGGACTTGGACTGCGGCCGGCAACGTTGCAAAACATCGTTCTCTGTCTCACTAACGAACTACTATAAGTTTCTCGTTTGCTCTTGTTGGATTGCCACCATGCGTTTCGATAGAAAACCTCCGTATATATTAAATAAAATTAACTTAATATGACAATAGTCATCAAGTTCTTTACAACAAAATACATTAATTTTGTCATGATTTGAGATAAAAAAATGAAATATGGTCTATTCACGTCTATCCTAAAGTTATTGTGAGAACTCTATTTAAAGAATTTTTCTTTCGAAGAATTGTTTTCTAAAAATTTACCAAGATTCAGATAGATCAAGTATTCTGTTCAATTCAAATGTAATAGTGACTATTATCCACTCACATGATTGCGACAACTTTCGACCCGGGACGCATATTTTACTTGGGTAAGTAATAGCCATTTTTATACGTTTAGTGGATAATGTACCACAATGTAACTGTGTTAAAAATCCATTCTTTAATAATGTTGTAATCCATATTACGAGATGGTATCACTTTCTACACTTGACTGTATAAGAATAGTAATTAGGCCAGCCAATATAGACATGACATTTCAAAAAATAGATAACTATGGCAATAATGTTCAAACAACTTCAACAAAACAAAGTGTAGAAGTTCTCGAGGTTCAGGAGCAACCGCTACAGTATTTCTTGTATTCTAGTCCTCAATTAAAACAATTTTTCAGGAATATTCATATATTATCGATGTTTCGGCTGAGATCTCAGAGATAATCATGGTCCTGCAAGAGAGAGGTGAGTATATTATACGGATGAAGGTGGTTGCAAACTTCGTAGACACACGCAATTTTTTCATAAAATTTGAAAAAATGCTGTAAAAAGGGGCTTATATATCATTTGGAGATAGTTTCCGGTGAGGAAAATCGATATTTCCTGAGAAAATGTTATTTTAATAATCTAGTTTAATATAATGTACTATTTATTCTTCTTTATACTTTTATCCAAGCCAAACCAAACAAACCTAACCTTCCCGACCGTAGTCGTAGGCCCAGAAACGTTTCCGTGAAGGATTTTCTCGTTCCGTGTAGATCTCAATCCAAGATATCTACTGTCTGTTTACGTTTAAGAGCAAATTTTATAATGAAATATCTCGCTTGATAGACGAAATAAAGTAATTGCCACCTTCAGGTAGGTTCTTCTTTTTTTCTCAAAAAAAGACGTGAGCAATTATTACACTACTGTTTATTTTTCTATTTTTCTATTATTTCTAATAAGATTCATTCGATTTAAGTTGGTAATTAATTGTCCAGTTGTCTATTAACCGTAGTGTAAGAATGATCCATATCTACACCTCACACACAAGTATTCTGATCTAAAATTGATCAAGTAAACGTTGTCTCAATAATTCTTAAGATATGTATTGAAATAATAACCGGACTTGACCATTGTTATATGTAATATACCGGTCATTGACCAAGAAGCAGTAAGTGTTCATTTTTGTTTAAACCAAACCTCGTAAAGTCTTCTCGTTTATGTTTAAAATCTCACTTTAAACGTCGGTAATATGTGAATATTTCTAAGCATTTGTTTTAATTGGGGATAAAATCAGAAGGAACACTCTATCAGTACAATAAACAGGACGTTTGATTAATGCCTAGTCTGGTTTTGCAATCCTTTATTCTAAACGGAAAATGATGAAAATTAGGATATATTGAGTTTTCGTGCTTTAGCGTGGAACACTTGCAAGAGTTCTTCAACTTTTTAAAATTAATAAAATAGCAATTTACGTCTTCCGATTAACTTGCAACCATTCAGGCAAAATAGAAGTGTCTATTTTATGGAAAATAATTTGTTTTCTAAAATTTGGTGCCAAAAAACATAACTTCAAGATAACTGACACAGCTTGTGTCTGCCGTTCCAAGTCATGTTTATATTAGCCAACCGCAATAAAGAAATTGAAGTAATAAACGTAATCGTCTGCTATTACGTGACGGAAAGTAAAAGAAGCAGAAGGTCTAAAATGAAGTCCCTTAAATCTCAGAATATGTAACGCACAACACTTGATATGCCCCTTGAAATGAAGGGTACAGCACATGGCAGATAGTGCGACATAAGTTCAACGATTGGACCGTAGGTTAAGTTAAATTGAAGCTAATACCACAACGTTTTAAGGGGAACTATCCAGTTTATTACGTGTGGGTCCGCCTCGGAGACAAATCGCCCACTTTACCCGGAGTGTACAACACGAAAAAAATATATATTCGAGAAAAATGGAGACGGGTTCGAGGAGGCCACCGTGTACGTGCGGGGGCTAACAAATCCGCCAGACGGTTATAAATGATTTACCAGTTTTCTCTCTATATAACTTTGATAAATCGCTTTTTATCCGGGACGGCGATAATAATGTCGTCTTCGCCGTCGCCAACGACGTCCGTGCGTCCTTTTTTTCTCTTTCCCGCGCGCGTGAATCAATTATCGATCTAACAACCCGAAGGGATTTTTTCGCGACGACGTGTAATGTTATGTCAATGGTATCAAAGGGAGAATTGATTGTTGTGGACTACACTAAAAATACGTGCGATGGACTTACCGCCGTCTGATCTTCTTTTGTCGCCTTTGCCCATTATTGATGCTCAACTGGAACAAAAGGAGAATAACAGTCAATTAAACCGTGCTTCGATACGAATCCATTTTCGTTAACATGGTGTGTAGGACAAGAAGTATTCATTCCAGCAGATGCATTGATCTCGTCTAATTGCTAGAGCATTGCAATTTTTCAAACATACCTACACTGTTAAAAATTTCTATTATAATTTCAAAAAAAAAAAATATTAAGTTTTTAGGCACAATAATATTGTAATAATAAAATTCAGTTTTCACCACAGTTTAGGAAAATTACAAAGCGTTTATTAATATGTATTTACTGAGCACTCACAGAAATTAGTTTAGCAATATTACATAATAGATATTAAGATGTTGTAATTTTACTAAACAAATTCTATTGAAAATATTAGGTAGTTTCAAATATGTATACTGTACTATAAATTTACAGTGTGATCATTGATCTTATTGATGTGGATGACTAACACAAAACGAGATCGGATTAGTAATTTTACTATACAGTTTTGTAATTTTATTTATCAAATCATTCTCGAAATGTTTATTAAATTCAATATATTGTGCTGTAATTACATTATCCAAGTTATTTCGATTGAGTTTTATATAATTATAAAATATTTGTTGTGATTTTACTCGAGATAACCCTAAAAGTAGTGTCATCTCAAGCAGGGGTCCTCTGCATTGCCTGTGCAGTGCCCATTGCACTCCTAACCGGAGTGCGTACGTTGGGTACTCTCATTTATTTTCCAAAGCCGGGCTGTGTGCCCCTTGCTTCTTTCCCCTTTTTTATTTTCTTTGTTTCCCTCTAGTCTTCTTTGTTCTTCTCATATTTCCCTCTTGTTTCTTGCTGTTTCTCCTGTTCTTCTTCTTATCTTGTCCTCTTCTGTTTCTTCTTCCTTATTCGTCGTCCTCCGATGGTAGTAGCGCTAGTCTTGGTCTCTTCACTTTTGAATTTTCCTCTTCGTCGTAGTCGATGGCTTTCCTTAATAGCGGGTTTTGGTGCGTCTCCATTCTTCTTATTGTCTTCCTCGTCCTGTACCTGATTTCCTTCCTGATGGTTTTCATCCCTAAGTCCCTCCGTAGTTGCTCGTTCCTCATGTACCATGGTGCGTCCTTCATCTTTCTCATTGCCTGGTTCTGTATCACTTCTAGCTTCTTGATGTTGGTGTCCTTTGCTTGTCCCCATGCTGCTGCTCCGTATAATATAACTGGCTTGATGCTTGCTTCATATATCCTCTTCCTTATTCTTAGTTATAGCTTGCTTCCTCGTCCTATCATTGGTCCCAGTTGGTTTAGTCTCTGCTTTGCCTTCTTAGCTGTCTCCTTGATACGTTTTCTCCATGTTAGTCTCTTGTCGATGTGTATTCCTAGATATGTGACGTCGTTGCTCCGTCGGAGTGCTTTGCTCCGCCATGTTATTTGTACTTACCAGACATACAGAATAAGGTTGATTGCACTTTTCGCGAAAAGCGATATCTGACGTAAACCGCACGCAACCCTTGCTCGAAATGGGTGGACCGATGTGCAGACAATCTGCGATACAAGAGCTGAATTTTTTTTGTAATTTTACAAAAAACTACACTAAATTGAATTGCAAACAATATTTGTAATTTTTAAAAACATTTTTTTTAGATTGACTGATGATTCAGTATAAATACAATACGTTTAAAGAAGTTAAGTTGTTAACGCTGCAACATTATCAGCGATCAAGTAGGGATTTAGGGATTTAGGGATTTAACGAAGACTAGGGTTTTGGACAATTTTAACATTTAAGGGGGAGTTTTACATTTAAAATATTTTTTTTGTTTAAAATTGGGGATAGTTTCTTGCTTAATAGTTGGGATAGTTTTCTGTGATATATTTACCATTTTTGTGTTATAATTCATAATTAAAAGCGTGGATAGGTGTGCAAAACATTATTAGATTGTTTTAACGTTCGCACACGAATGAATAACACTAGCGATCGTTCACGTTACTAGAGGAAAACAATTACAATCGAACGTGAGGCGGTCAAGTTCACTCAGCTGACTAATCATAATACAACGTCTAGGAAACGTGATATCGACCGCTTCTCGAGAAGGTCAGTCTGGTGCAAGGTAACAAAACAAATAATATCTCATTTAGCTAATGTAAAATAAGATGTATAAAAGCTTTGAAATTTGGGACAATAAATTAGTATACCTAGTATGCTCAAAAACGACGTGTGTTGTTGGTCTTGATTTACGTCACCCCAACCTACAAGCTCTCACGTTACGCCCTGAGAGTCTACGAGATCTTCAATCTAAGAGAACGTCTAACTTCGAGATCTTCAAAACCGGATCTGCACGATACGCCCTCAGATCCAACCCCGGAGAAGTCACATCGGAGAGCACGTCACGCCCTCTCTCCATTCAAACTAGAACTTCAACTCCAAGAATTTCAAGAGATCACGTCACGCCCTGATCTACAATCTACGAGACCGTCTTCAGCCTTACAACCTGGAGACAAGATTCATCTCCGCAGCCACCCACGAGCTACGAAAGATCTATACAGTCCATTCTCTATAGAGACCACTTCACACTTCGTTCATAAGTTTTTTGACAAAATTATAGAGCAACATGTAATTTTCAATGAAAAGTTGTGAAAACACTAAAGATATTTATTAACTTTCGATGACAGTATGGTAATTTCAGTTCTGATATTTTGTTTGTAACGTTACTAAAAACTATAGTAAATCACATAACAAACAGTGTTTGTAATTTTCAAAAGCTTTTCATTGAAAATCGACCAACAGTTCAGTAAAATTACAATGTGTATTATTACCACTTAAAAATTGCATAAATACAACTTATTTTAGTACGTTTCCTCACATGTGATGCAGAATTATTGAATTGTATTGAATTCTGTATTGCCAAACAATAAGTTGCAATTTTGCTTAGTCATTTCGTTGGAAAACAATTGTAATATTACAAAAAAAATGTAACAGTGTAGGCTAGTCAGAATTTGTTACTGCAATCTGGAATTTATATTGTTTTGGTACCCTTCACATCATAGTAGCAAAGAGAGTAGCGATACCCAGACAAGCTTCTAGTTTATTCGTCTTTAAATCACGTCAATAAGATTTTTCTCTCGTGAGAACATCCGAGATAAAGCTGGACCGTAAATTCGGGCCATACAACGATTTATACCGGGACAATTGAAAAAATCCCGAAAAAATCCTCCTCACGTAATAATCCAGATCTGGGGTCGAATGTGCATACATTTCCGCCGATGTCCCAGCTCACGGGGAAAGTCGGGGAATAAGTTCCTTTTTTATGAGGCAATAAATTTGACAGATGTATTTTTTATCAAACCCCACTTATTTTCGATTTTTCTATCCATTCATTCACCCCCGGGAAATATTCCTGGCGATAAAAGGCAACGGTCCGCACATTGGGGTTTACCAGAGACACATAGATGCATGAAACGCTTTATCATCAACTAAGATATGACAGGACCTATGTGCTTGGAAGGGTTTCTAACTTATTTTGGGTAATGAAATTTGTTGAAATCTTAACGTACTTAAACATAAATAATGGGCATGAGGAAACAACACTTCCCGAAAACCTGAAGATGGATCGAATCGGCATTCATTTATTGCAAGTAATTTTTGAAAATGCTTTGACTTGCCCAGTTAGTACCGGAAATTGCACTGAATTTCGTCGCGTAAAATTCTTCGCGTAAATTGTTAATTTTATACCGTTCTACAGAGTGATCAAGAAATACTGTTTAAGTTGGCAATCCTACCTGGAGCATTTTTTTGACTACGGGTTTGCAACGCTACACTTGAAATCTCTGCACTCTGCATGACAGCGACAGCTAAATAAACACAAATATTTTAGGTTATGTGAA
Organism: Cryptocephalus moraei; assembly: GCA_946251905.1. Classification (NCBI taxonomy): domain Eukaryota; kingdom Metazoa; phylum Arthropoda; class Insecta; order Coleoptera; family Chrysomelidae; genus Cryptocephalus; species Cryptocephalus moraei. The sequence goes on from OX276452.1 coordinate 20,433,333, forward strand.
TTTGATTACGATTAAAGGACCACATCAGAAAAACTTCCCTATTTAAAGGTACTGCTCGAATTGAGCACCATTATGTTCTAAACATAAATTCACTCTCCGTTTTAGGCTCTCCTACTTGGCCAGATTCCCGTACTTATGACTCGATGGTCAAAAACTTCCCGCAAATATTGCATTGTGGCACAAGCTGCATGTGCTCGAGCCGAATTTTGTTGAAAGTAGCCATTTTCGCGCTCCTCTACGGTTAATTGGGCAACGAATGGCTGGAGAATGTGCTGAATATATCGTTCAGAATTAACTGTGAAGTTAAAAAACACAGGACCAATTTACTCTCTGCCGCGATACAGCCAGCCAAACACCAACTTTAGTAGAATGTAAAGTTGTTGTTCTAGCAGCATGTTGATTTTCACTAGACCAAATTCTGTAATTTTGAGAATTAACATAGCAATTGAGATGGAACCAGGCTTCATCAGAAAAAAAGGTTTTATCCAGGATGTCATCATTGTTCATTTCCTGATTGAACCAGTTACAGAACAGGACGCGTTGTGAATGGTCAGGATAATTTAGGGATTGGACCATCGAAAATTTGTATGGGTGGTATTTCAATTTTCTCTTCAACTCAGAGGAACAACTTCCATATGATAAACCTGTAAAGTCACGAAACGGAATACGGGAAATTAGGAATAAGTGGAAATTGGTGAACTTTTGATAAGGATCAAACCTGTTTGGAGGGAAAGCTTCATAACCGATTTGAGAGGACTTTGTTGCAGTCGGGCCCTGACGTCTTGCACTACATTTTCAGTGAGTACGGAGGGTCTACCAGTTGGCTTTCCTTTCTTCACATTGCTTGTATTCAAATATCGTCGAACTACGCGCATGCAGTTTTGTTTAAAAACGTCGATAGTGAACACAACTTCAGGAAACATTTCTTCAAATTGGTGCAAAGTGGAGTCCAAGGAGTATTGCCATCCAGAATTGGAGTCATGAACTGCACCCCGAAATAAACCATGCCAATAAAAATATCCTGTTCTAATGTAAATAGTACCATTTTTATATTTTTACAATAAAAATTTGATTCGCCGCTCAAGTGTCAATGCTCTCACTATTAAAAGACGAAGCAGCTGTCAAGCAACCGGAAGTGGTTCCAGTTCTACCATTTTAAAGTAAAATTTAGGATTGCCTACTTAAACAGTATTTCTTGATAATGTTGTATATAGTCGAATGCAATTAACATAAAAGGAGGGTAAAAATCGGTAGCATTCTTAAAATAGATCCTTGATAGTAAATTGTGTCGTAATCGATATAGTAAAAGCTTCTCATCTAGAGACTCAAAGAAACGTCAGCGTCACTGTTATTTAAGCAATAAAATCGTAAAAATGATTTTTACAAAACACTGGAAAAAATATTGTTCACGCGCGGGAAAAGGTGATGTACAGGAGATTTATATGAAATGATTAAATACAAAACTTGAGACATGCTAAATTAAAATCGGCCAATAAATAAAAAAAAAATGCAAAAACATCATAAATATGTCAATTTCGTTATTATTATAACTTTATAGAAACTGTTTGAAGAAAATCAATTTATCTTCCAAATATCAGTTTTTTTTATGCTTTGATGAATAAAAGTGTGCAAAAGATAGGAGCCATAGTTTCAATGGTGTTTGCAAAATATTATTAATTTATTCCGTCAGGGTAAAAATGGTCAAGTTTGACAACTTGTAGAGTTGGAAATTTTTAATAAAAAATGGCGTTGAGACTGTTGGACTACTTTGTTTGATTTTGTTACAAATATTCGATAGTATAAGAAATATTCAAAATTCCAAAAACAATTCTTCATGCAGGTCCTAGAAAAGGAATAAAAAAAAAACGAAAAAACAAATTCGAAATATCGACCAAATTACAACACTATATTTACATTTACATAATTTATTTATTTAAAATGGAGACCTTAGAATTACGCATTAAAAAAATTATGTATTTTTGCTTTTACTTTTGTGATTTTTCAGTTTTTCTCAATTCTGTGTAAAACATCTTTACCAATTATTATCAAATTTTAGATTTGAACTGACCTAATCAATCACTTCAACTTCTATTTTAAACAAATTTTTTTTGTATTATCTACCGAAAGGACACTATTGAAAATTACCACTTTCTCAAAAAAAAATCGAAAAGGTTTTGAATGTTTTCATTAAATTTTATATTTGAATTATCACATTAAAAGTATAAAATTTTTATTCGAAATATTTTCTACTAAAAATATTAGTAAAGGCATTTTACTTTTAATAATTTTCATTTTGTTGTAAAATTTTCTTTAAAACGGTTTCGGTGATTTATACTAAATCTTCACATTATTTAGCCGTCTAATGCCAATACCTTTTGTTTAAAACATTTTTATCTAAAATTGCCCTAGAGGGCACTTCCCTAAATGCATCAGTGTGTAGGGTAATTATTCAAATCAGCTGATACATTTCCATCAAGTAGAGTAGTTGTTTTACTTATTCCAAGTCGATGATTTTAGTTTTACTTCGAAGTATTTAGTTTGCAATAATCTAAGGTAATTATTTAATTTATTATAATAATAGGAAGCTGTATATACATGACAGTTTCGTCCAATTTCTAAACATATTTTAGGTAAACCAATATTATTATTCCTTGTTTTCTTTTTCAATTTTTCTGTAGCTCTAATTTAATAAAATTCACTGTTAGAAATATTCAACGATGAGAAAACTTTCGAGACTAATTCACAAACAAAAAATATTTGTTTTATAAGTGTTAATAACAGCAAAAATCTTATATTACGTATTAACTTTTGAGAACAATAAGTGTACAAAAAGGCTCGTTAAAATAAAATCATCGTTAAGATAAGCATTATGAAGTGTCGAGATGATTAATTGTGTAATTCTCTGTGGGAGCCAGTTACGGTTAAGAATCTGTCGCGAGGGGATGTGAAACGGTATATTAAAATATGAATGGATATTGAACTCTTTCAAACACGCGCGTAGCCGGAGTGCTCGAAATAGAGCAAGTGTTTGAAAGAGCAGTTATCCACGAATACTTTATGCGATTTTTTTATTGGTACCTACCTTTTAAATCAGAAATAGTGTAAAAATACCCAAATACCCAATATAATTAATTTGAACGACACTCGGGACGCTTCGTGCCGGCCCGTCGCCCGTCGTGCCACCAATCGGGTCGCCCCGCTACGGCCAAAAACGTCCTGTTATTGGTTGATTTCGTCGTTGTTGATGCGTTTCCATGGCAACTTTAAAACGTGTTTGAAATAGACAAAATAGAGTACCAATAAAAAAAATTATTTGAATTCGAGTGCACTGTGATTGTGATTGTAAAAGTGAATTTTAAAAATGAAACGCCTCCCACCACTGACGTCTGCGCTCTAGCACTTCCTAAAGGCTCCTAGATATAATTTTGGGAGAATGCAAATCTTTTACAAATTACATTGTTTCTGTGTGGCATTCAAATTTACACTGGAATGTCAGTTCAAAGCTTTGATTCTTAGGGTTAATTTTTTATGACTTAAAGGAGTCCTAGAGTGTTGATGTCTTTTGGATGGCGAGGAAAAACATGACGTGCCTCCAAGATCCACACATGAGAGGAGGGATGAGATTCTGGTCTTGGAAATCCATGGGTAAGTGGTAAGTATCCCGCCAAAGAAATATTTACCAGTTATAATGAAAGCTTAATAATTTCTATCATTATTAGTGATTCTTATAAATTTAATACAAGTAACCAAATAATTGTGCCTTGCTATTGTATTGTTTATAAGATTGTGTGGTTAATCTGAGTTTGTCGCACAGTCTAGGATACTGTGATATTTCCAAACTGTGTTTGTGGTGTCTGTTATATTTAGAGATTGTTAAATTTGTTTAAATTTCACATGGTAAGGTAAAATCTACTTAGAACAATTGGAAATGATTAGATATTTAAAATTTAATTGCCAAAAAGGAAGAAATGTATTCGTTATATGAATATATAATCTGTGTCACTTTATAACGGAAATTTTGTTATTTTGTAATTTTAAACTTGTCTGCTTTAAAAAAATGGGTCGTTTCAATGTTCATTCTTTAATTCGGTTTATCCCCTTTACAGAAAATGATCATCGGAGACCGCCTTCGCACACAACCGAGATGGAAGAGATTTTTAATGGTCTTAAGGTATAATGAATTCAAATTTTCTTTTTCTTTCAACTCTAATAGACTGTGTTCTTTATTTTCAGGTAGGTGCACATTTCCGTATGTACACGCCTTTACTGTTATATCATCGTTTGACGTTTCGAAGCTAGTCTGGCCATTGCCGGAGATGGTTTCCATTTGAAAAATCGGAAAAGTTTTCGTGGATCGTGGTGCTTTTAGTGTTTTGTGAGCGAGTTGTATATTTTTTGGTTTTCTGGTAAGTACTTATGTTACACATAAATATATTTTTTATTTCCAGTAACAGTAATTTTCTCTTTTTCTATAGGTACCTAAATCTTTTTTATGTGAGTAAGGTATTTTACGTATTTATTTTTTTAATTTCAGGTACTCAAAAATTTTTTAGCAGTGCCATTTTTCTTTTTCTGGTATGTCTTAAGGTGTATTCATTTCCTTATTTTCATTATAGCATTTTCGTTCATTTTGGGCCACATCTAAAAAAAATCCCAAATTCGGCATGGAACTTGCCAAATATTTATTATATCATTATATCATATATATATATATATATATATATATATATATATATATATATATATAGATAGATAGATAGATAGCTATGCTTGCCCTCTCGGTCATTCCCAGAGTGGCTCATTTCGTTTTTTAACATCATTCCAGTCGAAATGTGAATAATTCAGTATATGTAAATTTTTCATCGACTTTTTGATCTGTACAAGTGGGAAATTATTTCCAAATCCCTGTGAGCAGTAGTGGAGTGATTTGCATTGTTATTAGAGAAATATTTCATGAAATTGAGTAACGAATAATAAAAAATTAAATACCATGTCATAATTCGAGCGACTTGTGGCGAATTTGTTCATAAACTTGTCAAAATAATGAAATGTATATTTTCAAATTGATGTCTCTGAAAATAATATATTTTACTATCAGATGAGTTTTTTTCCTGGTTTGAGTTATACGGAGCTTTTCTATCGAAACGCATGGTGGGAAATTAACAAAAGCCAAAGAGAAACTTATAGTAGTTCGTTAGTATGACAGAGAAGGATATTTTGCAAAGTTGCCGGCCGAGCAGGCAGTCCAAGTCAACTCGTATCACGGTCGCGTATCGCTTTACACTTTCGGGTGTGTGCGGTACAGTGTGTGGAGCGGATGACTGTGATGTTTCGCCAGCTAGCAAAATCGCAAAAGTTCGTTCTCGGTTCAGCCAACGAGAAATATATGGCCTCTCTTTCGCTCTTATGTTTATAGCATCCTGCGACTCTGTAGAAACGGTCTGTATATTTCACGAGTTTGTTTCACGCGCTGTTGCAAAATTGTCAATAAATCAAAGTTTTCACCAACAATCCGATTATTGTTATTTGCATGATTAGAATTTAACGTTGTTTGAATAATCAAGCAATCAACATAAGTTTGTGCTACTTTCGTCAAATACTCAATATTTCCTAATTCATTACAAATTCCACATCTGCCTGCAAAGTGGGTATCATAACTGCTTACTTTTTGACGTTCTTAAACACGGGGCACACGATCTCCCGTAAGGTTTCATACCGGACAAATTTATACCTGCGTTTGTTATAATACAATGTTACACCTTACACATCATCAAATATCATTAAATTTATTAGCTCCACATTTTACAAAGCTATACCTTGTAATATTTCCTTTCTTATATTGGACAATTTTATCAGTTATAAATTTGAATTAAATTTTGTAAATTTGGGGTCAATAGCACAATCTTCCATGAAGTCGAAAACAAAACTGTCTCCTACATCTTCAGGTGTGAGAAAAGTAAACCAAACAAATTGTGTAACCATTTTCCTACACTTGAATTTACATCACCCACCACTCACCCTTTATGGGAGTTCATGTGCGATTTTAGAACTACCTGAAAATCCTTACGGGAGTTTATGTGAGGGATTACCTTCAATATTGACCGTGACGGGACCTCCTGTGCGGCCTCTAAAAGATTTTGGCTGAAGATCGAGTGAGTGGGAACCATGTACTAATAAAATTATTCCTAGTGGTTTAGCAAACTCTCCCGGTCCCAACGATCCGCTTTCAGTAAATTGAGGAGCTGAAACGTTTTAATCTGTTGTCGTTTTGCAGCGCTCAGCGACTGTCATCAGGACAATCGCAAAATTTTATTTATGCGGCCAACAAATAAATCCGACCCGTCAATAAACCACGAGATAGGCACCCGATGAAAAACATAAACGTCAACATAAAACTGCCACCGCATCGGTGGGTCGTTCGTTAATTTTAATAAAAATTTACTTCGGGCATTATTGAGGGATAAATGTCGAATGACCCGTTTTTTACTGGGCGGAATTTCATTAAAACCTCCCCTGGAAAGATGTTTCATTTGTGTACGTCGTTCGGCGCCTTTTTTACGTTTCGTCGCACTATAAACTCGGCTCCGTTAATCTTGTTTTATTCGAATCGCGATAACTTCCTCTCTGGAAGTTGCGTTGAGCAGACGCGGAGGTTTTATTAAAATATGCTATGCCGGAGGACTGCTAAATGGTTACGTACGAGTACAGCATAGTTAGAAGCTTTATGATAAAGTCGGAGTCGAGGGACTTCACTCGCGAATATGCGCATTATTAAGAAGCATCACGGCCAAAAAAAGGTAACCATCGATATTCCCTTATTCCGTCCTACCCTTCCTTTTTGTTTGTAATAATGGTTTAAAAACGCCCTGGCATAAAATAACTCTGGTCTCCAATAAAACCCGCGTTTTATATCCAATCCAGAAATAGAAACATGACACAAAAATCCAAGGGATCACCTTACGATTCCCCTTTTCTTTTTCTCATTTTTTTCCTCCCGAGGAAAGATTCGGCATGAGGAGCTCGAATGCGAAATCGATACTAAAGCTATCATCTCGGCAACATTCTCAGCAATATTTGAAGTTAACAAGAAGTTATGTAGGCTGAGATTTGTTTGCTCTAGGATATAGGTGCCCCCTGGGACAGAATATCGGTCTAGGCGCCGTTAGTGCTGGGGGAGGATTTTGAAAAAAAAAATTACACTGAAATGTAGAGTTAATGTTCGAGAAGTAAACCGCCACGTTCTAAAATTTACTGCACTTGCTATTATCGTCAGTATGCTTATAAACTCCATCACGCTGTAACTCGCAATGGTAGCCAATGTAATAATCAGTTCGTTGTAAGTATATACACCCAATGTTACCACATTAACTGGATATTGAATTTCTCCTCTGAAGGTTTGCCCAAACATAATCGAATAAACATACGTTTCATGTGTGCGCATTCTAGTTCGTCAACTAGAGGTCTAACCATCCAAACCGCATATAAGCTGTCCCAGTAGACGTTCTGAATGTATGCGAATTTATTCTAACCAACCGAACGTATGCATTTTAGAATGGCATTAAATGACATGCTTTTTAAACGATTGCCTCCCGTATGACATTAAGGGTAGTTGTGTTTTAAGCAAGAAGTGGAGCAGATGAAAAGTGTCCTCGTGTTAAACAAAATGTTATGAAAATCTAGATGTTGATCATCAATATTATCCCGTCTGCCATGTATTGTGAAGGTAAGTTCAAACAATAAAAAGTAGACAGACCTGTGTGAAATCCCAGGTTAGTATAAAGTACCAAAATTAAATTATGTTATTTTAAATGAATTCAAGTTATTAGAATAATTTTCAACAATTTTTAATGTTGCATTAAACGGATGAAATGTTTAATAATTCTTTTTTGATGAAAATTGAATTTGTTACTATCGATTTTAGATAAGTAAATTAAAATGGCAGATACATAGAAGTACCTGCTACAATCATATAGTAATTATTCGAAGTCTGACCTTACCTCACCACTTTTTAGATCCTCTCAAAGTGTGAAATTTAGGTTTATTGAATTTTTCGAACAGATATATTTTTAAAATTAGGTACTCAGTTTCTAATCCGTGTCGCAAATATTTTCTAGATTTCAATACTTTCCCATCAGATCCAGATTATTACAGTCAAATTAATTCTAGATGCTACCACACTAATGTATAGGACCCGTTTTCTAGAATTCTAAAATTCTGTGGACACCAAATTTTCATTTTAGGATAAAATAATATTCAACACTTCCCATATCTGACAGACATCACAAGTGATGAAGTATTATCGTGCCAAAATTAGTTTCTAGCATATCCCAACCCTGAGTGAATTATATATCGCCCACACATTCTAGTCATCTACTGAATTTTAATTTCTTCCGTCAAGACATGTTAGAACGTTCTAGAGTTCATGTTTTAAAATATAGCCCGTTTTTACTGAATGTTATATATTTTCGGTTTTTAGATTGCAGTACTGCCCCATCAAAACTAGCATATTTCTGGCACGTTTAAAGCATAGATTCTAAAACAGTTCAGCTACGTACTAGTATCTAGAACTATGCACTGTAATGTGCTAAAATTACACCAATCTAACTTTAGCAAGTCACATATAGATTTTCTAGGAATAAGTTATGTAGTGCTGTCCTTATAAACTCATGTTCTAGTGTAGTCCAGGTCCGAGTAAATTATGTATCAAAACATATTTTAGTTACCGACTAGATTCTAGAATTGATTAGAGAATAAAGTTGTTATATGAGCACTTTTCTAGAATAGAGTGCTGTCTCATCAAACCCGGCACATTCCAAGCATATATTAGTACTAGCATAATCTTACACCTAAGTGGTGTTTAGATCTTTCCGCTGGGATATTATAGAATGGCAGAATTTAAACTTTAGCATGTTTTAGATGGATTTTCTAGGACTAAGTTATTCAGTACTGTTACGTCAAAATTATATTCTAGTGTATACCAGGCCGAGGGGGTTGTATATGGTAGCACATCCTAATTACCAGCTAGAGTCTAGATTACGTTAAAGAGTAGGTGTGTCATTGCAGCTCTTTAATAGATTAGAGTACTTAGTGACAAAACCCGATATGTTCCAGTCATATATTAGTTTTAGATTCCAGCTCAATCTTGCAAATAACTACTGTCTAGATAATTGTTCTGGAATAGTCTAGAATGGCAGGATTTTAACATTAACTCGTTCCTTATGAATGCTCTAGGTCGAGTATTATCGGCATGTCAAAATTATATTCTAGTGAATTCCAGACCAAGAAAATTCTACATCCTAGTACATTCTAATTACCGGCTATATTTTATATTATGTTGGCAAAAAATTGGACTCATTTCTAAATTAGAGTACTGTCTCATCAAACGTAGGATATCTAAGCCACATAATAATTCTAGATTTCACCGCAATCTTGCTACAATTTAGGTCGAGCTCTTTCTGCTGGGGTATTAAAATAACAAGCTTGAAACATTAGATTGTTCCATATTTGATTGATTCTTCTGAAGCTTCTGACACCCCCATGTATATCCAAACAATTTTTCTGTATATTTTTATTAAGCAACAATTAGTAGGAAGCAAAAACATCACCCCTGTCCACCCCTCAGTATCAATTTTTTTTGTTCCACTTGAACCCTTCCCTCATGGGAATATATAATTTTTTGAAAAATAAAATTAAATACACAGTATAATTTTAAATTATAACATATACTTAAATGTTGAATACAAATAAATTATCCATTAAATATACAAATAAATATACTTTCAATTTTTATTTACCTATACCACCTAGTCATAAATGGTGAGAGAAGTCACTTGTGTAATTAACAGTGTACATAATTGGAAAACTGTGGTCTAGAATATCAAGTAACTCTACAACCTTTAATACATACACTATCCACCCTCTTCAAAGTTCCTAAACCTCCATTGGTTTAAGATCCAAATTTTCAGAAGGGGTGAAACATAAGGGTAAAATTTGTTTTTATTGGTTGTATTCTGAGTTACTTCTCAAGTTAGAAGTTAGAAAACTCTACACGGTTACAGCGCCGGCCTGTTATAACCAACATTCTCCAATAAAAAAAAAATGCCCTCTATATTACAATTAAAAAATGTACTAGATATGAAATACTGCAACAATTTTACAACAACAACGTAATTGTTGCAATCAACAAAAAATAATGTTACTTTTATTTACCTCAAATATATATTTTACATAATTCATATATAGGTATATATATATATATTGTAACGTTTTTACTGTTTACTAAAACTAAAACACTACGCGATTATCCTAATTAATTTATTTCTAACTACACTTAACACTTATAATTTATTTCACTCAGATATGTTTATTTATTTTAACGCGCACGGTCTCTCGCTCGAATGTTTACGCACACCGGTTCAACTCTCCTGCTTCGGGTCCGACATTCCCTTTTTATGGCAGGTAGAAGCTTCTCGTCGTTTGCCGGAATAGTCCCGAAGCTTCTGGAGATCATTCTAGAATTCGCGGAACTTGTTATCGCATCGAACTCTCTCGATTGTTCCCGTCGTCCTTCCCAGAATTGCAATAAGGCGAACTTGTGTAGCTCCCGGCGTGTTTATGTCGCGGCCAGCGAGCCGTTTCGTTACACTGCCCCCGCCTTAAAGATGTTTCGTCCCGAAACGTGTCCCTGACAGGCCCATGTAGAAATCTGCAGTTGGTCCCCTGTCTGCAGCGCGAGGTTTGGTGGAAATAACATGCCACGGTCTTCTTGTGGGGACTCCTCTCAGGATTCCAACAACACACCAAAATGTCTACCCCGGTGAAGCGAAATAAGACCTCCAGCATATTCCTCACGACCCTCCAGTCCAAGGCGTCCAATCCGCAAGCCAGTTTCGGGATTGCTAACTTAGTTAGATCTTGGCTAAGTAGGGTATCCCTGAGGTCATGTAGTGCGTCCCACAGGTCCAAATAGGTGGGTTTGTGAAGGGACCTCCTCTTGGTAACCAGGTAGAAGAGCGGCCGTTGTGATCCATCTTCCTTAATCCTCAGCGCTCGCCCGATTGCCGGTCCTTGATGGTGGAGTTCGTCCAGTTTGCCGAACCTCGACCGAAACTCCGCGGCAATTCCCCGGGACATCCGCAGGTCCTGGGCCACGCAATGAGCCAGCGCATATTCAGGCGGTGTTCCGAACAGATCCCGTTGTTCTTCCCTGGTCACACCGAATCTGGCCTTCCCGGTCCCACCATACGCAGCCATAAACTCTTCAAAGGAGGGCTCATCCTCTTGGGGCCGTAGTTGGCGCACCTGTTGATCTTGGTCGTGGTCTCCCTCGAAAGGCGCTAATCGGTTGTAATGCACGACCCTGGGCTTCCCATTCGGAACTTTGCTGATCCGGTAGATGACGTCATTTATTTTTGTCTTCACTGTATATGGCCCTTCCCAAGCTTGCTGAAGCTTCGGTGATAACCCTCGTCTCCTTTGTGGGTTGTACAGCCACACCAGGTCTCCTTCTTCATATATGCCGCTGTCCGCCCGAACGTCATAGTGATCCTTCATGCGGTCGCTGGCGACTTGGAGATTCGTCCGCACCATCTCGTGAACCTGGTCCATCTTTCTGCGCAGCTGGGTAACGTAGTCTTCCCCAGCCAGATCTTCTCCCGGTTTGCAACCGAAGCTCAGATCGCAGGGAAGCCTCATCTCCCGCCCGAACAGTACCCTTGCTGGTGTCTGGCCGGTGGACTCGTTGATGGCAGAACGGTAGGCCATCAGGAAAAAGGGGAGATGTTGGTCCCAGTCTCGTTGGTGTTGAGACACTACCTTCGAGAGGTACTTGCCCATGGTGCGGTTCATCCTCTCCACCATTCCGTCAGACTGAGGGTGCAGCGCCGTTGTTCTAGTTTTGCGAATTCCCAATTTCTCGCAAACTCCCTGGAACAGCTCGCTCTCGAAGTTACGCCCCTGGTCGGAATGCAATTCCAACGGTACTCCGAAGCGGCTCACTAACTCCTTCACCAGGACATCCGCGACAGTTGTTGCTGCTTGGTTGGGAATCGCGTAGGCCTCTACCCATTTCGTGAAGTAGTCCATCGCCACCAGGATGTATTTATTGCCGCAATCGGTTTCAGGGAATGGCCCAGTAATGTCTAGGGCGATCCTCTCGAAAGGGCTTCCCACATTGTACTGTCTCATCGGGGCTTTCGGCTTGCGGTGCGGTCCATTGCTGGCTGAGCAAACTGTACACTTCCTGCCCCATTCACGAACAGCCTCCGAGCAGCCCACCCAATAGAAACGCTCGCGCACTTTCTGCAGGGTCTTCTTTACTCCCAGGTGGCCTCCTGAGGTTCCGTCATGGAGGTAACGTAGCACCTCCGCCACCTTAATCTTGGGCACGATGAGTTGGAATCGTCTTTCTGCGCCATTATCGGATTCCAGCACCCTCTTGAGCAGTCCATCCTGTATCACCAGGGAGTCCCACTGTGCCCAGTACGATTTCAGGGTCCTAGAGGATGGGGCCACTTCCTGCCATTCCGGCCGACGTCCCTCTTCTTTCCACCTCAGGATCCGTTGGAGTTCAGGGTCGCCTTCCTGCGCTCGCCGCAGCCCGTCTGGTGACCAGTCCTCGTCGGTGACCGTCGTGCGGCAAGTAGACGCCTCCTTTACCTCTGCACGACTGCAGTGGGAACATCCCTCCGGACACGGTCTTCTTGAAAGAGCATCAGCATTACGGTGGCTGATTCCTGCTCTATGTTCGATGTCGAAGTCGTATTCCTGAAGACGCTCAATCCACCGAGCTACCTGACCTTCCGGGTTCTTGAATCGCAGGAGCCATCTGATCGCCGCATGATCCGTTCTCAACAAGAACTTCCTTCCGTATAGGTACTTGTAGAAATGCTCTACTGACTTCACGGCGGCTAACAGCTCCCTCCTGGTGACACAGTAGTTCCTCTCAGGCTTCGACAGGACTTTACTGAAGTAGCCAACGACCCGCTCTTGCCCATCTTGCAGTTGCGACAAAACCCCTCCGATCCCGTCGTTGCTTGCATCTGTATCCAAGATGAAGCGTCCTTCTTGGGTCGGAAACCCGAGAACCGGGGCCGTCGTCAGGCGTCTTTTCAGGGCGTCGAAGGCTGCTTGGCATTCTTTATCCCAAAGGAAGGCTCGTTTCTCCTCGGTTAGTCGTGTCAGCGGCTTTGCGATGTCAGAAAACATTCGGACGTAACGACGATAGTAAGTGCAAAGCCCCAGGAAACTTCGTAACTGATGCTTGTCCTTCGGTGTTGGCCATTCTTGGACTGCTCGCACTTTTTCAGGATCCACCTCGACGCCGTTACTGCTGACCACGTGACCCAGATAGTGTACTCTCGTTCTTAAGAGATGGCATTTCTTTGGGTTGAGCGTCAGGTTAGCCATTTGGAGTCTCTTGAAGACTTCCTCCAGGTTTGACAGGTGTTCGTCAAACGTCCTCCCAACGACGATTATGTCATCCAGGTACACGAGGCACGTTTTCCAGGAGAGCCCTCTGAGTATGTTCTCCATGAGCCTCTCGAAAGTAGCCGGCGCATTACACAACCCGAATGGCATTACGGTGAATTGCCACAGTCCAGATCCTACTGTGAAAGCCGTTTTCTCCTTGTCTGCAGGGTCCATTTCCACCTGCCAGTAGCCACTCTTCAGGTCCAGGGTGGAAAACAGCTTCGATCCAGCCAGAGTATCCAGGGTGTCGTCTATCCGGGGAAGAGGGTAGCTGTCTTTCTTCGTGACGTTGTTTAGTAGACGATAATCTACGCAGAACCTGGTGTCTCCATCCTTCTTCTTTACCAGGACTACAGGAGATGCCCAAGGACTGCTAGATGGCTCGATGACTCCCTCTTTCTCCAAGTCGTGGATGATCTTCTCCGCTACCTCCCGCTTGGCCTGCGGCAACCTCCTTGCTGACTGGCGGATTGGTCTCGCGTCCCCCGTATTGATCTTGTGTCTAACAATATTCGTTCTCCCAGAAGGTCCCTTGTCAGACACGAAAATCGATCGGTATCTACGGAGTAGCTCCATAAGCTTCTTCTTCTCGGATCCAGCAAGAGAATCGCAAGCATCCACTAGAGCTTTCTCCACTTTCGCGACTCTGCAGCCAGCGCTCGCCGTCACCTGGTGGATCAGTGACATCACTGGTGAGCAGGTTCCCACTTTGGTCCCCTTGCGGATGGTAACTGGGTAGTCATTGATGTTGATGAGCCGGACTGGAATTTCTTCACCCAGCGTTACCAAGGTCTTCCCTACTAGAACGCCTCGGCCCACCTCCACGTCGTGGTTCCAAGGTTCCACTACGGCAGGATTCCCTTTTCCGGTGACTCCTTGAAGTCGGGTCACCACTATCGATTCGCTCCTACCCGGCAGGATCGTGTCTTCTGTCAGCTTTATCTGATGGACCGTCTCACCCTTGGTGTGCAGGAATATTTCCTCTGGGCCGACCTGCATTACTTGTCGTTTCAGATTGAGTGCGAAGCCGTGGGTCTTCATGATGCCCATTCCCAAGATGGCGTCCTCTTCTATGTCGGCGATCAGGACTCGGTGTGGTGAGAATCGTGCAGTGCCGATCTTGATCTCGACGTCTATTTCTCCGTGGACGGCGGCAGCTTCGCCCGTAGCCGTTCGCAACCTCCACCTGGACTCCATCACTCTCTTCTCTCGCGTGTTCAGTAGGCCTGGCTTCAGGATCGTCTTGGATGCCCCGGTGTCGATCAGTAGAGTGTGCTTCCTGCCGTTAATTTCGCCATCCACGTACAGGCTGCCACCTTTACCTCTCAGGGTAGCTATCTTGATGACGGGATCTTGGGACGGGCAACGGGCCGGAGCTGCTCCCTGGGAGTCGACCCGTTTGGATTTGTCGACCCTGGGGTGCTTGCGGTCCCTTCGGAGACGGCCAACCTCTCCACACGGACAGCACTTCGCTGGTTCCTTTTTCTTCCCCTTCAGCAGTCCCTTGAGGGCGTTGACAACCTGCTCCAGGGCGTCCTCCTTCCGTTCGGCTTCCACGCATGCGTCATCCCCGACCACAGACCGAACTCGGCCACAGCTCCTTGACGCCTCCGTCGCAGCCTCGAATTCCAGGGCCATCGAGAGTGCTTCCAATGTGCTCTTGGGACGCGACAGCCGTACCGCTCTCTGCATCTCCACATCCCTCAAGCCGTCGATGAAGGCCGAGACCGCGAGACGCTCCGTCATGGACTCCGCCGCTTCCGGGTAGGCGAATCTGACTAGCTTCGCGATGTCGGCTTCGAACTCCTGAAGGCTCTCTCCCTGCTTCTGTCGTCGGGTCTTCATTTGGCATTGGTAGACCTGCCTCAGGTGTGCGTGCCCGTACCGCCTCTCCAGCCGTTGGACGAGTAGTTCGAAGTTGTCCAGCTCCCCCTCTGGAACAGTCTGCAGCACGTCGAGGGCGCTTCCCCGGAGAGCGACCGTCAGAGCCACTGCCTTGTCCCTCGGCGCCCAGTTGTTGGCCTTCGCCGCTGCCTCGAACTGCCGGAGGTAGTTCTCCCAGGGAATTTCCCCGTCGAAGGTAGGCGGCTTCACTCGATGACTCGCAGTAGGAACTGCCTCGATCCTGGTTGCCTCCTCAATCCTGGTTACCTCCTCCGAGTCGTTAAACGGATTACCTGAACTGGACATGTTTTGCCGAGTGGGCTGGAAATGCATGGATTCTAATCGGGTCCCCAATTCTCGCAGTTGGTTCTCCAGTTCCAGTCGTTGGATTTTCTCGGCTTGAAGTGCGCTGTCAAGGTTTCCAATTCGGCTATCCAGCTCACCGTGGAGTTCGTCCAACTCGCCGTGGAGTTTTCCCAGTTTGTTATCCAACTCGTCATGGAGTTTTCCCATTTCGTCGTGGAGTTATTTTCTGTTGTTATCCAACTCACCGTGGAGTTTTCCCATTTCGTTGTGGAGTTTTCCCATTTCCTTTGTTTGGTTATCCAACTCGCCGTGGAGTTTTTCCATTTTGTTGTCCAACTCACCGTGGAGTTCTTTCATTTTGTTGTCAAGGAGGTGCTCACCTTCTTCCTCGAAACCGAAAGTTTCAGGGTCGTCTCCATTATTGATTAAATAGACCTCCAGACGTTTCTGCAGCACTGTTTTCGACCCTGTCGTTTCGAGTTCTCTATCTTCCAACTCACGTTTGAGGTCCGTCACTTTTAAATCGCGTAATTTCTTCATTGTTCTTAATTTATTTCACTATTTAATCCGCACTCTGACACCACTGTAACGTTTTTACTGTTTACTAAAACTAAAACACTACGCGATTATCCTAATTAATTTATTTCTAACTACACTTAACACTTATAATTTATTTCACTCAGATATGTTTATTTATTTTAACGCGCACGGTCTCTCGCTCGAATGTTTGCGCACACCGGTTCAACTCTCCTGCTTCGGGTCCGACATTCCCTTTTTATGGCAGGTAGAAGCTTCTCGTCGTTTGCCGGAATAGTCCCGAAGCTTCTGGAGATCATTCTAGAATTCGCGGAACTTGTTATCGCATCGAACTCTCTCGATTGTTCCCGTCGTCCTTCCCAGAATTGCAATAATGCGAACTTGTGTAGCTCCCGGCGTGTTTATGTCGCGGCCGGCGAGCCGTTTCGTTACAATATATATATATATATATATATATATATATATATATATATATATATATATATATATATTGTTGTATGTATATACAACAGTTATTATACCGATAACTAAATCCAAGATAAATGTATTATAAATAGTTTCTTTCATTATTATTCATATTATTTCAATCAAAATACATTCGAATTGTGAAAATTAAAGATGTTTTAAGGCAAGATACCTTAAACATATGTTATGCAATTATGTCGTATAATTAAACTTTGAACAATGGATAAATATTAATTTGCCGTTAGCGAGAAACAATATTGGCTTTGGCAGGATTCTGACCAAAAGCAGGTCAAAGTTCCTACTAGGGTTGTAATGATTTTATTCATTTGCATATAAGCAGTTCTTTCGCCTTTTTATATTTAGCTGTTTTGATAGTAACTTTAATCAATTAACTGGTTGGCAAACGAGAGGAAATTGTTTGAACGGAGAATAAATTTTTTTGTAAATCGATAATAATTGTGAAATTGATATGACCTATTGGAGCTTCTACCATATTGAAAGAATGCTAATGTTTATAACTTAATTTCATCGCAACAAATGGTAGAAGAGGTAGTGTTTGTAATCATTTTTCCAATTTTTTTTTCTGCGATTCAATTGAACTTGAATCAGTCTGCAATTTCTAAGAATAGAAACTTAAGCTTTTAGTGGCCCATAATTTACTGTATATTAAAGGTAGATGGAATAGCATTGATTGTAACTTAAAAAAATGTAAGAACTCTGTTGTTTTTGATACACCTTGGATACCTCTGCAGATACATTTCGTTCGTAACACTTTGCAATACTTGAAATGGAATAGAATCAAGTGGAATCCAACTTGAGCTTCTAGTTGCGTACAATGTATCTTAAAGGCAGATGGGACCAAATTGAGTTCAACTTAAAATAAATCTGATCATTTTGTGGTTTCTGCCAATGTGTTAATACACGTTGCATGCGTCTCCATTTTGACGTCTTATAAATCGATGTGTCGGCTACCTGCCGGTTCACAAAACATTGTAACGTTACGCCAGGCCCATACGTGCGAGCTAGAGTGAGAGCGACAACAATAGACAGAGATCGACCTTGGCGGTTGCCTTGCTACGCATCTATCTCTTTTACACGACAGCGTCCGAGTGAAAGCTCGATTTAGCGATCGGCTCGGTTCGCGAGCGCGATGGAAGCGGACGAAGGGGAACGCGCTCTGGGCGTTCTGATTGCACTGTTTCCATTCCGTCGTCAGCGACGACGGCGACAGCAGTCAGCACACTATTATTTATAAAGTTATTTGGATGTTTACTGTGCATAACATTGCTTATTAATATTACAATAACAATTGCGGCAATAAGGTATTCAATTCTTGCATTCTAAGAGTTCGATTAGCTATATAATCTCATATATTTGTTGTTGCATCGGTCAATGAGTGCAGTAACAAGGTGGTTATGTTACAATTTCGACTAAAACATTATGATGAATGATATAAATGTTCGTGTAAATAGTCGACTGCTTTCATTTAGTATTCAATGAAAACACTTATCCTGCACAGCAATTCATGTAAAGTTCAAAATTAATGTTCAACTTCACACATGTCATAACAATGTGTCTAAAATGACTAGTTGGACCGGCCAACCGCAGCGTGAAAAACCTTCTAATGATAATAATTCTATTCAATTCATAAACGTATTCCATTTTTCATCAATGTTATCTTATGGCGTTATCGCGTAAAAGTTATCGTCCGTAAACCGACTTTACAGACAACCAATTTTTTTTAGGGTGTCAAACTTAGCTTTCAAAGGACCATCGAAACCTGGAATCGAATGGAATAAAATGGAATCAAAACTTAGGATATCAGTAGCATATAATTTAATATGTATATTAAAATAAATGGGGGAAAATTGAATGGGTCGCTAATAATAATTTGATATTTTTTATATCTCTGCCAAGGTACCTTGGTTTTCAATACATTTCTTGGTTTCATTTTGGATATCAAACTTATTTTTCAAATTAAAATGGAAGAAATTCGTTCAACCTTTGGAATCTCGGGAATTTCGAGATTATTGGATAAATAACAACCACCATTAATGGCAGAACATAATAAACATAATATGAAAATAATACACTTAGGTGGTGTAGTGGAATGGGAAATTGATATGACTAGTAAGAATAATTGGCTTATGTAAGTTTTAGGAACCAGTATGAATAGTATGATCACAATTCAGGGGTTCTAACAAAAACGGACCCAAACTAAATTAATTAAATAATCAATATTGACGATATTTAATTAAATATGGAGGAAATAAATCGCGTTAACATAGGTGAATAGGCAATGGTAATAATGTGTGAATAGGGTACATGAATGGCTTTGATTTTGAATTGAAAATTTGGATTCGGGTAAGTGAATAACCTCGGCAGTATTCTCTTGATTGCACTCCGGTTTCAGATTGGCCAATGCATTTCCGACATAGCACGTTGAATTCCGAGGCAGAAACGGAACACCTAACTTGCGGTAATTAAGACAATCAACAATTACAAGGGGGTATTCCACGGCAGTCTCGGCAAACTACACTAATTCGCGGATATTCAAATGACGTCAGACCAGAGGAGACTCGTCGAGGGTTCCCTCACTGTGTGTTTCTTCGGCTCACTAATTTACTCGAGCCGGAATTTACAATGTGGTGAATAATCTCGAATTTACGTCCGAAATCGAAATTAGGACCGAGGCCCGCCACCTATATCACTTGGATTAATGTGCTCCGACGCACCGACTGCGGGAGGGTGAGTCTCGATGTTAAATGGAAATTCGCGCAGATGGCTTTGAATCGGTTCGCGTCACCCCACCAATTAAACATTTGTGCGAAAAAGAGGTGCGCTTTCTTCAGGAAAAGTGATTAATGGCCGGGGATAATGGAGATTAAAGTGGCGGTCGATCGTTCACCAGGACTACTTGTTTTCCACACAAAAAAATTCTCATTCCTCGAAAATATACTTTATGTATGCTGTGCCTGGCGATGGGGAACTATTATCAAGCAATCCTTGCTGTGTCTCTCACGAAACTTTACGATTCGTGACTGCAAACCATAAAATAAATATATATTTCGCGAGAAACCACGACAATGCGTATGGAATGAAATAAACTGTTTATGCAAAATGAGTGCTTTTTATTTGTTCCCGGATCGAAATGCAGAGAAACACGATATTAGGGTGATAACTCTATATCGAGGGGAAATCGATGTTATTTTCGGGACAATCGGTGAATACGAAATAGCCATAACGGAAAATAATAAAGTTAATAGCAACAATAAAAAACTACAGGTTTGTTTAAAAACACCATCTGACTATATAGCCCCAAAACCATACTGAAAATAATTTTAGAAAATAGCGATTTGACTCTTTGATGTTCATTGGACGATTTTCCGTTATCTAACTATAAATATTTGATGTTAGAATAAATGTTAGAATGTTAGAACATAATGTTTCAAATGAATCTCGAAAAAACGCGACAAACTAAAAAAAAACACGACAATAGGGACAACCCCTCAGAAATGATTTAGCCGAAGATATTACCAAATTCTATTATAGGCATTCGATAGTGGAATAAATATTCAAAATTGAAACAATTTTTCAAGCTGATTTCGAGAAAATTTCTAAATACCGAGAAACGACAGGAATAAACTGCCCTTCACAAATGATTTCGTGAAAAATGTTACAAAACTATTATCCATATTTGATAGTAGAATAAACACTAAAAATTTGGAAAAAGTGTTAGGAAGGAATATATATATGGTACGTTCCACGCCGAATTTAGATTTTTTTTTAGATTTGGCCCAAAATCAACTAAAACGGTCCTTTTGGGCCCCCGAAACTCCCCCTAAATTTTTAGGGCCACAAGTGGAATTGAACTCAAGTTATGGACAATTGAAAGTTGAAATTTTCAGGTCCGGTTCCAAAACCAAAAATTTTCAACCATCCATAACTTGTAAAAATACCCATTTTTATGAAAAAAGTTTTAAAGAAAAGTTATTTGCAATGCTTTAATCTTTCGGAAACTGCTAAAAAAAAGTTCATCCGACATGGTTCACTATTGACGAGTCTTGGCGCCATTAGTCGTCAGGCCGCCAAAAAAAAAACATTATCAGCTTTCCTGACCAAAAAAATCAGGAGCGTAGCTGGATTCGATATAAAACTTTTCAGCCCAAACAAAAGTTAGCCAGACCTAAGGGCTTAGAGAAAAAAAATGGTTTTCAGGTTCAGCTTGAAAACCAAAAATTTTCAACCATCCATAATTTGTAAAAATACCAATTTTTATGAAAAAAGTTTTAAACAAAAGTTGTTTGCAATGCTTTAAACTATTAGAAACTGCTAAAAAAGAGTTCATCCGACATGGTTCACTATTGACGAGTCTTGGCGCCATTAGTCGTCAGGCCGCAAAAAAAAACGTTATCAGCTTTCCTGACCAAAAAAATCAGGAGCGTAGCTGGATTCGATACAAAACTTTTGAGCCCAAACAGAAGGTAGCCAGACCTAAGGGCTGGTTCCAAATTTGAAAATTTGTGTTGAAAATTCAAATTTCCAGAACAATTCTTGTGGAAGGTTGCTTCAGCGTTGTCGTCAACCGTTGTGGACCTTCAAAAACATCAACAAGAGCAACAATTTGGGTGAGAGTCGCTACTTGGATAAAAAATGTGCGTTAAGCGAAGTCATCTGGGATCAAAATTCAAGTATTTTGAGGAATTTTGAGTTTTTGAGCCGCCGGGGACTTGGAAAGTGCTCTATTTATATGAAAATAGCATGCCAACCTTAGTGATGTTGATCCCCAGTCAACTTCTAGAAAAAATGTCGCTCATGGTTTGAGATTAACTGGCAAACAGTGGATTTCTGGGGGCTCAATGGAATTTTGTTGATATCAAGGGATTTTTGCCGGATTTCACTATTTTTTTTCTCGGAGCTCTTTGGTCTGGCTAACTTCTGTTTGGGCTCAAAAGTTTTGTATCGAATCCAGCTACGCTTCTGATTTTTTTGGTCAGGAAAGCTGATAATGTTTTTTTTTGGCGGCCTGACGACTAATGGCGCCAAGACTCGTCAATAGTGAACCATGTCGGATGAACTCTTTTTTAGTAGTTTCCAATAGTTTAAAGCATTGCAAACAACTTTTGTTTAAAACTTTTTTTCATAAAAATGGGTATTTTTACAAATTATGGATGGTTGAAAATTTTTGGTTTTGAAGCTGAACCTGAAAACCATTTTTTTTCTCGAAGCCCTTAGGTCTGGCTAACTTTTGTTTGGGCTGAAAAGTTTTGTATCGAATCCAGCTACGCTCCTGATTTTTTTGGTCAGGAAAGCTGATAATGTTTCTTTTTGGCGGCCTGACGACTAATGGCGCCAAGACTCGTCAATAGTGAACCATGTCGGATGAACTTTTTTTTAGCAGTTTCCGAAAGTTTAAAGCATTGCAAACAACTTTTGTTTGAAACTTTTTTCACAAAAATGGGTATTTTTACAAATTATGGATGGTTGAAAATTTTTTGTTTTGGAGCCGGACCTGAAAATTTCAATTTTCAATTATCCATAACTTGAGTTCTATTCCACTTGTGGCCCTAAAAATTTAGGGGGAGTTTCGGGGGCCCAAAAGGAACGTTTAAGTTGATTTTGGGCCAAATCTAAAAAAAAATCTAAATTCGGCGTGGAACGTACCATATATATATATAGGTATATATATATATATATATATATATATATATATATATAAACATAGGTGCATGCGTACTTTTTTTTCAAAAAATGTTTTATGAACCAGGGGACATTAAAACGTCTAGAAATGCTAATAACTCAAAAAATTTACCCCACTAAAACACTTCTCGTATATATTGTCGCGAACGACATTGCAGAAATCCGGACCGAGGCTATGGACCCTCAGAAAACTTGAATTTTTAAAAAAATAACGTTGCAAAAGAATTCCCTAGCGAGGCACGTATGTTTAGCTAAACCGAGCAGCACAACACGAAACAGTATACATCTCGGCTAATAAATATACAAGGAATCAAAGAACCAAAAATCAATTGAAACGTTGTGCTGCAAGTAAAACTACGTGTCCACCTCCCGTTTGGCTTGGAGGATGCAGTTCTTGAAGACTTAGAGATTCCTGCACCTGCTACTCCTGGGTATTCATGTAAGCCATTGTTACCACATATTAACTTTGTCTTTGTCATTTAACCATTGCTAATCTTAAAATTTAACTGTGTTTTTGCCATCCTTACCATGGGCGTGCAATCTATCTCTCTCTCTCTCTCTCTCTCTCTCTCTCTCTCTCTCTCTCTCTTTTTCCTCTGAATGAACCACTACCAGCCCCTTTTGCCAATAAATGTTGTTAATTTGTCTACCCTTTTCCCTTCACCCTCAACCAGAGCACTCCTCGAGGCCCTAAACCTTTAGGACCTTGACGATATGAGCGCCTCATATGAGGAAATAATAAGTACCTACTAATATTAGTTCAAAAACTGGTCTACTATCAAATTCCATAAGTTCTTTAAACTGAAGTACACGCCCCTGTTATAATACTAAAGTATTTTGTAAAGACATATAAATGTCTTGTGGACTTTGCGGGGGTTACAGGGTAACCTATCAAGATTTGCCCTGGCAACATTTCGAAACCAAATTGAATTCCGTTTTTTGAAAATCGGTTATTGAAAACACTGAATAGCTTTTATTGTTATACAGTGAAACCTCTATATGGCGGACAGTCACGGGAACCACAATTTTGTCCGTTATAAGGAGGTGTCCGCTATTGGGAGGAAAGGATTAAATAAAAAAAATATTGATACCTATATGCACAAATGTAATTCAAAATACTACATTTTCAAATTGCAATTTCTTATTGAAAAATTGGTCAATAGTGGTTTG
The DNA here is from genome assembly GCA_946251905.1 of Cryptocephalus moraei. Lineage (NCBI taxonomy): Eukaryota > Metazoa > Arthropoda > Insecta > Coleoptera > Chrysomelidae > Cryptocephalus > Cryptocephalus moraei. Next base: position 20,456,865 of record OX276452.1, read on the forward strand.
TTTGGAATCAACATAAGACTAACTCTTTATTCTGAAATATATCTGGAATTCCTGAATAGGATGATTGCAAATTTAAACACCTATTTAAGAGACTTAAGGAATTTATGGATGCAATTATGAAAGGTGTCCGTTATTTAAACTGCTTAGTAAAACGGATTCCAGGAGATCATGATTAAAATTTGAATTTATATTTAAGAGGTATATTTCTTACACATCTGATTTCAAAAGTTATTGTCCGTTGTTAAGAGGTAATTTTATTAACAATTATATAGGAAATGGTAGTTTTTAACTGTCCGTGTCCGTTATTTAGAGGGTCCGCTATTAGGGGGTGCTAATATGTATAAATCTCTACTAAGAAATTCGGGAAATATAAAACTGTCCGCTATATAGAGGAGTCCGCTATTGGGAGGAGTCCGTTATTAGAGGTTTTACTGTAATACATTAGATGCATTAACCAATTCAGCCATTAGAACATCTTTAAATTCTATTCCTTATAGATATTTAGGTATTTTTCACTCAGCATAGAGATATAAGTGATCAATCAAACAAAATGAGGCCAATCTGCTCAATCCATTCACGTGAAATAATTAGAACTGCATGCCCCAGAAACATTTTATTCAAATTTAAAACATGACATTAACTTGACAATCAACTCTAATAATTTTAGTACGTATTTCGCTTAGATTTTTAAATTTCCTATGTATAAATCCCATTTAAATTTCAAATTCCTTTAAGAGCTCATTGTTTTACACGTGAACCGGGAAAATGTGATGTCGTCAAACCGGCATCAAAAAGTCCCTCAAATATTATGGATAATGTCTTGAAGTTGATGGCATGTAATCTGAAGCTTAAATTAGTCACAAAGATTAGGAAAAGCTGTTTGCAAAGATAATTTTCAGAAATATGGATTTTGAAAAATCTATTGATTTTTGACAGACATGAATAGGTATGTTAACTTGATGAACATTAATAAAATTCAATCTCAGCTTTTGAAGCACAGTATGTAGTGGACGTACTATATTTTTAATCACTGAAAATGTATTTTCTGCGATAATGTCATATTCGGCATTTCCAAATTATTTCATTTAACCCAGGCATTCAACCCAGAATTTTCCATGACACTGTTTGCGGTTTAATCAGAGATAAATCCAGCGGACTATAAACCGTTTTGTATTAAATCAAAAACATGCGTTACAAAATTAATTGCTTATAGCGTTTATTTTCAAAGTGACGCTAGATCGAGTGGACCCGTTGATACTGAATTTAATTACGATAATAATGTTTATTTCAAAACTGGCGAGGCGTATTAAAACTGGATTAATACTAGTGCGATTAAATAATTTTGGTAAATGTATAGTGTTTGTACTAACCGTTGCTGTTATTGGCGGTAATGTTTTGTCTATAATCCCATCAATGACAACCATAAACATAGCCCTGCTCATCGCATTTCAATTCCACATTAAAAACATGTAAGGGTAAAAGAATTCAACTTGTTCTCGTAAATTATTTTCTAAAAGTAGCAAATGTTGCCAGGAGTCGCAATATCCATGAATTTCTAAATTGTCAGGATGGCGACAACTACTTCATTTGTAAAGTAATCTCATGGTCTAGATAGTCTGGGTGTTTATTTCTGCAACTGTCCATTCTCTGCAGAATGTATCCCAGGGAGTTCTCACAGTGCTATTCATTCCTACAAGTTTCCTTAAAATTCAGTTCTATCATTTTCAACAATTTCATAGAATGTTTTATAAAGTCTTATTCATTGTTCTTCAAAAACGTACACCAACACCAACACCAACTAAGCAAATTGTTGTTATTATTACATTCATTCAGAAATGACATGACTGCAATACTTGCCTAGTTAGTTTCTTATGTGGGAAACATGATGTTGCTTATGTACACCACCTAATTCTCTATGACCTTTCAGTATGTTCTAGAAGTTTTCGCAAATTTCTATTTAATTATACACTTCTGCACACTTGTTTCAAAATGTTTCCAGAAGTTTATACAGAGTTTCATTTCATTACACATATCAAAGTAGTGCTTCTCTACTGTATTTTAAACTAGTTTACAGAGTGTTCCAGAAAAGGGCATAAAGCAGTAAAAGTCCCATTTCAGTTCTCTTGTATTATCAATTATTCCATCGTACGACCACAAAGTACGTACTAAGTTAATAATATTAATAACATTTGTATAGATATAATACTTGAAACAACTTAGTGAATGAAATAACTCAGATATAAAACTTAAATTTACTAAACAATTCGTAATATGGGGTTGGAGTGGTCAATCGGGTTCAGTGAATTTAATATGAATATTAAGACTGCTCTACAATGTTGTGGTGTTCGTTCTCGGGGACCAGGATGAATGTTGTGGTGGTTTTTCTGATGACCTCCCCAGGATTAAATGAAACACGTTGTGTTTATGAATTGTCGACGTTTCGTCTATTCGTTTGTAGACATATTCATGACAGAGTGGAATCTATGATATCAGTATTATGGTAAGTATTATTTCTTGAGAATGTGGTAGTGACACTTACATTTTTTCCAGTTGTTACTATTTGAGTTACCAATTCTGTTGAAACCAATGCATATCGCTCTCTGTGGTAACCTTGTTGGTTTGATGTCCCTTTGCCGGGCTTAGTGAGTAGCTTCTTTATTAGATGTGATGTTATTCTAATAGAATAGCTCTCTTTTGGTTTGCAGGTTCAGAGGTAACTGTCGATGCGTTATTGAAAGAGGCACTTCCTGGGTGAAATTGTGGAAGGGGGGATGGTTTTTTTGGACTCCTGTTTTGTTTTTGAATTGACCTTGGTTGATGGATTTGTGAAATTTTATAATATTTTAATTATTACGTATATCAATATTATTGTTTCAGGAGGACTCTATTTTTTTCCTATTGTTTATAAGGTATTGGTAAAATTGATAATTGATCGATACGATTGGGCAATGTTATCGAAATCGTGTGTTTTATTCGTATTATTTGGAGTTGTTGTTATATGGAATCACTAGATGTAGTATCTCTCTACACAAATACACCTATAGAAATTGCTATACAATATATCTTAAAAAAATTTAACGATTTAACAACCACCATACCATCTGACGAACTAATAAACATAATCAATTTCATTAAGAACTCTGCAACTTTCACATTCAAGAATAATATTTACAGACAGCTTTTCGGATGTGCGATGGGGGATCCCTTGTCACCAATACTAGCTAACCTGGCGATGATATCTCTAGAAGATACAATACTGAACAGCATATCACCATCAATTCCGTTGTACTTCAGATATGTTGATGACACTCTCATGTTAATACCTAAAGATGAAAATAATTCGATTATCAACAAATTTAACTCATTTCATCCAAGATTACAATTTACCATGGAGATATCAAAAAACGACGCCATTCCCTTCCTAGATATAGAAATCACCTACACAAATGGAAGGTGCTGTACCAATTGGTATAGAAAACCCTCGGCCTCCAACAGGTTAATTAATTTCTATTCATTCATGCCACTGAAATATAAAATTTCCACAATTAACAATTTAACAGACAGAGCCATTTTACTTTCAGACAAAAAACACTGGACAGAGAACATTAAATACATTAAACACATACTTACAACCAATTCATTTCCACAAAATATTATACAACACACTATTCACAGTAGAATGGACAAATTAAATAATAACATATTAAACAGCACAACCAACAATACATCTACTAATCATGTAACATATGCAAAACTTCCATTTAATAAATCCATAGCCAAGAACGCCTCAAAAATACTAAAAGAAATCAACATTACAATAGCATGGTATCCATTTAATACATTAAATAACATATTATACACAAAACTAAAAGACAAAGAAGAAAATAAATTAAAAAGTAACTTAGTATACCAAATTACATGTGCTGATTGTGATCCAAAAACCGTATATATAGGAGAAACAAAACAATACATTAATAAAAGAATAGAACAACATAAATTACATATAAAAAATAAAAATCATTTACATTCAGGCCTTGTCGATCACACACTAACAAAAAACCACAAATTTGATTTTGATAATATCACTATATTAGAAATTGAACAAAATTGGTTCAAAAGAAGATTCTTGGAAGCATTCCATATAACAACAACTCCAAATAATACGAATAAAACACACGATTTCGATAACATTGCCCAATCGTATCGATCAATTATCAATTTTACCAATACCTTATAATCAATAGGAAAAAATAGAGTCCTCCTGAAACAATAATATTGATATACGTAATAATTAAAATATTATAAAATTTCACAAATCCATCAACCAAGGTCAATTCAAAAACAAAACAGGAGTCCAAAAAAACCATCCCCCCTTCCACAATTTCACCCAGGAAGTGCCTCTTTCAATAACGCATCGACAGTTACCTCTGAACCTGCAAACCAAAAGAGAGCTATTCTATTAGAATAACATCACATCTAATAAAGAAGCTACTCACTAAGCCCGGCAAAGGGACATCAAACCAACAAGGTTACCACAGAGAGCGATATGCATTGGTTTCAACAGAATTGGTAACTCAAATAGTAACAACTGGAAAAAATGTAAGTGTCACTACCACATTCTCAAGAAATAATACTTACCATAATACTGATATCATAGATTCCACTCTGTCATGAATATGTCTACAAACGAATAGACGAAACGTCGACAATTCATAAACACAACGTGTTTCATTTAATCCTGGGGAGGTCATCAGAAAAACCACCACAACTGCTCTACAATGTTATATTCTAAAGCTTTTCGACGTGAGTTGAACACCAACATAGTAACAGTATGGAACTCTGGGAAAGTTCTGACGTTAGAGTATACGTAAAGTCCCTACAAGTTCAATTTAACGAACATAAAAAAATATGACCTCATAAATCGTCACTAATTAATAGAGATGCCCCATAAATGCAGGTGTCCATCCCAATGGATCAAGCGAACCTTAATCTTACATTGTGGGTTGATCAATTTGCCATGATATGGGATTATTAAATTAATGATTTAAAGTATGTGCATAGAAATTTTTTATATGTCTAAAAGTGACTGTGGTAGGAGCATATAGCGGCAGTTTGAAAATATTTATAAAAGAAGAATGTTCCCTAATCGTAGATAAATGATTCTTTTGCGTCAACATGCTGGCATACGTTTCAGATTAAAATCCTCACTTCGCATTCCCTTAACGTTTCACATGTAATTAAAGCGCGTTTCAAACATCCATCCACGCTATCCGCCCGCAGTTTTTCCGGAAAATTTCCCCGGCCGTCGTAAATCAAGGCATCCTCGACGCCGTCGGCAACCAGTTGCAATCCTTCACTAATTTAATGCAGTGACACTTGCTAACTTTTCACCGTCTGCTCGTTCGATTTTGTGCCTTGCAGGGCGGGATTTCCCCGAAATTTATTCATGGCCCCGGTAAAAACAATTTAGCGGCGCCTGTTGCGAAAGGACTCCGAAAACGGAGGAGGAGGCACGTGGAGAGCGGAAAATGACGAGGAGAGTAGAAGGAAAGTTCGTTACAGGTGCTGACGCGGTCGGAAAATTGTGATTTATGCGAGCGGGTATTTCCCTCCAGTTTTTCCGCCGATTTCGCGTGCGAGTTTACCGCCGACGGGGAAAAATTTCATTCCACGAAACTGAGGGTAGACTGCTGTGCGCTGGATGTAGCAACGTATTAGATGGGCAATATGTTACACGTGCTCCAGTAGAAATAGGTAATTTTTGAAGGTGTCTAAACGGTACTTGAGGAATTTCGCCTTCCCGTTTCCTTTCTGTTTAATGGCATAAACATACCTGAGAGTTTATTTGGGGGAAATAAACAGTGGCAATAATTTTGGGCTTAAGCTATTTTAAACCGCTCTGCTTAACTTTGAAGCTATTTTAACTAACTCTTTACATTTATTTTGGTATCTTGCTACCCTGATCATCAACGAAGTCCACAAGTTTCTCGTCTCTATAAACGCAAAACATTTTTTCAAAATTTGTGCCAATGAAAGCACATAGTAAAACTTAGTTTTTTAATGTATATGAAGTTAGCGACGAATCTCCAGCGACGAATTTTGTACGAGGGTCATTTCCGCCAACCGTTGTTCCATTCATTTCAAACTATAAAAGGTGATTCGCAAATATTGGATAACCTCGAATGTCTAGCTTTCTTCACTTTTGCTCTTACAGCAGAATATAGAGAATACAATGATCTGTGCAATGACTGTAGCAAGAATTCCAAAAAAATGTCAATAACTGAGCTATTTTCATATTTCCGGATCGTCACGTTCATGTGTAATGGAGTTACTTAAAACGCTGTAACTTCGTCAGTATGACTTTCTATACTTTTGCTCTCATAGCAAATGATAGAGAACATAATTACATAAGCAACGGCTGTAGCAAAAGATTTCCAAAAAATGGCAATAACTGAGTTAATTTGAGATTTCCGAATCGTCCCATTTATGCGTAATCGTGTTACTTAAAATGCTGTAACTCCGGAAGTATGACTTTCTACACTTTTGTTCTTAAAGAAAATTATAGAGAACATAATGACATATGCAACGGCTGTAAATAGAATCTCCAAAAAATGTCAATAACTGAGCTATCTTGAGATTTCCGAATCATCACGTTTATGTGTAATGGAGTTACTTAAAACGCTGCAACTCCGGAATTATGACTTTCTACACTTTGTTCCTAATGCAAATGATAGAGAACATAATGACATATGCAACGGCTGTAGCAAGAATTTCCAAAAAATGTCAATAATGAACTAATTTGAGATTTCCGAATAATCCCGTTCATGCGTAATAGAGTTACTTAAAACGCTATAACTCCGGCAGTATGACTTACTACACTTTTGTTCCTATAGCAAATGATAGAAACATAATGCAACATCTGTAGCAAGAATTTCCAAAAAATGTCAGTAACTGAGCTATTTTGAGATTTCCGAATCCCGTTCATGTGTAATGAAGTGACTTAAAACGCTGTAACTCCGGAAGTATGACTGTATACACTTTCGTTCTTATAACAAATGATTGAGAACATAATGACATAATCAACGGCTGTAGCAAGAGTTTCCAAAAAATATCAATATCTGACCTACAGTCGTTGCCTGCGTCATAGTGGTCTCTATCTTTTGTTTTAAGAACAAAAGTGTAGGAAGTTATTCTTTCGAGGTTATCCAATATTTTCGAATAATCTTTCATAGTTTGGAATGAATGGAACAACCGTTGGCGGAAATGACCCTCGTACAAAATTCGTCGCTAACTTCACACACATGTTTTTTAAAACTGTGGCAGATATTCAACATTCTGACTTGCGATTTCAAAAATCGTGATTTCAACCTTTTCAAGAAACTATTTTCCGTGTACAATGTTAATATATTTCTAGATCGGAAAGTACCCAGACAACTAGGGCACGACGTTATGTTACACGTCAACTGATCCTCACACGTTGTACTGCTCATTCCATCCCATCTCCCACTCGTGCTAATATGAGAAGTTTTATTTCAAGTATATCAACATTAATTTCACATCTTTTGCCAGATGTTGGAATTTTGTTTCATTGTTTGGGGGATGATTTATAACAGTTGTAACCGTTTGCCGGTGTTTTTGTAAGGGTTTAGTCATACTTATGAAATATTGTTACTCAAATTTTGATGACATGGAAGATTAAACCACAATTGTTTGAGTAGTTGTTACGTTCTCTCATGTGGGTAATTTTTTGTACACAAATGTGAAAACTTAAAAAGTATAATGAAATAAGAACATGTCTTATATTAAATTATATATTGTAGTTACTAATATGCAACTAGTTAGTAGGTGCTGAGCTATTGTATCGGCGTATGCCTGGTTAATCCTTAATTTTATTTAAGGTTTACAAGCACACTTCACACCTCGACTTAACGTGTATGTGAATTTTTATTAATTGAGTGTTCAAGATAAACGCGGACTAAGGGTTTTACTATTATTTTATTAAACTCAACAACGGAAAATTTAAATGATGAACAAAATTGGTTAGGTCTCTACTTGACGGTGGTTCGAAAGAGAGTCCCATTTTAGAACAAAAATTTTTACATTTCTAATGTTCCCTAAAAACGGAATTTTAACCATATATGTAACACTATACCACACTTGCCATACTTATTCAGAATTCAATCCCTAAACGCGCGTCGATTAATTCAAATTATCACGTTTCAGTGCTATAGGTAGGACATCGTAAATTACACTGGTTTTATCGCCCCCTCGCGGCCCCGAAATTACCCCGGATCCGTTCCCCTCGACTTTTTCCTCGCCCTCGCTTCCACGTAAAACAGGAATCGATGGAACCTAATTAGGTTTTCCCTCTGTCGTCTATGGTTTTTCTTTCTGCTTTCGACAATTGGGGACCTTTGTTCCTGGAGACTGAGGCGCGTTGTTGTTGAAGTCGATAAATTGCAAGCCTCCGTAAATATCCTTGGGGGCTACAATTAAGGATGTCTTCGGTCCGGATTACTCGTATACACGACTATCGATTGCCAAAACCGGAGGATCGAACGAGGACGACGGATCCGCACATTGTTATTGTTTTATGGCAGTAATAAGGAGATCCGTACGAGAGGCGGACTAAGAAAGAAACAAGGTAGTTTAGGACACTAATTATATTCTGGGGAGATGGATCCAATTTGTGCTTTGAAAATCTGAAGTTGAGATTATAGATATTGTGGGAGAAACCCAGAAGCCAGTCATTTTTCTAAATTATTTTTTAATGAAGACATACATTTTTCTTCTTTTAAGGTTCCTCTTCAATTCATAATATTTTGTAGTTTTTACAAATTTTTAAGCTGTTCATGACTGAACAAATTGTTAATTTAGTCATTTTCCAAAACTGCTGTGTTTTGTCTTAAATTCACCATAAAGTGTTGATAAAGATATTTTAACACAAAAAAAAATCTGATACATATGTTACATTAAATTGTTAAATCCATTATTTTTTTAATTTAACAATTGCAACCTAAACTATACCAGTTACTTAATAACTCATTTAAATAGGTGTGACGTACTGTATTATTAGTCCTTGACGTTTCAACTTTGTGATGTATGTGTCCATTATGATGCCCCAATCACCAGGACTGTATCTGTAGTAGATATTTAATAACAGTAGCTACACTTAAGTGGAATCAGTAAAATACTACATCTTAGTACGTTTATCAATCAATCTAAAATCTATTTTCAGCAATGACTATTTCAATGAAATATCAATGAACCAATTGTAATTTTAAATATTCTTTTCTCAAACAAATGCAATTAAATCACTCGAATGTCTGCTTTCGACCAAGTGATTAACACCTATTGAAACATAGTATATTGAACCACTGCAACCTTAAGAGTCTAAGGTTGTAGACCTAAGTCTTACACTTCACAATCTCCATATATGAATACCTAGATGGGCGGATGTAATTTCGGCCGGTAATCCCCTTGGGTACCTGCCCAAAGTAAAGGGCACTGCTAATCACAGATGTAAATTCGGCCGAGGGTGACGCATTTATGGTAGGAATGTGGAATTTATTTTTATTAACATAACACATATTGATATTGTTGGAAATGGTGAAATAATAAGGAATAAAAAAAAAAGTTTAGAGACGCAAGAGGGCAAGGATCAAACATGTACTCACTGAGCCTAATGGGCATCATCAGAATTTGCAAGGGAAAACCTGTGTGGTTCCTAATTCGCCTCCTTCGGTAATGTATCAATGTATCACTTATAAAATTTAACAATATTTTAAGCAAAGGAACGATATTAACAATATTTTATTTCATCCGGCCGAAATTACATATAAGATAAGATGGACTCTTTAAACCCCCGGCCAAATTTACATCCTATGGTCAGGTAGCCGATGGGATTACCGGCCGAAATTACGCCCGCCGACCTAGATATCTTAAAATTTAATAAAAATGAACGCGGTTTTCAAAGTATTTTTATAATTCATCATACAATGTCAGATCACTGGGCCTTTTTGGAACTACTAAAAAAAAAATATCAACTGTCCTTTCTAGAACCGAATTATCATTCATAGAGAAAAACTACATACCAAATATCGTAGGGTATTGAAAATATTCTATATTTACATATTATGTATGAGTTGTTTATTTCGAAAGAGACGTTAATCCATTCGAACCGAAAATATTTAAAAATTAGCATAAGGCTGTTACAAAATTTAAACGAACCCAAGTTTATTCGACAACATTTACAATGCTCTAAATTACAATTTCAATTGAAATAAACCATAAGGACACAATCTGTTTATATATTCGTATTAAAACTGTGTAAGATTGAAAAGACTGCAGTGAAATTTATTTTTGGAAAAGGGTGAAATTAGGTTCGCTTTCTGGAGCATAATGACAAGTACATGTTTTTTAGTTATAGAAAATTTGGGGCGAATTTAAATAATTCAGCGTTACTGGATGAGGTTAATTTTACTACAGGAAAAGACAAGTTGCTTTGTTTTCTGGAAAACAAGAAACAGTTTGAATTATGCTTAGCTTTCTGGAGAACGTTGAAATGAAATTTATGTCTTGATAAGTTTGAAACCAAATTCGCATTCTCGAAATAGATAGCAAATATTGAAATGTGTCTCAAATTTTGGAAAATTTTGATAGAACTGAAGGAAGCTGTGCTTCTTGGACAGGTTGAAACTGTGTTTCAGGAATACACTGAATTTACATTATTATCTATTCCGGATTAAATTTAAGGCTTTAGTTTAACATCAGGTTCCAAGTATATTAAGTTTTAATGAAGACGCCTTGAATGCCAGTACCAAGTAGCAGCAAAATTGTACTTTCAGTTCAATTTTGAATACGATTGTTGCAACTAGTCAAGAATGTAATCCACCTAAATTAAATCTAATATTTTTGAAGGTTCATGAGTTACTACAGTGGAATTTCGCTTGCAATTTAATATTTTATATATTTTTAATGTTACAACATTTTACTAAAATTGGGGGCATATTTAATTATCAATGAATTTATAAATTCAATCATTAATATCGGTCTAAAAATTGTATAAGTTTGGAACCATAAGACGAAATTTGGCTTATGATGGTATCTTCCTAATACTATTACAAAATTGTAGTAATTACAGAGCAGACGGAGGTTCATTATAATTGAGAGCACAAGAGTGTTTGAAAAAAAGGAAAAGAAGTTTGAATTAGGGATTGCTGCCTGATAAAAGTTGAAATAAACTTTATTTCTGGTTAAATTTGATTAGATTGAATGATTGTTTGAAATTGGATTCATTTTTTGATGACCAATATTGAAATGTGATTTGAATTCCTGAAAAATTTGGTTTAACTGAAACAGCTGTCTCATAGGGCAGGTTGAAACAATGTTTCAGGGAAAGATTAAAGTGGCCATATTTTATGCCGACGCAAGAGAAGTTTATGAAGTTAAGAAACTCCATAACGCCTGATCAATGGGAATAAGTCCATCATAATACTTTTACACAAGAAAGGAGATATAGCCCGAATAGAAAACTACAGACCAATTAGCCTGCTATCGCAGATATATAAGCTGTTTATGAGAATAATCATCAAAAGGCTGACTGCTAGACTCGATCTTTACCAACCGATTGAGCAGGCAGGATATCGTAAGGGCTATGGTACAAATGATCATCTCCATACAATTAAAATACTCATTGAAAGATGTATTGAGTATAATAAACCGTTAGTTCTCATTTTTGTAGACTATGAAAAACCTTTTGACACAATAGACCACCAAAATATGCTTAGGGCCCTCGCTGATTGTAGAATCGACCATCGCTACATCGACATCATTAAGCAATTATACAAGAATGCAAAGGCTGTCATTAGACTTCATGAAGACACTCCCAGCTTCCAAATAGAGAGAGGTGTGAGGCAAGGGGTTGTCATCTCCCCCAAATTATTTACCAACCTTTTAGAGTACATGTTCTAACGCACAAACATCGAGAACCTCGACATCAATATTAATGGTAAAATCTTAGTCACCTACGCTTCGCCGATAACCTGATACTAATTACAAATGATCTCAAAGAAGCGCAAGAAATAATGAGCGAACTGAACCGAGCATCCAGAGAGGCTGGGCTGAAAATCAATATAGGCAAAACAAAGTTCATGACTAATCTAGTTGCCAAAGAAAACCTAACAGTGAACAACGTAAACATTGAGCAAGTATACTCCTACAAATACTTAGGCCACGAGATTCGATTGGGAAGGGATAATCAAACGTGAGAAATTGGCAGAAGAATAGGTCTTACATGGGCAGCCTTTGAAAGATTGGGCTATATCTCAAGATCTGATATTCCCATGTGTCTTAAGAGGAGAGTCTCGACCAATGTATTTTACCAGTACTAACTTACGGAGCCGAAACACTGACTCTAACAAAGAACACCGCGAACAAAATAAGAGTAGCGCAAAGAAGCTTGGAAAGAATAATGTTAGTCTTATCCCTGAGAGATAGAGTTCCAAACACAGAGGTGAGAAGGAGAAGTGGAGTAACAGATGCCATCACAAGAATATCGACCCTAAAATGGAACTGGGCTGGTCATCTAGCCAGAATGAACGACGGAAGATGGACTAGAAAAATAACTGAGCAGAGGCAGACCGCCCACTCGCTGGTCAGATGATCTGAAGCACATACAAACCAACTAGTTGGATGCAGCACGGAATAGAGGGATATGGAAATCATTACGGAGGCTTATGTCCAGCAGTGGACGAACATATAGTTGTGTGATGATGATGATGATGATGAAGAGAAGTTTGAAATAGGCTTTGCTGTCTGGAAACATTTGCATTGAATTTTATTTCTGGACAAATTTAAAATCAGATTCATTTTGTGGAAACCAATAATAAGATTCAAATGTGTTTTGAATTCTAAAAAATTTGGGGGTAGTTGAAATTTTGGGCAGAGTGAAAATTTGTAACGGGAAAAGATTGGAGTTATCTAATTGTCTGGAGATACAGCCAAGGTATAATTAGACTACGCTCTCTGGAGAAGGTTGAAATAATCTTTATTTCCGGATAAAGGACCGAAAATGGGAACTATAAATATTTTGCCGCCGCTCAGACTGCACCGGAAAAGTAGTCTTAACTATAGAAAATAGTCTTATCTTTACGTAGGGATCCCCAGAGCCTCAATTCCTTTCAGCCTGATGCCTAATGACGCAACTAATAAATTGCTTTAGTTGGAAATCCGCTACTGACTGCATAAATCAAATAACCTTCCTCTACATGCCTTCTACGAAGCTAAAGGTTCCTTTTAATTTACCATGAATCCCTCATTGATTGGGTAAATTTTCCGGAGAATGATTGACCTCTATCCCTTCCGTGGCGAGCGGAAACGAAAAAAGCGCCCTAAGAACGCTCGAATGGCGCTAATATCCTGCGAGAAAACCCCCGAAATTAGGAGGGCGATCCCTTGGAGACGATGAATCCGTCTGCACGTCGTCGGGACGTCTCCCGGAGGAGTTGTAGCACCTGTTCCGTCCTCGGGAGTTACTATCCCTACGACTCCGTAAAGTTCGCCCGAAGGATAACACTTGCGGTTTTATTGGGGATTCAAGTCTCGTCGCCCGCGCAGCGAAAAAAAACCCGTCGCAGAAGAGGAGCGCGAGGAGAATGACGAGGGAGGGAAGCGAGATCGCAAACTATTAACTAACTGTGCCGATATGATTACGAAACTATCTCCGGTGAGACAGTTCGTAGGAGGCGGTTTCGTGTCTTAAGCTCGCGGTTTGACGAAGCTCTAAGTTTAACTAAACTAATATACACACGTTGTCGAACGTCAACCAGAGGGGTGAAGTTCGTGATGGGATTATCAATCGCCTTTAGCTTACTTGTATATACTTTTGCTCCAAAGGATAGCGTATAGGTTTAAAGTCCACAAATCGAGGAAACTATTTCTGGTTAGCTTACTATAGGAGAAACACGATTCACACATCAAAAGCCACTCTACTCGACATTCCAACTTATAACGGAAAGAAAACGGGTTTTAATGGCCAGTTTTCAATAAGCACTCACTTTCTAAAAAAATAATACACGATAATACATATTACCCAGGATACATTTTTACAGGGTATTGTACAAAATCCTGATGATCAGAATCCCGTCAATCAGAAGGCCGACAATTAAAATCCCAATATATTACAATCCCGACTATATTAAAATCTCGACAAGTGAGAAATCTACAAACAAAATTGAATTATGTACCTATATATTATCTTAATCCTATCCACTTAGGAAGGTACTAGAGTAGGTATGTCTTCCTTTGATTGCCTCTCCAAGAAAGTACTTGAATTCAATGTAAGAACGTTATGTACTCTGCAAAAGGGGTCATTTTAAATGAATAGGTATCATTTGCCACTTCTTTTTCAGGAAAGAAAGTACTACATCTATTTGTATAAATAGTTCCTTTGAGTGAGCATTTCAGTTCGTTAATATAATGGAACAAGTCTGTGAAGTTGTTGGATCGCAGAAAATGCAAAATGAAATTGTTGTTCGTGAATATTTATTGGTGAAAAAAAAATTGAAATAATTTATATTATTAGTGTTGTGAACAGAGAAGGCGATAAAGTGTAAAGTAAAAGCAAGAATAATTTTTATTAATAACCTACACTATCTAAGCAAGTTCCTAGAACATAATCATGCACTTGAAGCTAGTGCAGCTGCAGTAAGTAAAATTATAGGACAAATAATTTATTAAGAGAGAAAAACAAAGAAAAACTATGCCAAATTATCCCACGACATGTGTCAAAGGTGCATCATATTTGCTATAAAATAATGCTATTCGACAACAAATTAAAAGGGCGAGACATGATGAGAGACCATCAGGGACCCAAACTTTATTAGAAGTAAATATTCCAAAAAATTAACAAAAAACATTAATTTGAGATGTTTTTCTCATAAGAGACTCGACATTTGGAAATGAAAGGGTTCTTCTCTTTACTACTGAGGAAAACAACGTGCAGCGTTTACCCCAGACATCATACAAGATTATGGACGGCACATTTAAAAATGTACACATCACAACTTAAAAATTGCGATGTTACCTTTGGTATATGCAATGACTGGCAAAAGTGAAGATGGATATAAGTAATTGTCTCGAGATTTGATTGATTTTTCAGAAAAAATAACGTGACCGTTTCAAAATCAATGCCTATTAAGCAACATCATCCACTTCATAAGTCAGTATTTACTATAGGCTCATATTTTATTGCTAATTTATTACGCACACCACGATTTTATTGCTCCACCCCTTAGTGAGAAAAAGGGGCTAATCTGACATCAGACTTAAGCCACATCAACCACCCATGTATCTCCGGAAACGTAAGAGATATATATACGTAAACCAAACGGCATATTTTATTGCTAATTTATTGCTGATGATCTCGACTAGTAGCACAATCCCAGACCCACCCCTTCAACCCCTAGCAATAAACTTACCCCCGGAATATCAGAAAAATTGTAACAAAAACCGTAAGTCCGTTGGATGAAGACTGGGATCTTTATTACTATTTTGTTTCTCATCTTCCAAAGAAAGCGTGGTTTTATTGCTCCGCCCCTTAGCTAGAAAAAAGGGATAATCTGACTTAAGACTCACCATCCACACCTGCATATCCGGAACCGTAAGAGATGTATTCATAAACCAAGCGGCGTAATTTATTGCTAATTTATTGCTGAAGACATGGGCTAGTAGCGCAATCTCAGAACCACCCCTTCAACCCTTGGCATTAAACTCACCACCGAAACGTCCGAAAATTTGTACAAAAAATGTGTATCCGTTAATTAGAGCCTGGGGTCATTTGTACTATTTCATTTCTAAACTTTCAGGTAAACTATGATTTTATTGTTCGACTTCTTAGCGAGAAAAAGGGGATAATGTGACTTAAGATACATCATCCACACGTGTATCCACAGAACCGCAGAAGATATATAAATAAACCAAGCGGCATATTTTATTGCTAATCTATTGCTGAAGATAGGAATTAGTAGCGCAATCTCAGAACCAACCCTTCAACAGTTAGCATTAAATTCACCACCGAAATATCAGAAAAACACTTGAAAGTTGAGCAATCAAATAGTCATAAAGAGTCCAGGCTGTATTTAACGGACATACGTAAGGGGTGGTTATGGCATTCCGCTCTAGTTCCTATGGTCAGCAATAAATGAGCAATAAAATATGCCACTTGGTTTATGTATATATCTCCTCCCGTTCCTGATATGCATGTGTGGATGGTGAGTCTTAAGTCAGATTATCCCCTTTTTCTCGCTAAGGGGTGGAGCAATAAAACCACGCTTTCTTTGGAAGATGAGAAACAAAATAGTAATAAAGATCCCAGTCTTCATCCAACGGACTTACGGTTTTTGTTACAATTTTTCAGATATTCCCAGGGTGAGTTTACTGCTAGGGGTTGAAGGGGTGGGTGTGGAATTGTGCTACTAGTCGAGATCGGCAGCAATAAATTAGCAATAAAATATGCCTTTTGGTTTACGTATATATATATCTCTTACGGTTCCGGAGATACAGGGGTGGATGATGTGGCTTAAGTCTTAAGTCAAATTAGCCCCTTTTTCTCGCTAAGAGATGCAGCAATAAAATCATGGTTTACGTAATAAATTAGCAATAAAATATGCCGTTTGGTTTATGTATATATCTCTAACGGTTCCGGAGATACACGTGTTTAGGGTGTGTCTTACGTCAGATTATCCGCTAGCTATATCTCGCTAAGGGGTGGAGCAATAAAATCATGTTTTCGTTGGAATATGACAAATTAAATAGTAATAAAGATCCCAGGCTGCATTTAACGGACACACATTTTTTGTTACAATTTTTCTGATATTTCGGGGGTGAGTTTATTACTAAGGGTTGAAGGGGTGGGTCTGCGATTGCGCTACTAGTGGTGATAGTCAGCAATAAATTATCAATAAAATATGCCGCTTCTTGGTTTATGTATATATCTCTTACGGTTCCGGAGATACCGGTGTTGGGGTTGTTTCTTAATTCAGATTATCCCCTTTTTCTCGCTAAGGGGTGAAGCAATAAAACCGGGGTTTGCGTAAGAAATTAGCAATAAATTAGCAATAAAATATGAGCCTATAGTAAATGCTGACTTATGAAGTGGATGATGTGTGATACAACAAAGTTCGCTATTTTCACCTACATCCACACAATATCCACACTAAAATCCATTATGGTGGGTATCGATTTTAATTTTGCTTCTCCTTTAGATGCCGGCATACTTTTGGGCACCTATTTAAAATTTTATTAAGGTTTATTAATTAATAATCTTTCTGAATACTTCTTAACTTACTTAATAACATTTTATGTTATTAAAGCTACTCAATGCCACATACACAACAGCATATGCTATTCGTTTTTACATATATCTAGTTTCAAAGTTGAAAAAACTTCCTTTGCACATTTCAATATTTTAACATTGGAACCAATTTGGAAGGTGAGGTTTTGTTCCACGAAGGCCGTCTCAGAACTCTAAGTTCTAACCGACACTAACATCAACAGTGTAATTCTGCCGGCAGGGGATTTAGTCCTTA
Source organism: Cryptocephalus moraei (assembly GCA_946251905.1). Lineage (NCBI taxonomy): Eukaryota > Metazoa > Arthropoda > Insecta > Coleoptera > Chrysomelidae > Cryptocephalus > Cryptocephalus moraei. The sequence goes on from OX276452.1 coordinate 20,474,453, forward strand.
GAAGAGGTGTTTGTGTAAATTTCTTCACAGTTGAATACCAAATAGACCAGATTATGCCGGAAGCCTCACGTCCACCTGAGCATTAAATATGTTCCTGAATCACTTAGGGAAGACAAGGCACGGTTTTTTCTTTCTTGCGGATTTGCCTAAAATATCAGCATTTCAAGTTACTTGCGTCCTCTGAATTTAACACACTTGTCAGATATATTTACAGGGATTTCCAATCCACACCCGATTTTTTTGATAGCTCCAATTCACTGTAACATCAACGTTCAACCGAATCCTCTTTCGGCGCCCAATTTTCGCCCTCGAAAGTTTTTACCTGCGCCTTGATCTGTAAGCCGCCACACTTCTTTCTTTTATTCCCTATTTAGATTTCAGATTCCGTCTCGAAACGAAAAAGTTTCCTCTCGCCTGTACCTAATCAAATACTGCCTTTCGCTCTCATCTCCCTTTACCCGGCGACATTAACCGGCGAGACAATCGACAATAAAAGCGATCAAATTTGATTCGTGTCCCAAAAACACGATCCGCGTCACGGTGGAAAAGTGACAGTCGAAAATTCGCGATGTCAGCGAAAGGAGAAAAAAGGGGAGCAAACGGGGAGGGAGAGAGGGAGAGCGAAAAGAGCGACCAACGTTATCGTCATGCAGAAATGGAAAAATCCCGGAGAGGGTACGGCAAATACGGGCGAGCCAGATGGTCATTACGGTCGCGAGAAATATTATTTTTAATATCTTTCCGTATGCGCGTTTCGGAATTGTATGCGCATTATAAAATGTTAGTGTAATTCTCATTTGGTACTGCGACAGTTACTGACAGACTCGAATGGAGGAATTGGGTGCTTTTCGGTAAAGCTGTATATTCTCCTTTATATCAACTATGGAATGCGGCGATGAATTGGAACACATATTTACTGTCACACATTGGGTGGATAAATATGTAGTAGGAAAGCCTTTCAAATTGTAAAACTGCATGCCGAATTTCCTTTTCTTTTATTGCAATTTATGTTACTATTTTACATTTTGTATTTTTCAAGTTGAAAAAAATACACAATAAGATGTATAAAGGAATTTGAATCTACCTGTTTAACAGGGATGAAAGTAACACTAAGGAACAATTGTAAGAGAATTTTTGAAAAAGGTATTTGTAGTCTCAGCCGGGATCCCGGCTGAGACTACAAATACCTTTTTCAAAAATTCTCTTACAATTGTTTCATATTTCACTGATTAACTCGAGAACCTATTCCATCTAACACTAAGGAAAATGTTTCAGCGAAGTTGACATACAAAATATGTTTTTAGCAATGACGTGGACATGAATCTATTAAGCCATTATATTTGGAAATTGTTTACATCTTCAACCATAAAATTGGATGTCCTACAAATACAAATTTATACCGTTATTCTTAACGTCAGTACATTATACCAGATATTTTATAATAATTTTCTAAATTGTCTGATACTGAAATAGATTTTCCACCAAACCTAAAATCTACCGATCTAAATGTACTAGTGTACGAATGCAAAAATTAGATTCACTATTGTACATTTATACTCAATACAAGCTTTTGGTGTTATTTTGCATGCTGTACAAATAAATTTGTTAACCGCTCTATTATCACGATTTGTTCCAATAGAATACTCAAGATTCCAAATTTAATTACCGCTTTACACTTTAACAAATTCAACAACGCTATCTCATCCATACACCTATTCAATTTTGTATGAGCGAAGTGCATTATTACTGGTCCGACGAATCTGCGATTTCCGGAAACGTGCATCATTTAATATCCTTGTAATAATATCCCAATGTTACTTGGAAATAGCTGAATTTCCAGGAATTAATATCCGGAGAAGTTTAGTTCTATAATATGATTATTAATTACATTAACACATGCAGGTTGCAGGTGCCTGCAATCAGAGTTAAAGCTTGGTTGTGTGTTTTATTTATCTGTTTTATTGTAGACAGAAAATAACATAAAGAGGTTTCATGTTTTAAATTTTCTTATTTTATTCTTGTACCTCATCAAATAAAATCCTAAAATGATACTCTTTAGGCTTACAATTCTTAATTTTTCACCAGATTACTTTACATAACGGAACACCGTGTTTCATTTAACAATTCATAAATTAAACAGAATAACAAAAACTTTGTTATTAACACAATATTATTTGAATAGTAAGGAGAATAAGGTACAGTAAGAGAAGGAGTAATGAAATGGTGTAATGTACATTACTCTGCCAAAGTATAGAAAAAAGTATAACCCCCCCCCCCCATGGCTAATCTGACATTGGGAAACATTCTACAGTTTATGGGCAAATATAGCAGGCATATTTGCGTGAAAATTGATAGAAGACAAATGATCCCTATCTTTAGGGAGAAATATAACACAGCTTTTCCGTCTTAATGCTTGGGAGACAATTCACCGGCTGACATTTTCCCCTCTTCCCCAAAAATATTTAATAAAGACATATATCAGTCGAAATTATTTCAAAAACATGTTTCAGAGACACCAGTCTTATAGTGCGGAGACGACCCGTTTAAAAGTTATGGCACTTTCAAAATGCGATTTTCCATAAGAGGTTATATCGTCAAAAATTAAAAACTTACCAAAAAATCACCTTTCGCCCATAAAATACTGCTGAACATGATGGTCCACTTCTTTTTTTAAATTCCTTCTGGTTTCTTCGAAAAAAGTAATTTCACTTTTTAGGTTAGTTCCTCGGTCGGCTCCCTCTTCGGCTTCGTTGTTTTCTCGAGACGAACGGGCGGACATCAAATTCACTCCATATCACACGTTTGTGATCCTCTTTATATATTTTTCACTACTATTCACGCTCCTCAAACTCTTTGCAAAATATGTTAAATGCAAATTTTGTACGATATGACCAAAATTGTTACATACTTGTCACGGAACACAATGTAGATATGACATTTTTCATGGAACGTCGAGGTTTTGATTCTGCCTACGAGACCGTCCGAGCGATCTTTTTCATATGCCGATTAAATTCGCATGGTTGCGCCTTTATTTTCTTTCTCATACTGTTGGTATCATTTTTTCACAACTATAATACAATGCAAGCGTCTTTTTACAAAGAATATCCGATAATATAAACTGTTTACACCTAGGCAACCACACATACTCCCATTACTAACTTCATAATTTCCACTTTTATGGAATAAATTAATAATCCAATAATTATTACAAGTGTTTAATCCTCTCAAATAATATCATATGATCTTTCGTCGCTACCAATATACCGCAATTTTCATGTAAAGGTATCATTGCATATTGCATTTAATTTCAGATATGTATTTTGGAATTGTTCCGTACTTCCACTGTTTCTGGGCTTATGTCTCAGTCGGGAAGGTTAGGCTGGTTTAGTATGGCTTGCATAGTAATTAAAACATTTGCACATTTCTGGGCTTACGACTCAGTCGGGAAGGTTAGGTATGTTTGGTATGGCTTGTATAGTAATTAAAACATTTGTACGTTTCTAGGCTTACGACTCAGTCGGGAAGATTGGATATGTTTGGTATGGCTTGTATAGTAATTAAAACATTTGTACGTTTCTGGGCTTTCGACTCAGTCGGGAAGGTTAGGTATGTTTGGTATGGCTTGTAATAGTAATTCAAACATTTGCACGTATCTGAGCCTACGACTTCCTCTCTCTCTCTCCTTCTCTCTCTTTCTTTCTCTCTCCCCCCCTCTCTCTCCTCCCGTCTGTAGTCTACCATTCGTCATGTCGGCCGGTTAGCCACTGCCACAACTGCTCTCGGCGTGTGTGTCAACAGTATTTAAATATGGCGAAGGCGCGAAAACGTCTCTGTTTCGAATTGTGAATTTGCATATTTTCCGGTATTATTTCGGCGCGAAGTTCATGTCATCGTTTAGTTCAAGCATGGAGCTACATTTAGGTCTTGAAGTGAGTAAAAATTACTCACGAAAACACTGAGAAATTCCTCTTTGAAAATAAGTAATTTCTGTGTTTTTTCCAACATTTTATTTTTTTTCTCAAAAAATAAGCGTCTCCGCACCTACAAACTATTTTTCCCAGCACCTCTAAACTCCCCTTTTCCTGTTTATAATTTTTATCTTTCTTTAATTTTCGGGAGGAGGGAAAAATCTTTACCAATTCACCCTTATTGTTTAAATGAAAGTTTTCCGTTTCTGTTCACACTTTTCTCAATGTATGTCAAGCAATGCGTGGCTGAGACATCTATGGCTAACTTCACAGCCGTTAAATACGTTTTAATTTTTTGGACAATGTTTCACTAGAATAATTTCGTTTTTTGAATCAATTTTATATACTGTGCATAATAGTATACCGTAAAAACATTTAATGAAGTGTATTGTAGACGTTTGAATTGAAATTCGAAACGCTTTTTTTCGCACTGACATCACAACTTAAGTAAATAAATTGTAGAATATAAAACAAATAAAAAAATAACGATTTCATATTCAACTGCTTCGGACTTTTCGGAAACAACGAAATCGTATCGGTTACAATTAAATCATCGTCGCTTATCAGCCCAATTACGTTACGAGATTTATCTCTCACTCGGAATCGTAATTACCGTCAGTCTCCGTACTATACGGTCGAGGTAGGACGTGACAGTCTCCGCTTATACAAATGTGTGAGTTTCGTGAGTTGCCGTGCGAGTTGTGTGTTAGTGTCGTGACGTCTCGTCCTTGGACTTCCGATTGGTTTGAAATTATAATCTTGGCAAGTAAATTGCCCACTTGAATATTTTATGAGTTACATACGTTTACTCTGAGCAATTCGAGGGTGAAACCGTTATCTTTAAATAACGAAAGGACTCGTTCATTATTTTTAACAAACAGGTAATAAAAAGTCATTGCGTTATTTAACAGAAATTAATATAACACACTATGCCACAACATATATAATATGTTGTATGTAGATATGTTGATATGTATGTATGTGTGTGTAGTAATATTAATAAGTAATATGTGATAATAATTTATAAGTAAAACATTTTTAAACTTTGATCTAAACTGCTTAGTAAGTTATATTTTCTATGGATACACATTTCATGATTTCCTATATTTAAATCGAATTATCAAACAAAAAATAGTTAGGTGTTCTTGCAGAAATTAGTGTGCTTCATCAGCAGATTGTAACAAATCTATTTCTATCACTAACTCTCTACCAAACTACCCCCTTTTCCCCTCCGGCAAATATATCGAAGTACTTTATCGCTATATGAAAGATGGTATTACAGATATCCGATGGTTTAAGCAATGCGTAAAATTTTGACCAATTAAATCATTTTTCAAAATATTTAAGAAATTAATCTAATATAGTAGGAGCATCAAACCGATGTAATTCACAGCAATCATCGTACTATCATTACCAAATACTGCATAATATATATCATCATACAATTATCATTATTTAGTCAAAATTATTTAATTGATCCAATTAGAGGGTAAAACGACGTATTATTCATTATCATAATACGTTAAGCCGGTAATGGTATGCTGTGCAGTGTACATCCGAGCATATCAACTCCGATAATTCTTTATATCAATCTGCATTAGATGATATTCTGTCATATATATAATATGTATTAACTGATTGATGTTAACAACAGATGATGTAAAGCTGATTGAATGGCATTCTATTTTATCTAGAATACAGAATTGTCGGAAATCAAGTCGAAAACTACAATAAAGAAAGTGTTGTCCAGAAAATCTGAAAACGTGAGCTGTCTAAGTATAATTCGAACACAAGTGGTACCACCAGAAACAAATGCGTTAAATCAAGTTAACTAAAATTGATTCAAAACCTTTGTGCTACATTTATTGATGAAATATTCATGCCAACCACCGTCATAATTTCCTTTTCGTCTTATCGACACAAAATTTCTACAACAAACTACTAATTACGATCGATCAATTTTGATGATCTTAAAAAGAGCCGAGGAACTTCTACAACCGCACATTAATAATAAATGTATCGCCAGACGAGTTTCCAGTAAAAAGAGGGAGAAGCAAACATTATCTTGATTAAATACGCGAGTGCGTGTATCTATATTCGGTTATTTTACAGTCGACCGGAAACCGCCCCCGACTAAATGTCTCATTCCAATTCCGTTTTTACCCCTAAGGGGAGAAAAAAGATACGGGGGGATGATCGGATTTTTGCGCACGGATGGTGAGGCCAGAATCAAAAGGAGGGCGGATTTAGACGGGGTTTTCCGGTTTTTAACGATCATGCGTTTCAAATTTCGATACGGGAATGTAAACAGTTCGGACGAGGTTACCCATGTGTGAGATTGGAAAATAAGAGGAATTGTTAAATCGTAAGGGTAGGAATCCAAGGATAGGTAGTATATGTCGATAAAATTTGATATCCACAATAGCATGTAATGGATTTTATTTAATAATTACGTACCTGAAATATCTGTGCGTGGATCCTTAAAGGAATTAGTCGGGATAAGCGTCCATCGCTGCTGTCTGAAACAAAAAAGTGAATTAGTTTACGTGATACAAAAATTAGTTACTTAAGTATTTTTTATGGTCTTACTGATAAAAGTACCTACTCATGTGTAAAATTGATTTTCTTTTCTATAACTTAAATTAGATATGAATTACAACAACATACGCTTCCTACATGTTTGGAGTAATCCAAAATTTTGTTTAACAAATCTAGAGGAGAGTGGTCCAAAATTATCCTTGCAGGCAAAAGAATCCCTCGCATTATTTTTACCACCCACAATGCCATTACGCCATTTCACGTAAAAAGTGATATTATATCTTCCTGATATAAAGTGAGTCATTTAAAAGTTTTGTAATATTACTTTTAAACAAGTAAGAATGTTCAATCATAGTGCCTATAGTTACTGTAAGCCCAATCTCTTATCTATAATTTGGGATATTTGGCCACTACGTGGTAAACATGGCTACCAGAATTATTTGCCAGATCCTTATTTGCCCCTCGGGATCATTTTGCCCTCTTTAGTAAACCGTTCACGACAAAAGATACTAACTTGATAGTTTTCTCAGGGCGATAACGTGGTTCAAAAATATATATGGAAGACTGACAGGCAAAATGGGAGAAAGATAAAAGCCGCAAGCTATGGAAAGTGTATACAATAGCAGTGCATACAAAACAATAAATTTTGAGGTGCCGTTGATGAGTTTGAAGCGACGCTGTAATGGAAAAAACAAGATAGCCACAAACCAGTTGAAGAAAACTAATTTATTTACCGAGCAACAAGAAAGCGAGCTTATAGTCTATATTCTCGATATGGAAAGCCGAATTAGTATATAGCCTCACCACCAAGTATGTAAGGTCTATTGCGTATTAGATCGCTGGTATGAATGGCGTTGTGAATCCATTTTCGCGTCAAACAACACCAGCCGGTAAAGATTGGTTAAAGAGTTTTCGCACGAGACACCTTTTACTTTCACTGACATCTCCCGAAGTAGCATCGATCGCCCGCAATCGTGCATATAACAGACCTGTTGTAACAAAATTTTTCACTTTGCTTAAGACGATATTGGATAAAATACTATTCCTCCCACACAAAATTTATAATGTAGATGAAACTTCTGTGAGTAAAATCCCAGTAAAAAAAACTTTACAAAATAAGTAGAAAACAAGTAAATAGTCTGTGCCGAACAAGGTGTCTACACCTTCAATAATTCGTATGTGTTGTAGTATTGGTATGTCTGTTGGGAGGCTCATATATTACACCATTGTTAATTGAGGGACGAGCTAAAGGATGGGTTACTGCCAGAGACATTATTTAGATGCCATGATTCTGAATGGATGCATTTGCATGTTTTTGCAGATTGGTTTGATCATACTAAGAACTTGGATATTGTTGAAAAAGCCAGGAGTAATTTTGTCACCATGTTAAGCCTGACTCCGTATTCAACACTTAGACTACAGTCATTGTACCTTAGCGTTCTATATAGGTACTCTTAATCGCAACCATGATCAAGCACTACAAAAATGGATGACTAGTTTCCAGGAATAGTTGTTGCGGTATTTCAAATTTCAAGAATTCTTAATGAATCGCTGTAATTGGTTTCAAGAAGGACGGAAGGGTACCTTGCAATTTTCAAGAATTTTTAATGAATCGCTGTAATTGGTTTCAAGGACGGAAGGGCACCTTGCAATTCAAAGGTTTTTTCAAAGGCCATCTCGCAGTTGATGTAGTCACGGAACAATACGAACCCAAAAACTTGAATGAACCTGAAAAAGTCATTAAGAGAGCTGTTTCAGCTGACCTTTAGCAAACCCCCTGTCAGAAACAGTGTGGAAAGCCAGATCAGTTCAGACGTAGATGCTTTTGGCGAATCATGAATTCAACGTTATTTATTCGTGGTTTGTAAGGTTATTGATGATTTACATATCTGTGCCTTCGACCCCCCTTACCAAATTTTGGAAAGATATTTGCCCCCGTCCCAAGAGATCACAACCACGACGCAATACGCAATACGACGCAAATGTGTTGGTATTGTTATTCTTACAAGCACTCCTCATAAGGTCAAGCTTCAAAAAATTGGAAGAAAAGCGAGATTTTAAATTAAAAAATAAAGCAGATGTTACCAGAAAAAGAAAAACTAAAAAACCTTGTTTAAACCAAGACAAAGTTATAAAAATAAAAAAATAAAACTTAGAAGATGAAGAATAAGATGTAGAAGGTATGGAATGTTTTATTGTTTCCAACATTTTTCCAACAATATCTCCCGCAAGATAAGGCTGGGTGCAATGTGGTATATTCAAATGTTAATGACTGTGCTGGAACAGAATCCAATGACTGCGACCTCCACAGCTGCGATTATTGCATTGAAAATGTTAAGATAGATAAAGTTCGTATAAAGTTGTTATTATTGTACCTAATCTATATCTAGTTACCAACCATATTATAACGTGTAACTTTTTTCGGATTGGCGAGATTAAATTGATTTATAGTTTTACTAAATATATTATATTTTTTCCTGAAGTGCAGTTCATCAACTATTTAGCTTATTTTCCAATAGGAAAACATATTTTCCAAAATAATTTAGGACTCATTTTACCCTAACCTAAGGCGTCATTTTTGCCCATCCAGTTGTGCAAAATGGTCCTTTTACGAACATTCCAAATTTTGTAAAAAATATGTAACATACATTTTTAAATATTAATTGCATACATCATACTTAGAGCACAATAATTGATAAATCTAAAAATAATTTTTAACCTAACCTATCATTAGGCATATTTAGGTCACAATACTCTAACATTAATATAATATACTGTCACACGCCTGACGGCCTTGGGCCCAAAGGGAGTGCTCTGGTTGGGGGTGTAGCTCGGTAGAGACTAAGAAGACAAGGCAACATGGACAATATTTATTCAAACATTAAATATGATAGGGGAGAGAACATTTGACAGGAGTGCAAAAATAATAATTAAAGGGTGAAAAGAGAATATAAAAGTGGAAGAAGTGGTTGCTTACTGTGGAGTACCGAATTGCAGTAGGCGCGAGGCTCCTCCAATCAGCGACATGTCGAAGGGCGGACTCTCAAACTGGCAGCGTGGCGGGGTGCTCGATGACTGATAACTGATCTCTGGATCGTTCTGATCGATCCGTATAAATACTTATTGTGTTGTTGACCAACGTGCCCGCTGCCAGCCGCGAGTCACGTAACGTCCTTCGGTTTTAGGTCACCTCCGTGCTGATTTAGCTTGGATGGTGACCCAGTTGCACTAATTAGGGCCGTATCGCGACATTACTAAAAACTTTAATGTTTTAGAATTTTTATAGATTAGAGAATGTAAGAGTTTCTATGCAAACTAACGCTAGCTTTTGATGATTCAATTTTTCTTGATGAAGTAGAAGCATAATTTTTCTGAAATTTTATTATATTTCAGTGTTTTGGGTAAATAAAAATTTAAAAAATTTTAGTTTTTATGTACTCTGCGTCAGTTAATGTCATGTTTACCAAAACATTTCAGTCAATTTCAGTAACTGAACATTTTTTATATATTTTTCCTATTTATTTTAGTAAGCTACAATACAATATTTTTATGTATAAACTAATATAATATCGTGATATTCAAATAGCGACGTTAAATAATTGATCAAAAATGTAAATATTTTAAGTTGAATATTAAAGTTCAACTTGTGACTATGTATATTTGAAATATAATAATTACGGTATTTTCCATGGATAAGATAAATTTATGCATTTAGATCATTTTGACACGGCTGCTCATCTATTTTATGAAATGTGAAAATAATCTAAAAAATTTTGACATAGAACTCTTTAAATACTACATCTCTTCTGAACCAACTAACGATTCCACCTAGAAAACTAGTGGATAAACAAATATCACAATTTTATCCGAAATGTTACACTAATCTATAACGTTGCAACAACAGCAACGTCAGTATTCAGCTTTTTGAAATCTAAAAGGACTTTAAGCCAATGGGGCTTTGACATTCCAATGATGCAATTATTTCTATACTAAATGGAATCACGAGTTTTCTGAAACATATTTGCTATCTATAAACTTGAAAGTTATATAATTTATTTGATAACATCTGGAGTTAACTGATATTTAAAAAACACGTACTCATATCGAAAATCCAGCAGTTGATTTCATGACGTGAATACGATAGCACACGAAACAGAATATAAATGGTATAATAATTCTTGATAGTGTTCCAATATAAGTTGTAGATGTACCTTCCAGTAAGGATTTTAATACCAAATAAATATCAAAATTTATGAAAATTCAATCGCCTGACACTACCACAACAATTTATCAAAAATTCTCCTGGGTGTTAAAATGAACATCCAGTCGTCGCCGTTTCCATTACGCCTTTACGAAGATTTACATTTACAAATATTATAATTTCACCTCTGGTCTAGTGCAATAAACAGCCATTACCGGACGCAGACCATTCGGTGGAAATTTAACAGGATAACGTTGAGCCGAGCGGATTTCGTAAATACCTGTGTATTTAGTTAGGCAAGTTTTACTAAAATTTACTACGGGATGAACGGGGAATTTAACCACAATGGAGGTGAGGAAGTCCACAGAGCCGACACATTAAAGACAAATAAAAGCTTTTAACACATAGCTTTTAAGTATATCATTGATTACGCAAATGCAAATAATGAGCTCTATTTATTAATTTGAATATATTGTCCCATCCGGGATCAGAGCATCCTCGTTAACAATAGTTTCACGAACACACGTGAATGGAAATTATTACCCCAAATCTAATTGTCTAAATGGAACACTTTCTCAGGTTCCATTTTTGACAATATCCATTGAACAAGATTTAATTGTAGGTAAAACGAAACTCCTAATCTGAGACATCTCATGTTAAAAAAATAAATGGAAACATGTTACAAAATTATTGATTAACAGCGTTGTTTGAAGCTTCCAATGCTGAAATATGCAGCACACTACAAGGTTCCTCACTAACTGAGGAAGGATTAGCCAATTACAGCGGTCCTTTATTGTATTAATAATAATTTTGAATTTTTTAAATATGAAATATCTTCATTGGAAAATAAAATATCAACTGCAGAATTTGTCATTCTGCAGTTAAAACATTTTGAAATAAAACTTTCATCTTCTCATTCAACAAGTACTATGCCATATGACTAAATCCAGAGTTTATAAAGGATTTGTGACAGAAATGATCACATACACCATACATACCCACACGTACTCGTACATACATACATAAATACACACACAGAATGTTTCCAAAAATATGTTTTTCGAACTCAAGCGACCTCAAAACATCCAGAAATGCCAGTATCTCAATTTCCGAAAATGAGTAAGTTTACAATACTTACTCCTATATATGGATATCGCACATGAGAATTTAAAGTGCAGTGCTATGACTATTTCTCATTGGTTAAACATTTTGTGTTAAGTAATTACAACATATATCCAGAAATTTTTGATGTAGGTATGATTTCTAATGTAAATCAAAACTAGTTTTAAAATTTTGTCTCTTGCCTCTCGAATTTTTTTAGCAATTATGTTCGATTTATTGATATTTCAATAGACATGATGTTTCATTAATCCTTATGCTAAGCGATAAGAGTGAAAATACGTATAAAAGATGCTTGATGAAAATAATGAATTTATGCACAGAATACAACTGTCACTACTTGAAAATTTTGAACGATGCTAAGAAATTTGAATTTAGCGCCAAAATTTTTTTTCATAAAATAATGTATCTTAGGCAATGTAAGAACCAATGTAAGAATAATTTTAAAAAAGTAAAGAAGTTTCTTTGATGAATGATGACTGACAACAAGCTGAAAATAATATGAAAATTGGATCTAATGCTTCATACATTTATAACAAACTGTATGAGGATTTTTTTTATTTCAAATGATCAGTGAAAATTTTCACTGTCTTACCCACCTAAACCCTTTAATTTCCGATTTGCAGATGTCATTTGACCCAGCCATGGTATCGACGAATTCAGAAACTTGGACTTAGCCAAGCATATAAAAAAATTGGCATCTTAAAATCACCAAGATATTACTTTGGTTTCTTGTTTTTAGAATCTGAACAAGACGATTATTGCCTGGCACTGTATGAGTTGAAACCCAGTATCCTACTTAGTTTAGAAAAGTGTGCTGACTATCTTTTGCACACGTGACTAATAAAGGACTCCAATTTTCTTTCACAGTTCATTCTCATTTCAACAATTCATTGTTGTAAACGTGCGATTACGTGTTCAGTCAGAAATTTATATGAAACGCATTAGTTAACGCCTCATATATTTAATACAGTTATAAAAAAAGACAGTTTTAATGCCAACAAAATTCATAGTACAAAAATAATATACCGACTAAACTTGCGTAACAGAAAATAGTTTCGCATTACTACACGTGTAATAACGAACAATATCACTTATTTGTATCTAGGATTAAGTTTATGGTATAGCTAGTAATATTGTCACGGTCCTAAGGACGTAGGGCCCAGAGGGGTGCTCTGGTTGGGGGATGGTAGCTCAGATGGAGAGAAAAAGAGCAAACACACTTAACAACATGTATTGACAGATAGGTACTAGTGGTGGTTCACTTAGGGGAGATAGAGAGACAATAGAGATAAGGGGTGGCAAAGACAAAGTGAACGTAAGGTAAATAATATTTAAACAAAAAAAAAGCAGTTAATGAACGGTGGAAAAAAACGTTCCCATGGTGCATGTAGCATGTGCAGGAATCTCAGCGTCTCGTAGAACATCGTAACCCAAGCAAAACGGATGGCGGGCACGTAGTTCGACCGGCAGCACAATGGGATACTTGATTGATTCATTGATTTCGATCTCTCGTATTTATTCGCTTGACATGTTTATCATTCCGCGGTCTGATGCACGGTTTAATTAAACATACGTGCCTCGCCGGAGACTCCTTTACGAGGTTATGTATTGGTAATTCACATTTTGCCGAGGGTGCGTATCCTCGTTCTGGATTCCTGCAAGTTCGGTCGCGACAGTATGTTTAAGTATTTCCGTTGTTACATTATAAATACCGTTTTGATGGCAACGTACTGATTGAATCATTACACGAATACACAAATAATTTCTGTGGCAAGGTGGGCATTGTAAAACAGAGTACCAGCGTAGATGTGTGTCGCCTTAGGCCTTAATTGTAGCGTTTATGTGTCTGGTATGCCAAACTGGACATTATCTGTTTAATAGGTTGTGATTAATGGTGTGAAAGGTCGTAGAAATGTGAAATAGTCCTTAAACGTAACACTGGCCTTCAAAGAAATCACCGGTTAAGACATAAATTAGGGGTCCTGCCACATTCATTTAAATTTACATGATCATATTGTTGGAATCAAAAGAGGTATCAGACAAGGAGACACAATATCCCCAAAACTCTTTACCTTGGCTTTGGAAGGAATTTTCAAAAAACCAGAATGGGGAAATATGGGACTGAACATAAGTGGAGCCAAAATATCACACTTAAGATTTGCCGACGATATTGTGCCATTCGCCGACAACACAATGGATCTTGAAAGAATGCTTTACGAACTAGACAGAGAATCTTCAAAAATAGGTCTAAAAATGAATAAAACAAAAACAAAGATATTGAGCCAAGATCAAGTACAAATAACAGTCAACAGGCACATATTGAAAAATGTTCAAGAATAGATATATCTGGGACAACAAATAGTAGGAAAGGGTAACAAGGAGATAGAGATAGAAAGAAGAAGAAGACTAGGATGGGCGGCATTTGGCAAATTAAGTCATATACTTAAGGATAGAAGGATACCATAATACCTCAGAACAAGAATATTTGAACAGTGTGTGGTACCGGTGATAACATATGGAGCACAGACCTGGTCCATCACAAGGACAATGATTAATAATTTGAGGACAACACAAAGAGCCATGGAAAGAGCTATGATAGGCGTAACAATAAGAGACAGAAAGAGAAACGAATGGATTGGACAGAGAACAAAGGTCGTAGATATAGTGGAGAGAGTCACAAGCCTGAAGTGGAATTTTGCAGGACATATAGCCCGCCTTACAAACGACAGATGAAATAGCCCAATAATACGCTGGAGACCATGGGAAGGAAAGAGAGGAAGTGGAAGACCAATTATGCGATGGTATATATGATGACATAAAACGAGTGGCAGGATTTGGATGGACGAGAACAGCACAAAACAGAGAGAACTGGAGGAAAGGAAGGGAGGCCTATGCTCAATACTGGGCGCAATAAAGGGCTTGATGATGATCATATTGTAGTGCTCTAACAAACATCTCAATTGATCTCGTTGAACTGATCGGAACAAAATTTATTTAGGATTTTGGAAGGAAAACACGTGGTAAGCTGATTAAACGAATAGTATGAATAAAGGTGAAATATTTGACAATTTTTGTATTAACAATTTTCAAAAAAATTGTTTTCGGTTGGACTTTTCTCTAGACACCGACGAATAATTGATAACTTCCAGTCGACTAAATGAAAATAACAGTTCCGGTTTTCGTGCTTTCTTGTTCGGAAAAAACATTGTAAATAGTAGGTATGTCTAAAACGAATGCTCCACGGATCCCGCCATATTTTTCCCAGTGAAAAGGATTTAAAATAAAAACGCTCGACTTGCTGTCCCCCAAGAAATATCGAAAAATATTTCTTCACAAACACCCTCAAATTTAACGGATCTAAAAACGATACATTTTTACCGTTCATCCTTATTCTCGAAAGAAAGCGACCTTAAACCGTACAAATCCGTTCTCCCCCTCGAGTCATTCGTAAATATAAAAAAAATAAACCGCCCTCCTTCCCCAGCGCCAATTTTTCACGGGGCGGCGGCGTTGGATATTTATTTCCCGGTCGCGCGAAAATTCCCAGCCTCATCTCTGGCGCCCTTAATTTAATACACCCCGGCCTCCTGTTTATCAGGGCACAGGCACATCATTAATTTTATAACCGGTCCTAACTCCGTGATTTCGGCCGGATGGTGAGGAGGGGGGCACGCGGGGCGCGACACCCCCCGCGGGACGCTCCTGAAACCTAACCCCGCAAATTGATTTTCCCATAACCGGGAGGTTTTTTTATGATGGCTCACGATTATCGCGGGCGCTTCACCTATCCCGCTCTCTTTTTAACCACGAGGAGGAAAAGGGCAGGACCTTTTTTTTTTTTTTTTTTTTTAATACAGGGAAAAATCGTTTATGGAGAAAAGTTGAGATGAATAGCCATTATCGAGACGAGAAAGTCAATCGTAAATGGTACTATACACCGCAACTGATACTGTGGGGGTCCGTTCGGTTACCCACTAAAAAACCCTGTCTTCCGATGTTACTGTGTGTCTTCGGCTAAGTCTAACTAGGAAACCATGATCTTCGAAGACTAACAGTATTAATTATTTAATACCAGGAATGTGGTTATAAAATTGTGCATAATTTTTTCAAAAAGTAACATCAGGTTTAAGAAGAGGAGAGTTTTTTTTTTAAATTTTTAATTTAAGGATCCAAACCTTGAATTATACGTTCGTCACGCTCTTTTTCTTTCATAATATTACTTATACAGTTAAATATAATATCAAAATTTCTCTTGTTTTCTAGCATTGTGTTGATTATATTATCCTTTGATATTTGTATATTTAATTTTATATTTAATTCTAGTATGTCACACGTCCACATCCAACAAACAAAAATGGTGTGCTCGGGATCATCATAGTCTCCACAATAAATACATTTATCTGTTTCACTTTTTTTAATTTTGTAAGTAAACTTGCCAAAACAACCATGTCCAGTAAGGAATTGAGAAAAAAAGTAATTTGTTTTCCGAAATTTGCAGTAGAACCACGGCTTTATATAAGGAATTAACTTTTTGGTCCATTGAGCTTTGGTTGTATTGTTATTCCAGATGTGTTGCCATGAGTTGATCACATTTAATTTAGTGATTTTTTTATCGATATTGTAAAAATTTTGTTTACGTTCCAATATTTTTATATTTTATATTTTAGGGCAGGACCTTGGAAAGAATGGGAGACGTGATATCCAAAGGCTATTGAATAGGAAGGTAGTGGGTTAACTGAGAAAATATTTCATAAAAATGTGGGTAATATGGTAATCGGTTGGAAATGGGCTAAATAAAAATATAAATGGAACACAGTCTGACTCGGTATTAATTTCAACGGTGGGACCCAAAATTTTTCGACGTCATTGACAAAAATGAAAGTTTAAATAGTCTCCTTCCATTTTTCACACTAAATTTATGAACTATTTACCAACCATTACAACGATAATCATACTAAACCAAAATTTTCTGTTAGTACTGCAAACAAAGAAATTTACAGTGAGAGGAATACTAAACTGCTTCGGTCGTTTAACATCTAAACGTTAGATTTTTGTATCTAAAAAACTGCAAACATTTTAACGTCGACTAAAACACTTTACTCATAATGACCATAAAACATGCCATCACACCGAGAAGAACGTGATTTTTCCATTGCGCATAAAGTTGTCTGAAATCACGAAAATATTCTCTTCAAATCCAATTTCATATATACCTATACTTATTCGAAGGCAATATATTAATGTTGATTTGTCAAAGTCGTACAGATCTAGACATTTTCGTGATAGATTCCTTGAAATAAAGAATCGGAAGTTACGTTCTGGGTATAAAAGAGAAAAGTAGCTAAAAGAGGTAGATCTCGTTTGGACGAAACGTTTGTATTACACATTAGTTGGTAAAGACAAAAGTCACAACGAATCTGAAAATTCATGGAAGGCTTAGAAATTTAGCATCCGAAAGGGATGTAAGGGAAATAGTTGTTACATTTCACAGAGAATAACATAAAGAGTGTTGCGTCTCGCTGTACTTGTTTAGATTTGCATTTAAAGTGCACTATAGTATGGTTAACTCTGTGCTAGAAAAAGAATTGGAACTGGAAAAGCTTGTGCACGCTACCCTTTTAGAACAGACCAGGAGCCATTTGATGATAAACTACACGATGTGGTCAAATGACTTTAGACTTTTAGACTATAAGAAAACGGAAACATCGCGCCATTGTAAGAATTATTTTCCTTATTCAACCATATAAATCAGTAAAAGAAAGACAATGGAAGAACGTTCAAAAGAACTTTTACGCAAAAAATGTAAAAGAGTTATATCCACAATAATAAAGAAGAACTAAAGTAAAAAAATCAAAATAGTTATATTAGAAGTAAGCACTTTTTGTGTAGTTTTATAAGGGAGAATAATATATACATTTGGCCTACATCATTTCCGTTCTAAATACTCCAGTTAATGTCTTTAA